>OY728158.1:351144148-352394148 GCA_963277665.1 Viscum album | reverse complement strand
AGATTAAGATGTGATTTTGAGGGTGAGAGTGCAACATGTCCTATGGAAATTAAAATAAATTAAGCTAAGGAGGCATCCTATGGGGAAGAGGTGAGAAATGGTGATGAAGATAAACGCAACAAGGATTTATAAGAAAAAGGTGAGGAAGATGAAATGGTCGATACAACTAGTGGAGGTAGTTGGGGAAAGGGGAATTCCACAAGTAGGGTGAGGCCGAGAGGGACTAGATCAACTGTTAATATAAGTAATTGCTTCGAATATTTGGTAGATAGAAGTTATCTTCCGAGAAAAGGTGATAAAATACAAGAAGGAAAGGGAATCCAAACCCCAATAACAACAAATAACTTCTATGAAATACAAATTCATTATGGAAATTATTATGAAGATGAGATATCTTTCAAGGTTTTATTGGACATTGTCATTTTAGTGCATGTAAGAAGCCTATATAGTCCAAGGAGGAGGAAGGGGAAGAAAAGAAAAGTTATTTATAGAGATGCATTGTGTTAAATAGAAAGAGGTATAATGGACTCAATGACTAATCTTGGTTACCTAGGCTGATGGAAACAAAGTTATTCAAAAATAATAAGGTGATGGATAGTGAACCCATATCTCATGGCTATAAAGACATGAAGAGTTCGAATATTCATAGTGAAAATAAGACAGTGGAGTGTGGTCAGGAAAATAAACATGAATAGGGTGGTGGTATAAAGGAAGATCATATTTAGTAATATTATGTTTCTAATAGTATGGTTGGGTCAACAGATAAGGTAGATGGGAAAAAGGGGGGAATGAGGGCTTATTATGAATTTCAATGAATAAATGTTAGAGGAGGCATCCGATATCAATTCTACGTAGGATGAGGTCCACATCATGAATGCGAGGATGATTAATGTGTACACTAATACGTAATAGTTTGTATGGATCAATCATCAAGATTTTATTTTGATACAATATTTCAAAAAAAAAAGAATATTAGTATTGAAGAGTATACCCAAATGTTGGACAAGGCAAGCTAAATTTTTGAAGACCTCATCGAGGATGACATGGAAATAAAGGCCACTACTCTTTAATGGGGGTTGTATAGAGGTAGGGTTTCTAATAGAATTAAACTTGCCTTTAATGATTCTGTGATTTAATATTTTGTCTGTTGATTTCACGTTGAAACAAATAATGGTTTCCCACTTTTTAATAAAAGTGATGTGCATAATAAAATGTTAATTTCCAATCAGCTGGTAATATCTATATACAATATACTTTAAAATATTAAAGGAATATATTTGAAAAATGAATAAATAATAAAAAATGTAAAAAATAATTAACATTATTAATGAATCGATAATCTTAAATGGATGAATTTAATAAATGAGTGAAATTTAATAAATAAAAATAAATAAACTTAAAAATTACTCAAAAAATACATGAGTTTTATTAATTATATAAATTATTACAAAATATAAATGATTATATATGAAAATGAGATGAATACATGTTAAATATATACATTACAACTATATTAGAAACCTTAAATTCTAATGAATACATATGTATACATAAATTTAAAAATAAAGAAATTATAATAATATTAAAACCGATTAAATTATTAAGAGAAGTTAAAATCAAGTAACATTAATAGTTAATAAATAATTATAAATAATATTAATTGAATTAATGTTAAAAAAGTGTGATATTGAATAATTAAACAACTATAGATTGCAAAAATATTTAAAAATGTAAAAGTATTATTAATTATTAAAATTAATAAAAAAATTAAAAATGATACAATGAAAAAATGAATATGAATATTTATTAATAATATAAATTCCAGACAGACTAATATCATTTAATATTAATATATAAACATATAAAAATAAATATTAAAAACGGTTAAAATTTCAAAAAAATTAATATTGAAACTTTGAATATGAATAAATTAAAAAAATTAATATTATTATTGACTACATTAAACCTTAAATGAATAAATTCAAACAAAATATTTAAAGGTAATAAATTTTTAATTTTTAATTATAATATAAATAATGAATAATATTTACCATTTAAATATATATATATATATATAATATAGTTTGTTAATAAATTTAATTATAAAATAAATATTAAAATTTTAATAAATTAAATAAATATTTTGTGTGTGTGTATGTTCTATATGAAAATGAATTAATTTCATATATATGTGTCTGTCAAATTAATGTAACACCCATTTGATATATATTAAATTGAAAGAGTTGTATTTAATTGAATATACATTACTTGATAAAATAACTTTTTAAAATTTTAATTAATGCTAATTGTTAATTATAAACCATTTTTCACTAAGTATATGACTTCTTTAATGTAAATATACATATTCTGTATTATATAAATCATATATAAGGTGATTTTTATATATATTGATATATATATATATATTTTAATATTACAATATTAAAAAGAGTAACTATATAAATGACCAATTATGTATAAAGATATTAAAGAATAATAAATTAAAAAAATATTAAATAAAAATACTTAAAAGTAGTAAATTATAAAAAAAGAAAAAATTAAACATTATTTCTAAAAAAGAACGAAAACTTTATTTATTAACACTAATATAGAAATAATATTCATTTCGGATTAATTGGGGTTTTCATTTCTATAAATCCTGAAACCTTTATCACCACTAATACATTATCCCTTTATAATCACTGATAAAGGACCCCCATATTGGCACATTTTTCAGTGCTGGTAAAGGCCATGACAATTGGTGTAAATATGCAGTCCTCAACTATCCCTATAATATAACTAGATTAGAAATATAAAATTAAATTTTTATATAAATATAACAAAAAATAAGAATGAAATATCAATATTACGTTGCATTAACATTTCAATTCAAGATTTACTTATTAGATATTTTCAATGATGTGATACTTACAATTAATTAAATAAATTTATAATAAAATATAAAAAATTAAAAAAAATTATAGCATTCCATTTTCATCATCCATCCATAATAAAAACATTATCCTTTCAATAAAACCAATGTTTTTTAGTAAACGTACATAAGAAAATAAGAAAATGTGATTTTAATATTATCTATATATGATAAACTATACTTTAAATTAACATGTTTATAAAGGATATTACCTGGTATAATTTTAAATTTATTTTTTTATTTTTAATTTTATATTTTTTAAGATATCTTAAATATACTATTAATTAATAATTATATTATGAATTATTAATGACATTTTTAATTGATAATATAAATAACTTTGTTAATTACACAATATTTTAATGATATTATCAATTATAAATTATTTTAATTACCTAAATTATTGTTAAAAAATATAGCATTAAATAAAATTTACATTTTTAAAATAAAAACATGCACATTGATAATACTAGGTTCAATTTGTGTCAGATTGATGTGTTGTGAATTCTTAGAGGTCATTAATATTTTATGGATCATTGAATTAATTTTTGAAAACTATATGAGCTCATTTACTCAATATTTAGAATGTGACACATGTTTTAAACGTAAATAAACCTTTTATATTGAAAGTAGTTATTTAGGGTCATAACGACTACATAATATGTCATATTGTTGTGCAGTTGGTTCCTATAGGTAATAATTGAATTATGAACCATCATGTAATTTTTTTAAAATAATTAGATCTCATTTACTCAATTGTGATCATCTGATGCTCATTTTAAACTAAAATAAAACATTTATATTCAAAACACACACTTTGAGTCATACTGACAACAACATGTGTCAGATTGACATGTGTTTGATTCATATACTTCAATAATAAATTATGGATCATCATTCTAATGTTTGAAAACAATTTGAGTTTGTTTTCTCAGTTTTTGCTATGCTATGTATGTTTTAAATTAAAATTACCATTTCGTATTGATGACAAACAAATTTAGTCATACAGACCACAATGTGTGTCAGATTAACATTTGATCATTTAATATAATCACAAATTAAATATGGATCATTTTACTAATGTTAAAAAAATATTCATTTATTTTTTCCTTTATTTTGGTATGTGACACACATTTTAATATAAAATGATACTTTTATAATTAAAGCACTAAATTAGAGAAATGATGGACACATCATGTGTTAGATTGACATGTGGTTGATTCCAACATGTCACATGTGAATTATAGATCATTTTCATAATGTTTAGAAATAATCAGATGTCATTTTCTCAATTTTTGGTATGTGATGCATGTTTTAAACTAAAATGGAACTTTAATATTGAAAACATGTCTGTCGAGTAACATAGAACATATAATGAGTTTGATTGAAATGTAATTTTTACTATTCATTATAAATTTATTATCGTTTATTTTACTAATGTTTGAAAAAAATTCAAGCCTTTTCTTGATTTTTTCTATGTGACACATGTTTTAAACTAAAATGACACAATTATATTGAAAACATTCAATTCAAATCATATCGATAACATCACGTTTTAGATTGGTATATGGTCGATTACAACTCATAAAAATTTAATTGTGGAATATTTTCTAAAATTCTGAAAATAATCCAATATCATTTTATTTGTTTTGAGAATGTGGCACACATTTTAAACTAAAATGACTCTTTTATATTGAACACATGACCTTGGTGTAATAATGCCCAAATCATGTGTCAGAATGATGTTCAGTCAATTTCTATATAACAAAAATGAATTATTGATTATTTTACTAATGTTTTTATAAAATAATATCTCATTTGTCTATATCTTTTATGTAACATGTGTTTTAAACTAAAATGGAACTTATATATAGAGTAATTAACATTGAGTCATATTGGGAACATCGTGTATTGGATTAACATGTGATTTAATCAGAAGTGTTGAAAATAAAATATGGATATTTTTACTAATGATTGAAAATAATCAAAGATCATTTTTTCATTTTTGGCTATGTGACATGTGTTTTAAACTAAAATTACATTTTCATAATGAAAACACACACTATGAGTCATACCAAACACATTGTGTTTTGTGATGATATGAAGTCAATTTCTATATTTATTAGATGAATTATGGATCATTTTAATAATGTTATAAGATAATCGTATCTATTATTCTCTATTTTTGATGTGTGATGCATGTTTTTAACTAAAATGACATATTTATATTGAAAATGTGCACATTGACTCGTACCAAATACATCATGTGGTGGATTGATGTGCGGTCGATACATACACAACACAAATTAATTATATATCTTTTTCCTAATGTTTAAAACAATTTGAGAATATTTTCTCAGTTTTCATAGTGTAAATCATTTTTCAATAAAAAATGAATCATTTTAATTGAAAACACACACTTGGAGTCATACTGGACACATCATGTATTATACTAATTTTTGATATATTATTATATGATGATAATGAATCATTGATCATTTTTCAATATTTTCAATACAATATGAGATTTTTTATATAGTTTTTCCTATGTAATTTGTGTGTTACACATAAAGGATACTTATAACACGAACTCTGTGTAATAATGGACACATCATTTGTTGGATTTATATGAAGTAAAATTTAACAAGTCGCAAATGAATTATGAATCATTTCTATATGTTTTAAAAGTAACCAGATCCCTTTTTCAAAATTTTATCCATGTGATGTAATATATAAACTAAAATGGAATTTTTATATTGAAAATATGCACTTTTCTTCAAACCATCTACATCATGTGATACAATTACATGTAGTACATTATTATATATAACACATAAAATATTTATTATAATCATACGGTTTGAAAACAATTCAATATTTTTTCCATGGTTTTAGTTAAGTTACTATTGACTCCCTGAAATGTGTTCATGAACTTTTATGAAGATTTGAATATGTGAACCCCACTTAGACACCAAATTCTGAGTTTATTTAGAAGAAAATATATTATGTCAGATGAAAGAGAATATTGTATTATCATGCATCGGGACCCTTAATGTCGTCGACAAGGATCGAAAATTTTAAAGTGCGACTATAAAATCTTCATGGGTGTGGGGATGGTAGTGAAGGCATCATCCTGAAGGGCCGAGACCGTATCCTGGTAGTGATCACAAACAAGGGTGTGGGGGTGCAGTTACCTTATTATAGAGATGTTGTTTTGCCTATGTACCATTAAATACATTTGGTGTGGAAGGTAATTTCCTACAACATACATTCATTCCCCCTAACTTGGGTGACCATACACCTTCACATAGGGTCTCATATTTTCCTATAAATATACCCTTGGGGAATTCAGTTGGATAAAATAATTTCTCGGAAGTCTGAATGCTTCTTTGATCACCCTAGGACTTTTCTTAAGTCCTTTGAAACCTTAAAGTTAGTTTCCTGTCATATATATATAATAAATTAATGGGGGAGAGTGTGTCTTAAGTCCATTTGGTGTTAAAAATAAATAACACTCACACAAATCATTCTCACAACCCTCATGATTTATGAACAAAATTGTGGTATTATTTCCATAAATAGGAACGTGCACTCCTCACTTCTGGGAATACCTATAAAAATATGTGATGTATAGATCAATGTATTTACAATGTGTAGTCATATTGGTTATTCATCACCTAAGGTGCCATCAGTTAAACCAAGCCAACATGTGCAGATCACCCTTGCATGACCATCCTTGGTTTTCCCAATCCTCCATCATGTGTGATCCTTTTATGAATCCTCCTTCACAACAACTCATGGTAAGGATTCTCCTTCACTTCCCCCTAGAATGAATGGAACTATGTAGAAACCTCAACCAATACCTACTAATTTACAAAAAACACAGGCAACTGAACATATGTATGTCTCCCATTTGGATTTGTATTTCAATTGTCAGAGTATTCCCACACATTTCCTAACTGAGGGTAAGGATACTAAATTCATATTTAAATTTGGATATCAGTTTTCATGTGGTCCCATACTTCTAAGAAAGTGTTGCATAGTTCCCAATCTTGGATTTTGCATGTAGGACTTTTTCCTCACCTTCTCATCTATACGACCTGGAGCCTATGGTTCCCAGTAGGGATGGTAAGCAGAACACATTTTGTTCCCTTCCACATAGAGTGAGATACTCTTTTTGTTACAAAAACAATTTTATGGAAATCATCCTATTGTATGCCCCTAGCCGTTAATATATGAGGTTTCAATATTTCTCCTCTCTACATCCTTTACCTTTATTCCTTCCTTACATTGGAACCTTGTCCAATAATAATTGAAGAGAGGGAAGCACTGTAGCCATGACCTCTTCCACCATAGCCATGAACTCTTCCACCATTGACCCAACCTCTTCCACTAATGAAAGAGGAAAAGTGGGTGGTTTGTCAAAGCATTCACTTACTCTTATTTCTCACATCAAGCATGACTCATGTGGGATTATAGTTTATTGATGAATATGATAATCACACAATACACCTGAATGATTTAACTACGAAAACTCATATACCTTCTATAGATAGGATACGTATGAATACCTCTTAGAGCCCGACCTCAATATGCATCATCCCCTGGAATAATCCCCAATCATAATTACCTTAATCTAGGTATCCTACTTATTATTAAACCTCAAGATCCGCTGCCAAATCACCATGAGTATAAATATCACTCATGGAACCTTCACATAGGATATCATTCTCAAAATAACACCATAACCCATAATCTCAAAGGGATATACTCCCCTATGATACATACGTTTGAAAAACACTATAGGCATGGTTCATCACTATCAAACTACATGGTCATTTATTCCCATCGAAATGGGATATGTATAAAGCCTCCCTAAGATTTAAACACAACATCCTAAACAAACCAAGTTCTTCTGGGTCATATCATTAGTAGGGTATAACTTAACATTGAAGCTCATATCCCTTCCAAATTTATTAGGCTTCTTAAGTATGATTCCCATAACGAACTTTTACTAGGAATATTCTTCCTTGATGTCCTTACCACATGATATTAAACTATACAGTTGTGTCCTTATCACACAACCTCAAAAGGTACTATGTGTCCAATTAAGTGACACCGAACTATGTGGTTTCTGATTCCATTCACAAGGATACATAGGAAGCCCATATATGAGTTTAATACCTATATCATAACAACTTTTTTCAACATGTATGACAATAAATTCATGATTGAAATACATATACCTGGATAACCATAAACTCTAGAGAGTACCATTGCATGGTTAGAAAACCAGCATCGTCTTAATAAAGACCAAATAATATCAATGTATTACAGAAGAGGATACCATCAATGAAAAACATCATATTTATATATATTTCTCCATTCATGCAGAATATCAAAAACAAACGGATGATTCTAAATTCCAAATATGCTAACAGTTGATTCCTAATAAAGGGATTACCTATATCCTAATTGGGAATTAATTAAGGATTAATGAACATGTATTAAATCTATAATAGAGTTAGAGAGTTGGAAACAATTAACCCCAAAAGGTTTTGATGAGCCCAACCTCCAATCCTCTCAACCAGTGTGATTTCTTAAGCGTCGTGGGTCAATATCATTAATGAGCACTTTAATTTTGAAGGAAGGTCTCTATGGATATCAAACCACTAGGTGTTTTCGATTCCACAAACCAACCCTTTGGAAACCTTTCAGAAATAATTATTTTCCCAACTATGTCAGATTTTTATGGGAAATAAAAAATGTTGAATATGACATGAATCCCTATTTAAGATGATAATTTCAGCTACATGTTAGGCCCCTTCCATTCTCAAAATAAATGAGGGTCGGACCAGGACATCAATCACGCATGTATTCATAAAAAATATAATACTTTTACAGAGTTTATTGTATGCATTTTTCATATATAAAGGGAATTCCTTTCAATAAGACACTTCAATCCAATGGCTTCCTTCATGTTTACACCCTTGAACTCCTCGACTAATGCTCAAGATAGATCCTCATTTACATAAAGTATAACATGACCAACTCAGCATCTTCATCTCTTGGTATCCAAAGCATTGGATCTAGAGTACGATCAGCACAATTCCATCCAAACCTTTGATGTTGTCTAACATTCCCCCTAGATTAACAATCATACCTAGTCATCTGGTCGATGATGGCCAGTGGACTTGATGTAGATAATGATGACTGCTGTCTTCAACCATTTTGGGAGCTTATCCCTAAAATGAAACATCCAATCCCTCCCATATTTCTAGTAGGTCAATCAAGAGGCAACTTCTAGCCATATCCTAGAGATACATGGGTCATTATCGAGGGACCCTTCAAACATTCCTCATCTCAAACTTTATGCGACAGTGAACCCTCCACATTATGAGGGTGTCACCTTCAGCTATTCGGCCCAGGTACCTTAGACCCAAGTACACAAGATGGCCCTTTGGGGATAAAAAAAGGCCAATAAGAATCATGTTCATACCTTTTCACCCTCCATATAATCCTACAACCTATTTTGGAGGAAAAAAATGAGCAGGAACATACACCTATCTACCTTTAATTGGTCATCCAGTAGACTTTCTTGGCTGTATTCCAGGAATCACATCAACCAAATATGGTGACAAGCTGCATGTAGGAAAATAAACCTTCCTAAAACCACTTATCATACCAGTAGACTTTTATGGAAGAACTTGAATAATTTCATCGACCATATTTGGTGTAAAACACTGACCAGGAACACAGACATGTCAACATTTATTAGGATTTCTAGAAGCCTCGTCTGGCGGCACATGGAGAATCCTGTAAAAAGTCCCAAAAACAAACAGGGGACATTTACAAATCTCTTACCACAAGTAGTTTCATTATCATCTCATAGGAAATGGAGGATAATAGTAGGAACATACACCAACTCCAAACATGGGATGGATTTATATTTTCATTATATTAGCTCAAGTCACCATGCACATACTAAAAATGGTGAAAGGGAAACTAAAAAATCACTATCCATGTCCTAGAAACATGACATAATATCCTAAAGAAGGTGATAGTAGTACCTGAGGGACATACACATAACTCTTCGCCATACATGGGGTGGTTCATAATCATTTCACCCAAGAGTAGATACATACCTCTGCTCCCGTACAGATGTTTCATGGGAAAAACTCACCCACATCATACAGACAACTGGATCTGAAACATTCACCCTATCCAACTGAAGATAATTGTCTTATCCTAATGGACACTTCAAGGAAGGTATGTACACCTACACATGATAAACACTTCTCCCCCCATGTGACCCCAACTGCATGTAAAAAAACATCCAATACTAATTCTAATCATATGCAATTGCAGAATCAAGAGCCGATTTTCGAACTAGATCTATGTAATGCTGGAGTTCTTAAAGCCCTCAAACATTTATTTATTGTATCCCAAGATCCTTTCTTCATGTTACCTGATTATGGGAGTGGTAGAAATAACTCTGATCATCCCTATTAGATACTCCACTATGAATTCATGCTTCTAGGAAAAAAATTTGTCGATCTTCAGAGCATATCTCTAGATGAGATCCATGAAAACCCTCCATGAAGTTAGAAGACCAAATAGTAAGAGCTTCTTCCCCTTACTATATTCCACCTTTATGGTCATCCCCATGATGGATATCACTGAAAAAGTTGTCTCTATAGTATTGATTCATATTTTTAAAATAATTATAGAATTTCCAATGTAGTGATGAGAAATCCCTATTATTGTGAGGCACTAAAAATACAAGGCACGTCATATCTGATGCCTTGTCCACAGTTCATGAAATACATTCTCATCCAAAAGACAAAACATGGTTACAGTCATTCTCATAATCTATCTTACGTAATTTTCCTTCCAATATAGTAGAGGAAACCCCAACTGATCCCACTGCTTATGGTAAAACTACCAAGAAGCATCCACTATGGTCAGACCAGGTTGAGGAACCTCTTGTGAAAGATGAAGAAAAAGTATTAACACACTACTAAAATATGCCTTTAACTGTACTAAAAATAGAATTTATCAGTACTAGAGATGATTTGACTACTGGGTTGACAATAAAAGTCCTAGACATTTATCAGTGATAATAATTCTCTAAAAAACATATCATATATTTTCTCCTTCTCAAGGGATGATAAAGGGGCACACTGGAGTGTGCTGTAACAGAACATTGTAGCACCAATACCCCAAAAAATTTAAAAAAATTAAGTATTAATAGATAATTTAAATGAAGATAAAACAATCTAGGATCATTTTCCCAGTTTTTTTGAATATGATGCACATTTTAAACTAAAATGATACTTATATATTGAAAAAATGCAGGCACACCATGCATAATATTGAGGATTGGTTGATTCGAGAATAACTCAAATGACTCATGGATAATTTACTAAAGTATCAAAACAATTTGAATTTGTTTTCATAGTTTTAAGTACATCTCTTTACTTATTTACTAAAATATCATTTTCAACAAGAAACGTGCATTTTGACTCATATATTTCATATACTATGTGAATTGAAATGATACATATTTCTACATGTCAGAAATAATATATGAATCATTTTCCTAAATGAAAAATTCAATCTAAGTGTGTTTTTAGATATTTCAGTAAGTGATAGTATTTGAACTAAAATGTTGATTTTAATGTGATAACGAACACATTGAGTAATACCAAACACATCATATACCAGATTGAGGCGAGGCTTATTCGTACTCATCAAAAATGAATTATAAGTCATTTTACTAATGTATCAAAACAATCCAAATTTATTTTCTTAGTTTTGAGTAGCTGAGTTTTCCTTTTTAAAAACAATGATGTCAATTTTAAATAGAAAGATACACTTTGAGTCATATTAGTCACACCATGTCTCTTATTTAGGTAAAGTTAATTATTACACATCCCAAATAAATTATGGATCATTTCAAAAATTTATCTAAACAATTTGAATGTGTTTTCTCGGTTTTGAGTATGTTACATGTCTTTTTCACTAAAATATCATTTTAAACTGGAAACACACACTTTTACTCATACTGTTCACATCGTGTATCAGTTTGATGTGAGAATAATTCCTACACATCAAAAAATACTTATGAATAAATTTCATAAATTATCAAGAAAATATGATTGTGTTTTTTTGTATTTCAGTGAGTGAAATTTTTGGATCTAAATTGTGGATTGTAAATTAATTACAGACACATTGAGTCATACTGGGCACATCATGCATCAGATTGAGATGAAGCTGATTCCTACACATAAAAAATGACTTATAGATCATTTTTGGGAATTATCATAATAATCGAAATCTGTTATTTAGGATTTGAGTAGTAAAATTTTCCTTTTAATTAAAATTAATGTCATTTTTAAATAAAAAAGTGCACACTGAGTCATTCCAGTAACATCATGCATTGGATTGTGGTGAAGTTGATTCATACATGTCTTAAATAACATATAGTTAATATTTATAAATTAGTAAAACAATCATAATGTTTTTATTAGTTTTGAGTATGTGTGTTGTCCTTTTTACTAAAATTGATGTTTATTTTAAATAAAAATATGTACATTGAGTCATATTAGTCCCATGATGAGTCAGATTGCGGTGTCATTAACTCTTACACATCCCAAATGGATTATAGATAATTGTCATAAATTATCAGAACAATATGAATGTGTTTACTTGGTTTTGAGTTCGGCACATTTCTTTTTAACTAAAATGTCATTTTAAATGGGAAACATGAACTTTGATTCATACCAATCAAATCGTGTATCAGTTTGATGGTAGACTAATTCTTGCACATCACAAATGACATATGAATCAATTTCTTATATCATCACGAAAATATGATTGAGTTTTCTTAGTCTTTAATGAGTGACATTTTTTAACTAAACTATCAATTTTAAATTGATAACGGTAACATTGAGTAATACTAGGCACAATGTGTGTCATATTGATGTCCATCTGATTTCTACACATCAATTATGAAAAATAGATCATCTCCCTATAGTATTAAAAACATCTGAATTAATTTTCATTGTTTTGAGTAGGTTAGTTGTCCTTTTAATTGAAATTGATGACATTTTTTTATAGAAAGACGCAATTGTAGTCATACCGGTCACACCGTGCATCAGATTGGGGTGTGGATAATTCCTACACATATAAAATAATATATGGATAATTTTACAAATGCATCAAAATAATAAGAATATGTTTTCCAAGTTATGAGTAGGTGAGTTTCCCTTTTTAACAAAAATGATGTCAATTTTATTAAAAAGATTCCCTTTGAGTCATATCGGTCACACCATGTGTCTGATTGAGGTTCATCTAATTCTTACATGTCCCAAATGTCATGATGATTTTTTTCATAATGTATCAAAACAATATTAATGTTTTTACATAGTTTTGAGTATGTCGCATGTCATTTTCTACTAAAATGAAATTTTAAACACAAAAACACACACTTTAACGCATACCAAAAACACCATGCATCAGTTTGATGTGAGACTGATTCCTACATGTTAGAAATGAATTTTTTATCAATTTCATAAATTATTAAAAAAATCCAAGTGTGTTCACTCTGTTTTCAGTGGGTGAAATTTTTAAAACTAAAATATCAATTTTTAAATGACAACAGGCACATTGAGTAATACATGGCACACCATGTGTTGAATTGAGGTGAATCTGATATATACACATTAAAAATTACAAATAGTTCATTTTCTTAATGTATCAATATAAGGACCCATCCTAAAACATTACATAATCTTGAATTAAATGGATAATTCACATTGAGGATCTTTTCAGGTTTAGAGTTTTATAGAATTATGTCATAACATTAAGATAACAACATGAATATATCATGTAGACAATTCTACTCAGTATCCATAAAATAAAAAACTCTTTAAAAAAAATTTCATGTCTAGTTCTAGGTTTTAGATAACATGACTTTTCCTTGATCCCATCCTTGGCCCTTATTCATCATTAAGTCCTGTGGAAAACATTTCAAAAACTTGGGATGGGCATAAAAATCTCAGTATTGGATATAAAATTTGGAAAGAAAACATTAGTCCATCAATAAATACAAAATAATGAAACCATACTTTTCAATCATAACATACCTCATAAAAACATAAGATTAATGAATAACACACAGAAATCAAAAATCATAAAAGTAACTTGTGGAATCCATATCAAACTCACGTTATTTCTATCACAACTACAAATGGAGTCACATTTGGAGTACCCATCGTAGTATATTCCCTATATATCTTATAAGAGACATTCACATTTACCTCCGTCACGTTACCCAATGCATTGGAAAGCTATCTCAGGCTCACCCGCCCTAGGTTTATCATAGAACCACCCATATACATAAATAATTCCAAATAGCCATAACATATTTATAACCCATAAAACAAACATAATGTAATGATAAAATTTCCACATTTCAATCACAATATATCTTTTCAAAATATTGAAAAAATCAAATCTTTTATCAAACCATTTTCAAAACCATTTAAAACATTTAATTAAGAGATTTTTGAATCAAAGTGTCCCATACCACTTTGATGCTTTTAGAAGAACTAACATTTTATAAGATTAATGTACTTATAAATAAATACTAAAAATAATTTTAAAAACATGGACATTAATAATAAATATTTAAAAGAATAAATCTTCAAAATATTTAAAATGATATTTTAGTTAAAGAGTTTTTTAACAAAATGAGAGAAGCTTGAATATAATTAATTGAGGAATAAAATTTAATCAGAAATTTATAATATCATGAGAATAAAGGTATTTATGATATAATATGCTAAAGGACCGTATATACACCACATAAGAGTGAATTGGTGCATAACAACAATGAAGTCTCAATGGAATGTAATTTGAGACGAAATCCCTTATGAAGATGGTATCCTTAGATTACGGATAAATCAATTACATCATTATGTGTGAAAAATATAAATACACTAAATATGTTTGGATATTTATTGTAAATAAATCAGAGGAGTTTCACACATGTTCATAGCATGACATAATCAAGAAGTAGATGTTTAACCCAAAAATTGAAATTGGGTTAAGAATTTTTCTTACAGAAATTCGATAGCCTAACGACGTCATTTTATACTTCAGAAGATAAGTTGAATGAGAGAGAAAAGTATATCTCATCACTTGGACATAAAATTTACATCAATAAGGATATATAAGAACATATCCCAACATAATAATAAGTAAATTAAAATACACAACAAAAGAAGTCTTTTAAAAAGAGGAGGGTGAAAGGTTACCTTACCGATTTGGTAACTTACGAAACATACACCCCATGAACAAAATGTCACACAATGAATATGTAAATAGCCATAAAATAAATTATATTACACAAATAATTTAATCATGGGTAGTGCATCCACCACTTAGAAGAAAATAGTTGCTAATATAGCATGAATCTCACGGGAATGAAAAGTGAGATGAAAAACCCATACCACGTTGTAATCAATCAAGTCGTATGAGAAAAAGATAATAACAACCAAATGAGTCACAGAATACCCCAAATATAAATATAATCATGATAATATATATCAAATGGTAGTAAAAAATACACCACATGCATCAAATAAGTGGTGAACAATGGAAATATTCAGGAATTAAAAGTGAGATAAGAAATCAATTACCTCGTGTCCAACTTGACTCATATGGTCCTTTTTCTTCCTGAATAATAAACATAAGTTAATTTGTATTTTCTTCACAATATTTTTAATTTTTATTATTACTTTTATATCACTTATTACCTAGTAATAATAGTTAGTTAATTATTTCAGTTCATATCGGACATTTTGTCGATGTTCAGAATCTGAGTTAAAAATGAAGTTGTTATAATTACAATTTTTACATGTGGTCAAAACTACATTATCTCCAGAATTATATTCATGATTTAGATATCATATAATTCATATATATCCCATATATAAATGTATTTATAACAGTACATAACATTTGGAGATAAGAAATGAAATGCACCATTCATGGAGATGGTAAGCTGTGCGTATGCATGAACACGACTTCAATCACTATTTCTTATTTTAATAGATTTAAAACATAATGATACATAGTAATATTATAATTACAGTTTAATATCATTAACTCCATCCTTTATACATCCCACATAAGGAATTAACGACTCATATCACATTGAGGGGGCGGTAATCCGCACTTCTTAAAATGAAATTATCACATTTACCCATTATGGAAATTATAAAGGTAAGCAATAAATCAAACATTAAGAAGCATAAAAGAAAAAATAAACATAATATATATCATATATAAATAAAATTCCATCATAATGGCTACCATGAGAGGCAATAGGAGTTTATTGAACAATCGTCATTTTGTGAGACGTCAGTTTTCCATCCACAAAAAACATTATGTTCTTTACCCATTAAATGGTGGTGTGTGTAGGTTTAGTTCAAATAATTCTCATAAAAACATCCTAGTATATTGAGGATACTGGTGTTGTTATAAAATACAGTATTAAAAATAGTTTAGATGGTTGGATAAGTAAAATAAAACAAAAGATCTTAAAAGAAGATGTTACCTTTAAATCAGGTAACTCTATTTGGTTTGAACTAAAAGGGATTCTTGAAGTGCTTTCTGCCTGATGTAAGGCTTCTAGGATTAAGAGAAGGATCTTGGTAGCTTATTAGAGAATATTTTATATGATCCATAGTCTTGAGAAGAATTAAAAATGAGTAGGAAGTGTGGGATTTTTATAAGGGAGAGGATGGGCTCTTTAGAAAATTTTGAAACAATTATTTTATTATAAACTCATCTTCAGTTTCAAAAGGTCAAATAATTTTTAATATAGAATTTAAGATGAATCATGGTAAAAAAAAATTATCCACCAAAAACTGGGTAGATTTTGAATTTTTTTATTATTTATAATCTTATTTCATTAAATCATTTATTAATGGGGTAAATACTGCATCGTTATTGTGTCATAAATAATTTAATTTATATGATGTAAAAAAATTGTAAAAAAAATACCATGATGTAGGAAATATATTTATATTTCCAATTAATATTTATAGTCGAAAAGATAACTTATATAACCCCATGTAAAAATTTATTTACTAAAATATATTTTTTTATGTCATTTTTGTCTTTAGTTTAAATTAATTAATATAAAGTTTCATTATTACTCTCATGTGGCTCCATGAGATCCCAAATTTGACCCAAATATGCCCATGGTAAGATATGTATCATCAAATAGGATTAGTACACATGTTAGGGTAATTTAATATTATTATAATATTATATTTTACCCTTGTTTACTATATTTACCCTTTAATCATGGTAAATAAAATATTTACTGAAATAAATATTTAAAATGTCTAAAAATAAAAGTTACCTACTTACACAAATTAGAAATACTAATTCAAAATATGGAATCCATTTTTCTAAATTCAAAATATAGAAGTGGAAGAAATTAATTTAAAATTAATTTCCACTGTCAAAATAATTTTTTTTTTTTAGAAATAATAACTATGAAAAGATTGACACTTGTTTATATCCAATTCCAAGGTGAAATTAATTAAATTGTCCAACATTGGATTAAATGGTAAAAATATATTCTAATTAAAATTTATAAACAATTAAAAAGATAATCTGACCTTATTAATAAATTATATTAAAAGTCACCTTTGAATTAAAATACAATGTTTTCACTATTCATTAAAAAAATGAATTTAATAAAAAAACAAAAAATTTACCTAAAGTAAAATTTTATGTCCCAAATCTAAATAAGAATTTTATTTTGTCAAATAGAACATAAAAAAGTTTAAAAAACTAGACTTAAAGAGGGTTCACCATTTAAAGGCGGTAAATCGACCTTTTAGTGAATATTTGAGTATTTATTCTTAAAATTGAATTATTTACTTATTTTTAGCCTCTAAATTTTATTGGATAAATGTAAAAATATGAAACAAACATGTATAATCATATTGTAGTTAGTTATATTCATTCTTTCTAATACAACGGCTAGGCGTTAACAACCATTTAAATTAATAATATTATATTATTAGTGTGCAACGTAGGATTTCAAGGAAACCCATTGCTGTGTATCAGGTACGCCATTGAAAATAGAATCCCTATTAAAGAAGAATTAATATTTAATTCAAAAATATTAATAAATATGAAAATTTTCATGTTATTTATTTACCTTGGATGTTACATCCTTCCCCCGTTTTGGGAATTGCATCCTCACGATTTTAAATATGTGCTCGGAAACTTAACTTAAAGTCCCACATCAGAAAAATAGTCAATAAAACTATCACATTAAAATAAATGACAAAAAGTAAAAAGGTTACCTGAGATAATAGATACTATGATTCATGAAAACATGGATATGGGGGTGAAAACAAACCATCAAGTTCTAATGGAGAGTGATAAAAAACATTATTAGGATAATGTTAACCACCAAAAAATCACAAACTTGTGATGGGTTAAACAGTCCTTGATTTTGCGGTAGGAAAAGTTAATAGAAACAGTTTCTGTTTTAAGTTACCCAACATTGAGTAATTTATTTACAATATTAACTAAAAACATAAGGAAACATCCTTACTTGTCATTTACACTTTCATATAATACTAAATTATACCACAAAAATATATTTTCTTCAAACAATGACTATTCAAACTGACATGGTCACATTAAAAGCGATAGAACCAACTTATATAGTTTCACATACACCATAAAAGATTAACTGTATATTTCCCATGTCTTTATAAATAAACCAAAACAAAAATGGTTTGTTCTAGATCAGAAAATACCCAAAAAGGATAATCCTTTATAAAAAAAATACTACTCTTAATCTCTACAATTTAACATAAAGTTCCAAAAGTTCAAGAAAGACCATTCAATACATAATTTTCCTTAAAAATTTTGAAAATAATACAAACTATGATTGAAACACAAAACTCAGAAAGATTTAATCCCATAGTCTTCCATAGTAAATCTTAACATTTATCTCCAAATATCATCGACTACTCTTAAAGTCTCATACTGAAGTGTAATTAACCTAATAACGTATTCTGTATGATAGGATAGTCATTTCCATAAATAACCAAAATATCCATATTTCCAAAATAAAACCTAAATTCTTCCAAAAATAAATTTTTAACAATTACTCCACAATTTAAATCCCATAGTTTTCCATTTTCCTTAGGTATATATTGTTCCCCAAAAGAGAGAACATATTCCAAAATAACATTTATCAATTAATTACCAAATCATTTCTATAATAAGGATATCAATGTGATAAAACATAAGATCAAATTATTCTTGATCTATAAAATCATTTAACTTAAATAATTAGTCATTCTAACTCGGGACTTCAAGTTGGATAGTGGTAAGTGATACGCCCTTGTCGCCCTTCGGTTGTGGGTTCGATTCCCGCAGCCTTACTGGATGTAATGGGTTGTCACCCTTCCTACAGGTTTTCCTTTTTATAAAACCATATAATTTTATAACATTCGACAAAGTGAGATAAATTCCTCAAAAATATCCATAACATGTTTTAACCACAAAAGTTCTCATTTCAACTCTCATTTCATTTAGTATCTCATTATGAAAACTACTACAGTTTCTGTCACATATATTTTTATGTTGGTTCCTGAAATATCCAACCATTTTCTAAAACCAAAAAGGTTAGTGTGTGTTTATCAGTAAAAAATTCATATATCATCTTATAAGGAGGTTAAACATTAATATATTCTTATTCATGTTATCTTAAACTCATTTGATTTATCTAAAATAACCATAAATCTTTCTAATATGATAAACATTATGGTTTTGTCACTTATGATTAAATAAAACCCTATCCTCTAAAGTTATCTAAACCTCCCTCTGATACAAAATATAAGGACATGTCTTTAAACATTGCATAATCTTGAATTAAATATACAATTCACATGGAGGATCTTCTCAGTTTTATAGTTTTAGAGAATTAAGTCATAACATTTACATAACAACATGAATATTACATGTAGACATTTCTACTCAGTATCTATAAAATAAAAAAATCTTGAAAAAAAAGAGTCATGTCTAGTTCCATGTTTTAGAAAGCATGAATTTTCCTTGATCCCATCCTTAACCATTATTTATCTTTAAGTCCTATAGAAAACATTTCAAAAACATGGGATGAGTATAGAAAATCTCAGTAAGGGATATAAAATAAAGAATGAAAAACTTATACTATAAATAAATACAAAACAATGAAACCATACTTTTCAATCATAACATGCCTCATGAAATCATAAGATTTAGGAAAAACACACAGAAATCATAAATGATAAATGTAACTTGTGGAATCCACATCAGACTTACATTGTAGCTATCACAACTACATAGGGAGTCACGTTTGGAGTACCCATCATAGTATATTCCCTAAATCTCTTAGGAGAAACATTCACGTTTACCTCCGTCACGTTAACCAATGCACTGGAGAGCTATCTCGGGCTCACATTCCCTAGGATTATCACGGAACAACCCGTATATGTAAACATTCCCAATAACCATAACATATTCGTAACCTATAAAACAAAAATAATGGAAAGATAACATTTCCATATTGAAATCACAATATATCATTTTAAAAT
The DNA here is from genome assembly GCA_963277665.1 of Viscum album. Taxonomy (NCBI): domain Eukaryota; kingdom Viridiplantae; phylum Streptophyta; class Magnoliopsida; order Santalales; family Viscaceae; genus Viscum; species Viscum album. The sequence goes on along the minus strand of OY728158.1, from coordinate 352,373,529 downwards.
ATTGACAAAATCAATGCTTTTATCAAACCATTTTCAATCCCATTTAAAACATTTAATAAAGAGATTTTTGAATCAAAGTGTCTCATACCACTTTGATATATTTAAAGGAATTAACATTTTAAAACAAAACTTCCACATAAATAATCCTATAAAGCATTTTGAAAACATGTACATTAATAAGAAATATTTATAAGAATAAATATTTGAAATTTTTGAAATTTTATTTTATTTAAATAGTTTTTAAAAAAAATGAGAGATGCTTGAATACAATTAATTGAGGAATAACATTTAATCAGAACTTTATAATATCATGAGACTAAAGGAATTCATGATATAATATTCTAAAGGACATTATATACACAACATAAGAGTGAATTGGTGCATAACAACAATGAAGTCTCAATGGAATATAATTTGAGATGAAATCCCTTATGAAGATGGTATCCTTAGATCAAGGATAAATCAATTACATAATTATGTGTGAAAAATATAAATACACTCAATATTATTGGATATTTAGTGTAAATCAATCATATGACAGTCACACATGTCCATAACACCACATAATCAAGAACAAGATGTTTAACCCCAAAATTGAAATTGGTTGAAGATATTTTCTTACAGAAATTCGATAACCTAACGACATGACATTAAAATTAAGAAGATAAGTTTTTGAGAGATAAAAGGATATATTATCAGTTGGACATAAAATTTACATCAGTAAGGATATATAATAATATATCCCAACATAATATGATGTAAACTAAAAGACATAACTAAATAAGTATTTTTAAAAGAGGTGGGTGAATTGTTCCCTTAAGGATTTGGTAACTTATGAAACACACACCACCATGAAAGAGAGATGACACAATGAATATGTAAATAGCCATAAAATAAAGTATATCACACAAAGAATACAATCATGGGCAGAACATCCACCACAAAAAAGAAAATAGTGTCTAATATATCATGAATCTCATGATAATAAAATGTGAGATGAAAAACCCTTACCATGTTGTAATCAATTGACTCGTATAAGAAAAAAATAACAAAAACCAAATGAATCATAGAATAACATGAATATAAATATAATCATGATAATATATATCATATTTAAGTACAAAATACACCTCATGGAATAAATAAATGGTGAACAATGGAAATCTCACGGAATTAAAAGTGAGAAAAGAAACCACTTACCTCATTTCCAACTTGACTCGTATGTTACTTGTTATTCTTGAATAATAAAATTAAGTTAATTTATACATTATTCATAACCTTTTTAATTTTTATTATTACTTTTATATAAATAATTACCTTGCAATAACAGTTAGTTAATTTCTACTTTCTTTTTAACCTTTTTAAGTTGTACGTACGCATAAACGCTACTTTTATTTCTATTTCTTATTTGAATGGAATTAATACATAATGATACATAGGTATATTATAATTACATTATAATATCATATATAATATCATTAAATCCATCCTTTATACATCCTACATAAGGCATTAACGAGTCATATCACTTTGATGGGGCGGTAGTCCGCACTTCCTAAAATGAAATTATCACGTTTACCCATTATAGAAACCATAATGGTATGATATGAATGATAAATATAAAAGAATAGAAAAAACATAAATATAATATATATCATATAAAAATATATTTCCATCATAATGGCCACCATGAGGGGCTGTAAGAGTTAATCGAACAATCATTGTTTCGTGAGGCGTTAGTTTTCCATCCACATAAACATTATGTTCATTACCCATTAGATGGATGTGTGTGTAATTGTAGTTTGAATACTTCTCATAAAAACATCCTTTTATTTTGAGGATACTTTTTTTGTTACAAAATAATGTAATAAAAATAGTTAGGGGGTTGGAGAAGTAATATAAATTAAAAGAGCTTAAGAGAAGACCTTACCTTTAAATATGGTAACTTCATTTAGTTTGAACCAAAAGGGATTCTTGAAGTGCTTTCTGCCTAAGGTAAGGCATCTAGGATGAAGACTGGGATATTGGGAGATTATTGGAGTAGAGGTTGTATGATCTAAAGGCTTGAAAAGTGTGACAAATGGATAGGAAGTGAGGCCCTTTTATGAGAGAGAGGAGGGGCTCTTTAGGAAAGTTTGAAACAATTATTTTATAATAAACTCATCTTCTGTTTAAAAAGGTTAAATAATCATTAAAACAGAATTTAAGATGACTTAAGAACGAAATAAAATCCTCTGACCAAAATTAGAAAGGTTTTGGACATTTTTTTAATATTTATAATCTAATTTTTTTAAATCAGTTATTAATGAGGTAAATACTGCATCATTATTGTGTTATAAATAATTTAATTTATTTGATGTAAAAAAATTACAAAAAAAACATGATGTAAGAAATCTTTTTATATTTAAAATTAATATTTATAGTCTAAAATATAACTTATATAACCCCATGTAACAATTTATTTACTAGAATATATATTTTTATGTCATTTTTGTCTTTACATTAATTTAAATAATGTAATGTGTCATTACTACTCCCATGTGGCTCCATGGGGTCCCAAATTAAACCCAATGATGCCCATGATCGAAAAGGTATTAGAAAATAAGATTATGACACATGTTATGGTAATTTAATATTATTATAAAATTATATTTTACCATTATTTACTATATTTTCCCTTTAATCCTGGTAAATAAAATATATACTGAAGTAAATATTTAAAATGTCTGAAAATAAAATTTACTTATTTACACAATTATGACCTACTGATTCCAAATATGGAATCCATTTCTATAAATTCAAAACACAGAAGTGGAAGAAACTAATTTAAAATTAATTTCTGTTGCCAAAACAAAAAACATGTTTTTTATAAATAATAATTGTCAAAAGATTGACACTTGTTTGTGTCCAATTTCAAGGTAAAATTAATTCTAATGTCAAAAATTGGATTAACTAGTAAAAATATATTATAATTACACATTAAAACCAATAAAAATATAATTATTTAAATAAATTATATTAAAAAGAACTTTTTAATTAAATTACAGTATTTTCATTATTCATTAAAAAATGAATTTTATCAGAAAAATACCAAAAAATTACCCAAAGTAAATTTTGATGACCCGAAACTATATAATAATTTTATATTTTCAATTATAACATATGAAAGTGTATGAACAATATTTAAATAGTTTTTTTCCATTAAAAGGTGGTAAATCTTACTTTTAGTGAATTTTAGAGTATTTATGCTTAAAATTGAATTCTTTACTTATTTTAAGCCTCTAAAAATTATTGGACAAACATAAAAATACTCAAAAATAATTTATAATCATATTTTAATTAGATTTTATTCATTCCCTCCAATACAACGACTAGGCATTAACTACCATTTAAATTAATCATATTATATTTTTAGTGTGCACCGTAGGATTTCAAAAAAACTCATTGTTGCGTATCAGGTATGCCATCGAACATAGAATCCCTTTTAAATAGGAATTAACATTTAATTCAAAGATATTAATAAACATGAAAATTTTCAGGTTCTTTATTTACTTGGGATGTTGCAATCAAAATAATCTGAATATTTTTCTCAGTTTTGAGTATTTCATTTGTCATGTTTATTAATACTGATGTAATTATTAATTAAAAAATACACAATTGGAGTCATACTGGTCACATCATGCATAAAATTATATTATGGATGATTACTAAACAACAAAAATGACATGTGGATCGTTTTCCCAAATTATCAAAAAAATGAATGTTTTTTCTTAGTTTTGAGTAGGTGAGTTATCCTTCTTACTAAAATTGATGTTAATTTTAAATAAAATGATTCAAATTGAGTAATATTTGTCACATTAAGCTTGGATTTAGGTGTAGTTATTTTTTTCACCTCACAAATATATTATGGATAGTTTTGATAAAGTATTAAATCAGTATAAATTCATTTACTTAGATTTGATTACATCACATGTCTTTTTTATTAAAATGTCATTTAAAACTCAAAACACACACTTTGACTCATTACGATCACATTGTTTGTCAATATTATGTGATACTGATTCCAAAAAGTCAAAAAAATTATAAGACTCAATTTCCTAAATTATCAAAAAAAATTGAGCATATTTGCTTAATTTTAAGTGAGTGACATTTTCTGAACAAAACTATCAGTTTTAAACTAATAAGGGACACATTGATTCATATTAGGAACACCATGTGTTGAATTATGGTGAAACATATTCCTAAGCCTCAAAAATGACTTTTAAAAAATTTGTAAAATGTATAAATAAAATCTGAATTTGTTTTCTTAGTTTTGGGACGGTCAGATTCCTTTTTTATTAAAATAGTTGTCATTTTTAAATAAAAATATGTAAAAGGAGACATACTGGTAGAATCATGCATTAAATTTAGAGGTGGATGATTTCTAGACATCAAAAATGACATATGGAATGTTATCTTATTGTATAAAAACAATAGGAATATGTTTTATCAGTTTTGAGTTGGTGAGTAATCCACTTTACTAAAATTGATTCCAATTTTAAATAAAAATACACACTTTTAGACATATTAGTCACACTGAGATTCATATTGAGGTGAGGATAATTCTTAAATATTCCAAATTTCCTATGTATTGTTTCATAAAGTATCAAAACAATTTGAATGTGTTTACTCAGTTTTGAGTATGTCACTTTTCTTTTTTAATAAAATGTCATTTTAAACTGGAAACACAAACTTCAACTCAAACCAATCACATCATGTATATGTTTTATGTTGGAATAATTCCAACACATCACAAATGAAATATGAATTTATATCCTAAATTATCAAGAAAATCTGATTCTATTTTCTCATTATTTTATTGAGTGAAATATTTTGAACTAAACTGTCGATTTTAAACTAATAACAGACACATTGATTCCAACTGGGCACACTGTGAATTGGATTGAGTTGGAGCTGCTTCTTACCGATCAAAAATGACCTATGGATAATTTATATAATGTATCAAAAAAAATATTAATGCTTTTCTTGGTTTTGAGTAGGTAATTTTTTCTTTTTTATTTAAATTGATGTCATTTTTATATAAAGACATGCACTTGGAGTCATACCGATCACACCATGCATCATATTGAGGCTAGAATAATTCCTAAACATCAAAATTAAATTATGGATACTTTTATTAATGTATAAAATCAATAAGAATGTTTTTTATCAGTTTTGAGAAGGTATGTTTTTTTACTAAAATTGATGTCCTTTTTACTAAAATTTATGTCAATTTTATATAAAACAATTCACATTGTGTCACATCAGTCACACCATGCCTCATATTTAGGTGTGGATAAATTATACACATCCCAATTGGATTATGTATTGTATTCATAAATTATCAAAACAATATGATTTTTTACTCATTTTTTAGTACACCACATTTATTTTTTACTAAAATGTCATTTTAAACTGGAAACATGCACATTAACTCATACCAATCCCATCGTGGACCTGTTTGATGTGAGACCAATTCTTACACATTAAAAATTATATATGAATCAAATTCATAAATTACCAAGAAAATATTAGTGCATTTTCTCAGTTTTCATTGAGTGAAATTTTTGTAACTAAACAATCGATTTGAACTAATAAAGGTATCATTGAGTCCTATTGGGAACACCGTTCATCAGATTTAGGTGAAACTAATTTCTTCATGTCAAGAATGACTTATGAATCATTTCTCTAAACTATTAAAACAATATTAATGCATTTTAAGGGCATTAATTTGGTCAATTTACTGATTTATTAAATTTACGTCATTTTTTAATAAAAATATGCACATAGAGTCATACAGGTCACACCATGCATCAGATTGAGGTGTGCCTAATTCATACATGTCTAAAATGAATTATGGATCATTTTATTAAATTATAAAAACAATAAAAATGCAGGTTATTAGTTTTGATTAGGTGACTTGTTTTTTTAAGGAAAATGTCATTTTAAATTGGAAAAAGACACTTTGAACAATACCAATCACATCATGTATCGGTTTGATGTGAGGTTGACCAAAAAAATCAAAATGTATATACAAATAAATGTCCAAAATTATCAATATAATTTGTCTAAATTATTTTTATTTTAGGTGTGTGACATTTTTTGAGCTAAAATGTCTATTTTAAACTGATAACATGCACAATTGCCAAGAATAATAATAATTTATAATTAATATAATTAAAAAATTATTATTAATAATTTTATTTAGTTTTATTAGAAAAGATATTATTATATATATATATCGAATAATATACTCTATATTTAAATAAATCTTAATAAGATAAATAATATAGTTATATATAATTATATTCAAATAAAGTTACTAATATAATACATATATATAAAATATATATGATGTTTAGGTAGATTCACTTTATTTATGTTTGTATCGAATGAAAATTAAACCCTAATTTATAGTTTTTGTTTATGGAAGGCACGAACCTTGTTTCGGTTTATTGCCTATCGAGGTATGTGTGAACAAAATACACACCTCCACCGACCTCTTCTTCCAATATTATAAAACCATATATTTTTTAAAAAAAAATAAAACCTATTTAAAAATTTTATGTTTTATTGAAATAAAATTAAAAAATATTTAACCTTTTATTTTATTAATGTTTTATTTGGGTCCTTCTTGATAATTTCAATGGTAAAAATGAAATTAATTCATCATTGACACTACCTCCACGTTAAATCAATTAAATTAACTTCAGTAACATACACTCATCTGAAAAAAATACAATATAGAAACCCAATACACCTGGCCTGTGTAGAACTAATGTTCGGTATTTTGATCCATAAGTCTTCACCCTCTCCATTCCTTTCTCGCCAATCACTCTATCGTTTCTCCGGTTGCGTGGAGTATTTCTATAAAAGGAGTTGGTAGAAATAATGTTTCTAAGATAATCACTATGTCAATTGTTTAATTCCAAAAAATTGAAGTCATTTTCCCATTTGGAGGACATAATGAAGTTAAATTTTCATCCTCATCAGCTCATATCCTGAATAGTTATCATTTCATTTTGTTTTTTGAGACACATTCTCCATCTTTTCAGGACATGAACCTATGTTTCTTGAAATACTCTAAGAATTACATAGGGTCATGTATACAAGATATGGGGAATGAGTATTAAGGAAAAAAATGAAATGATAGTTATTTGGGAGATGAAACTGATAATGTTGAAAATTGTACTTCATTGTGTTATCTAAAAGGGTCAACGCCTACCATTTGTGAGAATTACACCATTGAAACTAGTTATAAACTCAACAAATCCATTGCCACTAACTACTTCTAGAGAAAAGATCAACAAAAAAATAGAAATGATAGACTGAAGGGAGGGAAAGAAATAGATAGGGTGGATACCGAAGAATAAGAATAAGAAACTATAGGGATGCACAACCTGGGGGTCTTGAGTTTCTATACTGTAATTTCAGTTGATAAGTTTATGTAACTGATATTAATTTATTTTATTTGAAGTGTTGGTAGAGTAAATGAGGAATTCAATATATTTTTATCCTCAAAATTATCCGCAAGGATCTGAATAAAACTTTCAAAAACTAATTGGTTGAAGATTTTTTAATGTTTTTTATAAAACCTGGCCTTTCTAATATCTTTTTATTAAAACAATTACAAGGTTTTATATGATTAGAAAAATAGAACGATGAAGGCGTGTACTTCGTTCTCACTTGCCTCGATTGGCAATAAACCAGAATTTGGTTCACGCCTTCCACCATAAAAAACTATCAAATGGATTTCACTCCTCATTCGATACATAGATAAATAAAGTGAATCTACTGAAATATTATATATATATATATATATATATATATATATTTTGTAACATTATTTGAATATAATTATATATATATATTTATATTGTTTATCATATTTAAATTTATTTTAATATACTTTATATTATTCCATATATATATATATATAAGACTATTTTTTCTAATGAAATTTAAAAAAATACTATTAATAATAACTTTTATATTTTATTAATTATGAATAATTATTATTCTAGGTAATTGTGTATAAAATATAAGTATTTTAATTTTGGAATGTTTATTTATTTAATAAATATATATATAGTTACTAATATTATTAGTTTGAAAGTACCATATGTTTACAATATTTTATTGGTTATTTAATTAAAAATCATATTGCTGTTAAATAAATGTATATATAGACCTAAAAAAGTATATATAGACCTAAAATGATGAATACATAAAAATAATTTCTAATATTTAGATTTTGATAACATCCATTCACATAGAAGATTCTCCCCCTGATACTCAAATCGAACAACTTTTTCATTACATGGGTTAGTATAAACGTCCAACTAAATCTACCCCATTGACCGTTCACCAACACTGGGCTTGAATCTATTGTTGTTATCTTTAGTAACATCAACCTTATGTTGTTTTTGGTGCATGTTCCATCGCCTACATGTTGATGTAGAATGACCCAATTTCTTACAGGAACCATAGAAATCAACACATGATTCAAACAACACAACCTACTTGCATCACTATTCTTCACCCATTTTAATCTAAATATAATCCATAAGAACTCTTAAGAAGTAAGCTTCCTTGAAAATTATAAAAGAAATAGGTTGAGATACTGATTGGGTTTTACTATCAGAACATAAATATTTACCAATGAGATTCCCTAGCATGCGTATAGTCACTAGATTTTGAAAAGGTAAAGGGGACATGGGGAAACTTACCCAAATAGACTTTAATGGAATTCCATGTTTTATATGAAAGTCATATGACCAGCTGAAGAGATAGAAACAGATGTTGTTATGTCAATGAGGGGGGCACTGGACCAAGCCCATACCAGATCTTCCTTTGATGAAAAATGAATCATTATGTTACTTTTTCTGACCAGACCTACCATTGCTCTATCTTGCAACCCCTATGTCTCTAATATTAACCTATCGATAAGAGTCAACGTCTTTTTGTACTCTGAGGTTGAGATCAAAAGATTCAGAACACCATTGAATATATCTGGGACCATAGGGTGAACTAATAGAGGGAATGGTGGGAGAAAATAGGGGTTAGAGAAAGGGGAGAATGAACGAGAAGCTCCCTCGAAGGGTTTGTAATAGTTTTTTTTAATATCATGATATGTTCACAACAGGTTAGGTTTTTTAATTAGATCTTGACACATTAATTAGCGATTTTAAAACAATGCAGATAAAGAGAAATTTTATCAGTGATTATTATTTAAGCACTGATCAAAGGCATATTTATCAGATCTTTTTTAGCACTGATAAATTTGTTCTTTATCAGTGCTAAAAAACACTGATAAAGACAAATTATTATCAGCACTAGAAAAGCACTCATAAAGATTTCTTTTTTCACCACTTATTACCTAAGAACTAAAAAAGGATTTATAATTAAAATTATAACTAAAAATTATAAATATATATATACATAATTGATATATATAAATATAAATATAGTAAATATATTCCTTAATTAAATAAATTTATTAAAATTTTATATTTATTGAAATATGTAATTATAAAAATGTTTGTAAAAATGTTTATTTATATCATTATATATATTTATATAAGTAAATGTATATTTATTTATTTAATAGATATATATAGAAAATATATTCTTTATTTATGTAAATTTATTATAAATTTAATAATTATTTAAATATATATAATTACATGTTTATAATCATTTAAATAAATATAATTACTTATTTATAATTACATACATAGTTTTAAAAAATAACAATTTTACTATAATTATAAATATATAATTTTATTAATATTATATGTACATTTTAAATATATTTATCTATAAATATTTTTTACAGATATTTTTTTTACGATTATTAATGAATATATTATTTTAAGTGTATTCAAGTTATAAATGGGTGAAATTAAAAAAAATAAAAATAATCACACTTTAAAAATATTGAAAAAATTGATAACTTGTGTCTATGTACATTGTTTATAAAAAGGCATTAATTATGTATATGTGAAATCAATATAATACACATATGATCTATATTAAATTAAAAAATCAAACGAAATTTAATTTTATGTCGATTACTCTATGAAATTAGTCAATATTTTTAAGTCATAATAATTTATAATTATAAAACATTATTCACTAAATATAGTGCATAAATATGTTTTAACATCTAAATCATATTTATATACATTAATATAAATCTATATATTTAATATATGCTCTTTATTAAAATTTTCCATAATCATCTAATTAATAAAATATTTACAATTTTTCTCAATTTACTTAATTTTAATTTTAATTTGTCTAATTTTAATTTTATATATCTATATATTTAATAAGAACTATTTATTAGTATTTATAATTCATATATAGTATAATCAATTTATTCATTTTTATCAATAATTATTTATTTAATAAAATTTGAAAAGTTTATTCAAATAAAATTGTTTTTTATTAATTTAATTGTTTCTTTTTATTTATTCGTTCCTTTGGAAGTGATAAAAAACATTGATAAAGGACTCCTTTATGAGTTGTAAAAATATATCACTGATAAAGGGTACCATTTATTAGCACTAAAAATAAAGTGCTGATAAAGGAAATCTGTTATCAGCGCTGAAGATGAAGCACTAATAAATGGTACCATTTGTCAGTGAAAAAAATAAAGCGTTGATAAAGGGGAACTTTATAGGCACTAAAAAAAGAACTTATAAATGGTTAAATTTATCACCGCATTCTTTAGTGCTGATAAAGATTCAATTTATCTACACTTTTTTAGGCATTGATAAATACATACACTATTAAAAACGGCTCTTAAAATAGTTTCATGAGGAAACAACTGGATAAAGAAGACATAACAGTCATGTTCTAGCCTTCATCCACCTCCCAATATAGCATTCCAAATCTTCTCGTGTATGAATGTATGCATGACATCATCCTTAATATATGGAAAACTTTTCATCACATTAAAGAAAAGGAATTACCCTATGATTAGTATAAAACTCACGTCAAGGTAATTGAAAGGGTAGCATTTCCAAATAGACATGGCATATCTCAAGGATTCCAAAAATCAAATGATCAAGAAATAATAGAGATCCCTTCACCCAGCATTACTTAATGCATTAATGAGGATGTGAAAGCTTATCACACATACCACATCAAGTGTTCATATCGAAGGGTGGGGTGTACATGGTGAATTTCATTTCACTACACTCCCAAGACATCAAATCCCACCAAAGTATATATCATGATATGTAATTTCCCTAGGCCAGATACAAAAAATGGAATATTTTCATGAACAGATATATGCTCAACAAGAGAAGGCCCTCGACTGACTTTCATCGATGTCTGGATGAGAGAGAGCAAGCTGTTGAGATAATTCTGCATCAAGAATCTAATAACATTGAGAAAGCATCCCGCTTAAAGGATTTCATCCATCATATTGAGAAAATTGCATAAGTAGCTCAACATTCTTAAAAAATAGGCGATTTAAGTGAGTGTCGAATAATTCACCCAAAGAGCATTCAGACTAGAATCCCTTAAATCGGAAGGGAAACTATGGTAATATCAGCAGCAATATTTAGATAAAAACTGATTCCCATAGGGGTGGGGAATTTTTAACCCAACCCTATGGATCATCCAACCATGCTCAAAGTGTTTCATATATAGAACAGGAACAACCCTATCCCTCGGGGCTATCGGATTTTTCGCACCAATAGTTCCCTCCTCAGTGGAAATTAGTTTTCTCTTATTTAGGGAACATGTTGCATATTGAATCCTCTCAATTTTTCCAATCTTGTGATCTATTGAAATCACTTGGAATCACTGAAATCATTAAGGATTTCCTTCGATTCAATATCTATCAAACATCACCCAGGGATCCAACAAAGATGAGGATAAGGTCTTGTTGAGTATTCAGAAGAAAGAGATCTTGTAGAGATTCAAATTGAATGTATTATATAGTCTACACATCTGTGAATGTCATCAATACCATCTTTGAAGACCCTCTAGAATGTAAGATCGACTCAGAGGATTCTAGAGAAATGACATTATTACTATTATGGTCCACACCGAAACAAATACAGAAAGTGTACGTACCAGAAACCAGAGGATCGCCCAAATTTTTTTACCCCCATAAAGAATACAACCACTATTGAAAATCCGGCCTTTAGCGACCGCCATTGGAGGTCGCTAAAGGCCTGTAGCGGCCGCTCATCGACCGCCATTGGCGGTCGCTGTTGCCTCGTCGCTAGAGGCTTTCAGCGACCGCCAATGGCAGTCGCTATAGTGGGCCGACAGATCGGCCTTCAGCGACCGCCAAGCGGTCCCTGCAGCCCCTCTGCCGGGCACCCTATAGCGACCGCCTATGGCAGTCGCTAGTCTAAAAAAAAAATTTAGATTTTTTTATTGAATTGAATATATAAATATATATATATATATATATATATATTCATATATATACTATTAAATAAAATATTTTAAATATATATATATATATATAATATATTTTAAATGTTTTAATATATATATAATATATATATAATATCAAATCATTGTGCTATAATAATTTAAAAACTTCGATTCAATAAATAATTTCATTTCAGGTCTTTCGGAGCACGTTTTCTCCGAATGGGACCGCCGCACGCCGTTTTGGTGTTTTATGGCGCCGTAAACACGTTTCCGGCCGCCGTGGTCAAACAGAACCTCCGAATGAGGTGCCGTCTTGCCGCCCATTTCAAAATTCACGCCCCGGATGTTGTCGTACGGTTTCGTGGCATTCGGAGGTCGTTCGGGTGGTTTTGACCCCCCAATGCGCCATTTCAGCGCGCGCGCGCTGCTGAAAAAGACACAATCAGACGTGCCGCGCGCACCGCACGTCCGATGGATGTGCGGCCTCCTGTTGCATCTCAGGAATAATATTTCTATCGTTCCCGTGCGGTTTCAGGTCGTTCGGAGCACGTTTGCTCCGAATTGGACCGCCGCACGCCGTTTTGGTGTTTTATGGCGCCGGAAACGCGTTTCCGGCCGCCGTGGTCTCACGGAATCTCCGAATGAGGTGTCGTCTGGCCAACCATTTCACAATTCACTCACCGGATATTGTCGTACGGTTTCGTGGCATTTGGAGGTCGTTCGGGTGGTTTTGACCCCCCAACGCGCCATTTCAGCGCGCGCCGCGCTGCTGAAAAGGACACAATCGGATGTGCCACGCGCACCGCACGTCCGATGGACGTGCGGCCTCCAACTGCATCTCAGGAATAATATTTCTATCGTTTCCGTGCGGTTTCAGGTCGTTCGGAGCACGTTTTCTCCGAATTGGACCGCTGCACGCCGTTTTGGTGTCTAATGGCACCGGAAACACGTTTCCGGCCGCCGCGGTCACACGGTACCTCCGAATGAGGTTCCGTCAGGCCGACCATTTCAGAATTCACGCCCCGGATGTTGTCGTACGGTTTCGTGGCATTCAGAGGTCGTTCGGGTGGTTTTGACCCCCCAACGCGTCATTTCAGCGCGCGCCGCACTGCTGAAGAGGACACAATCGGACGTGCCGCGCGCACCGCACGTCCGCTGGACGTGCTGCCTCCTCCTGCATCTCAGAAATAATATTTCTATCGTTCTCGTGCGGTTTCAAGTCTTTCGGAGCACGTTTGCTCCGAATGGGACCACCACACGCCGTTTTGGTGTTTTATGGCGCCGGAAACGCGTTTCCGGCCGCCACGGTCACACGGCACCTCCGAATGAGGTGCCGTCTGGCCAACCATTTCACAATTCATGCCCTGGATGTTGTCGTACGATTTCGTGGCATTCGGAGGTCGTTCGGGTGGTTTTGACCCCCCAACGCGCCATTTCAGCGCGCGCGGCGATGCTGAAAAAGACACAATCGGACGTCCCGCGCGCACCGCACGTCCGATTGACGTGAGGCCTCCTCCTGCATCTCAATAATAATATTTCTATCGTTCCTGTGCAGTTTCAGGTCGTTCGGAGCACGTTTGCTCCGAATTGGACCACTGCACGCCGTTTTGGTGTTTTATGGCGCCAGAAACGCGTTTCCGGCCGCCGCGGTCACACGGCACCTCCGAATGAGGTGCTGTCTGGTCGACCATTTCAAAATTCACCCCCCGAATGTTGTTGTACGGTTTCGTGACATTCAGAGGTCGTTCGGGTGGTTTTGACCCCCCAACGCGCCATTTCAGCGCGCGCCGCGCTGCTGAAAAGGACACAATCAGACGTGCCGCGCGCACCGCACGTCCGCTGAACATGCTGCCTCCTCCTGTATATCAGGAATAATATTTCTATTGTTCTCGTGCGGTTTCAGGTCTTTCGGAGCACGTTTTCTCCGAATGGGACCGCCGCACGCCGTTTTGGTGTTATATGGCGCCAGAAACGCGTTTCTGGCCGCCGCGGTCAAACGGCACATCTGAATGAGGTTCCGTCTAGCCGACCATTTCAAAATTCACGCCCTGGATGTTGTCGTACGGTTTCGTGGCATTCGGAGGTCATTCGGATGGTTTTGAGCCCCCAACGCGCCATTTCAGCGCGCACTGTGCTGCTGAAAAGGACACAATCGGACGTGTCGCGCGCACCGCACGTCCGCTGGACATGCGGCCTCCTCCTGCATCTTAGGAATAATATTTCTATCCTTTCCGTGCGGTTTCAGGTCGTTCGGAGCACGTTTGCTCTGAATTGGACCGCCGCACGCCGTTTTGGTGTTTAATGGCGCCGGAAACGTGTTTCCGGCCGCCGCGGTCACACGACACCTCCGAATGAGGTGCCGTCTGGCCGCCCATTTCACAATTCACGCCCCGGATGTTGTCGTACGGTTTCGTGGCAATCGGAGGTCGTTCGGGTGGTTTTGACCCCCTAACGCGCCATTTCAGCGCGCGCCGCGCTGCTGAGAAGGACACAATCGGACGTGTCGCGCGCACCGCACGTCCGCTGGACGTTCTGCCTCCTCTGCATCTCAGGAATAATATTTCTATCGTTCCCGTGTGGTTTCAGGTCTTTCGGATCACGTTTGCTTCGAATGGGACCGCCGCACGCCGTTTTGGTGTTTAATGTCGCCGAAAACGCGTTTCCGGCCGCCGCGGTCACACGGCACCTCCGAATGAGGTGCCGTCTGGACGACCATTTCACAATTCACGCCCCGGATGTTGTCGTATGGTTTCGTGGCATTCGGAGGTCGTTCGGGTGGTTTTGACCCCCCAACGCGCCATTTCAGCGCGCGCCGCGCTGCTGAAAAGGACACAATCGGACGTGCCGCGCGCACCGCACGTCCGATGGACGTGCGACCTCCTCATGCATCTCAGGAATAATATTTCTATCGTTCCCGTGCAGTTTCAGGTCGTTCGGAGCACATTTTCTCCGAATTGGACCGCCGCACGCCGTTTTGGTGTTTTATGGCGCCGGAAACGCGTTTCCGGCTGCCTCGGTCACACGGCACCTCCGAATGAGGTGCCGTCTGGCCGGCCATTTCACAATTCACGCCCCTGATATTGTCGTACGATTTCGTGGCATTCGGAGGTCGTTCGGGTGGTTTTGACCCCCCAACGCGCCATTTCAGCGCGCGCCGCGCTGCTGAAAAGGACACAATCGGACGTGCCGCGCGCACCGCACATCCGATGGACGTGCGGCCTCCTCCTGCATCTCAGGAATAATATTTCTATCATCCCCGTGCGGTTTCAGGTCGTTCGGAGCACGTTTTTCTGAATTGGACGGCCGCACGCCGTTTTGGTGTTTATTGGCGCCGGAAATGCGTTTTCGGCTGCCACAATCACACGGCACCTCCGAATGAGGTGCAGTCTAGCCGACCATTTCACAATTCACGCCCCGGATGTTGTCGTACGGTTTCGTGGCATTCGGAGGTCGTTCGGGTGGTTTTGACCCCCCAACGCGCCATTTCAGCGCGCGCCGCGCTGCTGAAAAGGATACAATTGGATGTGCCGCGCGCACCGCACGTCCGATGGACGTGCGGCCTCCTCCTGAATCTCAGGCATAATATTTCTATCGTTCCCGTGCGGTTTCAGGTCGTTTGGAGCACGTTTTCTCCGAATATGACCGCCGTATGCCGTTTTGGTGTTTTATGGCGCCGGAAACGCGTTTCCGGACGCCGCGGTCACACGGCACCTCCGAATGAGGTGCCGTCTGGCCGACCATTTCACAATTCACGCCCCGGATATTTTCGTACGGTTTCGTGGCATTCGGAGGTCGTTCGGGTGGTTTTGACCCCCCAACGCGCCATTTCAGCGCGCGCCGCGCTGCTGAAAAGGACACAATCGGACGTGTCGCGTGCACCGCATGTCCGATGGACGTGCGGCCTCCTCCTGCATCTCAGGAATAATATTTCTATCGTTCTCGTGCAATTTCAGGTCGTTCGGAGTACGTTTGCTCCGAATTGGACAGCCGCACGCCGTTTTGGTGTTTAATGGTACCGGAAACGCGTTTATGGCCGCCGCGGTCACACAGCACCTCCGAATGAGGTGCCATCTGGCCGACCATTTCACAATTCACGCCCCGGATGTTGTCGTACGTTTTCGTGGCATTCGGAGGTTGTTCGGGTGGTTTTGACCCCCAACGTTCCATTTCAGCGCGCGCCGCGCTGCTGAAAAGGACACAATCGGACGTGCCGCATGCACCGCATGTCCGCTAGATGTTCTCCCTCCTCTTGCATCTCAGGAATAATATTTCTATCGTTCCCGTGCGGTTTCAGGTCTTTCGGAGCACGTTTGCTCCGAATGGGACCGTCGCACGCTGTATTGGTGTTTTATGGCGCTGGAAACGCGTTTCCGGCCTCCGCGGTCACACGGTACCTCCGAATGAGGTGCCGTCTTGCCGACCATTTAACAATTCACGCCCCGGATGTTTTCGTACGGTTTCGTGGCATTCGGAGGTCGTTCGGGTGGTTTTGACCCCCCAACGTGCCATTTCAGCGCGCGCCGCGCTGCTGAAAAGGAAACAATCAGACGTGTCGCACGCACCGCACGTCCGATGGACGTGCGGCCTCATCCTGCATATCAGGAATAATATTTCTATCGTTCCCGTGCGGTTTCAGGTCGTTTGGAGCACGTTTGCTCCGAATTGGACCGCCGCACGCCGTTTTGGTGTTTTATGGCGCCGGAAACGCGTTTCCGGCCGCCGCGGTCACACGGCACCTCCGAATGAGGTGCCCTCTGGCCGACCATTTCACAATTCATGCCCCGGATGTTTTCGTATGGTTTCGTGGCATTCGGAGGTCGTTCGGGTGGTTTTGACCCCCCAACGCGCCATTTCAGCCCGCGCCGCACTGCTGAAAAAGACACAATCGGATGTTCCGCGTGCACCGCACGTACGTCCGATGGACGTGCGACTTCCTCCTGCATCTCAGGAATAATATTTCTATCGTTACTGTGCGGTTTCAGGTCGTTCGGAGCACGTTTTCTCCGAATTGGACCGTCGCACGCCGTTTTGGTGTTTTGTGGCGCCGGAAACGCGTTTCCGGCCGCCGCGGTCACACGGCACCTCCGAATGATGTGCCGTCTGGCCGACCATTTCAAAATTCACGCCCCGGATGTTTTCTTACGGTTTCGTGGCATTCGGAGGTCGTTCGTGTGGTTTTGACCCCCCAACACGTCATTTCAGCGCGCTCCGCGCTGTTAAAAAGGACACAATCGGACGTGCCGCGCGCACCGCACCTCCGATGGACGTGCGGCCTCCTCCTTCATCTCAGGAATAAAATTTCTATCGTTCCCATGCGGTTTCAGGTCGTTCGGAGCACGTTTGCTCCGAATTGGACCGCCGCACGCCATTTTGGTGTTTTATGGCGCCGGAAACACGTTTTCCGACCGCCGCGGTCACACGGAACCTCCGAATGAGGTGCCGTCTGGCCGAAAATTTTACAATTCACGCCCCGGATGTTGTCTTACGGTTTCGTGGCATTCAGAGGTTGTTCGGGTGGTTTTGACCCCCAACGCGCCATTTCAGCGCGCGCCGCGCTGGTGAAAAGGACACAATCGGACGTGCGGGGGTGCGGGGGGCTGTACGGGGGTGGCGGGGGGCTGTACGGGGTTGAGGGGGGCTGTACGGGGGTGGCGGGGGGAAGTACGGGGGTGCGGGGGGTGTACGGGGGTGCGGGGGGGCTGTACGGGGGTGCGGGGGCTGTACGGGGGTGCGAGGGGCGGGGGGGGGGGGGGTTGTACGGGGGTGCAGGGGGGCTGTATGGGGGTGCGGGAGGATGTACGGGGGTGACGGGGGGAAGTACAGGGGTGCGGGGGCAGTACGGGGGTGTGGGGGGGTTGTACGGGGGGTGCGGGGGGGCTGTACGGGGGTGCGGGGGGGGCTGTACAGGGGTGCGGGGGGGCTGTACGGGGGTGCGGGGGGCTATACGGGGGTGCCGGGGGGGGGGGGGGGGGCTGTACGGGTGTGCGGGGGGCTTTAAGGGGGTGGCGGGGGGCAGTACGGGTTTGTGGGGGGCAGTACGGGGGTGCGGGGGGTTGTACGGGGGTGCGAGGGGGCTGTACGGGGGTGCAGGGGGGGGGGGGGCTGTACGGGGGTGTGGAGGGCTGTACGGGGTGCGAGGGGCTGTACGGGGGTGCAAAGGCCATCCCATTGATTACAAAAGTGAAAAATAAAAGTGATAACATCTAATTAATACATATTTCTTTTATCGATACCATACAGAAATTTATAAAAAATATATTTGATAATACATAATCTATAATATCAGTTTTATTGATCTGTTGGAATTAGTTCGACGTTTTCAAATATAGAATCATTCAAGATTATCTGATCAAAAACTCAATATGTGTATAAAATATTTAAAAGAACACCATGTATGGTAATAATGCATTACTTAAATGAATAAATGCAGTACATCAATGTCAACCCCTACCAGTAAAAACAAAAAACATATCTCGTGAATATATGGTGCGTCACGCGTTGTCATCACTGCTACCTCCTTCTGGTGGGCCAGGTGCCTACAACAAATAAACATTATAAATATTTTAATAACAAAAATATTTTAAATTAAATAAATAAATACAGTATATACCTGCGTCGTATGATCCCTTGTACCATCAGCTCGAAGCACATATTCCCGCAGTGCTCTAACCTCAGCTGTCAATTGCGCATTTGTCTCCTCGGAAGCGCGCAGCCGTGCCTCAAAATCTGACATCTTCTGTGTCATATGAGCAACAGTAGGACCGACAACTGCAGCGCGTGACACTACAGAACGAGGAATCCCCACTCCATAGGTCAAACTATAGCCATGCCCGTCCCGACCAATAATGCGATAAAAGATCTCATCCCGTCGCATGGGAAGCTGTCGTTGGTCCTCTGGCGGATGTTCTAACTCAGCTTCAAATTGAGCCTTTGAAATATTTAAATATATATAAATATATTATATGTTAATATATAGATTTATGGAATTATTGGTAAGTACAGACACTTACTATCAATTCTGCATCCTCTAGATCATTGCGATCATGAGTCCTTATCCACACCGACATTTCATCAGTTGATGCACCTTGCCCTCGCAACTTTATATTAAAAGAATATAAACACAAAACCATATTAATTAATAAATTAAAAAATGAATAATATATACCTCATGTCATATCTGAGACACGTGACGAGTCCCGAGCCTGTGAGCTGGTCCCTGCAACGCTCGATTCTCCGAATGGCGAGTTGACACCTCCTACATTCAATTCATTCAAATTTCAAACAAATCACATATTCTTGAAAATATATATACAGCAAAATAATTAATATACAAACCGCAACACCCTCAGTAGACCAATATTCAACCAAGTAACGCCACTGAGCCGGGAGGACACCTCTCGGGACTTTTTCCAAAATGTCAAGGGCACCCACATTTGGTACCCAGTGTTCCCTCTTCACTTTGCCTTTATAATCTTTCCACATCTTACGGCATTTGCTCATACACACGGGCCGAAACTCTTCAGGGCATACTTTCAAATTTTTCTATAAAGAAAATAATCAAACATATTAGTATTCTTTATAAATAGAAAATAAAGTAAAATTATTTTCTTACCTGAACCTCCCTCCATAGACGATCTAATGTGTCCTGAGGGATAGAAGCCCAATCACGCGTGGTCAATGGAAATCGATGTGGGTCACGTATGATATGACCCAGCTGACGAATAAATGTCGGGGCATTCGGTCCCACGGGATGAAATACCTCATCAAATGAAACATCTATCGTCGTGTCGGAATTCCATGATAATATGCCACGACCAGGGCCTCTCCTGCGAGAGGAAGAAGCAGCCGAGTCTGATCCTGTTGAAAACAATTTTATATATAAATTGACAAATGTTATATATATATATATGTCAATTACATAAAAAATATAGACAATGACATTCAAACATACCTCGACCCTGAGACGTAGATGCCTTAGATGGATGATGTGGATCTTCTGCCTCTTCCCCTGACATGTCTGCAGTCATAGAAAATATCAGTAATGAGTCCAAAGAGTTTAAAAGATAAATTGGATTGTTCTTAATAAATCAAACTTGTACAACTGTTAGTCAAACAAAAAATGGATTGAATAATTATTTGTGAATGAATTTTAAAAAATCAGAAAGTTAATCAACCTAAATATTTATGACTGAATTAACTTACCAAATTGAGGAATAAAACATATAAGGATTTATAAAATGATTAGATAATTTATGATATCCCAGGACATTCTACTGAATAGCGGGAAAACAATTATACCTTTCATTAAGCATGCAAATCGACCGTTTCTCCTTCAACAGCCGCTCTGACCCAATAAATATCTTCTTCACGTTGAACTACGATATGTTGATCAAGTTGTTGGTAAACAAACGGAATAGTCTCGGGTTCATATTCTTCAAATAAAAACACTCCTCGCCGAGACATTTTGACAACAACTTTCCAACTTGGATCTGAAGGCAAAGTAACGAAGAATACTTGTTCCGCTTGAGATGTCAAAATTAAAGGTTCATTCTCAACTCGTTCATTATTTCTGTATAACATATAGTTAATATTCACCAATGAAAACTGATATTGATCGACCTTACATCCACGCACTGGATCAACCCAATTACACTTTAACAATATGTACTTCAAACCGTGTGTGTATACAACATCAATGATGTCTATCAATTGACCATAGTAATAACCAGAATCGACAAAGGGACAACCGATGCCACTGTTTTGTGTTGCTCGTTTGTCGTTAACATCTTTAATGCGAAATCGAAAACCATTAGCATCAATATATTTATAACGACGAGCCGTTATAGATGGACCCTCATCCAGTTGGATAAATACTTCAGGTAGCGTGGGGTCACCTAACTCCCTCAGCTTACGAACCTACATAATTTATAAAAATCAATACTGATATATGCAGAAAGAATTAGTTTAATACTTCACTCATAATGAAAATCAATTTATACATACATAATCCTTGAACCAATCATGAAATGCCGCATAATGAGATTGTTGAATTTGCAACTCAGTCGCACGATGCATCTCTTCTTTTATCTCATTAATGTGTTTCCTGCAAATGATTACGCGATGTTTAAAAGATCAACTTATGCAAACAAAACATGTAAAAGTTATACAAGCACATTGATAAGATACTTACTGCATTAATGGTGCAACTGATGGAGTATTGAACAAGATATATCGATGTGCTTGTATCCACTCGATGTTGTCCGTATCAAATGTGGTTCCTTCTCCAACTGGACCATCATGAATCCGAGAGGGCTTATCTAATTTTGTTTCAACATCCGTAAGATATTCTGAACAAAAGGTAGTACACTCATCCATCAAATAACCATTGGCTATTGATGCCTCTGGATGAGCTCTGTTGCGTACAAATCTTTTCAATGTACTCAAATACCGTTCAATAGGATACATCCACCTGAATTGAACTGGACCAGCAGCCATTACTTCATCAGTTAGGTGCACTATCAAGTGGACCATAACATTGAAAAATGAGGGGGGGGGGGGAAAGTTTCTCAATGTGACAAAGCGTAAGTACAATTCAGTCCTGAAAACTTTTTAAATCACTCATTCGTTGATTTCTTTAACAAAGCTGTCTAAAAAAAGTACTCATCTCAATCAAGGGATGAACAAAATTGGGGGATAAACAATCAAAAATTGCGATTGGAATCAATTGCTGAAGTAATATGTGATTGTCATGACTTTTCAACCCTTGCAATGTCTTGCTCGTCAGATTCACACACTTTGAAATATTAGAAGAGTATCCATCAGGCACCTTGACCATCTTCAAAATGGAAAGAAATGTCTCTTTCTCCTCTGTAGTCATCGAATACTGTGCAGCAGGCATATATGCCTTGTTTCCCTCAGCTAACTGTAAATGCAACTGTTTCCTTAAACCCATTTCTTCCAAATCACGGTGTGCATTAACATGGTCCTTTGACTTTCCACTGACACCTAAAATGGTCCACAATATGTTATCAAAAACATTTTTTTGAATGTGCATGACATCCAAATTATGCCTCAACATGTTAGTTTTCCAATACGGAAGACTATAAAAAATACTTTTCTTTTTCCAATTGTGACTGCGCTGCCTACCCGCAGCACGAATATTACGTACTGGAGGAGCCACCAAATCTTGAATTTCATATACCGTGCGGATGTTTTCTTCCTCAATCTGCGATAACATTTTGACTCCTGTCATAATCTTTGGTGATGGGATGAACTCTCTAGAACCATCAAATGCCACTCTGTCCTTTCTGAACCTGTGCTGGGGAGGGAGAAAACGCCTGTGACCCATGTATGCCCATTTTTTGGAATGTTTAAGCCATACAGATTTTTTACTTTTATTGCAAAAAGGGCAAGAAAATTCCCCTTTCGTAGTCCAGCCTGATAAATTTGCATAAGCTGGGAAGTCATTGATTTTCCACAATAAAGCAGCATGCATTTTGAACATTTCATTCGTTTCGCAGTCATAAGTCATCACACCATCGCCCCAAAATTCATTCAACTCATCAATAAATGGCTGATGGTAAACATCAATCTTATCCCCCGGACTTTTAGGTCCATCAATAAGAGTGGAAAGTAATATAAATTTTTGCTTCATACAAAGCCACGGAGGAAGATTATATGGAACCACCACCACGGGCCATGTGCTATGAGTTGCACCAACCATAGACTTGAATGGATTGAAACCATCTGCTGCCAATCCCAATCGGACATTACGAACATCTTTAGCAAAGTCGGGATGTCTCTTATCAAAATCCTTCCATGCATGAGAGTCTGCCAGGTGGGTTAACATGTCACTTTCATGAACTCTTTCTGCATGCCATCTCATTAAATTAGAAACTTTAAATGACATAAAAAATATTTTCAACGTCGGTTTAAGGGGAAAGTAACGCATTTGCTTTACGACAATCGGTTTCCCCTGTATCGCAATCTGACTTTGATGAGTCTTATTTCCCCTGTTCTCTTTCCACCTGGAAGCGCCACAAACCATACAAATATCCAAATGAGCAGTTTCATTTCTAAAAAACGTACAGTTTTTTGCACATGCATTTATAGTCTCATATGTAAAACCTAAGTTCTCTGTCAACTTACAAGCATAGTAATACGACTTAGGAATCTTAGCGTCGACAGGAAGAACTTTTTCAATAAAACCAAAAGCATGTTGAATGATGTGTCTGACCAATTATTCAAAGTCTTCAAATGCAACAACTCCATGATAAACGACAGTTTATTGTAAGAAGTACATCCAGGATATAATTCTATTTTCGCATCATCAAGTACTTCATAAAACCTCCTCGAATCACGATCTGCACCAGAGCGAAGATTTATCTCACCGGTCTCAAGATTCTGGATGTCAATGCCTTCAGGATCAAACCCACGTACCATTTCAGTAAGCATTTCATGCATTGGATAAGTCATCCTTGCATCAACATCCATCTGAGCTGCATTTGTATTTTGACAACGAACATATTCTTCTCCATGACGAGTCCAACTCTTATAATTTTTCAGAAATCCATTAAAGAAAAGGTGCTCCCTCACAGTATCTCGTGTGAATTGATATCTGTTAGCACATTTTCTACATGGACAACTAATATAGTCACATTCAAATCCTCTTGTGAAGTCAATAAACTGCATAATGCCATTGAAATATTCTCTAGACATTCGATTTGGAAGATCAATCCAACTCTTATCCATAATAATATCTATATAACAAAAATTTACACAATACTTATTACATTTACATTTTTAAAATCAACTATATTCAAAATAAATATTAACCATTTGTTTATGAACCATTGATAAAATAATAATGTAACTGAAAGCTCATGTTACCTGATTGAGGTACAAACCTGAAAGGGAGGGGAGCCGAAGGCGGTGCTGCGAGGGAGAGGAGGCAGCGAAGGGGAGCCGGAGCCAAAGGCGGTGCGGAAAGGGAGGGGATGGGCGGCGGCGGTGGCGGGGAGCTGGAAGAGAGGAGGCGGTGAGGGGACGGGGGACAGGCAGCGAGGGGGGGGGGTGTCCGGGGTCAGGGGGGGCTGTCCGAGGTGCGGGGAGGGGTGTCCGGGGTGTCGGGGGCCTGTCAGGGGTGCGGGAAGGGGTGTTCGGGGTGTGGGGGTGTCCGGGGTGCGAGGGGGGGGGGGGCAGTCTGGGGTGCAGGGGGGCTTTCGGGGGTGTGGGGTGGGGTGTCCGGGGTGCGGGGGGCCTGTCTGGGGTGCGGGGGTGCTGTCCGGGTTCGGAGAGGGGGTGTCCGAGTGCGGGGGGGGGGGGGGGGGGCTGTCCGGGGTGCGGGGGGGGGGGGGGGGGCTGTCCGGGGTGCGGGGGGGGGGGGGGGGGCTTTCCGGGTTCGGAGGGGGGTTTCTGAGTGCAGGGGGGGTTGTCCGGGGTGCGGGGAGGCGTCCGGGGTGCGGGGGGTGGTCCGGAGTGCGCGGAGGGGGGGGGGGGGGCTGTCCGGGGTGCGGGGAGGCGTCCGAGGTGCAGGGGGCGGTCCGGAGTGCGCGGGGGGGGGGGGGGGGGCTTTCCGGGGTGCAGGTGTCGTCCAGGGTGGGGGGGGGGAGGGCCGGGAGGCCGGAGGGCAGCGGCAGGAGGCCGGAGGGCGGCGACCGGAGGCCCGAGGGCAGCGGCCGGAGGCCCGAGGGCGGAGGGAGGCGGCCGGAGGCCGGAGGGCAGGCGGCAAGGGAGGGAGGGCGGCGGGGGAGGGCGGGCGGTGGGGGAGGGCGGGCGGCGGGGGAGGCTGGGCGGCGGGGGAGGCCGGGCGGTGGGGGAGGGCGGGCGGCGGGGGAGGGTGGGCGGAGGGGGAGGCCGGGCGGCGGGGGACGGGAGGGCGGCGAGGGAGGGCGGCAAGGGAGGGAGGGGGTTAGGGCGGCGATCGGGAGATCGGGGTCGAGGGGGCGCGGGGGGGGGGGGGGGGGGGCACAGAAGCCCCCCGTTTTTTTTATGTAGGTTAGCGACCGCCATTGGCGGTCGCTATTGGTTAGCTATAGCGACCGCCATTGGCGGTCGCTATTGGTTAGCTATAGCGACCGCCAATGGAGGTCGCCTGAGTCTGGGGGCTTCAGTGCCCCCTTTTCTAGTAGTGAACTCTACCTCCTTGAATGGAAGCTAATAGGAAAAAAGGAAAGGGTCATACCATGTGTTGGATTCCCCCCCAGATAAGGAAAATACCTTTTTATAGAATAAAAGTTTTCTTAGAAAGAGGAGTAAATGAGAGAGTTGAGAATAATCAATGCTTAGTTACTCTGATTAAATCTTCCTACCAGATATGATTCATATGAAGACCCTCAACTCACACTTCTTGTTGGAGCAGCTCAGGAAATAGGGTTTTCCACAATAACTAAAGTAGAAGGGGAACATCTTCTTAATGTGGGATGTCAACCACCATAGTATTTTGTTCCCACAATAGCATATTAAGAATTATATACATTGGGTACACAACTAGAACATGGTTAGGCATATCCTTATAGGAATTACCCTATTGGATATCCACAATAGATACCAGTGGTGCCTCCACCATGGTTCGTACGAGTCATCACTCAATTTCAGTCTTAATCTACCCCACGTATTCATGTCTCAACTCAACTAGATATTCCTAAAATTGTTTTGAACACCATTGAGTCATTAATAACATGATTGGAAGCTATATAAGGATGGATTATGCTTTTACAACTAGGAAATATGGCTTCTTCCAAATGGGGGGATCCTTCCCCTCCCATCCCAAACTTTTGGAATTCTAAATTTCTGATTTTGAATAGATCGAGGGATCTAGAAAAGTACATGACTCATTTATTCCCCCACTGTGATCCCATGATAGGGACACTTGTGTTCCAAGAAGTAGTGGAACTCAGATGCTTTGTGAAATCATTTGAGGGGCTATCCATTGTATGGAATAAGAGTTTGTGGTCATGATCGATCAATATATGGGAAGATATCTATTAGAAGTTCCTCATAAGACTCATCTTATTGTTTTAAAAGACAATATTCTTATATCTCACACACATATAGAAAATTGAGGATGAAAGAGTCTCAAACATCATTTCACAATGGAAAGGACTGAATTACTCTTTGAACCTACCACTCCCTAATGAATATTTGTTACCTATCTGTATAAAAAATCATTGTGCTGAGTTTCACACACCCTTGATTCCTGTGAAATACCCAGGAGAGTTTTAGTATCTCACTACAATTATCAAACTGCTATAAGACTCCATCATAGAAACCAAAGCCATGTCCTGAGTAATCTCATCAACTTAGGGAAGGAGAATTGGAAAGGAATAGGTCACTACAGTTACACATAAGGAAGACCCAGTACCTTCTCATACCTCAAATGTTGTTTCTTACCATAGGGTTACATCTACTGAGTGTCAATAGTAACAAATGCCTCATCAACTTGATCAAAGAGATCAAAGTTGAAAATAGTTTTAGGAATTCAAAAACAAGTTTGATTCATTTTGGAATGACCAATACCATGGATAATTCAAATATTATTCGGGAAAATATTTATTTCAGTTGAAAAATACCATGAATCATAACAAAGAATGTGATGATGATCTCCCAAACTGTTTCCCCTTCCATTAGATGATGGTACATGCCATCCAAATGTTTTTTTTTCAAAGACCCTCTATAAAATATTGTGGATTATCAGAACGTGAAACTGAAGAATTTTCCATCCCCTAGTGGCATATGATTCTATTACTAATCCGGAGGAGGAAGTCGGTTGGAACAAAGTTAAAAGTTGGAAGGAAAAAAAATTAATTACTGGATGGTCAGAAAAAAATCAATAAAACACATTCAATTCTATGAAAATAGTTGAAACCACCAACTATGTCGTATTCTACTTCTATTACAGTAAAGCCACCTTCATCAAAATACTCTCCCTCTGAATCCAAATCCTCAAAGAAGAGAAATTTCCTAAATTATAAGGAAAAAATATAATATGATGAGCTTGTGTCAAGGCCAAATGTGTCCTTGAATTCTTAGGTTTCATACCGACCTTCTCAAAAGAATAGGCATTACCCCACCAAATGGTACAATCAGAGTCGACCCCCTGGTAGAATCTTGAGTTGATATTTGGTACCGTTAAATTTATTCACATAAAGGATCCGTAATCAAATGATGACTCTAATTATGAACCTGATTTACATGTACTTGATTGGGGAACTGTGGTAAGAGGTCATTATGGTTGAGGATATAGGGGAATACATGGTCATTCTGAGAGCTACCAATTCAACCAAACCCCCGCTTGAACCGTCTACACTATCGAACCCCATGGGAAAGCTCTATAATGAGATAAAAAGGAACAATGGTGTTCTTACAAAACAAAATATATGATCTTTAATTACATGATTATCATGGAAGACCAGTTAGAGGATACACCACTACCTCCTCAGCAGGTAGGAATACCTAGATGACCTAATACACCAAGAGTGAAAACACCTCAAAATCCTATCTTAAGAGACAGTTTATCCACATTAGGAACGTCATATCCTGGGTTCCTACAATAGAGAATATTTATTCTAGAATGTGAAGACCTTTGGACCAAAAATAAGATGTCTTGAAGCAACTAACCCAAGTGTCGTCTAAGTTATTAATCGTGGTTGATATGAGTCCATCAAAATACCACTAGGAAGAACTCATTGAGTCAAGACCTTAGTAATTTGATTTTGAAGTAATTGTTTCTTACATATATAATGCAGAAAAGGACCATACATAATTCCATGTGATAATTTCATTCACTAACAAATATGATGTTACTGTTCTACAAGGACATATTAGACCCTTGTATATATACGACATGTTAAATGATATTGATGTCCGACGAGCCTTCATTAAGAATGAACTAAGAGTAAAACTCTTACCATTTTGGAAAAAACATAAACTATGTATCAATAAATATTAATTGTCTCTATCCACATTGATGTTTTAGGTTTACGGAAAGAATGATCTAGATCCTCTCAGAGAGATTACACCTAGGACTCAGTTCATATATCTTGTGCCTGACTTAGGGTTCATGGTGGTTCGAAAGAACACAACATTCAATATTCTACTAGGAAGTCCTTGTAAACATCATTATGAATCAATTCCCCCATCATACCACCAATGTATGAAATATTATTTCAATGGTCAAATTAAGACATTATATGGTGACAAGGCCCCGTTCAAATCCTTCAAAACATGATACATTGATGAAGGGTTATATCAAAATGAAATAATCCAATCAATGGATAATGATGCTACCTGAATCAATGCCCCAAATTTATTGGAGATAATTCCATATAAATCATTGAATAAAATTAATGCAGATTATGTGCTACCTATTAATCAAATTGAAAGGGTGGGATTGAATTCACAGATTCATTCTTTATCTTCTATAATTTCAGTCATGATATTTGATCCCAACAGCACTGAATAAGTTATAAACCCTCCAAATGATAAAAATATCCCGAATGAAAATATTTTTATTCTATTCCCTAAGCTTCAATAATCACCGTTTCTTCCAGTTAAACATGAAAAATTCATCTTGAATATAGGGGAATGTTTAGAGACTCATTCTCAATACCATTTTCCCCTTCAGGACTCTAAGAATACAGCATGATAACAAGTGAGCCTGAAATGATTTCATCGTCCTTTGGATGATCGAATGGTGAATCCCATCCTCCTTCCAAGGAGGTTGATTTATCCAATCATCCCTAGGAGTAAGAAATCATAGTAGAGAATGAGGAAGATAAAGAATAATATGACCTTTGGTATTTCCCTCAAACATTTGATGAAGGTGTCTCCACCATCGTGGATGAAATCAGAGAAATAAATCAAGGCACAACAGAAGATCCACACCCCACTATAATTAGTGCGGCCTTTCTCCCAAGGAATAGGAGAAATAAACCTATGTCCCAAAGAATTACCAATCTATGTTTTCCTAAAATTACACAGGGATTCCAGGCCATGAACATGAGGTGTACACCCATCATTTGGGTTTTCCAATAGGTTATTAGGGGTACAAACAAGCATCCAGGAGGAAACACCTGACTTACACCTAAACAATTGAGGCTGAAGTGAAAAAACTCATCAATAATAATTTTATTCTAGATTTTAAATACACAAAACATATAGAAAACATTTTCCCTGTGAAAAATAAGAATGGGAAAAATCTTATTTTTCATTGATTTCAAAGATCTCAATCATCATTGTCCCCTGGAAGAATTCACTGTTCTAATTAAAAAACTCTTAATTGAAGCAACGACTGGTTATTAGTATTTCTATTTCAAATATGGATATTTTTGGTATAGTCAAATTTGAATACCCAAGAATATGAAAAATCCATAGACTTCATATTACCTCATGATGTATTATGCTATCAGGTAATGCCATTTTTCTTTGAGAACACTAGGGCCAAATATCAACGTGATATGAATCAAATCTTGAAACCCTTTATGGGAAAGTTTGTCTAATGCCATGTTGATGATATAGAAGTAAAATACCATTAATTATTTAATCATTTGGCTTACATAGAAACTATCTTCAGAAAGATTTGACAGTATAATCAGAAGATGAACCCCTCGAAATGTGATTTTAGTATAATCTCATTAAAATTTCTCAGCTTATTTGTAAGAAATCATGGAATTGATTTTGATCCTAAGAAGACTAAATTTATCTTTGGAATATACCCTCATAAAAACTTGAATGATCTTTGAGGACATCAAGGAAACTTGTCATACATTCAGTACTTCATATCCAACATCCCAGGAGAGTGTTTACCATTCACAAAATTGATGAAGAACTTGGTCAATTATCAGTGGACCAATGACTGTCAAGAATAATTTTATTCCCTCAAGAAATACCTCTTGAGAATACTAGTATTGATGCCACATGTTGAATGAAACCTTCTAATTATATATTTAATAGCTTTGGAACAATCAATCGGTGATTCCCTCTTAATAATAATGATTTCAGGAATTCAAAAAACATTTATTATCTCATTCAAACCATATTCTATGCATATACTTGATATTTAGATATTGAAAAGTGCTTCATGGTATTAATAATATTAGTTCATAATTTAAAGACCTACATGTAGTACCAAAAGATCCACATGGTTTCCCATAATAACTTGCTCAAATTTGTCCTAAGTCATCCTATACTGATATGAGTCCGGGAATGGTGGGAAGTTATCTTGTCGTAGTTTGATATATAGGTTATTCCTATGAAATTAGTGAAAGGCGAAACCGTAACTTACTTCCACACTAATCACCCACATTAAGAACATACGTCATTAAATACTGAACTACCTAAAGAAGAAATATTCCCTATTATGGACAACCCTCAAACATAGGAAACATTTTTATGGTGTTTCTATAAGTTCTATTAGGAAAATAATGGAGGACCATAAAGTCAATAAAGTTGGTTTCATAATTGTTATTATCTCCTAAGAGAAAGAAGTGATTCCACAATATTTAATGTTATTATAAGTTGGTAACAACAATGAGGTGGGATATCAGCCTCTTATTATAGGCCTATAATTTAAAATTCTTGTACCTGTGAACCACTTAGAAGTGAAGGGTGATTTAGAATTGATAATAAAAATGATAAATTATGACTATGCCATCAGAAAGGAAGATATAATCCCAATTCATGATTATGTATAATGGTTAATGGAATAATTTCACTTAAAATCACCATTAACCCATGTCCCATGATTATTAAATGCTCAAGAAGATGTGTTAGAAAATAAAGCTACAACTTTGGCAAATCCAAATCAAGACAAAATAGTCAACAATATTTCCCATCATCGAATGGATTCTACTTTTGTTCAGATCAAGGTTGAACAGATCAATGAAACCATTCCCATCTCTAAGACACATAATTCTACTAGTGGATGCATGAAACCCATATTGTAATGTCTCTATGATGGAATGCATCTATTGGACATGGTTAGAAGAGAGTAGATAATGCAATAAGAGGCTAATGACACTCTTGGTGGTAAACCAAATTACCATAATATTCTCTAAAAGACGGGAGTTGATGGAATGTATCTTAGATGTGTTTATGAAGGAGATATCCCATCTATTATAGAAGAATTACATGAAGGATCTAGTGGTTCCCAACAATCAGGGTTTAAGATTTCTAAAAAAATTGGAAGTCTAGGATTCTTTTGGACTTTGATGATACAAGATTGAAAAGAAATCACTAAGAAGTTTCTTCCCTTCCAAGTGCAAGCCAATTTCATCCGTCAACACCTAGATATTCTACATTTAGCTAAATACTCTTGGCCATTTTCCACATGGGGGATGGATGTTGTTAGACCATATCCTCCATCTACGACTAATAAGATCAAGTAAATCCTTACTAAAACTGATTTCTTCTCCAAATGGGATAATGAAATACCCCCCCCCCCACAATGCAGTTAGGACCAAAAGAGTTGTATTATTTTTCAAAGATAATATCATTAACAGATTTGGTTCCCCTCGTACCATTTAATGGTCATTGGAACAAATTAAAGTTCTTCTGAGGTGGAAAAGCTATATCAGGAATAAAATATCATATCCAACTATTCATCCTGCTATCATGTGGTGGTCAATGTACAGATATAGTATATTAATAATCTCCTATAAAACATACTCAATAAAATGGTTTGTAAAGATAAGAAATATTCTCTTGATATTCCTTTGCATGCCGTATAGGTTTATCGAACTACTACCCATACTACTACATAATAAACCCCATATTCGTTGGTGTAAATAACAGAAGAGGAATTTACCATTGAGATTTAGTTTACATCACTCTGTATTTCCATTTGTGACTAGTTATCCTTAGATAAGATATCACATTAATGATTGGATGACCTATAATTATTTGATGAAAAGATACTCTACACCTTGAATCACCTAGACATGTTTCAGAACTGGATAACACATGCCTTTAACAAGAAGGTATGTCTTCATTCATTCATCAAAGGATAATTGGTATTGGTACTTATGAATATAATGATTCTAGGAATCAATCCTTCAAAGCGTGATACATAGTGGGAGGGACCATACTCTATACATAAATTCCACTCTAATAGAACTTATTCCTTAATTTTAATGGATAAAGATCTCATTAAAACTCCAACTAATGTAATATTTATGAAGATGTAATTTTTTATATTCACACAATGTTCATGTTATCTATAGGATGTTAAATTTCATAACACCATTTTCATCCATTTTTCATGATGGTAAACTGCATAGCATCATATTCCTTTTCATATGATGATAAACTACACCACATATGGTCAAATATGCAAGATGTTAAATAGAATAGCATCGGTTGTCCCCACCACATGACATTAAACTATATAGTTTACATATCCATTATTTGACGTTAATAAATACCCAAGATACAATGATTAGACACTCCTTGTGGTCCCTCAAAAGATGAAAAGCTTCCATGTGAAAACCTCACTCACCTCATTTTCACTCCATTGTGGACCATGAAACTCATTTCTCCTTGTGTTTGGAATAGACCTACATTGGAAGTAATTCTCAAGAACTATGTGTGGATTGATTATTTCCATATAAGATATGTAGTTTAACTTGGGTCTTATCCCTTGGTTCAACCATAATTTTTCATTCCCATCAGGTGACCACAAATACTCGCTACATGATGATCAACTTTACAGTTCACTAGTAACTACGTGTGGCCTGATTCTCATTTCAATGAGATATGTTGTGACACCAAGATCTTCAATATTGGTTCTAGTGGTGACCATAAAGAAACAATTTCCCTTTTCCTTGTGTATGAAAAAAAATCTATTCTAGGAATTCCTCTAGAATTTATGTCTTGATTCTTATACCATTTTTTGTCTTGAGCCCAACCATTATTCTAGAAATATTCTGAAAGATAATAAAACCACATTCATCATATCGAACCTTAGTTGGTGTGGGGTACAATTATCAAGAACTACATGTGTATTGATTCATTACCCATCAAGATATGTAGTAAAACCTTGATTCTCTATCCTGGGTCAACAGTAATGTTTAAAAAAATTCCATCACCCCCTGTGTGCATAAATAAAACCTGTATAAGGAGAATGTTCAAGAACTACATGTGGCTTGATCATTATCCTATTGAGATACATAGTGACACCCAAATCACCAATCCTAGATCCATGCATGATTTTGGAAAAGAAAATCTACCTTCCTTTTCCCCATGAACGAACTAGTTCTACAGAGAGAACCTTTCAAATACTTATGCACTGTTTCTCATTTTAATTGACATGTGTGGTGATACCTAAACATCATGATTTTGGCCTAACCATCAGTTAATAAGTTATTATAAGTCCCATTTCATACATTAAAGTATCATTAGTGTGGTAAAAACATTAAGGAACTACATGTGGCTAGATTCTCATTCTATTGTGATACATAGTGATGCACAGATCTCCGATCCTTGATCCAGCCGTGATTAAATCATAATGACCATTTACTTCCACTACATGAATTATATCTACACAGGGTGCCTATCAAGAATCATGTGATGATTTAATCTAACACCTATGAGATATTTTTTGATACCTAGACTTTCCTTCTTGGTCCAGACCACAATATTTCCATTGCTTTGCATCATTTCACCTTTATCCTTACAACATGACATTAAACTACATAGAATTCCAAGAACTATGCGTTACTTTAACATCATTATTTTGAGATATGTAGTGACACTTGGGTCATCTCCCATGGTCCATCTGCAATTTAAAATCCTCTCCACCATGTGTACAGATCATACATTCATGGAGAAATTATTCATGAACTATGTGTGGCTTGATTTTTAGCCATATGAGATACATAGTTACACATAGACTCTCAATCTTAGGACCAATCACAACATGATGAAAATAAAGCATATATTTCTCCCATGTATGAGTCAGATCTATGGGGGGAGATTCAATGAGTGATCTCATCTTATGAATGAACCTATATTCAATGAAACCCCCATTATCCTCCACATATGAATTCAATTAGGGTGAGGGACCATTATTGAAGAACTCAGTGTGGATATATTCTCATGCCACTAAGATACGTAGTGATGTTCAGATCTTCAATCTTTGGCCCAGTCTCCTCACAACATAGAGAAATCCAATACTCTCCCATGTACAAGTCATATTTACATGGGGAGATACAATAAGAGTTTCCACATTATGAATGAAATAATATCTATTAGAACTATGTGTGTATGGATTATTCTTCATAAAAGATATGTAGTGACACTTAGGTTTTTCACCCTAGTCACGCCAAAATATTCCTTTTCTGGTCAAAATCACTCATGTCCTTCCCATAAGACGTAAAACTGCACAGTCAATGTCCTCACCACATGACATCAAACTCGATGGAACCCTTATAAATACAAGGGGCTCGATTCTCATCCCAGTAAGATACGTAGTGAAGAATACAAATTAAGACATATCTCCAACCATGAGGGAAAATAAAATTCCTCCTCTCTTACATAGAATAGAAAATCTATATAGGCGATTTTTAAATTGGGTCCTTCCCTTAGATATCCCACCAAGGAAATAATTGATGACTTCATTCTACATATGAGTTAGATATATGCAAGGGACTCCAAACAGGTTGAAAATATCCTTTCAAATACTTCCCTTGTACATTGGAAATTTTCATTTTCACATGTCATACACCTAATCTTGAATACGTTCATATCTTATTAATCATTACTCATCTTCTAGTGGAAAAATATTTGATACCTCAGAGATCCATTACATGACCCTGTAGTATGTGCCCCAGTTGGACTTGCATAAGTTTTTCCCATAATAGGAATGTAAACATAAGGATTACACTATTTGAATATGAAATATGCACCCATTATGGACATGAATAGAACAACCCCCATAACAGGTTTTGAACCCGCAGAAAGTTCATTCTTGGGAGAAGCCTCTTATGTCCCTTTACACTTTGAACATGGTGTACTAGAACCTAAAAATCAGTCGTCATATCTTTCATATTTTTCCAAAATCCATTCCCCTAAAATGAAATTCTCTAAGACCTTGGTTTAGAATTTTCCAATTTCACTTGTTCAAAAAATATTAGAATAACCTTGTGTCATTTGACCACATATCATCTATTTTTCCATTATATTTTGGTACTAGTTGTATGACCTAAAACTATAGGCACCATACTTTCTACTCTTGGGTTAGATCTTCATAAAGAATCTATATCCTTGATTCTTTGGAAATTTTGACTTTAAATAGCCCTTCAATATTCAGGTACTTTCTCCACAAACCAAACTCTTTTCCTGAGAAAATATAATTCTACATAAACATTAATTTACTTTTAGGGATTGAATATCAAAATTTCTAAGAGATACTTTACTTGACTATGATGTACATTCCCAAGATGGCCATGCATAATTATTCCCACATAACGGGCCTATCATCCTAAGGATACCATTATTGAATATAAAGTATGTTTTTTAGTTGGGCTTGCATAAAATAGACCTCATAATGGGTTTTTCAATTAGTGGTAGCTTCATTCTTGGGAGAAACCTCCATTAACATCATAATCCCTTTTCCCACACCACCATTTAGATCTTGAAACCCCCAAATCAGATCTTACAATTTTCTCCTTCCATACCTTAATATAGTACCACATTTTAAAACAAATACCAATAACATAAGAATCATTAATACATTTTTTAAAGATAAAGACCTAAAATTATAGCCCTCTCATGTCCTCATTTCGTGACTATAAGCTACATTCCATAATTTTCTTATTGTATGA
Source organism: Viscum album (assembly GCA_963277665.1). Lineage (NCBI taxonomy): Eukaryota > Viridiplantae > Streptophyta > Magnoliopsida > Santalales > Viscaceae > Viscum > Viscum album. Next base: position 352,337,266 of record OY728158.1, on the reverse strand, counting down.
CATAAAACTACACATCCCCCTAATATCCTCTTTGTATGACTTTAAACTTCATAGTATAGTGTCATTACTACATGTCTTTAATCTACACAACCCCATTATGTCCTTACTGTATAAATTTAAACTGTAGATCCCCTAATGTCCTTATTTCATGACTTTAAACTACATATCCCCTAATGTCCTTACTGGATGACTTTAAATTTCATAAGATAATTTCCATGCTGCATGACTAGAAACTACACAACATAATATCAAAAAGCATCTCTCTGAAAAAAAATATACCCTCATTCACATGTCAAATTTGTATACAAGTGGTTTCACATTCCTGACTATGTCTATATAGATAATTCCTTAATTCTATGACATATTTCATTAGAAAACCACCCACCATGGTCTTGAGACATCCAAATCATAAACATTCATTGTTTATTAGTATGATAATGTCATAATTATTGAAACATCTTTACCTTAATACACAATACATTCCCCTAGTTTTCCTTACATAATTCATCCATATAATGGTTATGTCAGCCTAAGGATACCACTACTTGACTATTCATTACATGCCACAGTAGGCCTTGCATAATATAGACCTTATAATGGGTTGGTGAACAAGTGGTAATTTCATTCTTAGGATATACCTTCTCTATTATAGAATATCACGTTTTAAATTTGGAGATCAAAATATTTTATCATAATTTCCGTTGTAATTAATTGAGGAATATCAAAACATTTTAAGACATCAACAATTGTTTGGATTATAATTTCACATGCAAATTGTGGTCAGTGAATTTTGACCTAAAACATAAGCTTTATTAGTCTAACATTTAGGAAAATAAAAATCCCACAAAAAGAGACACAAAACTAACCAGGTTAAAAACTTCCAAAGGGAACCATGAACAAAAGTTGAGTCTGATCTCTCTATAACCATGCTCTGTATGGTTTAGGAAAAATTGATTATTGAAAAGTTAAAATACAAAAAGTTATTAGGGTTTTCCACATGACCCTAGAAATAGTAAAACTATGCTCACTAAGCCCCTTATCTTAGGAATAAGATAGATATGAAGACATAGACAATTAGAAACAAAATTAATTTCATTTATGAGAAAAACCCCCTAGAGGAAAATCCAAAACATGGAGTCTCTCTATAAAAAATTACAAAAGGCATTCAACATAGTTCTTCGTATATTGAATAGCCTCCATAGCCCCATAATATTTTTGTTGGAGCTCAGTTAGTTGACCCATATGCTCACTAGTCCCACTGACTTTGGGAAAAAATAGGAGCATCCTTTCAAACATGAAGATGCTCCAAAACCCACCAAAATTATTTTGGTAAGTGTTATAATGCCATCAATTAACCTTAGAACTAGATTATTTTCATTTCTAGTGAATCCAATTATAAAGGGGGATTTTTTTGACACCATTAAATGTGGTCCATGCACTTTTTTCAAATTTGAAGATGTGAACCAGACATAGATAAGAAATGACGAGTTTAATTAGAAATAAATCTTCTATACTAGAAGGAGACGATTGGATTTTCATGTTCCACAACCCTTAAGGTAATTGATGAAGCTTGAAAATTTCACTGTGCTTCTCAAAATATATTATGGAGTTTAGTGACGATAGAGATGGATCTAACCTCAAGGGCCAAAATTGAAATCCAATACTAATCTCGATCTGGGGTATGGGGGCGCAGCCCCCGGGGTATGGAGTGGTTGTTTCACCTATTCCCCCCAAAACACCATCGATTAACATTGTACATGTGTTTGGACATCTTCCCTGCTACCCAACTTGAAAAAATAGATACCTTTTCTAGGGTCTCATATTTTCTTATAAATAGACCATTGGGTCCTTCATCTGGATGGATGAATTTCCACAAAGACCGATCCCTACTCTGATCGCCCTAGTACTTCAGTCAAGTCCCATGAATCCTCAAAATTTATTTCCTAAAACCTATATAGACGGAATAAAAGGGGTATAGTTATACTTAATTCCATTTATTGTTAGAAATAATTAACACTTTGAAAACTCATCCCCCCAACCCCTTGATTTTAAAATACCATAAAGCTCACCATTCATTAAATTTGTACTTGTGCTCCTCAATTTTGGGAATACCTATAAAGATACATGAATGATTGATCCAAGACTCACCCAAGTATATTCATCCAGGTTGTTTGTTAACTATGGTACCATGAGGTCTCCCAAGCCTACCTGCACAAATCAGCCTTATGTGACTCTCCATGGTTCACCCTACCCTTCAGCCTGTGTTAACCATTCATGGTGTCTTCTTCAAAGACACTCATGGGAATTATTCTCTTTCACTACCCCCCTTATTGAAAGGTACCATGTTTAAACCTTATCCAAGAACTCATATTTTAAAAAAACTTAGGGAAAGGAACATCAACATGCCTCCCATTTGAATTTGGAATTCTATGATCATAGGTTTCTGACACTTTTTCTACCAAAGGGTAATGATCCTCAATGAATCTGTAGATTTTTATATCTACAGTCTCCTAGACCCTTGATATAGGGATAGTGTTGTGGAGTCCCAAATCTTGGATTCTAGGGATAATACTTTATCTTCACCTTCTCATCTTTTAGACCTGAAGCCTTTGGTTCCCAATAAAGAGGTTAAGAAACAAAAAAAATCACTTCAACCTGGAATGAGATCCTCCTCCCACTGCAGAATCATTTTTATGGAAACCATCTAGGTGAAAGACCGTATCTTTTAATGTAACAGGTCGTAGTATTCCTCCTCTCCACATCTTTTACCTTCATTCATACTTTACATTAGACCCATGGACAATGTAAATTGATGATAGGGAAGTGTCATGTCTACAACCTGATCCGCTATATCCATAACATCTTCACCATATCTGGGGCCACTTCAACAAGAAAAATGATGAAAGGTTTGGTGTTTTTCAAATCATTCAATTCCTCTTGTTTCCCACAGCAAGCATGACTAATCTGGGATTAGAGGTTAGTTATTTTTATGGGATTCACAAAATCCACCTAAATGATTGAACTACGAGAACTCTAATTCATTCTATAACCAAGATACATATGAATAACTCTTCGTGACTAAGATCAATGGGTATCATACTTAGGAATAAGCCTCAATCATAATTCCATTAACCCGTGTATCCTACCCAAGAGTAAACTCTGGGTTAAGTTCCCAAATCACCATGAAATAAAACTACCCTCATGGTCCATTCATAGGTGATATCCTTATTAGGACTAACCCCCTAACCTTTAATCTCTAAGGGGTAGTCTCTCATGTGATACATACTCTTTAGGGCCCCCATAGGCATGGGTCCTCACTAACGATGTACGTGGGATTTGATTCCCATCCATGTGGGATACGTAGGAAGCCTCTCTAAGTTTCAAACCCAATATACTAAACTAACCCAGTTCTTGAGGTCCATATCGTCAGTAGGGTCAAATTAAACTTGTAAGATCATATTACTTCCATGTTTTTTGGGATTCTTATGTCTAAGTCCTCGACCAAACATTCACTAGGAATCTTCTTCATAGACGTCTTTACTACATGGCATTAAACTATACAGTTGAGTCCTTATCACATGTTATTAAAATGTATGATGTGAACTACCAAGAGGCACTGATTTAAGTTGGTTTTGAATCCATTCACAAGGATATGAAGGAATCCCATATATGGGTTCAATCCAAACATCATAAATTTTTTTTTTAATCTCATAATGATAAATTCCATAGTGATATTTATAAACTGAGATGACCATAAACTCTAGAGTTCCCCACTGTGTTGCTAGAAAACCATCATTTTCATTATAATGACCATAGATTCTCTAAGTAGTATATAAGAGGACACCATAAAAAACCTTGGATACATACCTATATCTCTATTTATGAATAAACTAAAATACATATTGATGATTACAAATCCCACATATGATAATAATAGATTGAAAATATTAGGATAACCTATATCATAATTTAGAATTAATGAAGTATTGAAGAAAATATATTAAATCTATAAGAGAGTCATAGATTAGTTAATAATTCTCACCAAAATGGTGTGATGAGCCTGACGTCCCATCCTCTCGACCAATGAAAGTTCTTAAGCATTGTTGGTCACAATCCCTACCGAGCAGCTACATCTGCAAAGTAGGTCCCTAGAGAAATAGAACATTTTGGAGTTTTTGGTTCCATAAACAAAACATCTAGAGACCATTCATAAATAATGATTTCCCAAATGAAGTCACATTTCTGTGGGAAATAGTGACACATGTTTTAAACTAAAATGACACATTTATAATGAAAACTCTCACATTAAGTCATATAGGACACATCATGTGTTGGACTGAAATTTAGTTGATTCGTTAAGAAAAAAAATGTATTATATATCATATTATTGAATTATCAATATAATCTAAGATAAAATTCACATTTTTATCTATGATATGTGTTTTTCAACTAAAATTATACTTTTAATCTGAAAAATATTCACATTGACTAACACCATCCACATCGTGTGTCTGATTGATGGACGGTCAATTCCTATATGCCAAAAATGAATTATGATTCATTTTCCTAAAGTTTTAAAACAATATTATTTTTTTACCCATGTTTTATAATATTATGCTCATTTTATTCTAAAATTACACTTTTATGTTGAAAACACACAGATGGAGTCATTAGGGTCACATCATGTTTTAGATTGAACCTTAATCAATTCCTATAAATAAAAAATTAATTTTGGATTATTTTCTTAATGTTTTTGAATATATTGATCTCATTTACTTTTTTTGGATATGTAAAATTTTTTAGTGTAAAATCATACTTTTAATTTGAATATGTTCACCTTGATTAATAATGGCCACATCTTGACTTATGTTGATTTGCACCTGATTTCTACACATCACACATGAATTATCAATCATTTATTAATATTTCATAACAATATATTCTCATTTTATTGGTATTGATAATGCGATTTTTTTAAACTAAAATAACAAAGTTATATTGAAATAATTCACTTTTAGTCATACTAACAACGTTTTATGTCATATTGGTGTGAATTAAATTCGTACATGTCAAAAAGTAATTATATACTTTTTTATAGAATACTAAAAATAATATGAACTGATTTGTTTAGTTTTGACAATTTGAAAATCATTCTAAACCAAAATAAAACTTTTATATTGAAAAAATTATCTGTAAATAGTTACAGAAACATATTATGTAAGATTGATATGTGGTTGATTCCTACACATCATAAATAAGGTTGGGATCATTCCTCTAAAGTTATAAAACAATCAATGTACGATTTCTATGTTTTGACAATGTAACTTGTGTTTCAAATTAAATTACCTTGTTGATAACAGATTTCCAACAAAATTTTCACTTCTAACCATTATTCAACATCTTTCGCATATAATTCAATGATTATACTTTGATCATTGGATCATAAAATCATAGAGGAGTAACTATTTGTATTTATAGTAACTTTCCATAGCATGTATTTGGTTGAATAAATTGTGAATGTGAAGGAATTCAATTTCCATTTTGATCATGGATATAGAATTGATTATAACAGAGCTAGGACCCTTTTTACAATCTCATAAAATTGAAATAGGTCACAAAATGAAAATGGTAGGTCTAGGAACATGGAAATACCTTCCCTAGAATTTGGGAATATTTTCTTCTGATTTGTGGGTAAAATTATCCTTTACCCACTTCCCCCTCACCATTATCTTTACAATAGCCTCAATGTATAATCTCTTATGAGAAAAATTAGCATCATGTATGTTACAATATCGAACATAATTTTTATAGCATCAAACTATACGATACATATCATTGATAAATCACTCAAATAATTCTTTCTTTGTATATTCACCACTAGAACATTTTTCTATATCAACAAACTCAAACTAACACCTAAAGGAATATAATTAGTGAAATGTTGAAAATAAATTCATGGAAAATTGGGGTATGATAATACACCATTTAGAATAATTGAATAATTGTAGTAACAATGGTTTGATTGAATTTATCGCATGCGATTTAGGTTTAGTAAATATATCATACATGATGAATTGAAGATGGACTAAAAATATAGATTCAAGTGGATTTGAATGTATATGAAATTATTTCCCATCAAGGCATGGCCTATTATAAAGATTCTTTTTCTATTTCTCCCAAATGAAACATCCTCAATCAATATATTCATACTGTTTTCTTATGGCTGAGGAACAATATGTGGGGGAGGATCATAAACTCTATATTCTCACTCACGAGTATAAAAATATCTAAGGTAAGGTTCAAATTTAATTGTAATTATGGGAGGTACAAATCATTAAAAATTTTGTTTGTATAATAACAACAAATGTATGTTTTGAATAAACATATAACTATAATATATAAAATATTATATGAAATTAATTTTAGGGAAAGTAATTTATATTTATTAAGAAGATGGGGATTGAAACAATGTATTTATAAGGCCCCAGCCTTAAACCTTACTTAATCTTGAGTTATTACAAGATTACACATTGAGGATCTTTTCAGGTTTAGAGTTTTAGAGAATTAGATCATGAAACTTGCATTACATTCCACATTTAAACAAAGTGGTTACAAAAAAAACAATATTCATTCTTCCCATCAATGGAAACATATTGAAAATAAAACATGGATTCTTTCTTGACACATACTTGACACTATCACCACATCATGTACCTTTCCCTTGACCTGTGAAAAACATTTCAAAAAGACTTGGGATGAGCATAAAAAGCTCAGTAAGGGTTATAAAAATATGGAAAGGAAACATGAGTTCATATATACATAGGAATGAAGTCATACTTTACCCATAAAACATAGGTACTTTAACATACCTCATCAAACCATGAATAAATCATAGAAACATAAGACATAAAGGTAACTTGAGGCATTCTTAACATTCTTACGTAGGGAGTAACCCTCTTGGTTACGTTTGGAATACCCATCACAGTATATTCCCTAAATCTCTTCGGAGAAACCTTAACGTTTCACTCCTTCGGGTTACCCAATACATTGGAGAGCTATATCGGGCTCACCCGCCCTTAGTTTATCACAGAACCACCCGTCTTCATAATAATGCCCAAGAACCATAACATAATCGTATCACATAAAACATGCATAAAGGAAACATAACATTTCCACATTTCAATCACAAGATATCAATACAACATAAAAAACATTGTGAAAACCATTTTCAATACCAAAATAAAAGAAAAGTAAAACATGGTATTTATTTTTTCTTTTAAAAAGAAGGTATGGCTTGGAGAGGAAGCTGAAACTCAAATAACGGTCACGACAGCGGAGAATTCGTTGTCGCCGCATACGTAAGACAAAAACATTCCCTTTTGTCATTTAGTAAACGCTTCGTATAAAAAATATTCCTTTTGAATAAACGTAAAAGTCAAAGGGATTTATACACCGTATAAAAGAAAGTTGTGTATAAAATAAAATACGCCTCAATGAAAGGAGATTGAGACGAAGTCCCATACCACCTTGAAGCTTTTAACATTTTAAACCATTAATATCCATATAAATAAATCCTTAAAACCATTTTTAAAACATGGATATTAATAAGAACAAATAATTAAAACATTTAAAACGATATTTTGGTTAAAGGGGTTTTACCAAAATTAGAGAAACTTGAATACAATAATTGAGGAATAAAATTTAGTCAGAACTTTATAATATCATGAGAATAAATGGATTCATGATATAATACTCCAAAGGAAAGTATATACACCATATAATAGTGAATTGGTGCATAACAACAATGAACCCTCAATAGAAATGTCAAATGTGATGAAATCCCTTATAGAGAAGGTATCCTTAAATTAAGGAAAAATCAATCTCAAAAATATGTGTAACAAATATAAGTACACCCAATATAAGTGGATATTAAGTGTAAAACAATAAAAGGTCATTCACACATATTCAATGGATGACATATTCAATGACTACATGTTGAACCCAAAGAAATCGAAATTGGGTTAAAAAGTTCCCTTGACAGCTTAACGGCATCAAATAAAAATGAGTTCATGAGAGATAAAAAGTTTATCTCATCTATTGTACATAAAATTTACATCAATAAGTATATATGAGAACATATCCCAACATAACAATATGTAAATTAAAATTCCCAACAAAATAAGTCTTTTAAAAAAAGGAGGGTGAAAGGTTCCCTTACCGACTTGGGTATCTTTCAAAACATACACCCCATGAAAGAAGGACAATAGATCATTGATGTAAATACTAATAAAAGAAATTATATTACACAAAGAGTAGAATAAAGGGCAGTAAATACACCACTCAATGGAATTTGTGGCAAATGTAGCATAAATCTCACAGGAATAAAAGTGAGATGAAAAATTCCTTACGAAAACTCGGCAGCCTAACGGCGCCACATAAAACTTCCGAATATGGATTGATGAGATCAAATAGGGTATCTCATCACATTAAAATAAAATTTACAGAAAGAGGAATATAAAATAACATCCCACAACATTAAAAAGAGGAGCTTAAAAGAAGAGACATAAAGGAGAGTACTTAAAAAGAAAGAGAGAGGTTAGATCTCTTACGAAAGTTCGGCAGCCTAACGGCGCCACTCAAAACTTCCAAAATGGATTGATGAGAGAGAATAGGGTCTCTCATCACATGAACATAAAAATTTCAGTAATTTTAATACAAAAGATCATCCCAATAACAAGAAAGATGAGCTTTAAAAGGAATGACATAAAAGTGTGTACTTAAAAAGAAAGAGAGGAGTAGGATCCCATACCTCGGGTCCGACTTTACTCGATCGTTCTTTAATCTCCGGAATAATAAACTTGAGTTAATTTCTACTTGATTAAGAACCTTTTTCAAGATTATCATTCCTTTTATATCACTTATTACCATGTCATAAACATTATGTAATCATTAAGTTAATAATGATTGTTTTGTCGATATTTGGTTCTTAAGTCGAAAGTGGACTTCTTACAATTACATGTTGTTCATGTGGTCAAAGGTTCTTTATATCCAAAATGAAATTACTGATTTGGATATCATATATATCATATATATCCTGCATATACATGTATTTATAATATCACATAATCATTTAGATGAAAGAAATGAAATGCACCGTTCATGGAGACGGTAAGCCGTACGTACGCATGAACACTACTTTCATTTCTATATCGTATTAATGGAATTAAAACTATATGAGAGGTATGTATATATTATTTACAGAATTATATTAATCATTTAGATGTATCATTCATTATATATATCTATTATATACATTTACTTTTAATAGTACATTACATTTGGGGATAAGAAATGAAATGCACCGTTCATGGAGACGGTAAGCTGTACGTACGCATGAACGCTATTTTCATTTCTATCTCATACTTTAATGGAAATAAATAATAATTATATAGAGGTATATTATAATTCCAGTATAACATCATATATAATAACATTAAATCCATCCTTTATACGCCCCACGTATGGCATTAACGAATCGCATCACTTTGAGGGGGCGGTAGTCCGCACTTCCTTAAATGAAGATATCGCGTTTACCCATAATGGAAACCATAAAGGTATGCCAAAAATGAAAAAAACAGAAGCTTAAGGAAAACATAAACATATTATATATCATATATAAAAATAGTGACATGATAATGGCCACCTTTGAAGGTGTCAAATGAGTATTGAACAATCGTCGTTTCGGGAGGCAGAATTTCGCCATCCACGGAAACCGTATGTTCTTTAACCATTTGATGTAGTTGTGTGGTAGTGTAGCTCAAATAAATCTTATAAAAACATCATAGTATATTGAATATACTGGTGTTGTTACAAAATAAGTAAATAAAAAGAGTTTAGGGGGTTGGAGAAGCAAAATAAAACAAATGAACATGAGAGAATGAATTACCTTTAAAAGTGTAACTCCTTTTGATTTGAGCCTAAAGGCTTCCTTTGAAAGGATTTTTCCCAAAGGGAATCCTCTAGGATGAGCAGAGGGATGTGGAGAGAGTAAATGGTCAGGTTTTGTCCGAGCCAAAGTCTTTAGGAGTGTGTGAAATGAGGTAGAGTTGGGGGCCTTTTATAAGAGGAGAGGATGTGCACTTTTGGAAAGTAAGAAATATTACTTTATTTGAAAATGTGTTTCGGTTTCAAAATGTCCCACATTGATATAATTCGTGGATAAGGTGATAAGGGTTCTAAATAAACCCATCCAATAAGTTTTGGACATGTTTAGTTCATAGATTTTACATTATCTTTCCATTTTATTTAAATCGTCAAATAATGATGTCATCGCTGCATCATTATTATGTCATAAATAATTAAATTTATTTAATGACTAAAAATTATAGAAAAAATAATATGATGTATGAAATCTTTTTATCTTTCCAATTACTATTTATAATCAAAAATCTGACTTGTATAACCCCATTTGAAAATTGTTTTAGTAAAACATATCATGTTTGTGTCATTTTTACTTTTACATTAAATAAAAAGTTATTTATGTCATTTCCCAACCAATGTGGCTACATGGGGTCCCCAATTTGACCCATGGCTTTTATTGGTCGGCCATGACACATCCAATGAGGGTAGGACACGTTTCAAGCTCATCTTATTTTATAAAAGCATTATTTTTACCTTAAACTACACTAATTACCACTAATTGCGATTAAAACATAATAAGTTACTATTCACAAAAAATTTATTTTTATCCAATTGAACCACATTTTACTTCTCAATGACAACCATGTATTTCGGATTTTTGAAATTCAAAACACATAGATGTCAACATTTCATTTAAACGGAAAAATCAGTTTTTATAAGTACCACTTAATGGTTTCACTATTCATCAAAAATTGAAGTTTTTCAGAAAAATCCCAAAAATTCACCCTAATCTATATTTGATATTCCGAATTCTAAAATGAAGTCCGTTTTACAAAATTCAAAACATATAAGTCACATTAATTAATTTCATAATTAATTCCCGCAGTCAGAGCAAAGAGCGTGTTTTTATAAAACAATAAGTATCAAAAGATTGACACTAGTTTAAGTCCGATTTCAAAGTGAAATTAATTCCAACGACCACTATTGGATTTAATGGTAAAAATATATTTTAATTTCACTTTAAAACCAATTAAAAATATAATCTAATAATATAAATAAATTAGATTAAAAAGAGGTTTTGAATTAAAATACCACATTTTACACTATTCAAAAAAAAGGAACTTTATCGGAACGATACCAAAAATTTACACAAAGTAAATTTTGATGCCCCGATTCTAAAGAAGAGTTTTATTTTGTCCAATAGAATGTATAAGAGTGAAAAAAACTATATTTAATGACGGTTCACCATCAAAAAGCGATAAGTGAACCTTTAGTGAAAACGAGGGCATATACACCTAAAATTGAATTCTTTCCGTATTTTATGCCTTTATCTTTTATTGGATAAATTTAAAAACATTTTAAAAAAACATATATAATCATATTTTAGTTATTTCTATCCATTCCCGCCATTACAACAGCTACATGTTAACTACCATTTAAAATAATATTATTTTATTATTAGAGTGCAACGTAAGATTCCCAAGAAACTCGTTGTTGCATGTTGGGTACACCATCGAGCATAGAAACCCTTTAAAGTAATATTAATACTTTATTCACAAATATGGATAAATATGAAAATGTCATATTATTTATTTACCTGGGGTGTTACATCCTTCCACCCTTTTGGGAATTGCGTCCTCGCAATTTTTAAAATTGAGCTTGGAAACATCCTTGAACGTCCCACATCAGAACAAGAGTCGGTAAAACAATCACTTTAAAATAAAGTAAGATTATTACAGAGGTCACACGAGTTAAGCCATACTAGGATTCCATGTAGAAAAACATGGACATGGAAGAAAAAAGCAAAGGGTCATGTTCTTGAGGGAGAGTGATAGTAAACATGTCTATGAGAAAGTTAACAATGAGAAAATCACAAACTTGTGATTGGTTAAACGGTATTCGATTCCCCAGTAGGAAAAGTTAATAGACAACATTTTTTCTTTAAGTTACTTTTTATTGAGGAATTTATTCATAAGGAAGCATAATCACTTATCATGTTGACTTTCATCTTTTATTAGATTCCGTACACAAACTCATATTTCCTCCAAAAGACGAGTATTTAGAAAGACTTGTTCGCATTAATAGTACTATAATCAACTTTTAGAGAATCACATAATCCACAAAAGAGAACTATATACTTCCCATGTCTTTAGACTCTAAACAAAACCAAAACCAAAAAGGTTAGTACATGATCAGATAATCCAGAAAAGGATAACCCTTTACAAAAATAAAATTTGTTCTTAATCTCCAAAATTTGTCCAACAAAACCCAAATTTCAAAGAGGACCATTCGATAAACAAATTGTCCATAAAATTATTCAAAGTAAACCAAACTAAGGTTGATACCCAAATATTTAAAGGATTTAGTCACATAGTCTTCCAAGTTAAATCGTAACATTTATCTCCAAACAACATCAGTTGCTCCTAAAGTCTCGTATTGAAAAGTAATTATCCTAATCACATATCCTCCATGATAGGTTAATCATTTTCATAAATAACCCAAAATCAACTTACTCTTAATTCATAAAATCATATAACTAGAATGAATCAGTTATACTAACTAGGGACTTCACGTAGTCCAGTGGTAGGCGATAAATACCAGTCGCACTTTGGTTGTGGGTTCGATTCCCACAGCATTGTCCGACACGATGGGTTGTCACACGGTCTGCGTGTTTTCCTTTTTCCAAAACTATATAATTTTTAAAACATTCCCCAAAATGAGATAAAATATTCAAAAATAATCATAGCATATTTTATCCTCAAGTTTATCTCATTCCTTTCATTTTCCATCATATCATAGAGTAACCCATAATTACCTAAAAAGTAAGGATCATATAAACCCTAATGGTTACCTTTTGAATTATTACCTGAACTTCCACATCGATTGGTCATCTTGTACATGATTCATTATAGAACATACCAAGGTTCATGTGGTTGATCATGACTCCTTGATATTTGGATTAGAACAACCATGAGTTTCCTCATTGAATCCTCCATTTTATCTAGTCGCTTAATCAGAGAACCACCACAGTTTTTTCAAACCTGTTGTCTCTTTGGTGCCTTCTAGATCCATCCATTCACTAAAAATAGAAATGTCGGTGTGAGTATATCAACAAAACCATCATGTACTAATGATGAAGGTAAACACTAAGATACACTTACTCATTTACTTTATCTAAAACTAGGACTCTTTCTGAAATCCTAACCATTATGGTAATGTCACTTATACTTAATGAATACCCTAACCTCTAAAGTTATCTAAACCGACCTTTGATACCAACTATAAGGCCCCAGCCTTAAACCTTACTTAATCTTGAGTTATTTCAAGATTACACATTGAGGATCTTTTCGGGTTTAGAGTTTTAGATAATTAGATCATGAAACATGCATTACATTCCACATTTAAACAAAGTGGTTAAAAAAACAATATTCATTATTCCCATCAACGGAAACATATTGAAAATAAAACATGGATTCTTTCTTGACACATCCTTGAAACTATCACCACATCATGTACCTTTCCCTTCACCTGTGAAAAACATTTCAAAAAGACTTGGGATGAGCATAAAAAGCTCAGTAAGGGTTATAAAAATATGGAAAGGAAACATGAGTTCATATATACATAAGAATGAAATCATACTTTACCCATAAAACATAGGTACTTTAACATACCTCATCAAACCATGAATAAATCATAGAAACATAAGACATAATGGTAACTTGAGGCATTCATAACATTCTTATGTAGGGAGTAACCCTCTTGGTTACGTTTGGAATACCCATCACAGTATATTCCCTAAATCTCTTCGGAGAAACCTTAACGTTTCACTCCTTCGCGTAACCCAATGCATTGGAGAGCTATATCGGGCTCACCCGCCCTTAGTTTATCAAGAAACCACCCGTCTTCATAATAATGCCCAAGAACCATAACATAATCGTATCACATAAAACATGCATAAAGGAAACATAACATTTCCACATTTCAATCACAAGATATCAATACAACACAAAAAACATTGTGAAAACCATTTTCAATACCAAAATAAAAGAAAATTAAAACATGGTATTTATTTTTTCTTTTAAAAAGAATGTATGGCTTGGAGAGGAATCCGAAACTCAAATAACGGTCACGACAGCGGAGAAGTCGTTGTCGCCGCATACGTACGACAAAAACATTCCCTTTTGTCGTTTAGTAAATGCTTCATATAAAAAAGATACCTTTTGAATAAACGTAAAAGTCAAAGGGATTTATACACCGTATAAAAGAAAGTTGTGTATAAAATAAAATATGCCTCAATGAAAGGAGATTGAGATGAAGTCCCATACCACCATGAAGCTTTTAACATTTTAAACCATTAATATCCATAAAAATGAATCCTTAAAACCATTTTTAAAACATGGATATTAATAAGAACAAATAATTAAAACATTTATAATGATATTTTGGTTAAATGGGTTTTACCAAAATTAGAGAAACTTGAATACAATAATTGAGGAATAACATTTAGTCAGAACATTATAATATCATGAGAATAAATGGATTCATGATATAATACTCCAAAGTACATTATATACACCATATAAGAGTTAATTGGTGCATAACAACAATGAACCGTCAATAGAAATGTCAAATGTGATGAAATCCCTTATAGAGAAGGTATCCTTAAATTAAGGACAAATCAATCTCAAAAATATGTGTGACAAATATAAGTACACACAATATAAGTGGATATTAAGTGTAAAACAATAAAAGGTCATTCACACATGTTCAATGGATGACATATTCAATGACTACATGTTGAACCCAAAGAAATCGAAATTGGGTTAAAAAGTTCCCTTGACAGCCTAACGACATCACATCAAAATGAGTTCATGAGAGATAAAAATTGTATCTCATCTATTGGACATAACATTTAAATCAATAAGGATATATGAGAACATATCCCAACATAACAATTTGTAAATTAAAAGACCCAACAAAAGAAGTCTTTTAAAAAAATGGAGGGTGAAAGGTTCCCTTACCGACTTGGGTATCTTTCAAAACATACACCCCATGAAAGAAGGACAATAGATCATTGATGTAAATACTCATAAACGAAATTATATTACACAAAGAGTAGAATAATGGGCAGTACATACACCACTCAATGGAATTTGTGGCAAATGTAGCATAAATCTCACGGGAATAAAAGTGAGATGAAAAATCCCTTATGAAAACTCGGCAGCCTAACGACGCCACATAAAACTTCCGAATAAGGATTGATGAGATCAAATAGGGTATCTCATCACATTAAAATAAAATTTACAGCAAGAGGAATATAAAAGAACATCCCCCAACATTAAAAAGAGGATCTTAAAAGAAGATACATAAAGGAGGGTACTTAAAAAGAAAGAGAGAGGTTAGATCTCTTACAAAAGTTCGGCAGCCTAACGGCGCCACTCAAAACTTCCAAAATGGATTGATGAGAGAGAATAGGGTCTCTCATCACATGAACATAAAAATTAAAGTAATTTTAATATAAAATATCATCCCAATAACAAGAAAGATGAGCTTTAAAAGGAATGACATAAAAGTGTGTACTTAAAAAGAAAGAGAGGAGTAGGATCCCTTACCTCGGGTCCGACTTGACTCGATCATTCTTTAATCTCCTGAATAATAAACTTGAGTTAATTTCTACTTGATTAATAACCTTTTTCAAGATTATTATTCCTTTTATATCACTTATTACCATGTCATAAACATTATGTAATCATTAAGTTAATAATGATTGTTTTGTCGATATTTGGTTCTTAAGTCGAAAGTGGACTTCTTACAATTACATGTTGTTCATGTGGTCAAAGGTTCTTTATATCCAAAATGACATTACTGATTTGGATATCATATATATCATATATATCCTGCATATAAATGTATTTATAATATCACATAATCATTTAGAGGAAAGAAATGAAATGCACCGTTCATGGAGACGGTAAGCCGTACGTACGCATGAACACTACTTTCATTTCTATGTCGTATTAATGGAATTAAAACTATATGAGAGGTATGTATATTTTAATTCCAGAATTATATTAATCATTTAGATGTATCATTCATTATATATATCTATTATATACATGTACTTTTAATAGTACATTACATTTGGGGATAAGAAATGAAATGCACCGTTCATGGAGACGGTAAGTCGTACGTACGCATGAACGCTACTTTCATTTCTATCTCATACTTTAATGGAAATAACTAATAATTATATAGAGGTATATTATAATTCCAGTATAACATCATATATAATAACATTAAATCCATCCTTTATACGCCCCACGTATGGCATTAACGAATCACATCACTTTGCGGGTGCGGTAGTCCGCACTTCCTTAAATGAAGATATCGCGTTTACCCATAATGGAAACCATTAAGGTATACCAAAAATGAAAAAAACCGAAGATTAAGGAAAACATAAACATATTATATATCATATATAAAAATAATGACATCATAATGGCCACCTTTGAAGGTGTCAAATGAGTATTGAACAATCATCGTTTCGGGAGGCAGAATTTCTCCATCCACGGAAACCGTTTGTTCTTTAACCATTTGATGTAGTTGTGTGGTAGTTTAGCTCAAATAAATCTTATAACAACATCCTAGTATAATGAAGATACTGGTGTTGTTACAAAATAAGTAAATAAAACGATTTAAGGGGTTGGAGAAGCAAAATAAAACAAATGAACATGAGAGAATGAATTACCTTTAAAAGTGTAACTCCTTTTTATTTGAGCCTAAAGGCTTCCATTGAAAGGATATTTCCCAAAGGGAATCCTCTAGGATGAAGAGAGGGATGTGGAGAGAGTAAATGGGCAGGTTTTGGACGAGCCAAAGTCTTGAGGAGTGTGTGAAATGAGGTAGAGTTGGGGGCTTTTTATAAGAGGAGAGGAGGGGCACTTTTGGAAAGTAAGAAATATTACTTTATTTGAAAATGTTTTTCGGTTTCAAAAGGTCCTACATTGATATAATTCATGGATAAGGTGATAAGGGTTCGAAATACACCCATAAAATAAGTTTTGGACATGTGTAGTTCAGAGATCTTACATTATCTTTCCATTTTATTTAAATCGTCAAATAATGATGTCATCGCTGCATCATTATTATGTCATAAATAATTTAATTTATTTAATGTCTAAAAATTATAAAAAAACTACTATGATGTAGGAAATCTTTTTATCTTTCCAATTACTATTTATAATCAAAAATATGACTTGTATAACCCTATTTAAAAATTGTTTTAGTAAAACATATCATGTTTGTGTCATTTTTACTTTTACATTAAATAAAAAGTTATTTATGTCATTTCCCAACAAAAGTGGCTCCATGGGGTCCCCAAGTTGACCCATGGCTTTTCTTGGTCTGCCATGACACAACCCATGAGGGTAGGACATGTGTCAAGATCATATTATTTTATTAAAGCATTATTTTTACCTTAAACTACACTAATTACCACTAATCGCGATTAAAACTTAATAAGTTACTATTCACCAAAAAATTATTTTTATCCCATTGAACCACATTTTACTTCTTAATGACAACCATGTATGTCGTATTTTTGAAATTCAAAACACAAAGATGTCAAAATTTCATTTAAACGGAAAAATCAGTTTTTATAAGTACCACTTAATGGTTTCACTATTCATCAAAAATTGAAGTTTTTCAGAAAAATCCCAAAAATTCACCCTAAGCTATATTTGATATTCCGAATTCAAAATTGAAGTCCGTTTTACAAAATTCAAAACATATAAGTCACATTAATTAATTTAATAATAAATTCCCGCTGTCAGAGCAAATAGCGTGTTTTTATAAAACAATAAGTATCAAAAGATTGACACTAGTTTAAGTCCGATTTCAAAGTGAAATTAATTCCAACGACCACTTTTGGATTTAATGGTAAAAATATATTCTAATTTCACTTTAAAACCAATTTAAAATATAATCTAATCATATAAATAAATTAGATTAAAAAGATGTTTTGAATTAAAATACCACATTTTACACTATTCATAAAAAATGAACTTTATCGGAACGATACCAAAAATTTACACAAAGTAAATTTTGATGTCCCGATTCTAAAGAAGAGTTTTATTTGGTCCAATAGAATGTATAAGGGTGAACAAAACTATATTTAATGACGGTTTACCATCAAAAAGAGATAAGTGAACCTTTAGTGAAAACTAGGGCATATACACCTAAAATTGAATTCTTTCCGTATTTTATGCCTTTATCTTTTATTGGATAAATGTAAAAACATTTAAAAAAACATATATAATCATATTTTAGTTATTTCTATCCATTCCCGCCATTACAACAGCTACATGTTAACTACCATTTAAAATAATATTATTTTATTATTAGAGTGCAATATAAGATTTCCAAGAAACTCGTTGTTGCATGTTGGGTACGCCATCGAGCATAACAACCCTTTAAAGTAATATTAATACATTATTCACAAATATGGATAAATATGAAAATGTCATAGTCATTATTTACCTGGGGTGTTACAGTATTATACCCAGTCACCTCTAAAAATTATTTCTTCTTTTGCTATATAGACATTATGATTTCCTAGTAGTACAATGAAAATATATAAAAAACTATTAAAAATATTTTATTTGAAATTGTAATTACCTTTTGAAATTTTATTTTTGGGTATGCTAGTTTTTTGTTGATATATAATATAATTTTTAAATTTTCAAATATAATATCAAACAAAATTAATTTCTTTTGGATACTATAAAATCATTAACCAAAATAAGTAAATAGTTTTAAAATATGTTTCTATAGAAAAATAATAGTATATAAACCATAATATATTTCTATTAGAATAAATCCTTAGGCTTCTTATGTTTACTTCATGACCTTACACTTTGATTTATAAGATATTTATAGATCACCCTATCATAAAAAACATATTGTTTAAACAAGAGCTAAAATAAATAATTTGAATTTTATCTAAAAAATATTTATTGTAATTCATTGAAAATTTAAAATTGACATTATGTGTGGTTATGTTGAAGGAAATCCTTATTTTAGATCTAAAAAATAAACATTTGATGTATCCAATTTGATTTATATTATCATCCATTACATCTTAAAAATCATAAAATTAGTGAAATATATGTATATATATAGATATATTTTTATATGATTATATTGTTGAGTTTTACCTCTGTATTTTGGCTATCAAGAGATTTTTTTAGTCTGTTATTTTCTTTTCAAACCCTATAGTTAGATCGTAATTTAAATTGTTAATTTTTTGTTATTACAAAAACAATTTTGCAGAAATGATTGATGGATTTATGATTTCAAATATTACTTCACATATTTTCCCCTTTATATAGTAGTAATATATTCACTAATTGAAAATATAAATAGTTATAAACTATAATGGACATATTATATCATTTTTTGGAAAAAATTAATAAGAAAATAAACCACATTTATGTTATAGTTGTTTTCCTAGGACCAACTATTTTTACAATTATCACATGTATATTCAAAGTATATAATATTAATTAAAAATATTATTATATACTGTTCAATATTTTACATTGCATTAATGTAATAATGGATAAGAGTGTTTTTCACATTGATAAGGTCATAGCAGTTCCCCGCTATGATGAAAACGTTGAAGTGATATGACTATATTCTTAATATAGTTATGCAGTTAGAAAACATACTATGATGGGACACATATTATTTAGAGCATAAACTATGATTACTCATAAGAAGGTAAAGATTTTTCTTATAAAGTTTTCACATGGTAATATCCAAGATGGAAGATTTTGAAAACAGAACAACCAATTGGAATTCTGAATGTTTTTTTCACCAATTATTCATGTATTCTAGAATGTGTAATGGTACTTAGACATTAATATTCTCATTAATTATTGTCATCACTAGCGTACATAGATTTTATGATGAAAACTCTAACAACATATGTTCACATCAAGGCAGGTTATGCCAAGTGTGTCGTGATTGACATGTCATTAATGGATAATTCAAGTAAGAAATTTTACCATCCAAATTTATGGAAGTTGATATATGGGACCTTTTAATAGAATATAATCGTTGTCCGAAATTCTATGAAAATGGTTTAACCATGTGTTTATTCTAAAAAAATATAATTTCATGTCAAGAATATAGTTTGGTGACATGGAAATGAAAACATATTTATTATATATTATGGAAATGGGATTATATTACACAGTGAGTATTCATATGTTGTTTCTTCAATGTGAAATGAAGATATTTCTATAGGGTTCCTTAACCAATTGCTAGACAACAACTTTGGACTTTTAGCATGACCAAATAATTCCAATGAAAAATAATACTATAGGGTCACACACTGTGTTTTTCATTGATCTTGATTAAATTATTTTTTAATGTAATTTAATGAATAAATATTATTCTTAAGGTTGAGGAATAATTTTTATTTAAATTTCATTGAAATCATTAATTACATAAATATTTATTCACTAGATTGTGAAATATATATATATATATATATATATTATTTAATATTTATAAAATATTTATTTAATGTTTTATGAATTAAATATTTATCTAAGAGATTAAAATATATTATTTGGGTATTCAATAATTGCTATAGGGGTTCAAACCGGATGATTAAGTGTTTGGTGAAAATTATTAATTAAAAAACTGGTTAAATAATACTTGATATTTCACATTTTGGTGTGTTCCAAAAGATAATAATAATAATAATATGTTTTTATATGGCATGGTGTTTAATAAAGATAATTTTATAATTTAATCTCTATACAACATTAAATAATTATTTTAACCTTAACGCTTGAAATATAAATAAATGACTATGCCTATTGTGTATAGTATCAATTAGTGTAGTCAAAATTAGTAATTGTTGTACACAACTAATTCTCAATAAACTATTCCTTATATAACCCTCTCTTGAAAGATAAATTCAAGAGATATTTTATTCAAATCTAATGAAACAGTGTTCAGGAACGACCAACACAAGATATTTGATTCTTCGTTCTAACACCCGAATATCGTGATCTATTGCAAGGAGATTATAAGAGAATGTGTGGAGAACTATTGAACTATCCTTAGATGCTTAGATTGAAATGAAGAAAAATATGTAAGGGTCCTTTCAACAGTTAAACATTAATCAATGAAGAAAAACTTAAACCTAGATATTAATTTCATTATAAGTTAAATAAATAAATTATAAATTTTATGTGAAATATCATTGCTCATTATTTCATGAAATGACAATTAAAATAAATTTAAATTTATATCCCACCACTACATGATTTTTCTATATAAATAACCAACAATAAGTATCAAAGTGATCAAATATAAATTTATAATTTATAATTTTATTGTTGATCTATTCAAAATTGTGGTTAGATCTTCATTTCATATTATTAGTTCTTTAATTAGATTTAAATTAATACTCTTCAACATATTTATCACGATTAATATAGTTTTTCACTTCTATAATGGTTTTAGAATATATGAAAAATAAAAAAGGTTTTCATGGGTAAATTTCTAAAAATAATCAGTAAGATATGTTTAGACAACGTGTACCCTGAATTACACGTCATCTACCCAAGGGAGGTGCATCTAGATGGATGGTGGGACTCAAATAGGGCCATGAAGTAATAACATGTAGTGTATTCATCATATTTACTAGCCAACCTGGTACATGGTTGTCGGATTACACTACGTGTGTCGGTGTGCACATCGTGTAATATACATAGTTTGGAAGTGTTAATCATGAAATCTGTGTGGCAATTATACATGGTAAAAACCATGTGAGATCGAATCTCATGAGAATTTATGATATACATGGAATTTATGTGGTGTAAGAAATGTGTATTTCATCAATTCCCACATCAAAAACAAATTCCAAATACCCCGGAAAATATCCTAGGTACATGGAAATAAGAACACACAATGTGTATCTAGTCTGTACTTATCACATAGATCATCTGAGGTACAAACTGAAGACCTAGTCGTGTACCCTGGATACAATGAAATAGATCTGGATGTTGTCTAGATAGAATGTAAATTCAATTTAGTCTACCCATAATGGAAATAATTAAATATTAAAATAAATTGATAATTAAAACATTAAAGCCTTCTTATATTGATTGAAAAAACAAATTGTTTTTTATAATTTAATAATGGTTTAAAAAATTCTAATTGATCAATAAATATTTTTAAATTAATATATCATTATTAGTTTTTTCATTTATTTTCCATGACTTCCAGAAATTATGGGTATCTCTAATTATGTTCAGATGCCCATTAAGATGAAATAATTCTTATAATTATTTCGATAATTAATTAATTCAAGTACATTCACCATAATAACAAAGAAAGAATAATAAGATGAATTCTATCTAGTTAATGTTCTGTTCATGACATGTATGGCCGTTCATGAAATTGAACAAGACTTGTGTATGTGTTTGATGTTATAATTTAATTTATTTCATGACTTTTCAATTTTTTATTAATAAATTATTTCAATGGAATTTGATCCATCCCTCCCAACATTATTATGTTGGACCTATGTGTCCAATGATATTTATGTAATCCCCTTTTATCTTATCCTTTGGTTCCCCTCACCTACAGGTGACAAATAAATACACATAATTCAAGGACTATCCAAGGGTTTTTGCAGGATGTTTAAGACATACCCATTTTGTTACTAACTCTAATGATACACATGTGGACATGTGTAATGAAATAACTCATTCCATGTCTGACAATAGAAGTTATTTCCCCTATGTCAAAGGATGATTTAATTTCTTCTCATTAAATAAACTATTGGGAAACACTCATAAATGGGTCATTTAATTATTTTTTATTTATTTCTACCTAAATATTTATTTTATGGATTCAAGGCCACAATCACATAAATAATTTAGTTAATGTTAAAAGAATTAAATTAAATAAATTAATTATGTTTGAACGTTTTGTCCATCATGGTTAGTTAATTAAGTAACATCCACTTAATATTAGCAATATATGTAATGTTAAAATAAGAAATAAATTTATTCATAATTAACTAAAAAATATCAATTAAATATTATGTCAGAATTAGACATTTATTACTTGATTAGGAATGAAATCATTGAAACGAAGTGTTTTAAAAACCATAATTGGGATACATTATTTTAATTTGTAGTTCTTATAAAGGTTATGGTTTGACATAACCGTCTCATATAAAGAGAAGTAATGCTCACTAGAATTTATGTAACAATTAGGGAGGTGTTGTGGACATCCATGTCAAGATTTCAAGATAGGGTACTCCACTCAATGGATGTGGGAGCAGCAAGCCAGTAGTTGGAAAGTACCAGGCTACCAAAAATCCTTCAATTATATTGATCATCCCGTGCTAGGGTTTTGTGAAGTGGAATATGGATCCTTTCTAAAATAATGTCATAGAAACTATAAATTCAAAGTTCAACAGTGATGGATATTAAGTCTTGATAATATAGTTGGGAATTTAATTAAAATTAAATAAATTTAATTTTTGTCACATAATTTGTAACTAAGAAAGGTAATAATAATATGATCTTTTAATTGAAAAATATAACTGTTTTCTCACCATCCAAATTACCCCTACAATAAATATTTGAGAAATACAACCACCTAACATGTTTTAATGTCCAAGATTGGTTTAGAAACCTTTGGGTTTTTCTACTCCATGAATGGAAATCACAAATTATAGAATCATAAATGCTTGATTCACTTGCTAAATAGGTTGGTGATGAAGAGTTCTTGGTATATAAATACCATTTCAGAGACGTGTTTGACGTTCTATGTTTGAGACTTTCATATATTTCTTGTGAACTCATGAAGTCTCATTAAAACATGTATACATATAAAATTTTGGAGAACCTCAACAGTAATTACCATGAGAGATATATAAAGGAATGGTTTAAGATATCCAAGGAAATATTTCCTAGAAATTTTTGAGATGGTGCCCCAGTTGGTCCTCAAGCAGTCAATATCATTAGCAAAATTAAGTGCGTAGAGGTTCTATGGTTTAAACTCTCTATAGAAATGGGCATCAATATAATTCTAGAATCAATCCCTCAAGTCTTATATATCTTTTTTGTAAATTTTTTTATGAATTACCTTTAGATGTTTTTGAGATATCTATTAACTCCCATCCACCATGTTAATAAGAATACAAAGCATACAAATCTTTCCAGCATTATGGTGAAAAAAACTGAATCTGAAATGGGATATCATTAAACCCCACTCTTTCTCATACCCTACCATGAAGAAAAATATAAAGGGGAAAGAAAAATAACATGATGTTTCCTATTTCTCATGTGAAAAAAATGTCAATAGGAATAAAAATATCTCCCAACTTAAGAAGCAAGGGGAAGCTTCATGTGTGTTTGTTGTCAATATAAATTTTTTTATTTCTAGAAATTGGGTATTAGATACATCTTTCGGTACTCACATATGTATTAATATATAGGAACTATGTATATTCAAAAAGATTTATTGTGGGGAGGTTGAAATATGGGTCACCAATAGATCTAAACATAATTTTTAAGCTATAGGTGACTGTCACCTCACATTTTCAATTTAGATGATATTGGTATTGATGATTTTTTGTCATGTGACCTCAGTTAGAAAAAAAAATATATATCAGTATATAGAATAGATGAAGATGGTACTATTTTTAAATTATAAAATAATAGTTTCCCCTTTTATAAAAATGAAACTTCTTATTGTAAGAAACAATTGAATAATTGTCTTTATGTGTTGGACTACACAAACCATGTAATTTAAATAGATAAAGAAATGAACTATCATGACTAAGACCACACCCAATATTCGCATCATTGACCAAGACATGAAAACAAAAAGATCATGAGTAAACTAAATTAAGATGGATATTTGGATTATTTTGAACTAAAACCACTTGTGGTATATCACTAGTGTTCATAAGATAAAATGACAAAATCACCATTTAGTCAGAAATGTGAAACGGGTAATAAGATTCATAAATTATGTCATATCGATGTGTGTGGATGTTTTCCTATTGAATCAAGGAGTGATTAATCAAGAATCATAAACTTTAATAATTATTTTAGTTGATATGGATATGTCTATATTATTAGATATAGGACACATTCTTTTAATAAATTTAAGGAAAAAAATCATAATGTTGAGAAAAATATTAGTAAAAAAATTAAAACAAATCCACTCACACCATGGTGCTTAATATCTCAATCAATACTTTATCAGTTATTTATGCATGTTAGAGATACCATATAAATTCAATCCTCTTCATATGCCTTAGTGGAATGATGTAAGATAAAGGAGGAACTATACCTTGTTGTAAATGGTGAGATCATGGAAGATCCATGTGAGTATTCCATAAAGAATTTGGGTTACACAATACAAAAAAATAGTAGAAATAATAAAACCAAGTTTCCAATAAAGTGGAATATGGTATAACATAAAAATTATGTAGTGGAATGAAACATATGTTGTCATACTTGAATTTTTGTGGTTGTGAATAACTTTTTATGGCCACCTTAGGTAATAAATGTAGAATGTATGGAATAATGTATACCTTTAAAGGATATACTAAAGACATAATGGAATATTACTGATATGACCCAAAACAAAAAAACGATATAGTGATAAGATTGACCTTATTATTTGAGAGGGAACATATCTCTATATGATATTATAGGAGTAAGATACACTTCAATGAAGTTGAGGCTCAAAGTACACAAGTGTTTGAACAATAATAGATTCCAGAAATCCTAGTGGAGAAAAATAAATTTCTAGATACACATGTATTTTATATGAGTAAAACATAAATTACATAACAAGAAAATTATGTATTTTTAGTCATAAAGGATGGTGACTCGTTATTAGTTAATCATAATGATACTCTGACCTATAAGGAATCATTAATTGTAACAAATGTTTCCATGTTGAAAAAATACATGAATTCTAAAATGGATTACATGTACCAAAACCAAATCTATATTTCGGTAGTTCCTCCAATGGATGTAATGAATGTTATATGTAAATGCGTATTGAATAGAAAAAAATTAGACATGGAAGGACATTTTTGTACCTATAAGGCACAACTTGTTGCAAATGGGTTTAAATAGTGTCAAATCATTGACTATGATGAAACCTTTTCACTAGTTTCAATGAAATAATCCATTAGAATTTTACATGACATTATGAATTAACAAGATAATGAGAATTGTAAAATATGTGTTAAAATATCCTTCCTTCATGGGGTCCTTTGGGAAGATGTTAATATGACAAAACCTAAAGGGTTTGTCACTCCAAAATATGTAGGTAAGAAATGGAATTTGGAAAAATAATCATTTTAGGGATTAAAGAAATAATATTGATCAGGGGAAATTCATTTTGATGAATCCATAATAGTAATTGGTTTTATAATGAATTATTTTTTTTCTTGTGTATACAAACATTTTTGTTGGAGTACACTCATTTTCTTAATAAAATATGTTGATATCATATTACTAATTGGAATAAAAATACTCATCATATACTCTATTATATAATGTTTGAATAAATTTTTATATATGATGGAATTATGAGAGTAACCATATATACTTGGGATTAGGATCCATCATGATAGATCGAAGAGGCTTCTTAGCCTAATTCAAAGTATACAGATTGAGAAGATAATGAAGATATTTAGTAGAGAATAATCAAATAGGGGATTATTTCTAGTATCAAGTGGTATTAATAATTCTAGAAACTATATCCTCGACACATGGGGAAAGAAATAGAATGGAAAAGCTTCCATATACATCTTTTATTGTCCCATTAATGTATGATATGTTATGTACTATTCTAGATGTTTCCTACATAGTAATTGTAGTAGGATTATATCATGTTAATCCAGGTTACCTCCATTGGATGGTAGTCAATAATATCATTAAGTGTCTTCGGTATGTTAAGGATGTGATCCACGTTTATAGATGGGATGATGAACTAGTCATTAAAGGATATAAAGATTCATGTTTTCAAATTGATCAAGGTGACATGAGGTCACAAACAGGATTACTCAAAATAAATTTTTTTCATTTTGTTTTAATAAACCACCTTAAGGTTGACTAGGAACCCTAAAATAAAAGATACCAAAATCTAAATTTAAACACCCTAATTATAAATTGAATAAAATATTAAAATCCAACTGCAAAAAATTAAAATTCATCTTTAGATTTAAAATTTAAACACACATTAAAAAAGCACACACATCAAGACCTCATGCTACATTAACCTTGACCCACATTCTCTGAATCATATCCCAGATTCAAAAAAAAACCACCAACAACATCAAAATTGTCAAAAAATAGAATCCATCAGATCAAATAATAATTTCCATTAGAAAAAAAGACCTTTTAGATGTGAAGGGTACATCTCCCCTAAACTCTAAAATAAAACATCAGATAACCAACAACCATCAAAATAAACATAACCTATCACTATGACCTCATGGAACATCATCAAAAATTAAATATAACATACAATGATACCTTGAAAACCATGATAAAAATTAATCTAGGATTGTATTGGGGGAATCCTGGAGCATGAGAAAATTATAAACAAATTATGTCGAGCAGAAACACCAACACAAAAAACTGTTATTATCATTGAAGATAAAATCCATGAACAATTCCACAACATCATGAGTCCAAACATCAATCCTAAATAAAAACCCTACAATGATGTTAATACCTATAAATAATATAAAGGACCAAATTCAAGCCAATAAACGGGATTTAAACCCTATGGAATGAAAGAACCAATAAGAATTTTGTCTCTGGGAAAAATGCTGAATCTAAACAAAAAAATCCCAAACCGCACATGAGTGCAACTAAATCAAACCAAAAATGATCCTAGTAAAATAGATATGTGAGTAAAAGAATATATTGAGACTAGAAAGGTATTAACAGTGATCCTTGTTCGTAGAGATATATAAACACTCAAATGAGAAGTATAGAAATAGAGTGGAAGAGAGCAATTTAGGAAAACTAAAGAGAGAAAACATTGAGAAAAAACATATTGTTGAATAAGAGAATCCTATCTGAGAAATTGAATCTAGAAATAAATGTTATACATGAAATCTATTCTAAGAGAAATGGAAACAGATGGAGGAGAAGCATCTAAATTTGGAAGAGGATAGACCATCACTAGGGGAAGAAACCCGAATTGATGGGGAGGTGAGGCACATGTAGAAGATCTCAGAGGAGGATATAGTCATAGATTATCTATAAGAAACCATATATATTATAGATTATAAGTTTTATAAATAAGAATTATTGATGTAAAGCTTAATCTAAGAAAATTATGTGGTACCTAGATATAAAGATTCGATCATACTCTAATTGGATACTAATGTAGTGGTGGTGCTTGCAAAAGAGATAAGGTAGCATCATTAGAGAAACCACATAATTTTAAAGTATCATATCTTGATGTATTTTTTCTAAGAGATTTCAGGTATCATAGATAGGTATTTCTATTAAAGACAACATCGATGACCCCCAGAATAAAGCATTGTCTGAGTAGAAACTTGATTATCATGTGAGGTCTATAGAATTCAAATTTATAGTTATTTGGATCTAGTCCATGTGGTTTTTTTGGATTTTGTTCCCTATGACCAACTATTTTTACATTTATTATATATATATTTGATGTATTGAATTTTAATTTCACATATTATTAATAATTTTTCTTTGATCAAAATCTATTTAATTTTATAATGTATAAAAGTACTTTTCACATTGATATGGTCATAAAAGTTCCCCGATACGATGAGAAACATGGAGTGTTATGAAAATATTCTTAATATAGTTCTTTGGTTTTATAACATAATATGATAAAAAAAAAATTATTCATACAATTAGGTATGAGTACTCATAATTAGATGAGGCTTCTTCTCATGAATTTATCTCTTGGTAATCTCTAATAAGGGAGATTAAAATAACATAACTGCTAATAAGAATTGTGCATGTTTTTGTCTCATCAGGTATTCCTATTAGAGAGATTTTATAATGGTATATATACAATAATATTATCATTAATTCATTTCATGACTCACAAACTTATATTTTATGATGAAAAACACGGTGACATATGATCATAGTGTGGTAGGGTGTGTTGGGTGAATCATGATTGAAATGTCATTAATGGATTGTCGAGGATGGATTCATCACTATATATTAATGAAATTTGATATTTAAATCATTTTATTGTAATAGAACTATCTTCTTAAATTTTCCATCTATAGTGTGGTGATATTTTTATTCTAGATAGTCAATGAAACACGTATCAAAAATTTATGTTGGTTACATGGATGTGCAACCTGCTTGATGAGATATTTTGAAAAAGTGATTATATTTCATTGTGAGATTTTTTACGTGGTTTTCATCATTGTGAAATTTTTCTATTTATCTATGGTGCCTAGAACCATTACTAGATAGTAATCTTGGACATTGAGCAAGACAGACTAATGTCAATATGAAATAATCCTAGAGGGTCACACACTATGTATTTTTATTAACTTTTATTATATTTTATTTTAATTTAATTAATGGAATATATATTATTCTAAATACTGATGAATAATTTTTACTCCTGTTTTATTAGTTGAATAAATTAAATAAATATTTATTCACAATATTTTTAGTAAAATATATTATTTTATTACATGGAATGGGGTTTATTAAAGGATAGTGTATTATTTAATGGCTGAAATGAATTATATAGTTATTTTATACAAAACCATGTATCTATAATATATGGTTGTGTATATTTCCAAGATCGTTTATCGGTGAAATCAAAATCGATAATTTCTATGAATAATCAATTCTATCTCGACATCACCACTCTTCCTCTGAATGATGAGAAATGTAAGGGAGAATTATTCAAGAACAAATAAAGATATATCAAGATAAAAAAATGTAACATATTTTACTAATTATGCTAGAACTAAGAGATCCAGTTGTATTTCTCTAAGATCATAATGGAATGTTTGGATCAACACTATAAGGATTTCATCCTTGGATCCTAACAGTATAATGAAGGAAATATGGAAGGGTCATTTCAAATGATCAAAATTCACCCATGAAGAAATACCTTAATTCTAGGTATTCATTGTTTTATACTAAATTAATAAAATATAATTTTGACATACGAGGTATTCGCTCATGATTTCTGGAAACAATATTAAAAGAAATTTTAATTTATCTCCCACCACATCATACATCCACTATACCCAGAACCACAAAGTATGTATACATAATAATGGATCCTAGCAATTCATACATCATAATTTAATTTATAATCATGAGACTAATCACATTTTTAATGAAATCCCCAAGTATTCCTTCTTCATTTTAAATTTAGGACATAATTTCACTATTTAATGTTTTATCTTTGTGAATTTAAAATATTAAAATATGATGAAGTGGAACTAGTGTAGTGGATGTACTCTTTGGTGGTATTTTTTAATTCTTGGTTTATTTACATGATTTTTTTGATCTGGACTTCTTTTTCCCTTTTTGTATTTATGTAACATGATAACTCATTTTATACCTTTTTCATTTATTTTAATATGATTTTGATTTGAAAAAAATTTGTTGAGGACATTAATAATGTATCACTATAAAATTACATGACCATTCAATGGAAGTACCAAAAATAATATTAACTATTGTAACATATAGATCATTAAGAGGAACATGAAAATCAGTTCTTGGATCATGTAGAACATAAATCCACTATCTAATGTGATATTTTGGGAGTTTTTATTATATTTCATATCTCTTGGGATAATTTACACCATACACCACACATCAAGGTGATGTGTGGTTGTTGATAGATATAAATATCATAAAATTTCACCCTATGGAATTTTAGTAATATAAAGTTATCACATGTTGTTTGATTAAAATTTATGAGAAATAGGTATGATAATATTAATTATCTCAGATATGGAATGTATTTTATTGGAATTGATCACATTTAATCAAATATGGCCATGAGGCTCTTCATTCGCTGATTTTTGTTCTTCTATTTTTCCACTTTGATCCTTTTTCATATACAAGTCTATAAAACCGAATTGAAAAATAATATCATTTAATGTATTTATCTATGACTACATTCCTTTCATCAACTCATATGAATCTTCTTATGGCTTTAAATTTTGAAAATATGTAAGAAGTGAGACTTCAAAACCCAAACCATCATCACAACGATATTGTTCTATCTTATTCAAAGCTACAAAAAGATTTTTTTCTTTAGGTACCATAAATTCCAACTATTGTGTGTAAATATTATAAAAAACATATGATCATAAATGAATATTTTTATAAATTTCTATTATAAAGAAAAAAATAAATATTATTTAATACTTACACATAACTCTCATACTTCTTGTGTGTTTTCAACAACTAGTTTTACCACTATTTATATGAACCTCCTTCCATTATACAAAATGTGATATGGAAGATTCCTGTATGTAAGATTCATCAATATTCATATAAACAAGGAATTTTATGTTGCTTTATATCACAAAAATATTTTTCTGAATATTTATAATACATACCATTTTCTTCGAGTAATGTGTATTCATTCCTTATTTTACATTAGTGGTACATTGTTTTTGATTCACAATAAATATTGTTAAAACTCCCTTGTTATTTCATTAATTTAAATTCTTTTCAAACTATATAAAACAAATATTTTCAAATAAAATATTCCCAATTACAATAAATAAATAATAACTCCTTATCACAGTGAGTAATTAATGATTTCAAAGTTTCACGATATATAATGTGTGGATACATATCTAGTGGGTGGGTTCACTTTCCCCAAAACATCCATATGAATTTTTCGGTATATGTGTTAGGAAATCCCTATAATCTTTTCTAGTGACCATTATGAAACATTTCTTATAGAAATCATATAAAATAAATGAAATCTATAAGGGATAATGATGATTAATTCAATGATTCAATATATATATTTTTAGTAAAATAGGTAAAATATTTTGTAACATTTCCCAAATATATTCCCACATGGTTATATTCAATTAGAAAATAACATTATTCCATATATATGTGACAATTATAATATACATTATTATTGCAACCCTATATTAAATAATTAAAATATATTTTTTCGGATCAAAAGGTTGTCCATGATGATTCCATCCAACATAAAATTTTGAACCATGTATTCTTACCATGATAATTTTAGTTAACATGGTGATTCTATGATACTATTTTATTTATAGACATGTTGTTGATCCCCACATAATTCCACAGTGTCATCATCGATGATTTGTTCTATCTAAGGATTGGTAACATCAGCATGTCCAGAATTCTTTATCTTCGTGGTTAGTTCAAAATTTAATTTATATTATGTAAATGTATTATAAAAAAACATAATATTATAATTGAGTTCATAGTATATTAAAAAAAACCAAATAACCAATTCATTGAATTATTTTTCATTTCATTAATGATTGATGGGATTTAGCTCATCTATTGAGTGTCCAAATCACATCCTTGTGTTTCCATTTCATGCATAACAAACAGTAGACATTAGTATCTTTAATAATTGATTATGATCTCCCAATAAATGAGTCATATTCAATTAAATTTTATTCAAAACATGAAATTATTTAATTTTCTAAAAAAATTGATTGATTCCCTGTTCCATGATTTGGGACATATAATACATGAACTTCTTTTGATGTCATTATAAATAGTTCATATTTATACACTTACACAATAATATTCTACTCCCTGATTCTCAATTTTCATACTTTAACTATAACTATGTTTTCAACCCATTTTAAATTAAAAATATTCACCTGAAATGTCATATAATCAGACTCATATGTTTATTAAATTATGTTGAAATTTGAAATATTCTCATAAATTGGACATATATTCTTGTAAATGAATACTTTCATCACTTCCTCCATAATCCATACACAACTATTTCACATCATATATTGTTCATTGTGTTCTTTCATATATAATGTATAACCATTAATTACAAAAATAGTGTAAGAGATAAAATTTATATTTAGTCCCCCAGATAGACAATGAATTTATTTGGCAATAGAATTGGGATTTATAGATAATTATTTATAAAAATGGTCTTAGAACCATCATATAAACTATTGATTATGTTTAATTTATATCCACATTTCACCATTGATGGATTGAAATGTCTAAGAATTACTATATGGGATTAATCATATTGAGGAAACCCTAAACTATTATTTAAAATATAATGATGAGTGTTTTCATTATCTATAAATGTAATTGTAAGAACAACACTTCCAAAAAATTATTCCATCATAAGGATTCCTCTATGATGAGATTTTGGGAGAATAATCATATCAAAATCCATGAGATAATCAGTACATAATTCAATAGCTTCAACAACAATAAATCACTCTTCCATAAAACATTCTAACTAACTTAAATTTAGGATGAACCTCTTCAAAATATTTATATATCATTAAGTGGGGGAACATCCATCAACAATGTTCATGATCACATAGTTTAATCTATCCAATCTAGTGAACCCTCAGGCATAAAATTATATCAAAGAATTATTGTTGTAATAATTACACCACTTATCATAATCTGATTGTAATTTCCTTCTTCGTGATTGGAAACTTTGTAGGGTGTGTTGAATTACTGCATATAGATTCAAAAAGGAAGAAAATTTTGGTCAATATATGTCGTACATTTTTAGGAATAATTCAATGTAATTCTATAAAAATTAATATTCATCAAAACATGACTGTCTTGTTATTGTAGTCCCAATAACATCAATTTATTTACTTAAATGATATTATTGATTTTTTCTGGATACCCCTCTGTAAAGTTTACATCACTAAGGAAGATTAATAATTGAAGTTGTTCTTAGAAAGATATATTGTAATATTATGGAGAAATAATAGTTTTCATTTCACCCTTCACTAGTGACAACACATCCCTTAACCCCGTGTTATTCATGTTAAACATTTTCTTGATTCTATATTTTATTTTCTATGATACTTTTGTAAATTGACAATAATAATATCACTTATATATTTTTCGAGGTTCATAACATCAAAAAACTATCTGATGCATAAACAATTTCAGAATGGTAATTGACAGAAAATTCATTTATATTTTGAACCAAATTTTTTATGGTTTTTCAAAAATGGTTTTCCTAAAGTACCATCACTATGTTTTACTTTCTTGAGATGTTTATCACTCATTAATTTGGGTGGTGTTGTACTTTGTTCTATATTTCCAT
Source organism: Viscum album (assembly GCA_963277665.1). Taxonomy (NCBI): domain Eukaryota; kingdom Viridiplantae; phylum Streptophyta; class Magnoliopsida; order Santalales; family Viscaceae; genus Viscum; species Viscum album. The sequence goes on along the minus strand of OY728158.1, from coordinate 352,302,733 downwards.
TGAATGATGTCATCTATGATCTATATTTATATCTTCAGGGTAAAAATTTAAAATGGACTAAAAAAATTCATCAAGGAATGTTTGAACCTAATTGAGTGTGTACCATAAATAAAAACAGGACACTCAAATATTCAATTAATATTATATCCTAAAAAATTTCATAATTAGGAATCTAAATTATCAACCTATAAACATTGATCTCAATTTGAAATACTCAATTCTATGAGCCTCATACAATGTAAAACATGTAACATTTTTTAATTTAAGATAGTCAATAAATAAATCCAAATAGATATCAATATCATTACCTTATTCTTTTTGTACCGATATAAACAGAGACAACATAATGTATTTGTGTTTCATGGATGACCAAAGTGACAAGCTATAGATTACCGACATAACTATCCATGTAATGTGAGTAAATATTTTCACACCATTAAGACTTATTCCATATGTATATAATGCAATTTAATGGTTTATTGGGTTGACTGAAAATTCAAGATAATCATAATCAATTTTCATCCACTAATGAGAGTTCATTGGGTGTCGTATTTTTTCATCTTCAATTCCTATATCTGCATGACCTGAAAATTTTATAACAATTTTATAACATCCATAGATATGTTTGAACATTGGGATTATAGGAATGTTCCATACATATTTTAAATAAATTCATTTATTTTTCTTATATCGATTTTCATAAAACCTACTTGATTTTATTAGTGATTCATGGTTCCTATAAAAAATATAAAATCAATTGTACATGCATGTATTTTTCATATAACACACCCATTAAACATAAAATTATCTTATTATTATATATTATATAAGTAATATCACTTTATTTTGGTAATGCATCAATCAGGAGACGCGTTAAATTATTAAAGCTAGTTTCACTTCATCTATTGCTAACATTCGTGTTATATAACATTAATTCAACAGAAAAATTTATATATTTATTACAATTGGTATACAATGGTTTATTTTCATAGATAATGTAATTATAAAGAAACACATTACAATCATTAAGGTAATATTGAATTTTCATTTTTATTTCTTACATACAATCTTCGTCATCATTTACACTAGCATTTATATCCATTGAACTATAAATCAAAATATCATACCATCCAGTATATACATACAATTTTCTTGATGTTTAGTCCAGCATTTTTTATTCATTTTATTTAATTAAAAATAAAATTTTACTGAAATTATTATAATTTATGTCATATTGAATAATGACAATGTAAACATGGATAACTAATTGGAGACTGTTAAAATGCATGCTCAATTGAAGTCTTGACGATATTTTGGTTTCTATCCACACAATCCTTTTTCACATGATCAAAATTCGTCATTTTTTAATTAGTATCCATCATATTATGTTAAATAATATTAATTTTTTATAAAAATAAATAAATACACATAAGGTATTAAATAATAAATGATTATGTTATACATTATTTGAAAAAATTTATAATTTTCTTAATAAATATTTTTACTCACTTCAGACACCAAAGTAGAAATAACAAAAAAAATATTGAAAAAAAGATTTAATTACTTGAAATTGGAATATGAGTATCCTTATAAGAATTATTCGAATTGATAATCTCAAATTAAAAACATAATTTTGAGTGTCTGAAAGAAAGTAGGATGGTGTGTGTATAATTAAAGAAGGAAATTGATGATGGATTAAATCTTTGAAGAAAAGTGGTCAATGTTGAAGCTAAATTCTGATAAGGGAAACCCACATGTGATGGTAGCCACCATGATTCGGTTTTCCCCCTTGGTATATTGTAATCTAGATTGTATAATAACGATCATACTAGTCTAGTGAAGTTAAATGAATCGCATCCAATGTTATTGGTGGTGATTCTTAACATGTTATATTTTTTCCAAATGGTAACATGGAAAGAAAAAACCTACGATGTTTGAAGGGTTATACATTCCCAAAGAGAAGTAATTAGTGTTAGAACACTCTTATAGACTGATTTAAGTTACATGAAGTTAGTTTTCTATGATAATAAGAGTCGAATTATTTGGTCTCATATTGTTTGGTAGTGGTATAAATAATTTATGCAAGGGAATGTTTTATATCTATAAAATTAAGAATATTTTAATTATGTCATTATCTATTAAGAAATATAAATATCAAAAAATTTCAGTCAAAAAATATTAATGGTTATTAGTTAGGGAGAAATTGTGATGTATAATGATGTTTTTGGTGTGAAACCATAAAACTTTATATGTGATTAAAAGTAAATTTATTTATATTTAATTGATTGAAGGTTATTATAACAATCAAAATTAATTTGTGAGGATTATAATAAATTAAAATTTAAACTATACACTACATGATATCATCATAATCATGTATTCAACACCTATTGGCTCAAAGAAAATTTTATAAAACTCATTTTATAAGCATTATGCATAGAATATTTGAAAATAATTTTTACAAAATTTGTGGGGGACATAATAGTTTTTAGTAGGAACATTGCATTATAAGAAATGAGGGGAAGTGAAAAATATTTTGTGATGTACAAACTCAATATGTTATTCTTGGATTGTCTTAATTATTGGAATACTATAAGAAACAAGAATAATTCATTGATGTTTTGTTAGACCAAAATCAATATGCACCGATTCAATGATTGGAAAAGAAAAATAATCGTCCAATTAAAAAAATTTGTGTAGTAGGATTCAAATGTGATGGTCACATTATTCAAATAAAATCCTATTGTGAAAATATTCAATTACAAAATAACATGATCAACAAATATTTTTTAGGATTTTATTGCATAAAACTAATGCAATAAAATAAATAATACCATAGATAGTGAAAAAAATGTTATTAGTATTGGATATTATTGGAAATTAAGGTACTAAATTCATTTATGTGTCATGATATAAATATGCTAAAAAATGTATTAAAGTGGTATCTATTTTAACATCTCAAACATTGAATCATTCATTTATGTCATCATTCTAATCAATTGGTTACCATATCCAATAACTATTAATGTGTTGTAGACTTTATGAAAACGATTTTTTATACCAATAAAGAAACTAGGAGGTAGTTTTCTTATGGTTGGAATAGGTCTAAATTGGGCTAAAGTATGTTAAATGACTTTGTTACTTCTTTTAGTTTTCTGGAGCTTGTGAATGGTGATAATTGAGTATAATTTTAATTATGTTGTTTTAATCAAATAAGAGATATAATTTCAAATTAAAAATATTGTTATATGTAGGTGGATATTTTTTAAACACCCATGCAAGGATTTCCACAAGAAATATTTTTTTTTCTCACACTAGCACATGACTTTTTGTTTTTATATTTTTTATATTTTTATTATTTTTTATGTAGGTGTATATATATATATTAATAACATAGTAAATAGTAAATATTATATATTATATATAATTAGTAATAAATCATATTTACTTATTAATTATAATAAATAATGAAAAAATGAAATAAATATTAATTCAAACATAAAATTAATTTATATATTTAAATACATAATAATAATATATTTAATAATATGAATAATATGAATCTGATTTAGTCATGTTGGATATCCTTTAAATAGGTACCCATTATTGGTGTAATGTTTTATTAATGAAGACATCATTAATTGATAGATATTTTACTTGTTTATTTTGAATACTACAATACCACATATTATTGATTGAATTTTAATTTTAGTAAGGTATATTTTATATTTATCAATGGTTTATCTATGAAAAATACAATAGAAAGCACCTTTATCAGGGAATTAATGGTATTTTTCAACAACAAAAAATGTACGGACTTTTTCCAGAGAAAAAACCCCTTTATGTTAGCACAGATAAAAGTTAACGTAGATGTTCAGAGTCTCTCCCCCGGTGAGAGGGTGATCCATTAGTTTCTTAGGTTTGATAACTCCTAGGTTTTCCTAGGATAGGTGTGTTTTTAGTATTATTGTGGCATTTCTTCTTCCCTATCTATCTTCCCCCATCAATATGTTCTATCCCCATTTCCACCTATGTTTCGATTGAAAAAAAATCACCTCTTAGCACCAAAATAGACTATGATCTCTTAATGGTTCATAGGATATCTATTTTAATGGTGGGTAATCTCATTAAAAACTAACCATTTGACTTGAAGGTGTAAAAAAATGATTCCATCTTTTTGAAACATGGAAGAATGTGTGGCCATAAGAGATGTAGGATCAGTCCACCTGATCTTTGAATTACTTAGGGACAAATATAAGGGAAATGTTTTACTTGATAGACCTTTTCCATTTGAAAATCACCTAATAATAATGGAAAAACTAATAAATAATGTTTATTTCTTTAGTATCACCTTCACAAAAGCTTTCTTATGGTTCTTATATAAAAACAACCCCTTTAAAAAAAGAAAAAAATAAAATTTTCAGAATATCGGTAACTACGTCAAAAGTTTTATTAATTGGGATTGCTTAGATCCAATCTTCTAGGGGCCATACGTGCAGATCAAAGTGCTCATTGACATGACATCGCCTTTTATGAGGTTATAATTTCATTACATGGAAGGTCACCAGTTATGGATCCCGTTAGAATTGGAAAAACATCATATCATTTTTGTGTGAGGAAGGATCAGACAAATGGAAAATGATTATGTATTCAGGGAAGTAGATGTTGAAGGTCACATCATTCTACAATATATCTTGTGGATATGGGCTAATAAATCAAGGATTCCATTCATTCTAAAATAAAATATACAATTATATAGAGAAAATATTTCTAAGGCATTTAGTTTCCAATCTACCATAACTTCTAGGAAGCAGATGTTGAAGGTAATATCATCCTCTAGTATGTCCTGTGGATCCGTGTGAATAAAGAAAGGATTCAATTTATTCTTTAAGTAGAAATTCCATTGGGTAGAGAAAATATTTCCAAGGCCTTTAGTTTTCAATAAGCCCAGAATCTCTCAAAAGATTTCATTCTAGGTACTCTTATTGCTATCACAGGACAAAGATACCTTGATAACCCAAAAATACCTATATCAAGAAAACAAAATCATTCATAAAATCACCAATATTTTCATAATCATATCGAAAAAACCATTATAAAGGTCTACCACCCATCTTACCTTTTCCACTAAACTATAAAAGGTCACCACATGGCCCCACCTATTCCAAAACCCATTCATCATGAACCATCAGACCCTCTCCGGAGAATTACCCACTTTTAATTCCATCCTTTCCACCCATTGTACTTATCAAAATGCCATTCAAATGGACTAAAAATGTCTCTAAATATCATTGACCCCATAGTAGTAAATTTAATGTTGAATATGACATTGAACTCATTGCTCTTGAACCATGTGCATCCAAAAGAACCATTGAGACTTCACTTTCATTAGAATGACTACAGAAGATATAGAATATGGTGGAGGATAATTAATTTATCTAACAAAAATAAATGTATATTTTATGGATCTAGACACACTAACCTTTATGAAAATACTTTGATGCAATTTCAATTGGCTTTTAACCTAAAAAATGTTTGAATGCTTTAGTATAAGAGCAGAAAAAGTGTCTCTAGCATGGTTTTTCTATCCGAATACATGATTAAAAATAAGTACATGTGTGGTATTACATACAAGGAGGGTTTTAAAGGGTATTTACCAGTCATTCTATAATGCCACACTGACATCCTCTACCTCCTATAGAATGAGTATGATATTCAGATTTGAAGCGTCAGTCTGAATAATATTTTTTCCTCTATCCACTAGCCTGGTGCGCTTGCATGAGATTTTTTTGGTTTCCATCAGTGGCCCTCAAAAAAATAAAATTTAATGTCTTGAGATCTCCAATGGTAGATTAGGAGTGTTATTTTTTGGCCTCTACTTGAGGGTCATTACTTAAATGAAATTATACTTCAGAGAGAAAAGAGATGTTGTTTTTGAATATCCTCCACTCAAATGAGTGAATTCTTGTAAGTGGTTCAATTCCTAGGTCTCTCTAATATGGGAAATTATGGTTTCCCATTCATATGGTTCTATGGGTTCTCATAGAACACTCTCATTTTATAGCCTTTAGATATACTCTTGGATTCTTCCAGTTGGATCCTCATCTTCATCTACTTTCATGTTACTCATCTAACCCCATCCATGTGGACCACTGACCTATTTTCATCAACCATAATATAGTCCAGAATAATATGAGTTAAGTCAGCGACATTAGATTTTAAATCTAAATGATTATGGAAAGAGATTGTGATGATAAGATTAAATTGGCGTAGAATATGGAAGGCCCTTGTGATCACAGTAAATATACCAGGGCTCCTCTAAACTTATGTAGTGGAGTTGTAGTGGGTTTCACCAATAGGATCATCAATGAATTTATATCGATATAATGTTTGATAATCTTTACTCGGTTACTCCCTCATGTGAAACCCTCTCTAGAATACCTGATCTAAAAAATGATCTTATAAATTAATGAAATATACTAGATAATGAGTGTCTGAAAAATCCACATTAAAGAGGGTTACACAGATACACATTATTTCTATAATAAATCACCTGGAAATTAATGTATAACTTCATTTATAATCTAACCAATCTAGAAGGGAATACTTTCTTGAAGGAGGATGATATCCATGTCCTTATCTTGTGAGCTTTTCCATATCTCAACTGTAATGAACCGAATTATTATAAATAAAATTCCCCTTGAATTTTAATCAAATGTATTATTATATATTATGGATATATAAAACACATGAATGTTTTTTGTTTTATTTTATACTATTATATTTAAATTATTATTATCTATCTTTACAATTGATGATATAGTTTTTAATAGTGATCATATGATTAATATAAATATTGAGTATTCATAAATCCTAATTGACACATAAAAAGGACGTGATAGCCACAACTAGTAGGATAATTCCATATAAAGCCCCATTATAGGAATGTTAGAGGGAAATAGCATCGGTGGGATTTTCCCTTGACCAAACCCAAGCTGAGATCCAACAACTTTAGCATTAGAAAAACCAATTACAGGATAAGTTTATGCTCATCGATATCATGGCTCAATCCATGTAAGCTGAACAACCCCATGATTGTCTCATTGTCTCGCACCTTACCCTTAGGGCCTTCGTTGGTGTATTAAAGGTATATATATCAATACCATAATAATATGACTCTATAAATATTATTTTTTTATAGAAAAATGTTAATATTTTTTTCTTATCATTACTTTATAAATGATTTTTATTTTTATACAATAAAACACATATTGAATTATTATTTATGATTTATTTTTAAATAATACATTTACATTGATTATTTAATTTACATTTGATATAAAAAAATAATATATAATTTTTAAGTAATTTTATTTAAATATAAATGATCATATAATTTTTACGAAGTAAAAATAAAATTTTTTTAAGTGTTCTAAAATTGTTATTGTCAAAAACAATTAGCATTTTTCAATAAATTTCAATATTATTTTAAAATTAAAAATTCACATATTTATAAAATTATTTTGAAAAAATGAATATTATATTTTGAGTCATGACATTGAAATTATCAAATAGATAATTTATCATAATTTTAGTAGATAATTGAATTTTTGGGTAAAAATTAAATACTATATAAATATACTGTGTGAATTATAACATCATAAAGAACCAAAAGTGAAATCCTAAATACTATTAATAGTATAGATGAAAAAATATATTTTTTAATTTAAAATAAATTTATTTTATATTTATTTGAATAATTTTATATATCCTTTATTATTCCTCAAAAACCATTAATATATCTTAAGGTTTTAAAATAATTTATTTAAAAGTATGACGCAATTACACATAATCAAGGATGTTATTTTATCAAGTTTGTCCCTTGGACATATAAGATAATGAAAACCACTCATATTCTAAAGAAACCATGGGAATCCCCATGATATGGTTTTTGGTATTTGGTTATTCTATTACATAATATCCAAAAACTATTTTTGAGAAATAATAAATAATTTTGCACTCATGTCCTATACACACCCTCCCAATATCCCATTAATATTCACTAAAAATATATTTATAACTTCTTTAATCATCCATTACTACTATACATACCTCCCAAGGTCCCCCAATCTCTCAAAAAGTCTTTCCAAACCACTTGGAGTCACACTATCAAGGTGAGGATTCTTTTTATACTCCTATTTATACAAGTATCTTCATTATATCATGTCTTTTATCTCTATTTTATAACATTTGGATATGTTCTTCCATATACACCTTACTGTTCATATGACTTATATATTCCCCTTTATCTCTAATTAATCCCTCCCATTAACAATTATACTCCCTCATTATGCTGCCAAAATTTCACTATGATATTTCATGACAAAAAATTGTGTAGTGAATAACCACACCCATTTCCTATCAAGGGTGCTCACCTTTATATACTTGTACTTATTTATAGTGGACTTGCATTTATGTTTCATACACTCTTTAACTATGGAATACAATATTATGATGAATGAATCAATGGTGTATGATCTATGTGGAACACTTATGTATGATAATAAAATGAATGTTATTGGTGCACCAATAATTATATAGCTCTCCAATACAATGAGTAATGTTTATTTTCATTAGATTTAATTATTGGGATAGGGAGTAATCCTAATTTCATTATGGAAATTTTTTCACCATTATATATTGGAAGTTATCATTGACCTATGTTTATGATGTAGTGTTTTACGTTGTTTCCACGTTTCCGTTATAGCCTTTTTTATTATCATGTTATATCATGTCTCATTGATCATGTTTATGATTCCTACTCATTTTCTTCACCAATTATATACATATGGTATAAAATTTATTATTATCTTCATGTTATTCCATGTTTATTCCCTTTATGGGCTTTATATCTCACCGCTTTCTTATGAATGTCCCTATTATATACCATTCACTTTAAAATACGATCGTGTTAGAGATGTTTTCAATGAAGATGATGTATTACTTCTTTTAAATTGTTATAAAATGTAACTTATTCCAAAATTCATTAGAGTTGAAAATATTGTTGGTTGTATTAAGTTTAATTTTATGTAATAAATCATGTAACATTGTGAAATAAGGATCAGGAATTCCATATTCAGTATCAAAGGAAATGTTTGTTTATTTTTGGTATTAGGATTGGAAAATTCAAGAAAAAACATGGGGATAAGACTATGTATGAGAAATCATCCCAAAATTTTGGTAATAATATATAAATTGGTTTGTCAATAAAATAAATCCATGTTTTATACTATAAGTGGATGTGGCTCCTGCAGAGATGCACATCGGGGTAAACACAAAAACACTATGTTGAGCAAGACTCAACAAAGAACTATTGCATGAAAATAGGACTTATGGCACGCCAAGTTTGACAGTCTTGGTTGTTATGATTTTTTTAATTGACATGTTCATTTCAAACCATTATTAGTAGAAAAAATCCATAATAATATATGTTAGTAAATGGATCATGGATAAAATAGATTTAGGCGTAGAAATTCATAAGTTATGAAAATGAATTTAATTTATAATTTATCACTTTAAGGTCATTGGATTCTCGTTTATAAGCATAATAGTTTAAAAACAACAATCCCTAATTTTCCATTTATTGTATCCAATGGAATGAAATTGATGAAAACTAGAAAAAAATCAATGTGACATGAAATTTGATGACTACCCCAACTAGATTCCAAACACAATGGGAGTGGGAATCATGAACTTTTTGATGATATTGTCTCAGCTAACCCAGGTTATGAATGGAAACATAGATCAAAAAGAGAACCCAAATACTCTTTATATAGAATAAAAATGAATTTATAGATAAATACTTAAATGTTCCAGGACATTCAAAGGATCCTATTATCCATTAATAGTTAAAAAATGTATCAAATCCATTGAATAGATATTATCCATCCTTAAATTATCTGAGTAAGAGAAGGATTTTCTGTATATTTATTGTATGGAGGGATAAGCTGATCAGTGGAGTACATTGATCAAGAATACATATCTTGAGGAAGATATAAATGTGGTGGGTGGAAGGAATTCCAAAAGATGTTTTTTGATAAATATTTTCCACACACACTCTGACTTAAAATGGAAAGGGATTTCCATTTCATCAAGAAATAAGAAAATTAATCTATTGGGAAGTGTGTGGGTAAATTCAAAAAACTTTCATGATACACCTAATGATTTTATATCCCCCCGAATGAGAGGTTGAACACTTATTTGGTGGGTTAAATAGTATTCTACAAAAACTCCCTAGAGATCTAAAAATTTGATATATATGAAGAAATTGAACGATGTTACCTAATTTTTAAAATAGAGATATGCGGATCCCAAGTGTATGATGGTGATAAGAAGTGGAAAGTGGATTTTAATTATAGTGTTATGGTGAAGAAATCTAACAATTCCATGACATTTCTACTGCCCAATTTCAAAATTTTCAGAAAGAATCACTCTATAAATTGCCTAAGGGGGAAGAGTAAATTTTATTGGTACAAGATGGAAGGGAACCGAGATAATGATTACCAATAGGAGAATCCCACCAATGTGATTGTGGGATGATATCATCTAGTCAAACCTCAATACATTGTTCATTACATCAACTACAAGGAACCATGTATCTTTTCAAACCAGTGTACTCAGCCATGGGTATTCAAAGACAACAAAAAATATCCAATGTTGAAAGGGACTACTGAATCCATCACAACAATTGAGGTAGATCCCAAAAATAAAGTGGGGATAGGTACACAAGTTATTAATTCAAGAATAGTAAATTTACATTTTGATTCTTATTCAATGAATTCTTTCATATCATGAAATTTTTGTAGAACAACTCAAACACCACTACAAAGCATGGAATTAGAGTTTTTAAGGAAAATGGAAAATGGGGAAATTACTGCATCATAAGTATATTACTCCTCACCTATCAAATTTTTTTTGGGATTTATATCCCAGAAAACCTTTTTGTACCCCATTTTTGGAATTTTGTGCAATTCGGGGTATAGATTGGATTTTCCTATATAGATCGAACATAAATTTCCCCAAGACAGAAATCACTCTATGTATTACAAATCGTTCTCCAATTTTATACAAGTGAAAGGAAGAGGGTGAATCTTTTTTAGAACCCACATCTCAAGAATGGATGTTGTTACCCAATGAGATAGCATATATAGCTCAATTGATTGATTATAAGTAATGATTAACCCTTAAATACAAGCCATTGTGATGGAAAACACTGATGTGTTTTCCAAGTAATTCTCCAGTCTTCCTCCAAGACAAGCGGTTTAATTTTCCATAGATTTTATACCTTTGGAATGACTATTAACCTAGAATATTTATAAAATGTTTATTTTGGAACTTTATGAGTTGTAGAAACAACTATAGAAGAATCAGGATAATGGATCCATACACCCATGTGATTCACTAGGGGTGAATTTGTAATTCCCTGACCCTAGTTACCCTGATTCGGTGATTTATTCCATAAAATTGGTATGTTCACAAGGGATAAAATCCTAAATGACTGATCATTTTAGTAGCTTTGGATGTACTAGATACAAACTTAAGTTTTATATAATGTTATGAAATGAAAAACAACAACATTATGTCTCCTTTTAACACATTCATCACCCTTAGTCTATCCCTACAGGTCAGTCATAATATACTTCTTCACTTCCTAGGAAAAATAAAACTTTGAAAGGGGTGATCTCATGTGCTCACTAAGGATAACAATATCGGGGAAACTTTCATAAATAAGCATAATTATTTAAGGAAATTTATAAGACTAAAACACAATTATTTTATATTAAAATTCAGAATTATATTACAAAGATAAATCAAATAATGCCATTTTATTATTCACATGGATATTCTACATGTCGAATAGACACATGTAATATCAATAGCCAATTTCATATTCATGGAATGCATTATGTCAGACATCAAAACCAAATTTTCAAGGACTTGTTCCAATAATACAAATAAGATTTTTTCAAGGACTTGTGCCAAGATACTCATTTTTATAATGAGACCTTCTGATGCTTCGAGGAGCTATAACAGTCTCCACGAGTCACTTACTAAGTCTAATGAATTCCTCATATAAAAAGGTTGAAACATAACATAAACATTCTTATTTAATCTATCATATGAAATGTTAATAATTCAACCATAATACACGAATGGTATAAATATAACACATCCACAGTTAAACATATCACAAAACCTTATATACAATATGGAACATTTTATCATAATAAATCAACTTCAAACAACTGTAAAATCTATCAAAGGATGTTGCCATAAATGAAATAATAACTATTTGAGAGAAATATCTCTTTCCATTTTAAAATATTCTTAAGGTCACATTATTATAAAATAAAACATTTATTTTGAAAATATTATTATAAACTTGTAAGGGAAACTTTGAAGGTTTTATAACGGTATAAAATATCCAAACTCACCGTATAAGTTAAAAAACATTCTATCCTTAATTTTGACGAAATGGTTGTAAAGGACCTTATTTGGAAAATGACAGAAAGATTACTTTATAAGAATTTTATAAAAATTATGAAAAGGGTATAAATATATTTTACCCATGTTCTATAAAATATTCAAAAAATTGAAATGCATTTTTGAGAAACATGGATGTGGATGGTAAAGAGGTCCCGGTAGATACTCACATAGAAACAACCTCAGATAGTGCATAGATTGTAGAATTAACCCTTACTGTGTACTTTTCCATTATCTAGGATATGTTAACATCCTGTATAATATTTATATTAGTGTTATTGAATTATACAAGAACCAAATACACAAATATGATATCATATATGATCTTCTAATATTGCTTTGTTAATAATATTTCAATAGTATCATTGTTTCAAGTGTTAACTGATTCGTTTTCGTTTATATTCTAGGTTAAATAAGACATGTTTGTTATGAAATAGATATATTTGATTCATATCCATAATGATATTAATTTCATTAACATTTTTTAAATCATAAAATGAAAATTATTCTTGAATGGTTATGATGGGGTGTAAATATTATCACGTTCCTGGAGAGGGTAATTTGTACGTATGCACGATCGACAATATCATTCTATTTATTGTGAAATAATATGTAATTGGATGGTATAACATATATACAGAATACTTAACATGTTATATTTTTTATCTATATCAATTATACTCATTATTATACCCATCCAAATAAATGAACTTTTTGAATAACAAACAACACCATCACACAGAGAGGGTAAGCCATACGTATGCACGTATGGTGACTTGTCCTTAATAGGATGGATAGAATAATGAATATGATTTTACCACATTAATAATAACATCACAGTATAAATATGGTACTAGAGTTATTATTTGGGTACGTAAACAACAAATAAAATAGGAAGTGGAAGAAGAAATGAACTTTGAAAGAGGTGGTGAAATTATTACCTCTTCTTCTAGTGTTTGCTTTTTATTTGATCAAAATGGATCCATAAGTTGTCTTTAAGACCAATGTAAGGCCTCTAAGTCGAAGTGAGAGTAGTGGGGAGGATATTTGAGTATATTTTTTCAGATGCAAATTCATTTTGAGGTGTTATTTTGAGAAAAGGTGAAGCACCCTTTTATAAGAGAGGTGAGGGTCACTTTAGGAAAAGCTGGAATTATTATTTTATTATACAATAATATTCGGTTTATAATGGCTCCAAAAAGATTTATTTTGAGAATAAGTTAGGATAGGTCAAAACCCTCTCAATGAATAGGTTTTAGACAGGTTTTTTTCACCATATTAAACTTATATTTTATATTTAACTCTTTGTTAAATAGTTTAACATTTATAATGTATTCTTGTATTTTTATATTACATGGTTAAAAACTATCTTTAAAATGCCAAGAGAACCCAAAGTGGGTAATTATTGATATATATAACCTTATCTATGTCCTATTTATGATCCTTAGATTATTATGAATATTATATCAATTAATAATATAGTATTTGTTTTAACAACTTATTTTTGTCAATTTTGACACTATTTGGTATTTTGTTTTTGTGGAAGTCTTAAAAAAGTTATCACTTAAAAAAATTATTTAATAAATTATAACATGTCATATTAACCTATAAAATTAGCGTAATTTATCAAAAGTATCAATTTACATTTATTTCGATATTTATAATATCAATTATTTTAATATTTCGTTAATAAGGTAATTACTGCATCATCATTGTGTAATAAATAAATTTAATTATTTAATTTTTAAAAATTATAAATAAAATACCATTCTTTAGGTAATATTTTTATCTTTATAATTAATATTTATAGTCAAATTTATTTTATTTATAACCCAATATTAAAAATGGTTTCGTTATTAACCTCTGAATTTAACACTTTTAACTCTTCTTTAAATAAAATAATAATAAATTTCCTAGCCTCATAAAAGTGGACTAAAAGGATCATATTATATTCGTAATGATGATTTAGGTCCAAAAACACTTATACAATATAATTAGTACATGTGTTAGGGTAATTATGATATCATTTTTTCCTTTAATTTTCCAATTTAATTTTAATAGTGTTAAATAAAAGTCAAAAGTTACAATTCACCAAAAATTATTTTCTTCCTATTGAATCACATTTTACTTACTTATGTCAACCATTTCTCTCATATTTTTTAAATTCAATTCACATAAGCAGTAAAATTTTGTTTTCTACAAATTTGCAAATGCACCTCGAAGGTGGTTAAAAGACTTTAAAATTTTAAATAAAATTTTATACATCTTATTTATTAAAAAAGGAATTCAATGAATTAAATTGAACTAATATATTTATTATATTTTTATTTTGACTTAAAAATAAATTTAAATCAAATAAATAATTATATAAATATAAATTAGTTTTAAAATAATAACGCAGTGTTTTTCACTATTCATCAAAATTGAAATTTTTTAGAAACATACCAAAAATCACCCTAAGATAATTTTTATTTTCCAAATCAAAAAATGAATTTCATTTTGAAAAATTAAATTTTTAAAATTTTAAAAAGTGGATATTACTTTTCATAATGGCTAGTTTGATTGGCTGTAGTGTGTAAAACGAGAAGTTGCGTACAATGCAAGCTATTCTATTTTTTAGAGAGAAACATACCGTGGAAACTTTGGGTGTTACATTATCCCCTAACTTAAATAATTTCATCCTAAAAATTTATAGAATATTATTTCATAAAAATTTTCATGTGGTTTATCATCATAAGTTCCTCGGGTTCCCACATTTCCCCTTCCATCATAGGGTTTACCCATAGAACTTTGACTAGACGAGTTGTCTGATTTCTCATCACTTGTTCTCCGGTATCAAGAATCTGGACATGCTCTTCACAATAAGATAGATTGGGTTCCAGTTCTCTTTATTCATAGGTGAGTACATGCATTGGGTCAGGAAATTATTTTCTTAAAAGTGATACGTGGAACACATCATGAACTTCTGAGATATTTGGCGGTGTTTCCAAACAATAAGATACAACTCCAATTCGTTCTTGAATTTTTAAAGGTCTGATGTACCTGGGACATAATTTTCCCTACTTATCGAATTGTATAACACCCTTCCATAGAGATAACTTCAAGAAAACATGATATCCAACATGAAATTCCAAATCCTTCCTTCTGTTATTAGCAAAGATCTTTTACCTACTTTCAGCTGCTTTGATGTGGGTATGGATAACAATCACCTTTTCCATTGTTTACTCCAGAAGCTCTAGGCCTACGAGTTTTCTTTCACCAACATCATCACAACAAGTTGGTGTGTGACATCACTTTAAATATAAAGCTTTATACGATTCCATCTGGATACTTGGATGGAAGCTGTTGTTATTGGAAAATTCTACAAGAGGTGAATATTAATCCCACGTACCTTGAAAGTCAAGTGAGAAATATCTCAACATGTCTTCTAAGGTTTGAATAGTATGTTCGGATTATCCATCAGTTTTAGGGTGGTAGGTAGTGCTCAAACGAAATTCAGTATCCAAGGACTTCTGAATACATTTTTATAATCTTGACATAAAATGGGGATCATGATCAGAGAAAATCGATTCGGGTACTCCATTAAGTCTTACAACTTCATTAATAAATAGTCTTGCTAAACGTTCAAGTGGTAATTCTTATGTTATTTCAGGAAAATGTGATGACGTGGTAATACGATAAAAATTGACCCATATTGCATCATTCCATCTAGGAGTCTTTGGTATCCCAATAAAAATTTCCATCATAATATCATCCCATTTCCACTGAGGTATGGGAATAGGTTTCATGACTCTTCTAGGATGTTTTCTTCTATTCTTAACCTGTTGACAAACCATACATCTTGAAACGTAATCAAGAAACTCCCTCTTCATGTTGTCCCACAAAAAATGTTCTTTCAAATATATATACATCCTAGTGATACTAGAGTTTATAGAGAAATTGGAACTGTGAGAATCATCCCAAAATTATCTTTTTAGATCAGGTATATCATGAACACAATGTCTCTTCCCAAATTTCAAAATTTCATCTTCATATAAGAAGTCAATCAATCTTCTATCATTCATAACTTTAATTTTCTTTTGAAACTTTTCATCATCAGTCTGAGACCTTTTTAACTTTTATAGTAAAGTTGGATTTGAAACCATTCGAAAAAGTATTGTTGTTTCACCTTCCATGATTATTCCTATATCTGTCATTAATCGACCCATTAACATATGATCCATTTTAACTCTTATCTTGTTCAAAACATCATGATCCTTTTTGCTCAAAGCATATACCGACTTATTTGCCTTCCCTGGGGGGTATTGTATAGTGCAATCATAATCTTTGAGTAGTTTACGCATTCGTCTTTGTCTCATGTCGAGTTCTTTCTGCGATACAATATATTACAAACTATTGTGATCAGTATATATATCTCAAATTTTTCACCATAGAGAGTCTCCATATCGTCAAAGAAAAGATTACAGCTTCTGACTCAAGATCATGAGTAGGATTGTTTTGTTCATGAATTTCTAGTTTTCATGATGCATAGGCAATAACTCCATCATTCTTCATAATGACACAACCGGGTCCTTTATTTTAAGAATCACTATAAATAAAAAACCCATCATTCCCCGATGGTAGATTAAAGATATAAGCGTTGACTAATATTCTATTCAGTTATTCAAAACATTCTTCACACTTTTTTTCAAATAAATTTAACCCCTTTATGTGTGCTTTTGGTTAAGGGGTTTTCCAGTCAGGAAAAATTATGGATGAAACACTGATAATAACCTGCTAAACCAATAAAAAAAACATACCTCAGTTATACTCATCACTGCTGGCCATTCTTGTATTTCTCATGTCTTAGAATTATCAACAGATATTCCATCCTTAGAGACAATATGTCCATGAAAATAAATTTCCTAAATCTAGAATTCACACTTTCTAAACTTCCCATATAATTCATTTTTTTGAGGGTTTTTCGAATAGTCCGCAAGTGATTTTCATGATCTTCGTAGCTTTTGGTGTATATCAAGATATCGTCAATAAATACTAATACAAATTCATCAAGATATTCCTTGAAACCTCTACTAATTAGACCCATTAAAATAGAGAGAGCATTAGTTATTCCAAAAGGCATTACTATAAACTCATAATGCTCATACCGGGTATGTTATGTTGTCTTTGGAATGTCTTCCTTTTTCACAAACAACTGATGATATCCATATCGATGGCTAATCTTTGAAAAATAATGAGCTCCATGAAGTTGATTGAATAAATCATCAATGCAGGGTAGGGGATACTTGTTCTTTATTTTTAAAGCATTGATCTCCCTATAGTCAACGCACAACCTCATAGATCCATCTTTCTTCTTAACAAATATAAGCGGGGATTCCCATGGGGAAACACTTGGGCGAATAAATCTTTTATTACTAAATTCCTCTAGTTGATTCGTTAGTTCCTCTAATTCCATAGTGTCTATTCTATAAGGTGTCTTTGATATGGGCCTAGAACTTGGAAGTAAATAAATTGAAAACTCAATTTCTCGTTACGGAGGATTTCCAGGTAAATCATCTTGAAACACGTCAACATATTCTTGTACAATAGGTACTTCCTCTATCAAAAGATTCTTTTCCTCATATGTAGTTATTTCATTCTCTTCCTCCACAATAATTGAATTTAATAGAGCTATTAGGGGTGGATCTAGATGAGAATTAGGTGGTGTCATTTCAACTCTAAAGGTGTGTTACACCATATCGTCTTCAAACAATGTAACCTCCTTCTTCTTACAATAAATTATTGCATCATGGTCCAAAATACAATCAATACTGAGGATTATATCAAATTCCATCATGCGTATGGTGATGAGATCAGTAGATATAGAACATTTATATGCCCAAATGGGAACTGATTCACAAAACATTATTGCAATGATACATCTCTTATGAGTTTTTATTGAAAACTCCCAGGTCAAATCAAATTGAAAATATATAATTTTCATAGAAAACTAGGAAGATATGAAACAATGTGATAATCCAGAATCAAATAAATCATTGGATAATGTTGAGGAAACCATTAAATTACCCTTCACCATGACTTTTGGAGCTTCAACCTCAGTATCAGTGATCTCAAAAGATCAGTATTACTTCCTTGGCCATTTTTAAGGTTTGTTTCCTTGGCACTTAGGACATTCATTTTCACAATGCCCCATTTCTATACAATTGTAGAATTTAACATTAGCAGCCACTTTATTTCCCTTTAAATCCTGAGCTTGGTGGCCTTTTTCACTATACTTGTAAAAGAATATCATTCCCTTCAAGCATGAAATGGGGTGTTTCTTCCCATATTTACTACAGGATAAAAATTCATCATTTCCCTTATTTCCCTTATTTTCATTTTTAGAGTATTTAGCAGATCTTTTCTTATTTTTCATTGCTTTAAAGTCATAATACATAGAGAATTCCTTTTTGTCTTGTTTTCACATGAGAAAATATCTTCGTATGATGAGAGGGATTGTGAGACTAATGCTCGATGGATAAATGTTTTTAACCCATCGAAGAATAGAACAATATTACTCCCTGGGTTATGTTTATAATCTTCAGCATACCTTGCTAACCTTTCAATGTTAGCCTCATACATTGTGACATTATCATCTTCATTTTTCCTCAGACTTAGAAATTGTCTTTCCATATCCACCCGATGGTCACGAGGCATGTATTTTTGTAATAAAATATCTTTTAACAACATCCATTCCATATTTTATATTTCTACATCCTCCATTGTGTTTTGAATTAATGACCACCATTGATCTACATCTCTCGTGAGGTGATAAACTACCATGAAAACTTATTCCCTTTTTATACTCCCCAAAGCATGAAATATTTTCTCTAAGGAACTTATCCATTGCTAAGCTACAAATCAAGTTGTACTCCCATTGAATGTTGGTGGTTGTTTCCTCATGAAGTATTCTAACATTGATCTTATGTGTTGTGGATTAGGGTGCTCCATACAGGTAAGGTTATTATTCATAACCTGTGTGTGTTATCCCAGTATGTTGACAAGCTAATCAAAACCAGTTTCATCACCAACTCCACTATAATTATCATGAGTAGGAGGGAAATATTTACATGGATTATGTGCGTTGATACAGTTTCCATTCATTCCACTAGGCATAGTATCTAAACAATGTAATACACTAGATTAGTTTGTGAATCACAATTCATATTTCCAAACATGTAAAACACATAACATAAATTGAACTATTTATGGATATAATCCATAATCATAAAAATGTTGCTTTTTAGGAGGTATATACTCATTAATCTTTCATAATGGTTCGTAATGAAATTGTGAATTATCCTAAACATATACCCTGGGAGTGTCGTAACCAAGAGTGAAACAAGGCCAGTTGTCATGTACCGGGATACCCCGGGTCATGCCTTAAACTCCTTGTCGATGTTTTCACTCCTAGGTACATTTGTGCCACATTTGCCTCTACCTTCTCATATCCATGCACAGATGTATTTCATGGAAAAATCACAAAACCTATACTTTACCAAAATTCTAGGAAGTTATTTAATACTAATCATCAATGTCTATCTTAGGGTAATGTTCTCTAATCAGATTTTTACTAAATCTAGTTGCCAAGGCTCATACTAAAGCTACCTCTAATACCAACTGTAATGGCTCGACCATGGTTATCTAGAGTCAGGGAATTATTACATAACATTGGTATGATAAAAAGGGAACTAATCCCGAAGGACTGATTAGTTTAGTATCCTTGTAAATTATAGATAGAAACAGAAGTGTTACATTACATTATGAAATGAATAAAACAACACTGTGTCTCCATTTAATACATTCATCTCTCATAAACTATCCCTATAGGTCAACCATAATATACATCTTCACATCCTAGGAAAAATAAATCCTATAAATGGGTGATCTCAGGTGATCAATAAGGATAACAATATAGTATAAACATTTATAAATAAGAACACACATTTAAGGCAATATATAAGACTAAAACAAAATCCTTTTAAACATTAAATTATGTATAATATAGAAAATATAAATCAAATAATTCTATTTACTTATTCAAATGGAAATTATACTAGTTTAATAATCACATATAATATCAATAACCAATTTCATATTGATGGAATGCATAATGTCAGACTTCATAACCACATAGTCAGGGCCTCATGCAAAGACTAGGAATAAAATTCTTTCAAGGCCTTGTTCCAACACACTAATTTTTCTCACGAGACCTACCGATGCATCGATGAGCAATAACGGGACCCACTCGTCGCTTACTAAGTCCAATACATTCTTCATATGAAAAGGTTAAAACATAACATAAACATTCGTAGTAAAACTAGCATACAAAATGTTAATACATTAACCATAAGCCATGAATGGTATAAAATAACACATCCATATTAAATAATATCACAAAACCTTCAATACAATATGGAAGATTGTATCATAATAAATCAACTCCAAAAAAGTTTAAAATCCCTCAAAAGATGTTGACATAGTTGAAATGAAAACTATTTGAGAGAAATACCTCTCTCTATTTTGAAATAATTTAAAATTAACATAATTATAAAAGAAATCATTTATTTTTAAAATATTCTTATAAGTTTTAAGGGAATCTTCAAAGGTGTTATAACAGCAGAAAATATCCTCAATCGCCGTAGGAGTTAAAAAACATTCTTTCCTTAATTTTGTCGAAAAGTTTGTAAAGAACATTGTTTGGAAAATGACAGAAGGATTAATTTATAAACATTCTATAAAAATTTAGACAAGGGTATAAATTAATTTAACCCATTTTATATAAAATAGTAAAAATGTTTTAAAATCCATTTTTAAGAAACAGCGATGTGGATGGTAAAGAGGTCCCAGTAGATACTCACATATAAACAACCTCGGATAATGAAGAGATTGTAGAATTAAAACTCATGTTGTACTTTTCCTTGATCGAGGGAAATTATCCTCATTTATAATAGTTAAATTATTATTATTAAATTATACCCCAACCACATGCATAAATATAATATCATATATGATCATATAATATTGCTTTTTTAATAATATTTTAGTAGTATCATTGTTTGGGTGTTAACTGGTTCATTTTCCTTTATATGCTTGGTTACGTAAGACATGATTGTTATGGATAAGATGTATTTGATTCATATCCAGAATGATATTAAGTTCTTAAACATTGTTTTTAATCCTAAAATAAAAATTATTCTTGAATGGTTATGATGGGGTATGAATTATATCGCGTTCGTGGAGACGGTAATTCATACGTACGCATGAGAGACAATATCATTCTATTGATGGTGAGATCTTATATAATTGGATATTATATCATATAAAAAGAATATTTAACAAGTTATATTTATTATTTACATCATTTATACTCATTATTATATGAATTCAACTAATGAAGTGTTTGAATAACATACTACACCACGACGTGGAGACGGCAAGTCGTACGTACGAACGTTTGGTGACGTGTCATTTATAGGATGGATAGAATAATGAATATGGATGTAACATATTTATAATAACATTACAGTATGTATAAGGTATTGGTGTTATTATTTTGGTATGGAAACAAAAAATAATGAGTACATGGAAGAAGAAAATAACATTGGAAGAGTTGTTGAAATTATTACCTCTTCTTCAGGTGTTTCATTTTGAGTTGATAAAAAGGGATCCTTAGGTTGGATTTATTATCAAAGTAAGGCCTCTATGTTGATGTGAGGGTAGTTGGGAGGTTATTTTAGAATGGTTTTTCCAATTCAAATGTCATTGGAGTTTGTATTTTGAGAAAAAGTAATGTAATATTTTATAAGAGAGGTGAGGGTCACTTTAGGAAAAGTTTGAAATATTATTTAATAATACAATCATATTAGGTTTATAATGGCTCCAAAAAGATTTATTTCGAAGATAAGGTGGGTTGGGGTTTAAAACCATTCAACAAAAAGGTTGTATACAAGTTTAGGTCCCCATATTAACCTTATCTTTTATATATAACACTTAGTTAAAGAGTTTAACTTTTACAATGTCTTCTTGTATTTTTGTATTACATGGTTAATAAACTTACTGTAAAATGACAAGAGAACCCCAGGTAGTTCATTATTGATATACCTAACCTTATATAAGTTCTTTTTATGAACCATAGATTTTTAGGAATATAATATCAATTAACAATATAGTATTTGTTTAAACAACTAATTTATGTCAATTTTGACACTATTTGGTATTTTGTTTTTGTGGAAGCAATAACAAGTTTATCACTTCGAACAAAATTAATTCAATAAACCCCAAATTGTAATATTGACTAATAAAATTAGTTGAATTCATCATAAGTCCAAATTTACATTTATTTGGATATTTATAATATGAATTATTTTAATATTCCATTAATAATATAATTATTGCATCATCATTGTGTCATAAATAAATTTAATTACTTAATATCTAAAAATTATAAAGGAAATAAAATTACATATAAAATATTTTTAGATTTATAATAAATTTTTATAGTATAATTTATCTTATTTATAAACTTATAATTAAAGTGGTTTTTTATTAAACATTGAATTTAACACTTTTAACACTTCTTTAAATAAAATAATAATGAAAGTCTTAATCTCATCCAAGTGGACCATAAGGATTGTATTTTATTCCTATGGTTGATTTTTTTAAAACCTCTTATCCAATAGAATTAGGACATGTGTTAGGGTTATTATAATATCATTTTTACCTTTAGTTACCATATTTAGTTTTGATTGTGGTGAATAAAAGTCAAAAGTTACTATTAACCAAAAAATATTTTCATCTTATTGAACAAAATTTTACTTACTGATTTCAACCGTTTCTATCTAATTTTTGAAATTCAATTCATAGAATTGGTAAAATTTCGTTTTATGCGAATTTGAAAATGCGCCTAGAAGGTTGGTAAAAGACATTAAAAAAATCGATAAAGTTTTATACATAAAAATTTATTATTAAATTAATTAAAAGAATTAAATTGAACTAATATAGGTATTATGTATCTATTTTGACTTAAAATAAATTTAAATAAAATAAAAAATTATTTAAATAAAAAATGGTTTTTAAATAATAACGCAGTGTTTTCACAATTCATCAAAAATTGAATGTTTTTATAAAAATACCAAAAATTCACCCTAATAATATTTTGATATTCCGAATCCAAAAATGAATTCCATTTTGAAGAATAAAAGTTATAAAATTTCAAAAAGTGCGTATTATAATTCACAACGGCTAGTCTGATTGGTCATGGTGTGATAGAACTTGAAGTTGCGTACATTGGAGGCTATTGTATTATTCAGAGAGAAATGTACCCTAGAAGCTTAGAGTGTTACATAATTAGTCTTCTTAATTATAAATAAGAATGGGACAATACATATTTTCATTGATTATCGTGATCTCAACATGAGAAAAATAATGAATAAATACTCGCTTCCATGTATTGATGACTTGTTTGATCATCCATGTGGAGAAAAATACTTCACCAAGGTGGAGATTTGGTTAGGGTATTACCAAGTTTGGTGGAAGAAGGTGGATATACCCAAGGGGGATTTTTGCATAAGGTACAATCACTATGAGTTCATTGTAATGGCATTTGGACTCTCTAATTCTCCAGAAATATTTATGGACTCTATTAATAGAGTATTTATGGATTTCATAAAAAAGTATATGGTAGTCTTTATATATTATGTTCTAATATAATCCAAATGAAAGTAACATCATGATGATTATATGAGCACTATGCTAAAGAACATGAGAATCTTTATGAAATGTCACTAAAATGTTATTTCTTGTTCAAAGAAGTCTCATTCCTAGTGAATATCATTAGATGGAATGGGATATCTATGGATCCTTCAACGAAAGATGAAATTAAAGTATTAACGAGGAAAACATATGTGTCATATATTTATATAGTTTCCTTAGATTATATTGTTACTATCAGTGATTTGTGATTAATTTCTCATGATTATCAAACCCTCTAACCATGTTAACTCAGAATGGAATCATGTTTTCTTTGAATGTTCAATGTGAAGAGAGCTTCATATAGTTAAAAAAGAGGCTTATCACTGAACCTGTACTCACACTACCCACAACTGAAGAACATTTCATAGTATTCAATAATTCTTTGAAAAAGGGATTGGGTTGTTTGTTATTGAAAATTGAAAAAGTGATAGCATATTCATCAAGAAGTCGAAATTTCATGAACAAAACTACCTAACACATGATCTTGATTTGGCTGCAATGATCTTCACATTGAATAGACAACATCATTATCTTGTTGGAGATAAGTATGAAATATATATAGATCTCAAAAGAATCAATTATATACTAACATGGAAATAGAAGAATATGTTTCAACAAAGATGGTCAGAGTTGATCAAAGAATATGACTACTCAATTCACTACCATCAAAAGAAATAGAATAAAGTGGAATATTTTATAAGTATAAAGGATACAAAAATTTCATTATTGATGAAAATATTAAAGGATCTATTATTATTTGTTTTGAAAAGTATATAAATTGGAATCATAAATGAAGGATCATCATCAATCATTTCACAAATGATCACTCAACTGCCTCTTATAGAGAATAAGAAGAAGGCTCAAATGGATGATGTAGGAATTCATAATAAAGTGGAAGCTATAAAAATGGAAAATTCTTAGACTTCAACAATAATTACGTAGGAGTTTTATTATTTGGGTCTTGGATATGTGTACAATCAAATCCTGAGTTAAGGAAGGATCTATTGGATGATGCACACAGTTAGAATTTCTCTATCTATCCATTAATCACAAGGATGTATCAATATCTCTCAAAGATCTATTAGTGGGAAAACATGAAGAAAGATATCATGAAATATAATACAAGATTATTTTATTTTATAAAGTCAATTATGAAAGGAAAAATAACATGGGGATGATTAAACCATCACCCACACCAACATTGAAATTGGAAAACATCGCCATAGCCATTGTTACCAGTCATGCGATGACATTAAGAGAAAATAATGCTACCTAGGTTGTGGTAGATCATCTAAAAACTATTTAAAACATAATTATAATTCAGGAGGACTTCTTACTCGATCAACATAAATAGATATACATTAAGGAAGTGGTGAGGCCGCATGGAACACCAATATCGATTATATTTGATCGTCACCCAACATTTACCTCTATCATCTAGAAGATTATTCAACATAATCTAAATATATAGAAGAACATCATCACATATTATCACACTCAAACGGATGTCCAATCTAAGTAGACTATTCATACAGTTGTGGACATGTTGATAGGATACTCAATTGACTGCAAAGGCAGATGGGACAAATATCTGCCTCTAGTCGATTTCTCATACAATAATAGTTTCCACTAAAGAATCCAAATGGATCCCTATGAAGACCTTTATGGGAATTGGTTTGGAACCTCTATATTATGGGATGGCGTTTGGGAATGAAAACACTTGGGTTCTGAAATGGTCAAGGAAATGGTGGAAAATGATAAGACCATTCAGCAGCACATCAATGCTTCTCAGATTCAACAGAAGAGCTATGATAAAAATCATTTATGAGACAAAGAGTATGATGTCCAAAACATGATTTTCCTCTGAATATCTCCATGGAATAAATTCAGGATATTTCTTAACAGTAGAAATATTAGTTCAGGACACATCATCCCATTTGACATCCCTGGTCGCATTGGAGTGGTGGCTTATCAACTAGCACTCCCACCTAACCTATATGAACTACATGATTTATTCCATGTATCTCTATAGAAAAATTATGTATCATACTCATCAATTGTACTAAATCACGACTTTTCACTACTGGAGAATGATTTCTCATATGAGGAGAATTAGATGAAGATATTAGATTAAAGAGACAAATATCAATGAAATAAGATAATGCAATTTGTCAAAGTGTTGTGAAGAGACCATAGGTTTGAAGAAGTGATGTGGAAACCATATAAAGTGATGAAAAAAATTACCCTAATTAGTTTTAGTGTTGAAAAGGGAAAATTTCTTGGGTGAAATTTCTGAAGGAGGAAGATTGTAAAAACCCTAACATTTATAAATTAAATTCACCTTTCATTTTAATTGAATGTCTTATTATAAATTAAGGATATATAAGAAACATGCTCTTATATAGTTTTATTATATCCTATCAGATATAAAATATCGTTAAGAATATTTATTGTTGATAACCTTGTTTTTTAACAGTGATTGTATGAATTGTATAAATATAGGGTTTTGATAAATTGAAATGTCATAGACAAAGGATGTGATGGCCTCAACCAGTCGAATCATACCATATAAATCCCATTTATTAATGACTAAAAGGGAGTTATAATCTCTAGGATTTTCTCTTGAATAATATCATGTTGATATCCAACAACATAAGAATGTGAGAAACTATTTGCGGGATATGTTCAATCTCATTGAGATCATGAAACAAATTATATACTTCAAACCACCCCATAAAAGTATCACCATCTTGGACCAAATACTTAGGGGGTTTTTTGGTGTATCAAATTGATATTAATCAATACTATAATAATATTAAGATCTATATTTTATTTTAAATAGAATAATGTTCATTTTTTTTATCATCATTACTTTTAAATGATTTTCATATTTATACAACAAAACAAAAATTTTATTGTTAATTAGTATTAAATTTAAAATAATATGTTTCTATTGATAAATTAATGATTTTTTAAATAAATAATAAATTATTATTTTTAATTAATATTTATTTAAAATAAATTATCATATAATTTTAATGAAGTCAAATGTAAATTTTGTAATGGTTCGAAAACTGCAATTTTCAAAAAACCCATCATTTCTAAATATATGTTTATTTTATTTTATAAGATAAAATACAAATATTTATAAAATTATTTTGTTAAAATAAATATTATTTTTTATCCAAACATTAAAATTATACAACGGTGAATTTTTCATAATTTTCTGATACACTAAAATTTGCGGGTAAAAAATAAATATCGTATAAATATATAGTGTGTATTGTGTCATCATAATGACCCAAAAGAATTTTAATAAATAGAATAAAGGGTATGAAATAAAAAATATATATTCTTACATTAAGATAAGTAGATTTTATGTTTATTTGATTAATTATATAAAGCCTTTATGATTCCTATAAAACCTTTAATATATTTTAGTGTTTTAAAAACATTTCTTTAAGAGTATGACTCACTTTTACATCAGAAAAGGTATTATTTTATTATGTTCAATCCTATATTATATAAAATAATGAAAACCACTCCCCTTTGGAAGTAACTAAGAGTAAAAACCATTGTATTATTTTTGGTATTTGTTACTTTAATATATAGAGTTCCAAACCTTAGTTGGAGAAAAAAATAAAGAATTACCAACTCATTTCCTATACATACCCACCAATGCTCCCATTTATCTTCAGTTAAAGTAATTATATCATGTACTTAATTATCTATACTCTTTTAAGAGTCCTCCCAAGGTGCCTCAAGCTCTCAATAATCTCTTCCCAAGCATTTGGAGTCAAACACTCAAAGGAATGGTTATTATCCTTCTCTTCTTTATTCATGTATCTTCATTATATTATGCCTATTATCTCCACTTTATACCACTTGGATATGTTATTCCATATCCCCCTTACTACCATTATAATTTATAAATAATTGGAGACCTTTTTTCTCTCATTAAACCCTGACATGCACATTTATACA
Organism: Viscum album; assembly: GCA_963277665.1. NCBI lineage: Eukaryota > Viridiplantae > Streptophyta > Magnoliopsida > Santalales > Viscaceae > Viscum > Viscum album. The sequence goes on along the minus strand of OY728158.1, from coordinate 352,274,413 downwards.
CCCATATTATGCTGTGGAAATTTTCCCGTGATTTTTCATCTCAAACAATTGTGTAGTGATTACCCATAATAATTTATGATCAATGGTGTTCACCTTTATGCACTTATAATTATTGAATGGGGACATAAATGTATTTATTCAACTATACATGATCAAGTAATAAAACATTATGATGAATGAATCCATGTTTTATGATCTATGTCGCACACTTAAGCATGAGAATGAAATTAAAGTGATGGATGAACCCAAAATTATATAGCACATTAATAGATTGGGTAATGTTTAGTCTCATTATAAATCATGTTGGTATAGGGAGTAACCTTGATTTCTTTATGGGAAAGTTTCAATCATTATGTCTTTCCATTTATCCATGACCTATGTTTATGATGTTCTGTTTTAGGTTGTTTCCATATTTCCAATATTTTCATTATGATTATCATGTTATATCATGTTTTATTGTTCATGATTGTGATTCCTTCTCCTTTTAAACCCCATTGATATAAATATTTTCTAAAATGTATTATTATCTTTTTTTTATAGCATGTTTATTCCATTACAAGGCTTTATATCTCAACCCTTTCTGATGTATGTTCCCAGTTTATTGTATGTAGTTTTAAGTATGAACATGTTAAAGATGTTTTCCATAAATATGATGTATTCATTATTTTATGTTGTAATGTAATCTAAATAATTAAAAAATAAACTATAATATTATATATTATAGGTTTTATTAAATGTATTTTTTGTTATAAATCATGTAATAATGTGAAATAATGATAAGGGTTGTTATATCCACTCGGTTGGTGAATCTTGTATCCCTACTAATATTGCCTCATGTATCAAGCCAATAGTGAAAATATTTATGAATGGAAGGCTCAACCTAGACATTATAGATTCAGTAACCCTTCTTAAACTCATTAAAATACATTCCAAAAAATCCTTGACTTTTGATATCTTCAACACCCTCTTCTTTAAAATTTTTTAGCATATCATAGGACAAGATATTTCGGGCCTGATAAAGGACCCATAGAATGGAAATGATAACCTATCCTATATCAATGAAACACTCATTACTATCATTCCCAAAGTCCAAACCCATATATTGTTTCTTATTTTAGACCAATAGGTCTTTTCATTGTAATATAAATAACATTATTAAATATTATAGTAAACCTCTTATAGATATGGCTCCCTTCAATTATCTCAAAAAACAAAAGAGATTATCCCCAACAAGATCATTTTTTGAATTATGATTAATTACAATGAAACCTTTCAATACATGAAAACCTTTACTATAGAAAAAATGGGTATCATGGTCTAGAAACTAAACAAGAATTAATCCTTTAAGACGGTGGAATGGTTATTCTTTAGGTTTGTGCTAATCAAGATTGGCATCTTAATTAGAAGTGTTAATGTGGTTATTCAATGTGTCTATTCTGTATCCTTAAAAATCCACATAAATAATGGTATAACCCGGAGCATCTCTTCCACTAGGGGCCTTCCCTAGAGAGAAACCATTTCCCCTTACTTCTTTATTTTATTTTTCTATAATAATTATAACAGTAGTGAAGGATAATATCATTCATGGGGTAAAGGCCAGTCTCTGGGGCCTCGAATCTCTCACCTCTTCTTATTAGATGATTGCATTCTATTATCCAGATCCACAATAAATTAATTCAAGGATATATCTATACTAATTCTAAATTATGATAAAGTGTTACTTTATGTAGTAAATCTCTCTATAGAAATAAACATAGTCACTATAATTCCTTCATATAGAAAGGGAACCTTTAACATGCATCTGGTATTCAGATTGATAAAAAACACCCAAAATAAAATAGGCATCCAATGGTATTCAGATGCTCAAAAATTCAGTATTCTCTAGAATCTATGAAATATTGAAAAAATACTAGGATGGAATTTCAAAAGTATTTCTAAAGCTTTAAAACAAATTCTAATTAATGAAGTCACATAGTCGATCCCCTATTATTATATGATTGTATTAATATTCCACAAAATAATCATCAGAAAAAATACACTCATGTCTAACCAACAAAATTGGGTATGATGCTCAACATATGGGTAAACAATATTCACTGGATAGTAGGGTACATGATTTGGAAATCCAACCATTATGGGGGAATGGGGTTCAGGTATGTGTGTATCTTTAATGGTCTAGAATGTTGGGTTCCAAAGGCCTTCCACCCTAGCTTCTTCTAGAACAGCATGTGGAATTTTCTTGAGATCCTTCAAAAGGGTATTTATAGTAGAATAGATGATGGAAAATTTGTTATATTTTGAAATGACCAGTGGCTAGTTGAAGATAATGGAGACAACAAAACTTTCCCTACCCCTGAAAGCCTAGAAGATGACATTGTCCTCTATTTAATCATCATGGATTTTAACAGTAAGATCAATGAGAAAATATTATCCTAGTTTAAGTATAGAGAAGGGAATGTTATCAAGGTATTCCCGATTGTGAGAGATATGGGTTCAGATCACTTCTACTAGAGTAGGTGAAGAACATGCGCCTATATTTTAGAATCTAGTTTTTCTCGATAAATTAGTGCATCAGTTTCGGTGTCCAGCGTTATCTGTCAAACCATTTGGACACTGATGATCCCACCCAAAGAAAGGTATATCTAGTGGTAGGCCTACTTCATAAGCCTCTCTCTTATAAATAGTTCCATTCAGTTCACCATACAAAGGAGAACCCGATGTGTTCAATATGCATGACCACTATGGAATCCTACATGCATGCCATGTTTTATTATCCCAAAACTAGGTACATGTGGAAGGCCTGAAACACAAATGTTGATCACATTTTTTCAATGGACCCCATATTCACTTATCTTCCCAAAAATTGGTCATAAATTAACATAGTTGGGGACCTGAGTTCTATTTTAATAGTGTAATGGGTTATTTGGGGTAAGAGGGATAACATTATATTTAACTAGCTTTTAAAAGAATGAACCTATTGGATCGATCATGTTACCCACTATTTATTCATTTGGATCCCCAAAGATCATTATCCTGATGACCATATAGTCATTCTTGATCCATGCACCTGGAAACCTACCATAATAGGCATCTAGTAATTTAATGTTGACACGTCACCCACAGACAATGTCATCACCAATTTCGTTATTGTTTTCCATGAATATTTTGGAACGATCGATGTTTCAATACAACATTATTTCAGTGCATACTAATCACGAGTGGTGATTGATTCACAAGAAATAATAATTGGAATTGAATTTCTTATTGCGCATGGGTGTGATTCTATCACCCTTGAGTGATACTGACTCACAATTTTTAATGTAATATCTTCTTTAGAGGTCGTAATCCATATATTTGGTCTATTAGTCTAAAATATATTTTCTTTACAGTGCTTATTCTCATCTTTCTCCATATATTTTACCAAAATGAATGGTAATATAGAGGCTCATCATTTGGATACCATGAGTATTGCGAATGATCCTTATATATGGTTGGATTTTTCACTAGTAGGATGATATACCATGATTTACATAAACTATGATCACTTAATATATGAGTTTTTTTATCATTAAAACATAATGGTTAAGGTATCTATAGAAAATTATGAACTCCTAAAACTACCCCAGTACAAAACAATATTATAAACAAAAATTCAAATTAGATTACCACTATTAAAAAAACAAATGAAATGCTAATATAATATTTTAATATCAATTTTATCTTATAATTTCAATAAAAAATATTTCATTGAATTGATATTTACAATTAATTAAAAAAATTACAATCCAAAATACAGAACACTTATAACATGATTTTTTCAACAATCAACATATTTACAAAATCTACTCCCTAAAATAAAACTAACTATTTTTTAGAAATAATACATAATAAATAAGGAAGTTATAATTTTAATATAATTTTCATATGATAAATTATATTTTAAATTAAAAATGTATTAAGTATTCCACACAATTTGTGGTGGGTGGTAAGGATAGGGGAGAGGCAAGACGGGTCACAGGGTGAAGTTCCCGAGCTTGCTTGTTTACAATGATTTTCTTCCTTGCTTTCTGTTCTACAGTGGGCAATGTAATGGAACAAGTACTAAATATATTGAGGATATTATACATTATTATATTAATTAAATTATTATTTATTATATTATTAATTTATATTAAACATGAAACATTAATTATTATATTGATTATTAATTATAATATGAATGGTTAAATATATAGTTTGTAAATAATCTATAAAAAGTATCAAGTGTATAAATGATTCTGTAATGATAACATTAGTTGTTAATTATTTCAATTAAATAAATAGTTGTTAATAATTATATCACTAAACTAAAATAACATTTTTATATTGACAACATACACTTTGAGTCATATTGGGAACATCATGTGTCAGATTGATGTGCTTTAGATTCCGACCCATCAAATATGAATTATAGATCATTAACTTAATGTTTAAAAACAATTTGTGCTCGTTTACTTGGTTTTAATAATGTGACATGAGTTTTAAACTAAAATGACACTATAAAAATGAAAAAAAACAATTTGGAGTCATACCAATCAAATCATTCATTATACTTATGTGTGGTGAATTTTTACTCTTCAAAAATGAATTATGGATGGTTGTCAAAACATTTGGAAAGAATCAGAGCTCTCTTACTATATTTTGACAATGTGATGATGGTTTTAAACTAAAATTATAATTTTATATTGAAAACAAGCACTTTTAGTCTTACTAACCACATCATATGTCAGATTGGCATGTGGTCTATTACTATACATAAAAAATGAATTGTGGATCATTTTCCTATTGTTTGCAAAAATTGGATTTTTATTCTCATTTTTGACTACGTGATGAACATTTTAAATTAAAATTTCACTTTTATATTGAATTCACACTATTTGTGTCAAATTTTAAACATCATGTATTAAATTTTAATTATGTTGATTCTTACAAATCACAAATGAATAATGGGTCATTATCCTAAACTTAAAAAATAATCTGAACCCATTCTCTCACTTTTTACTATGTGACACATGTTTTAATCTAAAATGACAAATTCAAATTTAAAAAATGAACTTATAGTCATAACAATCCATTCATGTGATATATTTAAATTTTGATGATTCCAATATGATACAAATTAACTAGATATTATTATTATAAATTAAAAAAATGATTCTTAGTTACTTGGTTTTGACATTATGACATCTTTTTTTAATTAAAATGCCACTTTTATGAAGAAAACATACACTTTCAGTCATATTTACCACATCATGTGTCATATAATTGTGTGGTAGATTCTTATAAATCAAAAATGAATTAATGATATTTGTAATATTTTTTTCAAACAATTAGTATCTTTTCTTAATTATGGCTGTGTGATCAAAATTTTAAACTAAAATTACACTTTCATATTGAAAATACAAACTTTGAATCATACTGACCACATCAAGTTTGTGATTGAAGTGCGGTAATTTCCTATACATCAAAAACAAAATAGATATCATTTAATGAAATTTTTATTCAAATGTGGGAACATTTTCTTTCAATGTGACGTATTTTTAAAAACAAAATGAGACTTTTAAATTGAAAGCACACACTAGGAGTCCTACCAGCCAAATTGTGTGTTATATTAGCATGTGGTTCATTCCTAGATTTCAAAAATAAGTTATGGACTATTTCCATTATGTTTAAAAAATTCCAAAATTCATTATTTATGTTTTGGTTTTGTAAAACACATTTTAATCTAAAATGATGCATTTATATTGAAGAAAAATAGTTCAAGTCATATAGGCCACATAGTGTGCCAGATTGATGTGTTGTCAATTCTTATATGACAAAAATGAATTATGGATTGTTTTCCTAAAGGTTTTAAAATAATATGACGTTTTATTCTTTAATTTTTCAATGAAACTATTGTTTTAAACTAAAATTCTACTATGATATTGTAAAAAAGAACCTTGAGTCATATTGACCACATCTTGAGTTTTATATTCATGCAGTTGATTTCTATAAAACTCAAATGAATTATGGTTACCTTTATTAATGTTTTAAAAAAATAAGATCTTGTTTTCTTGGTTTTGGATATGTGAACCATGTTTTAATGAAAAACTGCACTTTTATATTGAAAAGACACACTTTTATTCATATTTTCAACATCATGTTCCTGATTAACATGTGGTTGATTCCAACACATCACTCATAAAGTATGGATTGCTTTACTAATTCATGAAAATAATTCAAATTTTTTATTGGTTTGGGATATGTGAAACATTTTTTAAATTAAAATGACATTTATTATTGAAAACATTCCCTTTGAGTATTAAAAACCACATCATGTTTTAGAGAGGTCAATAGTCTATTTCTACTTGTCTCAAATGAAATGTTGATCATTTTTCAAATGTTTTTGTAACATCCTAGGTAATTATTGTAACATACCTGACCTAAGATCCACTAAACCGGTGCCCTGAGATGGGTAGTTACATGACCTCAAGCGTGCCTCCCCGTACGGTAGAGGTTTCCAACTAGTAGCAGGGGTTTAAATGGTCTTGTAGGGAGACTATATCCTCATTACCATAGTAGGACACAAGAGATAATATTTTATAAAACAGAAACAGTAGGAAATAATCAACAACATGAATAAACAACCAATTGCAAAACTATGTACAACCAATGGGAACCATAAATATACCGTTCCATGATACTACGTTAAGTGAAATCCCCCCAAAAGAATGAAAATAGTAGGATCCCCAAATTGTATGAACTCTAAGTTTGGAACCTCGCCTAACATGTCCCACATCCAACTCTACTCCCCAGTGTAGGGCCCTTTCCCTTGTCCTGACTTGCAAACATGAAATCTGCTCGGGTACCCAATGGCGGCCCGAGTAGGGTGAGAGTATAGACTAGTAGGCCACCACCAATGTTGTCTACAAAATATATCGTAAAGGAAGATAGATTATGCACATGATAAATGATAACAAGTGAAAATTAATAGTTTTTTGGGACATTCTATACATTGTTCATTTAATTTATACTACCATATAATGCGAGTTAACTACTTAAGAATTTCATAATTTAATATACCACTTTTATATGTTCAATGGATTAGGCACATTTAATATTTTCAAGTTTATGGGATTAAAATAAAGTCATATCTCACTAGGAATCACATTATAACAAAACCCATAATCCTCACATCAAAGCCTCAGTCTTGGTGGAATGCAACCATTAGGGGAATAGAACTCTGTCCCCTTCCCTAACTCATGCATTTATGGATGAATCTAGAACCCTTGAACAACTCAACCCCTATGCGTAGAACCTCAAGTCGATACCCCACTAGACCAAGCCAAGTACACATGCTTATTTATCATTCACCAAAATCAACCATATCCATCATCATTTACAACATCACAAAAATATCAGTAAATGGTAAATTAACATTATTCCCATAATCTATTAAAACAATCATCATTTATATTACATAACCTTTTACCCCTCTTTCCCATTCCCATGCCTATCTCACTAATCATATTCAATTATAATCTAGTCACCTGGCATTTTCCCATTAAACCATTCAACCCCTTTTTCATTCCAAACAAACAACTTCTTAGGAAATTTTAAAACCTAAGTGCATTACTAAACCCCAATTTCATATCCTTTAAGAATATTAATATTTCATCATGGGCTCTAAATTCTCGCAAAATGACGTTACACTTACTCAACTAACTCCAATTCTGGAAAATATTGGTACACCCCATGGGTGGCCCTAATTTGTTTGATTCATCCTTATTGAATCCCATGGGGATAAATTGGTTTTCAATTAACCTTTTAGACACCCAATACACCAATTCATGTTATTAGTACCAAGAACTCATCAAAAGAAGGAAAACATAAAAACCTACATGCACAAATCTAAACAAAAACCAAGGGATATAACTTGTAGGACACCTACCTTGAATTCATTCGATAATTCCCTATCAATTAGATCCTTTTATCTCAATTCAACCAACCCTTGAAGATTTACCCTATACCTTTCCAACAAAAAATGTTTTGAGGGATTTAGATGGAGATGGGGAAGAAATAGAAACCCTGAACCAAAAAGAAAAGAAAAAGTTAGATTAGCCTTACCTGGTTCTTCAATCTATAACCAAAGACACTCCAAACTGCTTATAAATAAAATATATTAACCTATTGAATGATCCAAGAAGCTTTGCTTGTCCCTAGGGTTGAAGGAGGAGGAAGGGGGAGAAATCCTGAGTTATGAATAAAAATATCGTCATGGAAATTATATAATTTTTTGGAAGTTTCCAGGATGCCCAGTTTACCTGAATAGTTTTCCAAACAATGAAAAAATTGTGTAGAGGATACTACCTTCACTCCCTTATTATCACATGGTTCAAAAGACTAGGTGCAAACTTTGGAGATTTCCACTTCCCGCATGGTCTCCCCTTGCATGGTTTTTCAAACCGTGCACAAACCATACAGACTACCAAGAAAGCCAATTTTCCCCCTTTTTCATATTTAAACCCCTTGAACACCCCCAAACCATTACAAGGACTTAGTAAAATACTTAATTAACCAAAAAATGGTACTAAAACTGAAACATAAACAAGAAAAAACATTTCATAGAAATCCATAATCTTACATGTATAGAATAAAAAATTTGTATATCAATTAATATTTTTTAATTTTATATTAATTTGAGTTTAAATGGGAAAATATGTATGATAGTGTACCCAAAATTCAACAATTGGTTTCTTTGAAATCATATGTTGCACAGAACACTCAATTAAACTGAAATATAATTCAACAATAATATTATTATTTTAAGCGGTAGTTAACGCATAACTGCTGTATTGTCAAGAGTGAATAGAATTAAGTATATTATGATTTTACATATTTTTTAAAAGTTTTTAAATTTATCTAGTGAATTTTATAGGATTTAAAAAATAATGACTTCAATTTTATGCATAAAATACTCTATTATTTTTAAAAGGTCATTGTACCCCCTTTTGATGGGGAACCTTTTTTAAAAATAGTTTTTGTCACTTCTCTATGTTAAATTTGGTAATATAAACTTCTTATTTAGAATAGGGACATTAAAATTCACAATGGTTGAAATTTTAGTATTTTTATATAAAATCCACATGTTTATGAATAGTGAAAATACTTCATTTTAATTCAAAACTGCATTTTCATATAATTTATTTATATACTTAGATTGTCCTTTTAATTTTTTTAGAGTGTAATTTGGTGAGTTTTTTTATCATTTAATCCAATTATATTCATTATAAGTAATTTTATCGTTAAATTTGACATAAACATAGGTCAATCTTTTGATAGTTTTGAATTATTAAAAACCAACTTTCTAGTTTTGACAATGTAAATTAATTTTAAATTAATTACTGGAAATTTTGTGTTTTGAATTTGGAAAAAAGGGTTCATTATAAAGAATTAGATGTTCTAAATTATTTAAATAGTTTGTTTTTATTTTTATACATTATGAATAAAAACTTCAATAATTATTTTTATTTACAATGGTTAAAGGGTAAATTAGGTAAATAAGGGTAAAAAATTAATATAATAATAATATAAAACTATCCTAATATATTTTTTAATACTATTGGATGAGATATGGTTGGACATGGGATTCCTTGGGTATATTTTAGGACACCAGGGAGCCACTTGTGAGTGATAATGATCTTTTATTATATTTAGGTTAAATAAATGGAAAAAATATCATAAACATATATCTCCTAAATAAAACATTTTTAATTTGATTTTATAAATGATTTATTTGACTATAAATATTAATTATAAATCCATGAATATTTCCTAGATAATGGTATTTTATTTATAATTTTTCGACATTAATTAAATTTATTTACTTATGACACAGTGATGATGTAGTGATTATCTTATTAATGAAATATTCAAATAAATTACATTATAAATATTAACATAAATGTAATTTGAAACTTTTGATTCTATATATGTATTTTTTGGATAATATTGGCATGTTAGGGATGGTATAATACATTTTTTAAGGAATCAAGTTTTTATAACTAAAAAAAATCAATTTCTAAATAGTGTCAGAATTCACAAAAATGAGTTTTTAAAACAAAGACTATTTTATTAAATTATATAATACTCCAAAAATATAATATTAGGCCAAAAAAACTTATATAATGTTAAAAATGCAATTAATTGTCCACTTTTGGTTCAATTGTCATTTTATAGTAACTATAGTAACCATATATTATGAAAGTACAAGAAAACATGGTAATATTTAATGTTTTTAAATAAGGGTTAAGTCTAAATGATAAGGTCAATTTTGTGACCTAAAATTTCCTAGAACCTATTGGTTGATAGGATTTAGACCCATCCTAAAATTATCCCTCAACTTTATCACTTTGGAACTATTATAATTATATAATAAATTTATAATAAAATAATATTTCAAGACATTCCTAAAGTGTCTCTCCTCCCTCTTATAAAAGGCCACAAAATCTAAACTCAAACTCACACATATCATGCCTCTTATATCATCAAAATTATGATCAAATAATCTTCCAAAATACCTTCCTTTCTCCTAATATCCTTACCTTTGTCAAAAAAAATCAAAGAACCCTTTTGTCTCAAATCAATTTGAGTTACCTAATTTTGAGGTAACGTATTCTCTCAAACTCGTTTCATTTATTTTCCTTCTCCACCCCATATACTATTTTTTATAACAAAAACATTATACTAAATACACTAAGATTTGGTTTTGATATTATTTTCACCTACACTTACACACACCTCCATGTCATGGGTATAAAACATAATGTTTCTATGTACGGTGTTCTACTGCCTCACGGAACAATGATTGTTCCATTTTCTCCTACGACCTCTCATGGTGGCCATTATAATGTAATTTTATTTATATATGATATATATTATTTTTATTTTGACTCTATACTTCTGTAAATTTTTATTTACAAAATAAATTAATTCTTTTCATGTTGTGTAAATATGATGATTTCATATGAGGAATTGGGGACTATCGCCCCCTCAAAGTGATATGACATGTTAATCCCATACATGGAATGTATAAAAGATATTGTAATTGAACATATGTAACATATATAAAATATATATTATACAAAAATTATAATACACCTATTTATCATTTAGTTTTTATTTGTTTAAAATGACAAATAAATGAAAGTAGTGTTCATGTGTACGTATGGCCTACCATCTCCATGAACAGTGCATTTCATTTATTAACTCCAAATACAATGGATTTTTATAAATACATATACATATATATAATATTTATATGTTATTTAAATCATGAATATAATCCTAGATATGATGGACATATGACCATATGGACAATTTGTTATGATAACAATTTCATTTTTGACTCAAGTATCAAACATCGACAAAACGTCCAATATAAACTCAAATAATTAACTAATTGTTATAAAAAAAATAAAAACTGATATAAAATGAATAATAAACATGAAAAAGATTCAAAATCAAGTATAAATTAACCAATGTTTTATGATTCAAAAAATTAAAGAACGAATGGGACAAGCCAGAATCAAGGTAGGGTACTTCATCTCTATCTCCTTTCATTGAGGCATATCTTGATGTTTGGTACATTTTTTATCCAATAAACAGTATATTCACCCCTTTTTAAACATCATATCATGAATTAATATATTCTCCTGATATTTTATTTTGTGTTTAATGGAATTTTTTAATTATTCTTATTCAATTGTTTCTCAAGTGGTAAGGAACTTTTTAACTAAAAACCTCAGTTTAATGTTTTGATGATTTATTCTTATAGAATCGTTATATTTTATATCAATGTTTTCAAAATGGTTTTATGGATTTATTTTTATGTAAAATAATGTTTTAAAATGTTAATTATAAAATTTATTTTAAAAATTTTCAAATTGGTATTGGAAAAATTGATTAAAAAATATCTTTTATAAATTAATCAAATTGGTTTTTAAAAATGGATTGGTTTTCTTATGAATAAAAATGAATTTTGATGAGTGGGATGTTAAATATTTCAAGATTTGCTTAATTTTTACTTTTACATTTAATGGGTGAGACTGATATACCATATATGTAGGGTTGATCCCTATTATAGCTCACAAATGAGCTTGATATAACTTAGACAATGGGTTGAGACCCATTATAACTCATAAAGGATAGGTGAGCCCGATATAGATTATATGAATGGTGATCCCCTTTGTTTCTATCCAATGAATTAGTTTTTAAAAAGATGGAATATGACTATACAGTAATTATATTTGTAAGAGTAAATTTAATAGTGATATGTTAATGATTCCCCAATAAACCAATTTTATTTTCAATACTTACTAACATGTTTTTAGTAAAATGTTTTTAATGGGTTTTAAAGTTTTCACTGGACTAACAATTTACTTTATTTATGTCCCTTACTGTGATTTTTTTTCTCATCCCTAGTTTTTAAATGTTTTCACAGCTATTAAGATTTTTAAGGAAAAATGAAGACGATATAATGAATGTATTTAAGATGTTTCTTGAAAATAAATAATGTTTTATTTTAAAAGGGTTTCCTTTTGTGAAAAAATTGATACTGAGTAGAAGTGTCCACCTGTAACATATGAGTTAAATATGTAAAATTTTGTCCTAATTATATAAAAATATAATCTTAAAAGATCCTAGAATGTGAATTACAGTTCAAAAACACTAGAATAATATATGTTCAAGGTCGGTTCCTTATAGTTGGTATCAGATGATGGTATAGGAAACTTTAGAGATTGTGATTTTTTTCTTAAGTGTAAGGGTTATCATCATGGGTTTACAATTTTAATGTAGATAATAAGTTCAATGTCTTAGAAACCCCTTTTTATTCTTTATGATATAAAGTATTAATGTGACTAATATTATTTTAGGAGATATTCTCATTTGAGGAAATTATGGGTTATTAAATTTGTTTTGATGTAAAATGAATGGTCCGAGATATCCTTTGAGGTTATAATATGTTATGGTTATTTTTGTGGAATTTATCTCATTTTAGGAAATGTTATTAAAATATATATTATTGAAAAAGTAAAACACATAGATCATGTGACAACATCTCACATCGAACAAAGCTACAGGAATCGAATGCACAACTGAAGTGCGATTCAGATTTATCACCTACCCCTATCTAACATGACGTTTCTAGTTAGTTTGAATTATTTAATTTATTTATATGATTTTATGGATCAATAATAAGTTGATTTTGGGAAAGTATGATTTATCAAATGGATATCCATGGTATAAGAAAATTATTTGGTGATTAAGTGATAAATGTTATTTTGGAAGACATTCTCTCTTTTGGGGACACTATATTCCTTAGTAAAATAGAATACATTGGGATTTTATTGGAGGATTAATGGTTGAATTTTATTTTGGAAGAATATATGTTTTTATTGTGGAACTATAACGATTTGGGTTATCTATGGAAATGATTAACCTGTCATGGATAATATGTGATTATGTTTAATACTTAAAGTATGAGACTTTAAGAGGAGTAGATGATATTTGGAGATAAATGTTATGTTTTATCATGGAAGACTATGTGATAATATCCTTATGAATTTTGGTTTTCAATCTCAATTTAGATTATATTGAAATTTTTTAGGGACAATTTTTTATTGAATGGTCTTGGTTGAACTTTGGGTATTGTTCTTTTAATTTTGGTGATTAAAAGTATCCTTTTTAATTATAGAAGAATATTCTTTTTAGAGGATTATCTAGCCATTAACTATCCATTTTCTTTTTTATTAATGTGTAAATATAAGGGAAATATATAGTTCATCTTTTATGGATTATTTTATTTTCTATAAGTTGATTCTATCACTTAATGTGTGGCCAAGTAATCTTGAATACTCATCGTTTGCAGAAAATATGAGAATGTGGTAGATATTTCTTACAGTATTAAACTCTACTTCACAAGTATGTTTTTTTCCTTCTGTTCATAGTCAAGATCATAAATAAATTAAATACCATTTTGAAAAGGATATTAAAACAAAAACATTTTTTATTTCACTATTCATACTGAAAAATTAAATAACTTTTATCCCATTAAAATTTTATGGTTTTCTCTTTGTTAAATGTTTTTTGATCATGTTTTATATCACTATCCATTAAAAGAGTATGGTTAGTTTTTCTTCCATATCCATGTTTTCTTATAGGGAACCCTAGAATATGATAGGTCTGGTAACCTTTGTTCTGCACTTTATTTCGTTTAATGTAGATGTTATATTGACTCATTATGATGTGGGATTTTAATAAACTGATTTTATAATGTAAAATATTGGTTACCAATCCCAATTTTAAAATTTTGAGGATGAAATTTCTAAAAGGGGTAATTGATGTAACATCCAAGGTATTTATAGTATAATAAATTTTCATATCTAACGATATTTTTGAAATTAATATTAATTTTAGATTAATGATTGCATTTTCTATGATATCATACCTGACACACAACAATGAGTTTATCCGAAATCTTAAATTACAGACAACATCGAGTTATACTGAAAAATAATTCCATGATAACATTATAATTTTAAATGGTTGTTTATTCTTAGCCATTGTATTAGTGTTAATTAAAATAATTAGATATATTATTATTTTACATATGTTCTACATTTTTTACACCTATCCAACTAATTTTAGAAGCATAAATTGAGAATGTATCCCATTTTAAGTATAAAATAATCAAATATTTGTAGAATGTCATTTTACATCATTTTGATGGAGAACATTTTATAATTTTTTTTCACTTTCATATGTTATATATGATAAAATAATGTTATTCTTTATAATATGGATATAAAAGTTTACATGGGTTGAAATTTTGGTATTTTTCCGATAAAAGTTTAATTTTTATGAAGAGTGAAAAATACTGCAATTTAATTCAAAACTGCTTCTTCATATAATTTTTTTTAAAGTTATATTGTCCTTTTTAATTGGTTTTAAAGTGTAATTAGATCAAGTTTTTGTTATTTAATCCAACTATGGTCATTATAAGTAATTTCACATTTAAACTGAACATAAACACATAGCAATCTTGTGATAGTTTTTACTTCTTGAAACCCACTTCCTGGTTTTGATGACGAGAATTAATTTTTAATTTATTGTTGAAAATTTTTTCTTATGATTTATAAAAAATAGATTCCATATTTAGAATTATAAGGTCAAAATTATGTAAATATGTACCTTTTATTTTTTGACAATATGAATAGTAACTTATGTTATTATTTTTATTTACCATGGTTAAAAGGTAAATCAAGTAAATAAGGTTGACAAAAAAATATAATAATAATCTAGAACTACCCTAACACGGTTACTAATCCTATTTTCTTAGTTATGTCCGAACATGTACATCCTTGGTTCGATTTTAGGACCGCATGGAGCAACTTGAGTGGGATAATGACCCTTTATAACATTTATTTTATAAAAAAGGGGAATATAACATAAACATGTATCTCTTAAATAAAAAAATTTTAAATTGGTTTATATAAATGATATTTTGAACAATATATATTAATTATAAATCAAAAAATATTTTAAACATCATGTTATTTTAGTTATAATTTTTAGACATTAGATAAAAAATTATTTAAGACACATTGATAATGCGTTGATTACCTTATTAATGAAATATTCAAATAAATGATATTATAAATATTAAAATAAATGTAATTTGAAAATTCTTATACCATACAAGAATTATATGGATCATATTTACTTGTGGTTGATGATTTAATTTCTTTAATGAATCACGTTGTTATGACTTTATCAAAAAATGATTTCTAAATAGTGTCAAAATTGACATAAATGAGTTTTTAAAACAAATATTATTTTATTAAATGATACAATATTCCTAAAAATATAATATTAGTTCAAAATATTTATATAATGTTAAAAATGACATTAATTATCCACTCATTTTTCTATTGGAATTTATATTAACTATAGTAACCATATATTATGAAAATACAAGAAGACCTCACAAGAGTTAATATTTTTAACTAAGGGTTAAAGCTAAAAGAAAAGGTAAATTTTGTGATCTACACTTGTATAAACACAACTATTTGGAAGTATTTAGAACCATAATAATATTATACTGATGATATATCACATTTTAACCATTATAATTCAAAAATAAATTTATAATAAAATAATATTTCAAGACATTCTTAAAGTACCCGTTTTTTATCTTATAAAAGGCCACCACATATACCCACTTAATCACACATATCAATAAACTTTTATCATACAAATTATAATCAAATAATCTACCAACATACTTCTCTTACTTCTATAAGCCTTACCATGGTCATAAGGAAACTAAATGGAGCCTTTGGCTCAAATTAAAAAGAGTTACCCAATTTTGATGTAATGTATTCTCTCAAGATCCTTTCCTTTATTTTCATTATCCAAACCATATAATCATATTTATAACAACACCATTATCCTAAATATAATAGTATTTTTTTAATATGGATTTTTCCTACACTTACACACACCTTCATCTAATTAATATAAATCATACTGTTTCTGTGTACGGCAAACTAATGCCTCACGAAATGATGATTGTTCAATTTTATCCTACCTCATATCATGGTGGCCATTATGATGTAACTATATTTATATATGACATATGTTATATTTATATTTTCCATATATTTTTTTAATATTTATTTATAACATACCTTGATGCTTTGCATGTTGTGTAAATATGATAATTTCATTTGAGGAATTCTGGACTACCGCCCCCTTAAAATGAAATGACTCATTCATGCCATACATGGAATGTATAAAGAATGGTGTTAATGAACCTATGTAACATATATATCATATGGAATTATAATATACTTATTCATCATTTAGTTTTCAATCTTTTAAAATGAAAAAGAAATTAATGTGGTTTTCATGCGTACGTACGGCCTACCATCTTCAAGAACATTGCGTTTCATTTCTTATCTACAAGTTATTTTTATTAATATATATATATATATATATTTTATTTATATATTATTTAAATTATTAATATAATTCTATATATTATGGACATATAACCATATAAACAATTTGTTATCATAACAAGTTATTTTTCGACTCAAGTATCGAACATTAACAAAACATTTGATATGATCTCCAATAATTTACTAATTATTATACCAAACAAAATAAGTGATATAAAATGAATAATAAACATAAAAAATTTTCTAAATAAAATATAAATTTACCTAATTTACTATTCCAAAAATTAATGAACGAACTGGACAAGTCAAAATCAAGGTAAGAAACTTTTTCTCAATTTCCATTCATTGAGTCATGTCTTGATGTTATTTACCTTTATTATCATATAATGTGTATATACAACCTTTTTTACATGTCATATCATGATTTACTATATTATCCTGATGTTTTATATTTTTTTAATGATATTATTATTCAAGGGATTCTCATTTGGTAAGGTTTTTTTTTACTAAAAATATCATTTTAATGATTTGATGATTTATTCTTATAAAATAGATCTATTTTATGTCCATGTTTTCTAAAATATTTTATGGATTTATTTTTATATAAATAAACGTTTAAAATGTTAATTTTGAAATTTATTATAAAATCTTCAATGTGGTATTGGATACTATGATTCAAAAATGCCTTTTATAGATTCTTTAAATTTGTTTTTGAAAATTAATCAGTTGTCTTATGAAAGAAAATTAAATTTTATGTGTTACATGATGCAAATTTCATGATTTTATGCATTGTTACTTTTATATTTAATGGGTGAGATTTAAATAGATTATATGAAGGGTTGAGCCCCATTATCGCTCACGGGTGAGCCCGATATAGATTATATTAAGGGTGAATTCCATTATAGCTCTCCAATACATAAGGTATTCCAATGATGGATGTTGAAAATATGGTTATTCCATTTATAAGAGTGAATGTAATAGTGATATGATAATGATTTCCCAAGGAACCTATGTGATTTTTCAATGCTTTCTAATGAGTTTTTACTAAAAAAATTTAATGGGTTTTCATGTATTCACTAGGCTAACAATTTACATTCATTACGTCCCTTTCGGGGATTTTTTTACCATCCCTTTTTTTAAATGTTTTCCAAAGGTCTTAAGACTTTTTCAGACAAAAAATATTTTATTATGAAATAATTTAAGAATTTTATAAAAAATAAATCATTTTTTTATTTTAAAAGGTTTTCCTTTTGTTGAAAAACATGATACTTAGTATAAGTGTCCACTTGTAATGTATGAGTTTACGATGTAAGAGTTTATCCTAATTCTCTAAAAATATAAACATAAACGATCTCTGAATGTGAATTATAGTTCAAAAAAACTAGAATAATATATGTTTAAGGTCAGGTCCTTATAGTTTGAGGAAAAATATCATAATGTTTTATTTGTTTTCCTAGTGTGATGTGTTATTTAAACTAAAATGA
Source organism: Viscum album (assembly GCA_963277665.1). NCBI lineage: Eukaryota > Viridiplantae > Streptophyta > Magnoliopsida > Santalales > Viscaceae > Viscum > Viscum album. The sequence goes on along the minus strand of OY728158.1, from coordinate 352,255,887 downwards.
CACATTTAAATTAAAAAAAACACTTTCATTCATAACAACCACATCATGTGTCATATTGACATGAATTTGATTCTTATATGTCTCAAATTAATTATAACAAGTTTTCTATGTTTTAAATAAAATATGGGATTTTTTTCTTCTTTTTTCTATGTGACATTCATTATAAATAAAAATGAAACATAAATATTGAAAACATGTAGTTTCAGTTATCATAATCACAATATGTGTTATAATGATGGGAGGTAAATTTTTACTCATAAAATAATAATTACCAATCATTTTCCTAATTTTTGAAAGAATTATAAACTTGAATTCCTACTTTTGATAGTGTGGCACATGTTTTGAACTAAAATTGGTCATTTATATTTAAACACACACATAACATCGTATTAGTGACATCATGTTTTGGATTTATGTATAGTCCATTATTATATTCCAAAAAAGAATTATGGGTTATTTTCTTAATGGTAATCTGGGATCATTTAATTTTCTTCCTTGTGACGTGCATTTTTCACTAATTTGACAATTGAAAATATTCTCTTTGAGTCATACCTACCACATCATTTTTCATTTTTACATGAATTTAATTCCTATATCTCAAAAAAAAATTATGGAACATTTTTCTGAGGATTTAAAACAATTGAATCTTGTTTTTTTCTTTTTTTTCATTGTGACACACATTTTAAATTAAACTGAAACTATTATATTTAAAACATGTAGTTTTATTCATAATTTACACATCAGGTGTAAGACTGATTTGTTTTTGATTCCTACATTTTACACAAAAATTATGGATCATTTAACTATATTTGAAAAATAATTCATGTCTATTTTTTGGTTTTGGAGTGCGATGTGAGTTTTAAATTAAAGTGACACTTTTATATTGAAAACTTGAACATTGATTTGTATCGAAAACATGTTTCATCAGACTGATGTGTGGTCGATTCCAACATGTCACAAATGAAATTCAGATAATTTTACAATTGTTTAAGAACATTATGATCCCACATTCTTGGTTTTGGCTATGTTAAGTGATCTTTAAACTAAAATGAAACCTTCATATTGAAAACACACACCTTGAGTCATATAGACCACATTGTTTTTAGATTGACATGACATCAATTACTATATGTCTGAAATGAATTATGAATCATTTACTAATGTTGGAAAACAATATGATCTTTTTTTCCCTAGTTTGTCTATGTGGAATGCTTTTTAAACTAAAATAAAACATATATAATGAAAATGTACTCTTTAAGTCATACTGATCACTTCGTTTGGTAGATTAATGTGAGGTCAATTCCTATACATCAAAAATGAATTATGGATCATTTTCCAAATTTTTAAAAATATCATAATCTTGTTTTATCTATTTCTATAGTGTGACACATGTTTTAATCTAAAATAAAAATTATAATAGAATACACACTTGGATTCATACTATCAGATCATGTGTTTCATTAATGTGAATTATCTTATTTCATTCTAAAAATGAATTATGGATCATTTTCTTAGATATTAATGATAATTTGAGCTCATTTACTCAGTTTTGGCTTCTGTGGCACATGTCTTAATCTAATTTGACAACTAAAAACATGCAGTTTGTCAAATATCGAGAAAATCATTTCTTGAATTTTCTAGAATTCAATTCCTACACATAAAAATGATTTTGGTTCAGTATACCAATGATTGAAAATAATTATAGGTCATTTTGATGGTTTTTTTGTGATTTGAGTTTTAAACTAAAATGAAACATTAATATTGAAAACATGCACTTTTAATAATATTTTACAAATCACATGTTAGATTTATTTTTGGTCAATTCCTACAAGTCACATATTAATTATGGATCATTATACGGATTGTAAACAATTTGACCTCATTTTTTCGGTATTGGATATGTGAAACGTGTTGTGAACAAAAATGATAATTTTATATTGAAAACATGCACATTGAGTCACATCGACTACCTCATGTGTTTGATTGATGTGAATTCAATTACTGGACACCAATATTTAATTATAAATATTTTTTTAAAATTGTGAAGGAAATCTGATCCAATATTCATTATTTTGGATATGTGATGAATTTATAAGATTAAAATTTAAATTTTACTATAAAAACATACTTTGTGACCTATGATTCATTTCATGTTATATATTGATACACGATCATTTCCTATTTGTCAAAAATGAATTATGGAACATTTTGATAATGTTTGAAAAAAATCTGATCTTTTTTACAAATATTTTAAAATGTGACATTTGTTTTAAACTAAAATTAAACATTTATATTATAAACATGAAATTAGATTCATTCTGGTGAAATTGTGAGTAAGATTTAAATGCAGTGGATTATTGCACATCAAAAATGAATTGTGGATTATTTTTTAAATGGTTTAGGAAAATTTAACCTTTGTTTCTTGGTTATGGATATTTGATGTTTGATTTAGAGTAAAGTGATAATTTTGATATGAATACATGAACATTGATTCATAATAACCACACCAAGTGTAGGATTGATGTGAAATCAATTCAAATACATCACAAAATAATTGTGGGTCATTTTTTTAATATTTTAAAATAATATGGGATAATTTTCTTGATATTGATATTGTGATACACATTTTAAACTAAAATAGAAAATTTATATTAAACTCATCCACATTGAGTCATAATTCTACGACATATTCCGAATTGATATGAAGAAATTTCAAACAAAAATAAAATGAATTAAAGACCGTTTTATTGAATTCGGTAAACAAATTGAACTAATTTGTTCATTTTGAAAATGTGAAATGTGTTTTAATATAAGATGATAGTTTTATATTAAGAACAATAACATTTAGTCATATTATCCACATAATATATTTTATTGATTTTTGGTCGATCCCCACATGTCACAAATGAATTAAAGATCATTGCCCTACATTTTGAGAACAATCTCATCTCATCTTATTGATTTTGAAAATTTAACACATTTTTTAAAATAATTTCCTTATAGAGATCAATCGACCTCTCAATATTTTAAAATTTCAACCCTAGTGGAACTTCTTTCACAACTAATTCCTCAATTATACATTGATCATTGTATTAGGATATCAGTTAGGCATCTTTATTAGTATTTAAATTATATATCATTTCATATATATTGTTTAATTAAAAAATAATGTAAAAGAATTAAAATTTATTCTTCATCATGTGGATCGAATTGATTTAAAAAGGACCGAGACCATTTTTAAAAAATCATCAAAAGATATAAAGACACAAAATGAAAATGACAAGGATTTGTGCATGGAAGTACCTTCCCCAAAAGTTGACTATATGTCATTATATTTGTGGGTAGAAAGATCTTTAACTGATTTCCCTCTCACCATTATCTTATTTGTAGCCTCAAATTCCAATATATAATTAGAAAAAGTATATTTACACATGTTACTAGCTCTATGATAATTTTTTGATCATAACCCTCTATAATACATCTCCATGAAAAATTACTCAAATATTTCTTTATTTAAAGCTCATCAAAAACTAATTTATAAATTTCTTACAAGTTATAATAACCCCTAAAAGATGTAAATTATTGATCATTTTAAAATAAATTCATGGTCAATTGGGTAATTAGAATATAAAATTATTAAAAATCGAAATATTATAGTAAAACTAGTAAAATTAATGTCATCACACAAGAAGGGGTTTTAGTAAGTGTATTGTACATGTTGAATTAATCATTAACTATTGACATATATTTAGGTGGATTGGAATGTATCTGAAAAAATTTACAATCATGTTCGATCTTGTTTTTTAGATTCATTTGTCATTTCTCCTTGATAAAAAAAACCACAATCAAATATTCCATACTATCATCATTTGGTAGAGGAACCGTGGGCTAAGATGATAACTAACTCTATATCCTGGCATGAGAGGGGAAAACAATCATTGATGGAATTCAAATTTCATGGGATTTATGGGTATATCAAATCCTAAAAAATATTTGGATAATAATTATGAAAATTTGATTATATTAAAAATAGAAGTAAATTGTTTTCAACTCTACATGAATTTTATTTTGTGAACAATAATATTCTTGCACTGTGATGTTAATTATTCACATCCCAATTGTATCTCTAATGACATAGCCTCTACTATATCACAAAAAAAATAGGTAAACACTTCAACATGATATTAGAAAACATTCTAACACCGTGTACTCTGCCCATTCATATCTAAAAATTTACTTCTTCTTTTGAGTACATGTGAATTTGGACGTCCTATTAGTACATAGAAAATATGGAATAAACCATTACAAATATTATATTTTAAATTATAATTACCTTATAAAATTACTTTTTTTGGGATTCTGTCTTTTTTATGGTATATAATATCCTTCAAAAATATTGAAATGTAACATCCACAATAATTATAATTATTTTGTTTCAAACACTTAAGAAACAATGACCAAAATAAGTAAATTGTTTTGAAATATGTTTTGATAGTTATATATATATATATAACTTAATATAGTTGCATTTCAAGAAATCCCTAGGATTATTATTTTTAGTCATCAACCCCAAACTAAAATTTTGCTAATATATCTAGATCCCCTAGTATAACAAAATTCTTATTAAGAGACAAACTAAAATGAATAATATGAATTTTATTGGAAAATTGTTGATTATAGTTCATTAAAATTCACAATAGACATCAATTTTGATCAATTTTATTGAAATTAATTTTTTTTCATCTGAAAAATAAAACATTTGTGTATCCAAATTGATTGTGATTAGAATCCAGTTCTTTATTAAAAAAATAGTAGTGGAAAAAAATTATATATTTTTATGATTAGATTGTATAGATTTAAACCTTAATTTTTTCAACTAAAATAATTATTCCATATATTATATTCTCTTCAAATTCCATGATTAGTTCTTATTTTATCTTTTTATGTTTTTTAAATTTAAAACAATATTATACTACAGAAACAATAGAGGGAATAATGAGTCAAAATATTTCTTCATAGGGTTTTTCATTTATATATTAGTAATATATACACCTATTGGATATATGAATAGTTAATAACTATAATGAACATACTAGAACATTTTTAGGAAAAATATAAATTGAAAATGAACCTCATGTATGTATTCACAACTAAGACTCATAACCATTAAAATATGTTAATTTCATTTATAATCTTGAGACAACCGAAGTATACAAATCCCTATCTAAATATTTCTTCTTCATAATCAATGTAAAACATAATTTCATTTTTAAATGTGGTATATGTATGAATATTTAATGTTAATACTTGATGTAGTGGAACTAATTGGTTGAATGTTCTCTCATAAGTTCCTTTTGATTTCTCGGTTGATTGACTACATTTTCTTAAAATGAACATCCATTTATCTTTCATTTTTTCCATCTATAATACCATATATCATTTTCGAAATTTCATATGAATTTATAAAGTATTTTAATTTGAATTTTTTAAGTACATACATCATGTATCATTACAACAAGGTGAGGTGTGTGTTGATAGATTTAAATCACATACAATTTCACTATATGGTTTTTTTGAAATATAATTCTATTAGAAGTTGTTTGATTAATATTTAAGGGAAATAATTGTGATAAAATTGGTTACCTTAGGTAGGGATGTATGTTAGGAGGATTGGAAAGCCTCAAATGTTGTGGTTTTATGTGTCTCTTCATGTAATAATCATTGTTCTGGTATTTGTTCATATTTATCCTTTCACATATACTATTCTACAAAACTAGACAGGATAATAATATATTTTGAAGAATCTATATTTTCTGACATTTCTTTCATCATCTCATATGTATCTACTAGTGGAAATATATTCTAAAAATATGTTTAATGTGACACTGCAAATCCTTCTCCTCAAAATTATCTATATTGTTCTTCCTAATTCAAAGCTATTAAAAGTAGTTTTTATTCTAGTAAATTTAATACTAATCATGTGTCTAAATCAATAAAAAATGTTTTAAAATTAATATATACTTTTATTCAATACTATTATAAATAATTAAACATTATTATTATTCCATACTTTCAAATGATTGCTATAATATACTTTTGTGTAGTCATCTACTAGTTTTACCTCTTAATTTATACAATAATCCTTCAATAATACATGATGTTTGGATGGAAGTGACTTCAAAGTTTGATTTAACAATATATATATAAATAAATGAAACTATGATTTATGATATCACATAAAAATAATAAATATATTTAAAATACATACTATTTATCTCAAGTGGTGAATACCCCATCCTTACATTATGATAGGGGTACATTAATTTTGATGCACGTTTCGTATTTTAAAAACACCTTTATTGTTGCATAAATTGATAATTTTAAATTTTATTTGTTAAAATAAATATGTTCAAATAAATATTTTTGACACAAAAATAACTTGAAATGATTCCTCAATAAGAACAGTAATGAATCATTTACATTTTTCTTGGTTCAAAATGTGTGAAAACATTGTTGGTCGGTGTATGTTTACATTCCCCCGACATATTTATTATGATTCTTTTTATAAGTGTTAAACAATATCTATGATAATTTTCAATGAACATTAAAAAAATGTAATGAAATAATCTAAATAAAAAAAATCTTGGAGGGAAAATGAAAATTAAATCAATGTATAATTATATAATTTTTTGGTAAAATAGATAAAGAATATCGTAACATTACATTAATACCTTACCACATGGTTGACATCAATATATTTATGACATTATTCTATGTGTCTAAATCAATTTGGAAAATCATTCTCATTGTGAAAAAATGTAACTAATGATCATTAACATGATGGATTAAATAGTTTGGCCTTATTGATTCCATCCAACCTAAAACTTTATACCTTTTCTTCTTTCCTTGATAACTTTAGTTAACATAGTGATGATACATTACTTTTGTTTTTTTAATCCAAATGTTTTTTATTCTATAATAATTCCATAGTTTCAGCATTAATCATATTTTATTCATTTATATTGGTAACCTCATCATTTGGAGAAATAATTATCTGCATGAGTAGTTAATATTTTCATTTATATTATGTAACGACAGTAGTGAATATATAATATTATGAGAAAACACATAGTAAATTAAAAACACATTAACCTACTCAATAAACTCTATTCATTTTCTTTAAATCCTGAAGGTATTTGTATCCTCTCTTTAATATCCAAATCCCCTCCTTTTGTTCATCTATAATGTACATGTCATTGTCTACATTAGCACCACTACCAAATGATTATGATTTACCAATGAAATGACCATCCTCAATTAAATTTTATTATGAACCTATAATTGTATTTCACTCTAATAGAACAATTGACCCATTTTTCTTTTCATGATATAGGATATAAAATACAATCTCTACGTGTAATTCTGTTATGAATAGTTTTTTCTTATACCCTACAACTCTGAAATTTACCTACGTAGAGACCAATTCATCGATTTTAACTACACGTATATTATTATAACATATGAAATTGAAAATAAAAACTTGAAATGTATTATAATATAACCCAAATTTTTTTATGTTGATAAAGTTTTATATATTTGGATAAATTGGATTTCTATCCATGGAACTAGATGCATGCACCACTTCATTTGTAATCCTGACCCCACTATTATCATAGTACAATGTTCACGGTGTTACTTCTAATTGAATTTATTAAAATTATTTACAATACTAGTGTAAAAGATAAAATTTATATTTTGTTTTCTAGATAGACATTAAAGTCATTCAGAAATTGAAATAAAATTTGTAGATAAGTATTTATAAATATGATCTCATAAAAATCTTATAAACTACTAATTATAATATTTGGTATCCATCATCCATCCATCGATGGATTCAGATGTCTATGAAATACTTTGTTTGATTAAACATACAAACAAAAATTTATACTATTATACTAAATTTAAAGGTGGTATAGATCCCAATAAGTAATGATACTTGTAAAAACATATCTTCTAGAAATCCATTTTTATTTGGATTCTGTTGTAATGTGATTTTGGGATACCAATTCAATCAAAAACTAATAGGTAATTGGTATAGAATTTAATATCTTCTTCTCTAATATATCACTCTAGAATCCATCATTATGGATGAATTTTATTCTAGATATATCCTTTAAAAATATTCATATATCGTTCATTAGGGAACATCTATCATTAATGTACATGACCACATAGTTGAGTCTCTATAACAAATTGAACCTTTGATGGACTATTTTATAAAATAATTCTTGTTGGGAGAACATCTCTAATTAACATTATCTAATTAAAATTTACTTATTCATGATTGGAAACTATGTGTGAACTATAACATTATTGCATATGACTTTGAAAAATAATAAAAGTGTGGTTAATGTATGTTTTACATTTTTAGGCAAAGTACAACATAATTCCAAAATATTTAAATCCCACCCCATGACATAAATACCATATTAGTTTAGACCTTGTCTCTTCAAATTAGTCATTGAGTGGATATTCTTGATATTTTATGAATACCCCTCCAGAATTTTTACACCATTATGGATGTTTTATAATTGAAAATTTTCTTGTCTATATAGAGAGTAAGATACTGGAGGAAGATAAAATCATCCTTCACTATTCACTGGGGCCAACTCTAACCTTATATATTATTCAATCATGTAAAAAAATTATTTAATTCCATATTTTTTAAATCTGGTAAATTTATTAACCTCATAAAAATATTATCACATATAATTTTTTTGATATGCATGACACAATGAAAACATATGATGTAAAAATTATTCAAATATGGTAATTTAAATAAAAAATATTTCTATTTTCAACCAAATATAACAGTTTTTTTTGATAATTTTTTCCCTAAATTAGTGTCAATATCTTTTAATTTCAGTAATTGTTGATCATCTATTAATTGAAATTGTATTTAATAATATTCTGTATTTCCATCAAATGATGTATTCCACGGTCAATATTTATTTCATAAGGCTAAAAATATTAGATGACATAAAATAAATGTCTTCAAGGAATGTTTCAACCAATGTGTGTGTGTCATATTCACAAATGGGACACCACAATATTCCATAAATGGTATTTTCCAAAACAGTTCTACGTGTAGAAAAATCATTTATCGTCCGATAAAACATGGCTCTCAATATGAACTCTTCACTTCAATGTGCCTCAAACAATGTAACAATTATAACCCACATAAATTTAATATCGTAAATGAATGGGTTCAAATAGAAACCAATGACATTATCAAGATTTTTGGTTTAGATATAAGTAGATTAAACACAATGTCTTTTCACTTCATTTAAAACGATGATGTAATGTTTTAAATTACCATAAAAACACTCCATTTACTATGTGTACTAATTTTTACCCCAAAAGGATTTATTCCATATATTTATAACACAAGATGAAGGTTTCTTGGATTATTTTAAAATAATGGACACCCAAAATAAATTCCTTCCACTAAAGAGAGTCTATTTGATGATCAAGCATCCTATATACAATTATTATATCTTTTTCCCATGGAATTTTTTTAATGGTATCCGAAAATACATATAGTCATCTATACATCTTAATTATTGGAAAGTACCACTAAAATTTTAAAGGGCTTTATTCGTCTCTCTTATATAGATCTATTCGAAATATAGAGAATTTTTGGAGTGATTCATATCACATGAAGCATAAATAATAGTATCATCCTTGTAAATATGTGCATCCTATTTTTTCCCATATTTAGTCCAATATTTTTTGATTCAATATATTTTATGAAAACTCAAAATTTCAATAGAACTATTTTGGATGAATTCAACTTGAATAACAATAATTTTGAAAATGAAAAAGGATTTGAGAGGGGTCATATGCATGCTCTATTGAAAAATAAATAAACTATTTAACTACATCAGTGTTCTCAACTATCATATAATTAACATCCTTCCATTTCCAATTTATATCATTATTATTTGGATTAATAATCTTCATTTCTAAAATAAATAAACAAAATTCTAAAAGGTATTAATTATCAATAGAGAATCTTGTATATACTTTGAATAAATTTAATTTTTTTTCCTAATAAAAAAGGCATACCCACTTCGAACAATCAAAGAAAAAAATAAAATTGAATGTTATAATAAAAAACGATAAAATTTATCGAAATTCCAAAATTAGACTCCTTCTGAGAAGGGTTCACAATGATATCATCCAATTAAAAAAAATAATTCTGACTGTCGAAAATTAAGTAGGATGGTGTTTGGTAGAATTAAAGTAGGGAATTGATTGTGGATTATGGAATTAATGTTAATAGATCAAGATTGGCACTAAATTCCAATAACTGGAACTCAGATGGGATGATATCCACCATGATTGTTTTTCATCTTTGGTAGATTATATACTTAATTAAATAATTATGATCCTCTTGGAATACTATAGCTGAATGAATGTCAACATCTGAATGTTATTGGTGATGACTCATAAAGGGTTAAAAGTTTACACAAATGTAACAAGAAAAAAATTAATTGGTACTGGTGTAAGTTTTATATACAACCCAAAATATTGAGTATGTATTAGAATGTTATGTAAAATAATTTAACCTACAAAACCAATTTTTCTAAGATAATAATTTATTAATTATGTGTGTTGGTATTTTTTTAAAGAGGTGGGAATTATTGAAGGAAGGGAATGTGTGATATATATATATATATAAAGTTATAAATATTAAATTAAATTTCATCTATTACAATACATAGATATCAACATTTCTCAACCACCAAATCATTAAAGGTAATAGATTAGGATGAAATTTTAAATGATAATGATGTTTTTGGAGAGAATTCATATACGATTATATGTGTTAAAATGTTATTTTATTTATATATAATAGATTGATGATGACTATAAAAATAAAAATATTTTTTTATTACAGAGTATTAATATTTCCACTAGACACTAAATGATGTCATCTTATTAAAGATTACATCACCTATTGGATCTAAGAAAATTTTATGTACATTATTTGATATGCATTATACATTGACAGTTTACATATATTAGTTTCAAAATTGGGGTAGAAAATCATCATTTCTATAAAAATAATTCCATTATAAGTAATGTTATGATTTTAAAATAATTTGATGATGTTAAGACTCAATATATTATAAATGGATTAATATTATTATTGGAGGACTCTGGGAAACATGAAGTAATGATTGTTGTTTTGTTACCAAAAATATAATTTACACTATTTTAAAGAAGGAAAAGATGAAAATTAAATCAATAATAAAATTTATTTGTGTATTAGACTTAAATATTTTAAGATCTTGTTATTAAAGTTAAATAGTTTTATAATCAATTTTTATTTAAAAAATAACATGTTTAAAAAGTATTTTTTAGTATTTTTTCCCCTACAAAAGTTGTACCAGTATCAATAATAACTAGATAGTCCAAAAATATTATTAAGAATTTATTTTATTTGAAATAGGGAGACTAATGTCATGTATGTGTTAAAATGTGATTAATTTCATAATTTATTAATGTGGGATTTGTAACACCCCGAGCTTCCACGATACACTTCTCATTCAATAATGCAATAGCTTGCATTGTACGCAACTTCGAGTTATAAAACATCGCGACTAATCAAAGTAGCCATTATGAATAGTAATAACCACTTTTTAAAATTATAGATATTTTATATTTCAAAATGGACTTCATTTTTGGATTCGGAATATCGAAATTAGCCTATGTTGAATTTTTGGTATTTTTCTGAGAACTTCTATTTTTTTTATGAATAGTGAAAAATACTTAAAAACAACTTTTTTAATAAAAATAATTTATAGTGATAAATTATACTATTTAGTGGTTTTAAAGTATAATTAGAATATATTTTTACCATTTTATCCAATGGTGGTCATTAGAATTAATTTAACATTGAAATTGGACATAAACAATTGCCAATCTTTTGATTTAAATTGTTTCTTAAAAACATGCTATTTGTTGTGACAACGGGAATTAATTATAAAATTATTTAATGCAACTTATATGTTTGGAATTTTGTAAAGTAGACATCATTTTTGAATTCGGAATATCAATTATAGCTTGGGGTGAAATTTTGGCATTGTTCTGAAAAACTTCAATTTTTGATGAATAGTGAAACCACTATGTGGTAGTTAAATAACTAATTTTTCGTTTAAATGAAATATTAACACTTCTATGATTTGATTTTCAAAAATCCGACATAAATGGTTGTCATTAAGAAGTAAAATGTGGTTCAATGAGATTAAAATAATTTTTTGGTGAATAGTTCCTTTTAAGTTCTTAATCGCGATTAGAGGTAATTAGTGTAGTTTAAGGTAAAAATAATGTTTTAATAATATGAGATGAGCATGACACATGTCCTACCCTCATTGGATGTTCCATGGCCGACCAAGAAAATCCATGAGTCAACTTGGGGACCCCATGGATCCACTTTAGTTGGAAAATGACATAAATACATTTTATTTAATGTTAATGTAAAAAATGACACAAACATGAAATGTTTTACTAAAACAATTTTTACATGGAGTTATACAAGTCATATTTTTGACTATAAATATTTATTGGAAATCTAAAAATATTTCCTACCTCATAGTATTTTTCTTATAATTTTTAGACATTAAATATATTAAATTATTTATGGCATCATGATGATGCAGCGATGACCTCATTATTTAATGATTTAAATAAAATAAAAATATAATGTGAAATCCAAGGCATACACTTGTCAAAAACCTATTGGATGAGTAGATTTTGAACCCTTATCACATTATCCTCGAATTATATAAGTGTGGGACCTCTAAAATCCGAAACTCATTTTATAATAAAGTGACTTTTCTTTACTTTCCAAGAGTGCCCCTCCTCTCCACTTATAAAAGGCCCCCACCTCTACCACCTCATTCACACTTTCAAGCCATTTGGCTCAGACAACCTCTACCCAAATACTCTCCCAACTTCCCCTCCTTACTCCTAGAATCCTCACTTTGGGCAGAACTCCTCCCAAGGAAGCCTTTAGCTCAAATCAAAAAGTGTTACCCGATTTTGAGGTAATGTCTTCTCTAATGTTGTTTTGTTTTATTTTTCTTCTCCAACCCCCTAAACACTTTTTATTAATTTATTTTGTAACAACACCAGTATACTCAATATACTAGGATGTTGGTATAAGAAGGATTCGAGCTACACTTACACACACCTACATCTAATGGTTAAAGAACAAATTGTTTCTGTGGATGGTGAATTTTTGCCTCACGAAACGATGATTGTTCAACACTCATATAACACCTCTAATGGTGTCCATTATGATAAAACTATTTTTATATATGATATATATTATGTTTTTGTTTTCCTTGTGATTTTTTATTTTTCATTTATGGCATACCTTTATGGTTTCCATTATGGGTAAACGCGATATTTTCATTTTAGGAAGTGCGGACTACCGCCCCCTCAAAGTGATGTGAATCGTTAATGCCATATGTGGGATGTATAAAGGATGGAGTAAATGATATTATATATGATATTATACTGGAACTATATTATTCCTTTATATAATTATTATTTCATTCCATTAAATATGAAATAGAAATGAAAGTAGTGTTCATGCGTACGTACGGCTTACCGTCTCCATGAACGGTGCATTTCATTTCTTACCTCTAAATGTTACGTAATATTATGAATGAATGTATATACTGGATATATATGATATATATGACATCTAAATCATGAATATAATTCTGGAGATAATGGATATTCTACCACATATACAACTTGTAATTATAAGAAGTTTATCGTTGACTCAAGTACCAAAAATTGACAAAACGACCGTTATTAACTTAAATAATTACATAATGTTCATAACATTGTAATAAGTGATATAAAAATGATAATGAAATTTAAAATGGGAGATATTAACTCTAGTTTATTATTCAGGAGGTTAAAGAACGGTCAAATCAAGTCGGACATAACGTAAGGGAATTTCTTAACCCAACATCCATTCTTTGGGTTAATCTTCTACTTTCAAATTATGTCATGATATTATTATGTCTTATTTTGTATTCTTTATGTGTACCTATAGTGAATACACATAATAGATATATTTTATTTTAAAAATGATCTTTTTAAGGACTTCGTCACAATCTCCTTACATTTAGGCACATTTGGTTTTATACACAATTTTCTTTTATACGGTGTATAAACCCCTTTGACTTTTACGTTTATTCAAAAGGAATCTTTTTTATACGAATCGTTTTACTAAACGACAAAAAGGGAATGTTTTTCATTCCGTATATATGTGGCGACAATGACTTCTCTGCCGCCATGACCATTATTTGAGTTTCGGCTTCCTCAACAAGCCATCACTTTTTTTAATGAAAAATAAATACAAAGTTTTAACTTTATTTTATTTTGGTATTGAAAATGGTTTTGAAAGCATTTTTATTATATCAATGTGTTGTATTGAAATCTTGTGATTGAAATGTGGAAATTTTATGTTTCCTTTATGAATGTTTTATGTGATATGATTATGTTATGGTTTATAATATGTTTAAACCTATTCATATGAGGAATGCATTGGACTTAATAAGTGACGGGTGGAGCCCGCTATAGCTCCTCGATGCATCGGCAGGTCTCATGAGACAAAGTAGTGTCTTGGCATGAGGCCTTGACAAAATCTAATTTGTGGTCTTGGCACGAGGCCTTGGATACATGGTTATGATAGTCTGGCATTATTCATTCCATCATTATGAAAGTGGTTATTGATATTGCATGTGATTATTCCACCAGTAGAATATCCATGTGAAGAATTCAATGGCATTATATCATTTTACTTTTTCCATATTATGTTAAATTTCATGTTTAAAAGGCTTTTGTTTTAGTTATACATTGACTTAAATGTTTATGTTTATTAATAAAATCTTCCACTATATTGTTATCCTTACTGAGCATCTGAGCTCACCCCTTTCAATGTTTTAATATTTTCCAGGATGTGAAGAAGTATTTTATGAATGACCTGCAGGGATTGTCAGAAGAGGATATGAGTGTGGTCTATGGAGACTTTGTTATTGTAGTTTTTCACTTTATGATGTAATGTAATGTTTATGAATGTATCTAGCGTTTCCAAGGCTACAAAACTAATCGGTCTTTTGAGACTTGATCTTTTGTGATCATGCCAATGTTACGAAGTAATGCACCGACTTTGGGTAGCTGGGGTCAGGGTGTTACAGTTGGTATCAGAGGAAGTTTAGTACTAACCTTGGAAGCTATATTTAGATAAACTCTAATTAGGGAACATAGACCAAAGATAGTCTTTAAGGATTTGTATAGAAGAACTTCCTAGAATTTTGGTATTATAGAGATTTTGTGAGTTTTCCGAGCAATACATCCCTGTCTGAATATGAGCAGGTAGAGGCGGCTCTGGCACAGATGTACCTAGGGGTAAAACCCGAAAACAAAACTTTGAGCTAGACTCGAACGGGAAATGGTGCACGACAACGGGCCTTGATTCACTCTTGGTTACGACACTCCCGGGTGATATGTTTAGGATAATTCTCGTTTTCTCTATAAACCACTATAAAGGGTTATGAGTATATACTTCCTCAAAGAAATTTTTTTTATGATTATGGATTATATCCATAAATATTTCAATTTACATTAATTATTTTACAAGTTTGGAATTATTCATTATAATTCATAAACTAACCTAGTTTATTCCATTGTATAGAAATGGAGCCCAGTAGAAGGAATGTGAACTCCAGCAATACGTATGATCCAAAGAGTAAGAAGGATCGTATCTTTCACGGTATTAATCCAGCATTTTGTCGGGAAATAGTCTCCCATGTGTTCTCAACATATGAAGAAATAGTATCATGTGTTAATAAGATAAGTAGAGAATTCTCTGAGTCTTATGGATTTTAAGGGATGAAAGAGAAGAAAAGGATGGAAGAGAGAATTATGGATAAAGGGATGAGGGAAAAGAAGAATTTTCCAATATGTGCTAACTGTGGGAAGAAACACCTTGGAATTTTCCTGAAGGGAATGGGAGTTTGTTCTAATTGTGGAGAAAAAGGACACCAAGTGCGTGAGTTAAAGGGTAAGAAAAAGGTTTCAAATGTACAATGCTTCATCTGCAAGGAGTGGGGACACTACGCAAACCAATGTTCAAATCATCAGAGTATACCCCAAATGATGTTATTGGATAATAATCAAGTTATGATACTACCATAGATGAGGAGGAATGATTAGAGTTCTTATGTTGTTATTAAAGAATTTTGTAATTTGAGTGTTGTATCAATGATGTACTGGTTATAATAATTATGGAGTATATAAGGATTGTACTGCAGTACTATTTCATCTAGGACTTGAGATTGTGTGGAACAAAGAAAAGTGACTCCACAGTAGGTTAAATTTTTGGAAAATATATGGTTGGGAGAAAGATAAACCACAATATGGTTCTGATACCGAGATGGTGATTTTGGAATAAGACATGATTGATTCAGATAAATTATGTTGGATATTCTTAACATCCTTGAAACTGGTTAATGATTTGTATACATTTTTGTATAGAAGGAGTATATCTAGTTTTTTATAAGGAATAAGGGGTAATGAATGTAATCAATAAGGATTTATGGTAATACAGTATGTTGCAGTTTTTTAAAAGAATACATGATGAAGGTGTTCACATGTTGTTACGCAGAAAAAAAGGAGCTTCATTATGTTTACCTTCCTCATAAAATCTGGACTGTGAGTTGGACAGAAGTATTTTTGATAACTATAAAGGTTTGAATGGATTATATTTTACATTGGATTTTATTGTTAAGGTTATTTTTGGATATTTATAAAAAGGTAAACACGCAGACTGAGTGACAACCCATCGCGTCGGACAAAGCTGTGGGAATCGAACCCACAACCATAGTGCGATTGGGATTAATCACCTACCACTGGACTACGTGAAGTCCCTGGTTGTTAAAAAATAATTTTATTAATCTAAATGGTATGTGTTAACACTTGGAACCTTATACAATTTGGATAAGTGAAATATTTTTGAGTTCTATTATCTTTTTGAGTGAAAGATGAGTTGAAGGTTGAAACTATAATTGTCAAGCATAAATATATATATAGCAATTTCTTATTCAATGAATAAATTAATTCTTAAACTTTAGTAAAGAGATATTAAAACAAAAAAATGTGTTATCCTAATACCTTATGTCTTGTTGAACTGATGATATTTTAAATCAACACAGATTGAAGGCTTTGAGGCCCTTAATTTGACAGTTGATTGTGATTGATGACCTCAATCACTCCCTACAAATATTTACGCTTTTCCTACAATTATATGTCTCTAATTGTCACCAATGTTCTCCTAATCAAGATCATAATTTGGTGGTGACTTTTTCATTTCCCTTTCCCTCTTATTAAGGCTAAATTTTATTAATCTTATTCCCGATGTGGGTTTTCCACAAAGGTATTTTATCTTTTCAAACTTTTATTTTCAAAGAAAAAAAGTTCAAATTGCGAGGATGCAATTTATTTAAGGAGGGGAAAATGTAACACCCCGAGCTTCCACGATACGCTTCTCATTAAATAATGCAATAGATTGCATTGTACGCAACTTCGAGTTATAAAACACCGCGACTAATCAAAAGTAGCCGTTATGAATAGTAATAACCACTTTTTAAAATTATAGAAATTTTATATTTCAAAATGGACTTCATTTTTGTATTCTGAATATCGAAATTAGCCTATGTTGAATTTTTGGTATTTTTCTGAGAACTTCTAATTTTTTTATGAATACTGAAAAATACTTAAAAACAACTATTTTAATAAAAATAATTTATAGTGATAAATTATACTATTTAGTGGTTTTAAAGTATAATTAGAATATATTTTTAACATTTTATCCAATGGTGGTCATTAGAATTAATTTAACATTGAAATTGGACATAAACAATTGTCAGTCTTTTGATATAAATTGTTTCTTAAAAACACGCTATTTGTTGTAACAGCGGGAATTAATTATAAAATTAATTAATGCAACTTATATGTTTTGAATTTTTTAAAATAGACATCATTTTTGAATTCGGAATATCAATTATAGCTTAGGGTGAAATTTTGGCATTGTTCTGAAAAACTTCAATTTTGATGAATAGTGAAACCACTAAGTGGTAGTTAAATAACTGATTTTTCTTTTAAATGAAATATTATCAATTTTGTGATTTGATTTTCAAAAATCCGACATACATGGTTTTTATTAAGAAGTAAAATGTGGTTCAATGAGATTAAAATAATTTTTTGGTGAATAGTAACTTTTAAGTTCTTAATCGCGATTAGAGGTAATTAGTGCAGTTTAAGGTAAAAATAATGTTTTAATAATATGAGATGAGCTTGACACATGTACTACCCTCATTGGATGTTCCATGGACGACCAAGACAATCCATGGGTCAACTTGGGGACCCCATGGAGCGACTTTAGTTGGAAAATGACATAAATACCTTTTATTTAATGTTAAAGTAAAAAATGACACAAACATGAAATGTTTTACTAAAACAATTTTTACATTGAGTTATACAAGTAATATTTTTTACTATAAATGGTCATTGGAAAGCTAAAAAGATTTCCTACCTCATAGTATTTTTTTATAATTTTAGAAACTAAATAAATTAAATTATTTATGACATCCTGATGATGCAGAGATTTCCTCATTATTTAACGATTTAAATAAAATAAAAATATAATGTGAAATCGAAGGCTTACACTTGTCAAAAACCTATTGGATGAGTGGCTTTCTAACCCTTATCACCTTAGCCTCGAATTATATAAGTGTGGGACCTCTAAAATCCGAAACCCATTTTATAATAAAGTGACTTTTCTTTACTTTCCAAGAGTGCCCCTCCTCTCCACTTATAAAAGGGCCCCACCTCTACCACCTCATTCACACTTTCAAGCCATTTGTGTGACACCCCGAGCGTCCACGATACGCTTCTCATTCAATAATGCAATAGCCTGCATTGTACGCAACTTCGAGTTCTAAAACACCACGACTAATCAAAGTAGCCGTTATGAATAGTAATAACCACCTTTTAAAATTAATGAAATTTTATATTTCAAAATGGACTTCATTTTTGGATTCGGAATATCGAAATTACCCTATGTTGAATTTTTTGTATTTTTCTGAGAACTTCTAATTTTTTATAGTGAAAAATACTTAAAAACAACTTTTTTAGTAAAAATAATTTATAGTGATAAATTATACTATTTAGTGGTTTTAAAGTATAATTAGAATATATTTTTACCATTTTATCCAATGGTGGTCATTAGAATTAATTTAACATTGAAATTGGACATAAACAATTGCCAATCTTTTGATATAAATTGTTTCTTAAAAAACACGCTATTGTTGTGACAACGGGAATTAATTATAAAATTAATTAATTCAACTTATATGTTTGGAATTTTGTATAATAGACATCATTTTTGAATTCGGAATATCAATTATAACTTAGGGTGAAATTTTGGCATTGTTCTCAAAAACTTCAATTTTTTGATGAATAGTGAAACCACTAAGTGGTAGTTAAATAACTGATTTTTAGTTTAAATGAAATATTACCACTTCTGTGATTATATTTTCAAAAATCCAACATACATTGTTGTCATTAAGAAGTAAAATGTGGTTCAATGAGATTAAAATAATTTTTTGGTGAATAGTAACTTTTAAGTTCTTAATCGCGATTAGAGGTAATTAGTGTAGTTTAAGGTAAAAATAATGTTTTAATAATATGAGATGAGTTTGACACTTGTCCTACTCCTATTGGATGAGTCATGTCCGACCAAGGCAACCCATGGGTAAACTTGGGGACCCCATGGAGCCACTTTGGTTGGAAAATGTCATTAATATATATTTATTTAATGTTAAAATTAAATTGACACAAACATGAGTTGTTCTACTAAAACATTTTTTTAAGTGGGGTTACATAAGTCCAAATTTTGACTATAAATATTAATTAGAAATCTAAAATGATTTACTACATCATAGTATTATTTATAATTTTTAGACATTAAATAAATTAAATTATTTATGACATCATGATGATGCAGCGATGACCTCATTATTTAACGATTTAAATAAAATGGAAAGATAATGTAATATATAAGACATACACATGTCCAAAACCTATTGGATGAGGAGATTTAGAACCTTTATCACCTTATCCTCGAATTATACATGTTTGGGACCTTTAGAATCCAAAAACCATTGTAGAATAGAATAACATTTCATTACTTTCCAAAAGTGCCCCTCCTCTCCACTTATAAAAGGCCCCCACCACTACCACCTCATTCACAATTTCAAGCCATTTGGATCGACCAACCTCTGCCAAAATACTCTCCCAACTTCCCCCTATTACTCTTAGAATCCTCACCTTGGGCAGAACTCTTCCCAAGGAAGCCTTTGGCTAAAATCAAAAAGAGTTACCCGATTTTGAGGTAATGTCTTCTCTAATGTTGTTTTGTTTTATTTTTCTTCTCCATCCCCCTAAACTATTTTTATTCATTTCTTTTGTAACAACACCAGTATCCTCAATATACTAGGATGTTTTTATAAGAATTATTCGAGCTACACTTACACACACTGACATCTAATGGTTAATGAACATGCGGTTTCTGTGGATAGCGAATTTCTGCCTCACGATTCGATGATTGTTCAAAACTCATATAACACCTTCAAAGGTGGCCATTAAGATGTCACTATATTTATATATGATATATAATATGTTTATGTTTTACTTATGCTTCTGTATTTCTCATTTATGGAATACTTTATGATTTCCATTATGGGTAAACGCGATAATTTCATTTTAGGAAGTGCGGACTACCGCCCCCTCAAAGTGATTTGAATCGTTAATGACATATGTGGGATGCATAAAGGATGGAGTAAATGGTTTTATACACTATATTATAGTGGAATTATATTATACATTTATATCATTATGATTTCATTCCATTAAATACGAAATAGAAATCAAAGTAGCGTTCATGCGTATGTACGGCTTACCGTCTCCATGAACGGTGCATTTCATTTCTTACCTCTAAATGTTACGTAATATTATAAATGAATGTATATACTGGATATATATGATATATATGAAATCTAAATCATGAATATAATTCTGGAGATAATGGATATTCTACCACATAAACAACTTGTAATTATAAGAAGTTTATTGTTGACTCAAGTACCAAAGATCGACAAAACGACCGTTATTAACTTAAATAATTACATAATGTTAATATCATTGTAATAAGTGATATAAAAAGGATAATGAAATTTAAAATGGTTCTTAATAAGGTATATATTAACTCTAGTTTATTATTCAGGAGGTTAAAGAACGGTTGAGTCAACTCAGACACGAGGTAAGGGAATTTTTTAACCCAACTTCCATTCTTTGGGTTAATCTCCTACATTCAAATTATGTCATGATATTATTATGTCCTATTTTGTATTTTTACTTTCTCTATGTGTACCTATATAGAATACACATAATAGATCTATTTTATTTTAAAAATGATCTTTGTATGGACTTCGTCTCAATCTCCTTTCATTGAGGCATATTTCGTTTTATACACAACTTTCTTTTATACGGTGTATAAACCCCTTTGACTTTTTACGTTTATTCAAAAGGAATATTTTTTATACGAAGCATTTTGCTAAACGACAAAAGGAAATGTTTTTCTTTCCGTACTTATGCGGCGACAACGACTACCCCGCCGCCGTGACCATTATTTGTGTTTCGGCTTCCTCTACAAGCCATCATTTTTTAATGAAAAATAAATACAAAGTTTTGACTTTCTTTTATTTTGGTATTGAAAATGGTTTTGAAAGCGTTTTTATTATATCAATGTGTTGTATTGATATCTTGTGATTGAAATGTGGAAATTTTATGTTTCCTTTATGCATGTTTTATGTGATACGATTATGTTATGGTTTATGATATGTTTAAACCTATTCATATGAGGAATGTATTGGACTTAATAAGTGATGGGTGGAGCCCGCTATAGATACTCGATGCATTGGTAGGTCTCATGAGACAACTAGACGTGGAATTGGCCGAGGCCCTTTCCCAATTTGATTTATGGTTTAGGCTGAGGCCTTAATCATTTTAGACGTCTTGGTCGAGGCCTTGACAAAATGTTTCAGAATGTCTGGCATTATATATTCCCTCATTATGAAAGTTGTTATTGATATTGCATGTGATTATTCGACTAGTAGAATATCAATGTGAGTAAGTAAATGGCATTATCTCATTTTATTTTTGCCATATTATGATGAAGTTCAAGTTTAAAAAGGATTTTGTTTTAGTTATACATTGCCTTAAATGTTAATATTTATTTATGAAAGCTTCCGCAATATTGTTTTCCTTAGTGAGCATCTGAGCTCACCCCTTTCAATGTTTTAATATTTTCCAGGATATGAAGAAGTATTTTATGAATGACTTGCAGGGATTGTCAGAAGAGGATATGAGTGTGGACTATGGAGACTTTTTTATTGTAGTTTTTCACTTTATGATGTAATGTAACGTTTACGAATGTATCTAGTGTTTCCAAGGATACTAAACTAATTGGTCTTTCATGACTTGAACTTTTGTGATCATGCCAATGTTATGAAGTAATGCACCGACTCTGGTTAGCTGGGGTCGGGGCGTTACAGTTGGTATCAGATGTAGTTTAGTACTAACCTTGGAAGCTAGATTTAGATAAACTCTGATTAGAGCACATAGCCCAAAGATAGAATTTGAGGATTAGTATAGAAGAACATCCTAGAATTTTGTTATTGTAGAGATTTTGTGAGTTTTCCGAGCAATACAACCCTATCTGGATACGAACAGGTAGACGCGGCTCTGGAACAGATGTACCTAGGGGTAAAACCTGAAAACACCGCTTTGAGCTAGACTCGAACGGGAACTGGTGCACGACAACGGGCCTTGCTGTACTCTTGGTTATGACACTCCCGGGGGATATGCTTAGGATAATTCCCATTTTCATTACAAACCACTATGAACGGTTATGAGTATATACTTCCTCAAATAAAACCTTTTTATGATTATGGATTATATCCATAAATAGTTCAATTTATGTTAAGTATTTTACAAGTATGGAATTATGTATTTTGATTCATAAACTAATCTAGTTTATGCCATTGTTTAGAAATGGCGCCTAGTGGAAGGAATGGAAACTGTATCAATGCACGCACTCCGTGTAGGGATTTCCCTCCTGCTCAAGATAATTATTGTGGATCTAGAGATACAACTGGTGCTGATCAACTTATTACCATACTGGGACAACTCACTCAAGTTATGAATAATAACCTTACTCATATGGATCACCCTGATCCACAACGTGGAGGATCAATGTTAGACTGCTTCATGAGGCAACAACCACCAAAATTTAATGGGGGTACAAATCCGTTAGTAGCTGAGCAATGGATAAAATCCTTAGAGAAAATATTCCACGCCTTGGGGAGTAGCGAAAGGGAGAAGGTTATCATGGCAGTTTACCGCCTCACTGGAGATGCCGATCAGTGGTGGTCGCTGATTCAAAACACAAAGGAAGATGATGACGTATTGAATATGGAATAGAGGGAGTTCAAAGAGCTTTTCTTAGAAAAATACTTTCCTCGTGACCATCGAGCAGATATGGAAAGGCAATTTCTGAGTCTAAGGAAGAAGGAGGATGAGAATGTCGCAAAGTATGAGGCTAACTTCACAAGGGTAGCGAGGCATGCTGCCGATTATATACGTAACCCAAGGAGTAATATTGATCGTTTCTTTGATGGGTTAAAACCATTTCTCCGTTGAGCTTTATTATCACAATCCTTCTCATGATACTAAGATATTGTCTCGTGTGCTATCAAGACAGAAAAGGAATTCTCTGAGTCTTATGACAACAAAGTAAAGCAAGAGAAGAAGAGAACAGTGGAACAAGAGACAGATAAAGGGAAAAAGGGAAAGAAGGATTTTCTATTATGTGATAATTGTGGGAAGAATCACCCTGGTACTTGCCTAAAAGGAATGGGAGTTTGTTATAAATGTGGAGAAAAGGGTCACCAGGCTCGTGATTGTAAGGGAAAGAAAGAGGCTATCAAAGTTGAATGCTACAATTGTAGAGAAATGGGTCATTATGAAAATGAATGTCCTAAGCGGCAGGGAAACTTACCTCAGAAAAGGCCAAGGGATCAAGGACAATCTTATGTTGTTACTACAGTTGAAGCAGAATAACTAATGTATTGGTGCTTTTGGACTCATGGATTATATTCTGGTTATTAGAATAATGTGATAAATATATAAGGATTGTAATGCAGTACATGTTTATTTCAGTAAGGTTTTAATATGATAAAGGTAATCATATTTTTTGTATGTGACAAAAATAGAAACTTTAATTTGTTTGGGGAATCTAATAAATTGATTTTGGAATTAAGAGACCTTTTAGAGAAAGTCTGGACATAGGTATTTTGGATAACTATAAAGGTTGGAGTGGATTAAGTTGATCTTTGGATAGTATTGTTTAAGGTTAAAAAATATATGAAGATTATTTTTGGATTATTATAATACTATAGTTTTAGGAAAAGGACAACCTGCAGGGTGGGGCATAACCCGTCGCATCGGACAAAGCTGCAGGAATCGAACCCACAATCATAGTGCGACATGCCTTTATTTCCTACCACTAGCCTACAGGAAGTCCCTGGTTATTACAAAATAATTTTACTAATCTAAATGGTATGTGTTAACATTTGGAACATTATACAATTAGGATAAGTATAATATTTTTGAGTTCTATTATCTTTTTGAGTGAAAGATGAGTTGAAGGTTGAAACTCTAATTGTCAAGCATAAATATATATATACCTATCTCTTATTCAATGAATAAATTAATTCTTAAACTTTAGTAAAGGGATATTAAAACAAAAAAATGTGTTATCCTAATACCTTATGTCTTGTTGAACTGTTGATATTTTAAATCAACATAGATTGAAGGCTTTGAGGCCCTCAATTTGACAGTTGATTGTGATTGATGACCTCAATCACTCCCTACTAATATTTACGTTTTTCCTCCAATTATATGTCTCTAATTGCCACCAATGTTTTCCTAATCGAGATCATAATTGGGTGGTGACTTTTTCATTTCCCTTTCCCTCTTATTAAGGCTAAATTTTATTAATCTTGTTTCCGATGTGGGTTTTCCTCAAAGGTATTTTCTCTTTTTAACCTTTTATTTTCAAAGAAAAATTTCAAATTGCGAGGACGCAATTTATTGAAGGAGGGGAGAATGTAACACCCCGAGCTTCCACGATACGCTTCTCATTCAATAATGCAATAGCTTGCATTGTACGCAACTTCGAGTTCTAAAACACCACGACTAATCAAAGTAGCCGCTATGAATAGTAATAACCACTTTTTAAAATTTTAGAAATTTTATATTTCAAAATGGACTTCATTTTTGGATTCGGAATATCGAAATTACCCTATGTTGAATTTTTGGTATTTTTCTGAGAACTTCTAATTTTTTATAGTGAAAAATACTTAAAAACAAATTTTTTAATCAAAATAATTTATAGTGACAAATTATACTATTTAGTGGTTCTAAAGTATAATTAGAATATATTTTTACCATTTTATCCAATGGTGGTCATTAGAATTAATTTAACATTGAAATTGGACATAAACAATTGCCAATCTTTTGATATAAATTGTTTCTTAAAAAACACGCTATTATTGTGACAGCGGGAATTAATTATAAAATTAATTAACGCAACTTATATGTTTGTAATTTTGTAAAATAGACATCATTTTTGAATTCGGAATATCAATTATAGCTTAGGGTGAAATTTTGGCATTGTTCTGAAAAACATCAATTTTTGATGAATAGTGAAACCACTAAGTGATAGTTAAATAACTGATTTTTTGTTTAAATGAAATATTACCACTTCTGTGATTTGATTTTCAAAAATTTGACATACATGGTTTTCATTAAGAAGTAAAATGTCGTTCAATGAGATTAAAATATTTTTTTGGTGAATAGTAACTTTTATGTTCTTAATCGCGATTAGAGGTAATTAGTGTAGTTTAAGGTAAAAATAATGTTTTAATAATATGAGATGAGCTTGAAACTTGTCCTACTCCTATTGGATGAGTCATGGCCGACCAAAAAAACACATGGGTCAACTTGGGGACCCCATGGAGCCACTTTGGTTGGAAAATGACATTAATATATATTTATTTAATGTTAAAATTAAATTGACACAAACATGAGTTGTTGTACTAAAAACGTTTTTAAGTGGGGTTACACAAGTCCAAATTTTGACTATAAATTTTCATTAGAAAGATAAAAATATTTCTTACATCATAGTATTTTTTTATAATTTTTAGACATTAAATAAATTAAATCATTTCGGACATCATGATGATGCAGCGATGACCTCATTATTTAACGATTTAAATAAAATGGAAAGATAATGTAATATCTAAGACCTACACATGTCCAAAACCTATTGTCTGAGGATATTTCGAACCCTTATCACCTTAGCCTCGAATTATACAAGTGTGGGACCTTTAGAATCCGAAAAGCATTGTATAATAGAATAACATTTCATTAATTTCCAAAAGTGCCCCTCCTCTCCACTTATAAAAGGCCCCCACCACTACCACCTAATTCACACTTTCAATCCATTTGGCTCGGCCAAACTCCTCCCAAATACTCTCCCAACTTCCCCCTCTTACTCTTAGAAGCCTCACTTTGGGAATAACTCTTCCCAAGGAAGCCTTTGGCTCAAATCAAAAAGAGTTACCCGATTTTGAGGTAATGTCTTCTCTAATGTTGTTTTGTTTTATTTTTCTTCTCCAACCCCCTAAACTCTTTTTTTCATTTCTTTTGAAACAAAACCAGTATCATAAATATACTAGGATGTTTTTATAAGAATTATTCGAGCTACACTTACACACACCTACATATAATGGTTAATGAACATACGGTTTCTATGGATGGCGAATTTCTGCCTCACGAAACGATGATTGTTCAACACTCATATAACACCTTCAAATGTGGACATTAAGATGTCACTATATTTATATATGATATATAATATTTTTAGGTTTTACTTATGCTTCTGTATTTCTCATTTATGTCATACGTTATGATTTCCATTATGGGTAAATGCGATAATTTCATTTTAGGAAGTGCGGACTACCGACCCCTCAAAGTGATTTGAATCGTTAATGCCCTAGGTGGGATGTATAAAGGATGGAGTAAATGGTATTATACAATATATTATACTGGAATTATATTATACATTTATATCATTATGATTTCATTCCATTAAATACGAAATATCAATGAAAGTAGCGTTCATGCGTACGTACGGCTTACCGTCTCCATGAACGGTGAATTTCATTTCATACCTCTAAATGTTACGTAATATTATAAATGAATGTATATAATGGATATATATGATATATATGACATCTAAATCCTGAATATAATTCTGTAGATAATGGATATTCTACCACATAAACAACTTGTAATTATAAGAAGTTTATTGTTGACTCAAGTACCAAAGATCGACAAAATGACCGTTATTAACTAAAATAATTACATAATGTTCATATCATTGTAATAAGTGATATAAAAAGGATAATGACATTTAAAATGGTTCATAATAAGGTATATATTAACTCTAGTTTATTATTCAGGAGGTTAAAGAACGGTTGAGTCAAGTCAGACACGAGGTAACGGAATTTCCTAACCCAACTTCCATTCTTTGGGTTAATCTCCTACTTTCAAATTATGTCATGATATTATTATGTCCTATTTTGTATTTTTACTTTCTTTATGTGTACCTATAGATAATACACATAATAGATCTATTTTATTTAAAAAATGATCTTTGTATGGACTTCGTCTCAATCTCCTTTCATTGAGGCATATTTCGTTTTATACACAACTTTCTTTTATACGGTGTATAAACCCCTTTTACTTTTTACGTTTATTCAAAAGGAATATTTTTTATACGAAGCGTTTTGCTAACTAAAAAAAGGGAATGTTTTTCTTTCCGTACTTATGCGGCGACAACGACTTCCCCGCCGCCATGACCATTATTTGTGTTTCGACTTCCTCTACAAGCCATCATTTTTTTAATGAAAAATAAATACAAAGTTTTAACTTTCTTTTATTTTTTTATTGAAAATGGTTTTGAAAGAGTTTTTATTATATCAATGTGTTGTGTTGATATCTTGTGATTGAAATGTGTAAATGTTATGTTTCCTTTATGCATGTTTTATGTGAAACGATTATATTATGGTTTATGATATGTTTAAACCTATTCATATGAGGAATGTATTGGACTTAATAAGTGACGGGTGGAGCCCGCTATAGCTCCTCGATGCATCGGTAGGTCTCATGAGACAACTAGACGTGGAATTGGCCAAGGCCCTTTCCCAATTTGATTTATGGTTTTGGCTGAGGCCTTAATCATTTTAGACATCTTGGCCGAGGCCATGACAAAATGTTTCAGAATGTCTGGCATTATACATTCCCTCATTGTGAAAGTGGTTATTGATATTGCATGTGATTATTCGACTAGTAGAATATCCATGTGAGTAAGTAAATGGCATTATCTCATTTTATTTTTGCCATATTATGATGAAGTTCAAGTTTAAAAAGGATTTTGTTTTAGTTATACATTGCCTTAAATGTAAATGTTTATTTATGAAAGCTTCCGCAATATTTTTATCCTTACTGAGCATCTGAGCTCACCCCTTTTAATGTTTTAATATTTGCCAGGATATGAAGAAGTATTTTATGAATGACTTGCAGGGATTGTCAGAAGAGGATATGAGTGTGGACTATGGAGACATTGTTGTTGTAGTTTTTCATTTTATGATGTAATGTAGCGTTTACGAATGTATCTAGTGTTTCCAAGGCTACTAAACTAATCGGTCTTTCGAGACTTGAACTTTTGTGATCATGCCAATGTTATGAAGTAATGCACCGACTCTGGGTAGCTGGGGTCGGGGTGTTACAGTTGGTATCAGAGGTAGTTTATTACTAACCTTGGAAGCTAGATTTAGATAAACTCTGATTAGAGCACATAGCCCAAAGATAGACTTTGAGGATTAGTATAGAAGAACATCCTAGAATTTTGTTATTGTAGAGATTTTGTGAGTTTTCCGAGCAATACATCCCTCTCTGGATACGAGCAGGTAGAGGCGGCTCTGGCACAGATGTACCTAGGGGTAAAACCTGAAAACACCGCTTTGAGCTAGACTCGAACGGGAACTGGTGCACGACAACGGGTCTTGCTGCACTCTTGGTTACGACACACCCGGGGGATATGCTTAGGATAATTCCCATTTTCATTACAAACCACTATGAATGGTTATGAGTATATACTTCCTCAAATAAAACCTTTTTATGATTATGGATTATATCCATAAATAGTTCAATTTATGTTAAGTATTTTACAAGTATGGAATTATGTATATTGATTCATAAACTAATCTGGTTTATGCCATTGTTTAGAAATGGCGCCTAGTGGAAGGAATGGAAACAGTATCAATGCACGCACTCCGTGTAGGGATTTCCCTCCTGCTCAAGATAATTATTGTGGATCTGGAGATACAACTGGTGCTGATCAACTTATTACCATACTGGGGCAACTCACTCAAGTTATGAATAATAACCTTACTCATATGGATCACCCTGATCCACAACGTGGAGGATCAATGTTAGACCGCTTCATGAGGCAACAACAACCAACATTTAATGGGGGTACAAATCCGTTAGTAGCTGAGCAATGGATAAACTCCTTAGAGAAAATATTCCACGCCTTGGGGAGTAGCGAAAGGGAGAAGGTTATCATGGCAGTTTACCGCCTCACTGGAGATGCCGATCAGTGGTGGTCGCTGATTCAAAACAAAAAGGAAGATGATGACGTATCGAATATGGAATGGAGGGAGTTCAAAGAGATTTTCTTAGAAAAATACTTTCCTCGTGACCATCGAGCAGATATGGAAAGGCAATTTCTGAGTCTAAGGCAGAAGGAGGATGAGAATGTTGCAAAGTATGAGGCTAACTTTACAAGGTTAGCGAGGCATGCTGCCGATTATATACATAACCCAAGGAGTAAGATTGATCGTTTCTTTGATGGGTTAAAACCATTTCTCCATCGAGCTTTAGTATAACAATCCTTCTCGTGATACGAAGATATAGTCTCGTGTGCTATCAAGACAGAAAAGGAATTATCTAAGTCTTATGACAACAAAGTAAAGAAAGAGAAGAAGAGAACAGTGGAACAAGAGATAGATAAAGGGAAAAAGGGAAAGAAGGATTTTCCATTATGTGATAATTATGGGAAGAATCACCCTGGTACTTGCCTAAATGGAATAGGAGTTTGTTATAAATGTGGAGAAAAGGGTCACCAGGCTCGTGATTGTAAGGGAAAGAAAGAGGCTATCAAAGTTGAATGCTAAAATTGTAGAGAAATGGGTCATTATGAAAATGAATGTCCTAAGCATCAGGGAAACTTACCTCAGAAAAGGCCAAGGGATCAAGGACAATCTTATGTTGTTACTACAGTTGAAGCAGAATAACTAATGTATTGGTGCTTTTGGACTCATGGATTATATTCTGGTTATTAGAATAATGTGATATATATATAAGGATTGTACTGCAGTACTTGTTGATTTCAGTAAGCTTTTAATATGATAAAGGTTATCATATTTTTTGTATGTGACAAAAAGAGAAACATTAATTTGTTTGGGGAATCTAATAAATTGATTTTGGAATTAAGAGACCTTTTAGAGAAAGTCTGGACATAGGTATTTTGGATAACTATAAAGGTTGGAGTGGATTAAGTTGATCTTTGGATAGTATTGTTTAAGGTTAAAAAATTTATGAATATTATTTTTGGAATATTATAATACTATAGTTTTAGGAAAAGGACAACCTGCAGGGTGGGGTATAACCCGTCGCGTCGAAAAAAGCTGCAGGAATCGAACCCACAATCATAGTGCGACAGGCCTTTATTTCCTACCACTAGCCTACAGGAAGTCCTTGGTTATTACAAAATAATTTTACTAATCTAAATGGTATGTGTTAACATTTGGAACATTATACAATTAGGATAAGTATAATATTTTTGAGTTCTATTATCTTTTTGAGTGAAAGATGAGTTGAAGGTTGAAACTCTAATTGTCAAGCATAAATATATATATACTTATCTCTTATTCAATGAATAAATTAATTCTTAAACTTTAGTAAAGGGATATTAAAACAAAAAAATGTGTTATCCTAATAACCTATGTCTTGTTGAACTGATGATATTTTAAATCAACATAGATTGAAGGATTTGAGGCCCTCAATTTGACAGTTGATTGTGATTGATGACATCAATCACTCCCTACAAATATTTACGTTGTTCCTCCAATTATATGTCTCTAATTGCCACCAATGTTCTCCTAATCAATATCATAATTGGGTGGTGAATTTTCCATTTCCCTTTCCCTCTTATTAAGGCTAAATTTTATTAATCTTGTTTCCGATGTGGGTTTTCCTCAAAGGTATTTTCTCTTTTTAACCTTTTATTTTCAATGAAAAATTTCAAATTGCGAGGACGTAATTTATTGAAGGAGGGGAGAATGTAACACCCCGAGATTCCACGGTACGCTTCTCATTCAATAATGCAATAGCTTGCATTGTACGCAACTTCGTCTTCTAAAACACCGCGACTAATCAAAGCAGCCGCTATGAATAGTAATAACCACTTTTTAAAATTATAGAAATTTTATATTTCAAAATGGACTTCATTTTTGGATTTGGAATATCCAAATTACCCTATGTTTAATTTTTGGTATTTTTCTGAGAACTTCAAATTTTTTATAGTGAAAAATACTTAAAAACAACTTTTTTAATCAAAATAATTTATAGTGATAAATTATACTATTTAGTGGTTTTAAAGTATAATTAGAATATATTTTTACCATTTTATCCAATGGTGGTCATTAGAGTTAATTTAACATTGAAATTGGACATAAACAATTGTCAATCTTTTGATATAAATTGTTTCTTAAAAAACACGCTATTGTTGGGACAGCGGGAATTAATTATAATATTAATTAACGCAACTTATATGTTTGGAATTTTGGAAAATAGACATCATTTTTGAATTTGGAATATCAATTATAGCTTAGGGTGAAATTTTGGCATTGTTCTGAAAAACTTCAATTTTTGATGAATAGTGAAACCACTAAGTGATAGTTAAATAAATGATTTTTCGTTTAAATGAAATATTACCACTTCTGTGATTTGATTTTCAAAAATTAGATATACATGGTTGTCATTAAGAAGTAAAACGTGGTTCAATGAGATTAAAATAATTTTTTTGGTGAATAGTAACTTTTAAGTTCTTAATCGCGATTAGAGGTAATTAGTGTAGTTTAAGGTAAAAATAATGTTGTAATAATATGAGATGAGCTTGAAACTTCTACTACTCCTCTTTGATGAGTCATGGCCGACCAAAACAACCCATGGGTCATCTTGGGGACCCCATGGAGCCACTTTTGTTGGAAAATGACATTAATATATATTTATTTAATGTTAAAATTAAATTGACACAAACATGAGTTATTCTACTAAAACAGTTTTTAAGTGGGGTTACACAAATCCAAATATTGACTATAATTTTTCATTAGAAAGCTAAAACGATTTCCTACATCATAGTATTTTTTTATAATTTTTAGACATTAAATAAATTAAATTATTTATGACATCATGATGATGCAGTGATGACCTCATTATTTAACGATTTAAATAAAATGGAAAGATAATGTAATATCTAAGACCTACACATGTCCAAAACCTATTGGATGAGGATATTTCAAACCCTTATCACCTTAGCCTCGAATTATACAAGTGTGAGACCTTTAGAATCCTAAAATCATTGTATAATAGAATAACATTTCATTAATTTCCAAAAGTGCCCCTCCTCTCCACTTATAAAAGGCCCCCACCACTACCACCTCATTCACACTTTCAAGCCATTTGGATCGGCCAAACTCTTCCCAAGTACTCTCCCAAATTCCCCCTGTTACTCTTAGAAGCCTCACTTTGAGCATAACTCTTCCCAAGGAAGCCTTTGTCTCAAATCAAAAAGAGTTACCCGATTTTGAGGTAATGTCTTCTCTAATGTTGTTTTGTTTTATTTTTCTTCTCCAACCCCCTAAACTCTTTTTATTCATTTATTTTGTAACAAAACCAGTATACTAAATATACTATGATATTGTTATAAGAAGTATTCGAGCTACTCTTACACACACCTACATATAATGGTTAATGAACATACGGATTCTGTGGATGGCGAATTTCTGCCTCACGAAACGATGATTGTTCAACACTCATATAACACCTTCAAATGTGGCCATTAAGATGTCACTATATTTATATATGATATATAATATGTTTAGGTTTTACTTATGCTTCTTTATTTCTCATTTATGGCATACTTTATGATTTCCATTATGGGTAAACGCGATAATTTCATTTTAGGAAGTGCGGACTACCGCCCCCTCAAAGTGATTTGAATCGTTAATGCCATATGTGGGATGTATAAAGGATGGAGTAAATGGTATTATACACTATATTATACTGGAATTATATTATAAATTTATATAATTATGATTTCATTCCATTAAATACGAAATATAAATGAAAGTAGTGTTCATGCGTACGTACGGCTTACCGTCTCCATGAACAGTGAATTTCATTTCTTACCTCTAAATGTTATGTAATATTATAAATGAATGTATATACTGGATATATATGATATATATGACATCTAAATCATGAATATAATTCTGGATATAATGGATATTCTACCACATAAACAACTTGTAATTATAAGAATTTTATTGTTGACTCAAGTACCAAAGATCGACAAAACGACCGTTATTAACTTAAATAATTACATAATGTTCATATCATTGTAATAAGTGATATAAAAAGGATAATGAAATTTAAAATGGTTCTTAATAAGGTATATATTAACTCTATTTTATTATTCAGGAGGTTATAGAATGGTTGAGTCAAGTCAGACACGAGGTAAGGGAATTTCTTAACCCAACTTCCATTCTTTGGGTTAATCTCCTACTTTCAAATTATGTCATGATATTATTATGTCCTATTTTGTATTTTTACTTTCTTTATGTGTACCTATAGAGAATACACATAATAGATCTATTTTATTTTAAAAATTATATTTGTACGGACTTCGTCTCAATCTCCTTTCATTGAGGCATATTTCGTTTTATACACAACTTTCTTTTATACGGTGTATAAACCCCTTTGACTTTTTACGTTTATTTAAAAGGAATCTTTTTTATACGAAGCGTTTTTCTATACGACAAAATGGAATGTTTTTATTTCCGTAATTATGCGGCGACAAAGACTTCCCCACTGCCGTGACCACTATTTTTGTTTCGGATTCCTCTACAAGCCATCATTTTTTTTAATGAAAAATAAATACAAAGTTTTAACTTTCTTTTATTTTGGTATTGAAAATGGTTTTGAAAGAGTTTTTATTATATCAATGTGTTGTATTGATATCTTGTGATTGAAATGTGGAAATGTTATGTTTCCTTTATGCATGTTTTATGTGATACGATTATGTTATGGTTTATGATATGTTTAAACCTATTCATATGAGGAATGTATTGGACTTAATAAGTGACGGGTGGAGCCTGATATAGATCATCGATGCATCGGTAGGTCTCATGAGACAACTAGACGTGGAATTGGCCAAGGCCCTTTCCCAATTTGATTTATGGTTTTGGATGAGGCCTTAATCATTTCAGACGTCTTGGCCGAGGCCTTGACAAAATGTTTCAGAATGTCTGGAATTATACATTCCCTCATTATGAAAGTGGTTATTGATATTTCATGTGATTATTCGACTAGTAGAATATCAATGTGAGTAAGTAAATGGCATTATTTAATTTTATTTTTTCCATATTATGATGAAGTTCAAGTTTAAAAAGGCTTTTGTTTTAGTTATACATTTCCTTAAATGTTAATGTTTATTTATGAAAGCTTCCGCAATATTGTTATCCTTACTGAGCATCTGAGCTCACCCCTTTCAATGTTTTAATATTTTCCGGGATGTGAAGAAGTATTTTGTGAATGACCTACAGGGATTGTCAGAAAAGGATATGAGTGTGGACTATGGAGACTTTTTTATTGTAGTTTTTTACTTTATGATATAATGTAACATTTACGAATATATCTAGTGTTTCCAAGGCTACTAAACTAATCGGTCTTTCGAAACTTGATCTTTTGAGATCATGCCAATGTTACGAAGTAATGGACCGACTCTGGGTAGCTGGGGTCGGGGCGTTACAATTTGGCTCGTCCAACCTCTTCCCAAATACTCTCCAACTTTCCCCCTTACTCCTAGAAGCCTCACTTTGTGCAGAACGCTTCCCAAGGAAGCCTTTGGCTCAAATCAAACAGAGTTACCCGATTTTGATGTAATGTCTTCTCTAATGTTGTTTTGTTTTATTTTTCTTCTCCAACCCCCTAAACACTTTTTATTCATTTCTTTTGTAACAACACCAGTATACCCAATATACTAGTATGTTTTTATAAGAAGGATTCGATCTACACTTACACACGCCTACATCTAATGGTTAAAGAACATACTGTTTCTGTGGATGGCAAATTTTTACCTCACGAAACGATGATTGTTCAACACTCATATAACACCTCTAATGGTGGCCATTATGATGAAACTATTTTTATATATTATATATATTATGTTTTTGTTTTCCTTGTGATTTTGTATTTTTCATTTATGGCATACGATTATGGTTTCCATTATGGGTAAACGCGATATTTTCATTTTAGAAAGTGCGGACTGCCGCCCCCTCAAAGTGATGTGAATCGTTAATGCCGTATGTGGGATGTATAAAGGATGGAGTAAATGATATTATATATGATATTATACTGGAACTATATTATACCTTTATATAATTATGATTTCATTCCATTAAATACAAAATAGAAATGAAAGTAGCGTTCATGCGTACGTACGGCTTACCGTCTCCATGAACGGTGCATTTCATTTCTTACCTCTAAATGTTACATAATATTATGAATGAATGTATATACTGGATATATATGATATATATAACATCTAAATCATGAATATAATTCTGGAGATAATGGGTATTCTACCACATAAACAACTTGTAATTATAAGAAGTTTATTGTTGACTCAAGTACCAAATATCGACAAAACGACCGTTATTAACTTAAATAATTACATAATGTTCATAACATTGTAATAAGTGATATAAAAAGGATAATGAAATTGAAAATGGTAGATATTAACTCTAGTTTATTATTCAAGAGTTTAAAGAACAGTCAAATCAAGTCGGACATAAGGTAAGGGAATTTCTTAACCCAACTTCCATTCTTTGGGTTAATCTCCTACTTTCAAATTATGTCATGATATTATTATGTCTTATTTTGTATTCTTTATGTGTACCTATAGTGGATAAACATAAAAGATATATTTTATTTTAAAAATGATCTTTTTTAGGACTTCGTCTCAATCTCCTTACATTGAGGCATATTTGGTTTTATACACAATTTTCTTTTATACGGTGTATAAACCCCTTTGACTTTTACGTTTATTCAAAAGGAATCTTTTTTATACAAAGCGTTTTACTAAACGACAAAAAGGGAATGTTTTTCTTTCCGTACATATGCGGCGACAATGACTTCTCTTCCGCCATGACCATTATTTGAGTTTCAGCTTCCTCTACAAGCCATCACTTTTTTTTAATGAAAAATAAATACAAAGTTTTAACATTGTTTTATTTTGGTATTGAAAATGGTTTTGAAAGCATTTTTATTATATCAATGTGTTGTATTGAAATCTTGTGATTGAAATGTGGAAATTTTATGTTTCCTTTATGCATGTTTTGTGTTATATGATTATGTTATGTTTTATGATATGTTTAAACCTATTCATATGAGGAATGCATTGGACTTAATAAGTGACGGGTGGAGCCCGCTATATATCCTTGATGCATCGGCGGGTCTCATTAGAAAAACTAGTGTCTTGGCACGAGGCCTTGACAAAATCTAATTTGCGGTCTTGGCACAAGGCCTTGGCTATGTGGTTATGATCGTCTGACATTATGCATTCCATCATTATGAAAGTGGTTATTGATATTGCATGTGATTATTCGACCAGTAGAATATCCATGTGAAGAATTGAATGACATTATCTCATTTTACTTTTGCCATATTATGTTAAAGTTCATGTTTAAAAGGATTTTGTTTTAGTTATACATTGCCTTAAATGTTTATGTTTATTAATGAAAGCTTCCACTATATTGTTATCCTTACTGAGCATCTGAGCTCACCCCTTTCAATGTTTTAATATTTTCCAGGATGTGAAAAAGTATTTTATGAATAACCTGCAGGGATTGTCAGAAGAGGATATGACTGTGGTCTATGGAGACTTTGTTATTGTAGTTTTTCACTTTATGATTTAATGTAACGTTTATGAATGTATCTAGCGTTTCCAAGGCTACTAAACTAATCGGTCTTTCGAGACTTGATCTTTTGTGATCATGCCAATGTTACGAAGTAATGCACCGACTCCGGGTAGCTGGGGTCGGGGTGTTACAGGATTTGTTGGGGCATCTTAATCTTTTATGAATTACTTTAGGTCCCCAATTTAATATTTCCATTACCCTGTCTAATAACTATTAAATCTAATTTTCCCCTTATTAGTAAAATTTATTATGAAAATATTTTCAACACCCTTATGTATGTTGTAATTTTTCTATAAAGGATTGTAGGTATTGAGACATGATATTAAAAGTGATTATTTCCCCTTTCCTAGTTATTTCTATTGTATGCTTATTTATGCTTTATTCTTTTGGTTCATTTTGTTGGTTTGTCTTAGAAGTTAGGGAGGTCAATTTCTTATGGTGGGTTTGATCATCCTAACTTGGCTCAATGAGGGTTGTTTTTTTAGATTTCATATGTGGTCTTTTACTTCTTTTGAGTAACTCATATACTGGTTATTTTCTTTTCCATACTAAATAATATAAGAGGTTTTTTTATTATCATTTTTGTAGGTCCAGATCATACAAAAGGACGTCATATACTTTCATTCATTTGTTTATTTTTTTGAATCTTTTGAATCGTGATATTCCATTCCACTTTTCATTATATTTTAGTTATAAAATATCATTTATATTTAAAAATTATAAAGGTTGTTATAATTTGGTTTCCCCTTTGTGCACACACATGCATGTCTATCTATAAAATATACAATGAATTCATTATTTATGCTTTTGTTTTCCAAAATATGGGTGGAATTTTTTATTACATGAATATTGGAGAGAATGATCCCACAAATCAAGATTTATTTACTTTTGACAATAAAATTATTTTCCATGTGAATCATATAGTCTTGAAATATTGATGAAAAACAACAAAAAACAAATTTTTGATAACTTCGTTGTAACTATTTAAAAAATGGGGGTGCCACATAGAAGATTTCTATAGGTGATAGCTTCCTTTATATTCCACAGAACCCCACTACGGTTTATCAGCACACTGACCCACTCTATTGTTGTGATAGTGCTTGATTTATTCCATGATGTACATTGGTAGAGTTTCCAAGAACATGTTTCTCATGATGTCCATCCACTCTACAACCTCCATCTAATCCTCTATTATTGAAAAATCTACCAAAAATATTGTACTTGATGCTACAACGTATGCTATGGAACCTTAGAACTCACTAATATGGGTTCCATAACTATCAGTGAGGTGTAATTAGTATTTTCCCACCCCACCCCAGTACTCATACCATGAACTTCTAATTGATGAATTGTTTCCTATGCATCTCCTAGCTAATCCACTGATTTTTGAAGTCCTCTTATAGTTTTTATATGTTTTCCATGTATTAAATATTATGGGTTTTCTTGTTTTACTGCATCAAATCTATGTTTCCTCCCCTCCCAAACAATGAATGATTAAATGTGGAATGAGTTTTCTCTAGTATTACTTTTCATTCTTTGTGTTTAAAAATATTCTAATTTATAATAGAACTACTACAACAAAGGTAATTAATATTACAATAAAAGTTGATTTTCAATGAAAAAGTGATTAAAATTTAATTAATGATAAATTCATGCAACCTTTTTAGTGCTAGGAACAACACTGATAACATCCCACATTATAAGCACAAATAGACAGTCATGATAAAGGACCCCTTTATCATCACTAAAATAAAACAACAATAAAGGGCTCCATTATGAATTTTTTATTTTAGTTCTAATATTGGGGGAATTTATCATTCATTTATTTTAGAATTTATTAAGGGTTCCTTTTTCTGTGATTTTCTATCACTAATAAAGGTTATATTTATCTAAGCTTTTGGTAGTGCTAATAACGATCATGAAATTTATGCAATGATTCCACAGCCTTGCATCAGCCCTACAGTTGGAAACCTAATCATGAAACTAAATAGATATAAGTAAAAATCTACTAAAAGACGATTTAAATAAAAATATAACATGTCACTATCATTTCAATTAAAAATATTCATG
Organism: Viscum album; assembly: GCA_963277665.1. NCBI lineage: Eukaryota > Viridiplantae > Streptophyta > Magnoliopsida > Santalales > Viscaceae > Viscum > Viscum album. The sequence goes on along the minus strand of OY728158.1, from coordinate 352,216,153 downwards.
CATGATATTTATATTTATGTGTTCTATAAAACCAATCAAAAAAATACAACCAATATACAAAATAGTAACTCTTGTAGTAGGATTTCTCCAAAGATCAATCACTATAGAGAAGCTTTCCCCTTCATTAAAACAACATTGATTTTATTAATAGTAAATAAAAAATAAAAAATTTATAATTTTATTAGTTTATTTTCTATATATGATAATTTATATTTGATAATTACTATATAAATTTTAACAATATTATTAGTTAAACATGTTTTGAAATAATTTAGTAAATTCCTACACAACACAAATGAATTATGGATTATTTTACAGAGGTTTGACAACAATACGAGCTTTTTTTATTGGATTTGGATATTTGATACTTATTTCAATATAAAATGAAACTTTTATATTGAAAACATGCACTTTGATTAATACCAACCACATCATGTGTCAGATTGAAAATTGTTCAATTAATACACATCACAATAGAATTATTGATCATAGTTATAAAGTTGTAAAATAGTCCGATCTTGTTTGATTCATACTGAACACATCACCTTTTTAATTTATGTTCATTTGTTTTAAAATTTTCAAAACCGAATTATGGATAATTTAAATAATATTTGAAAAAAATATGATCTTGTTTTATCATTTTGTCCCATGTATCTCATTTTATACGAAAACGATTCATTTATATTGAAAACATTTACATAGAGTCATGATGACCACATAATTCATCATATTGGCATGATACCAATTTATATACATCATAAATGAATTATATTTAATTTATATAATTTTTTAAATCATTATGAGCTCATTTACATAGTTTTGGCTTTGTAATGCATATTTTAAAATAAACTATAACATATATATATATATAAACAATGAAATTAAAGTCATTCTTTCCACATTGTGTGTTATATTGATATTAATCCAATTTTTATATATCACAAATGAATTATAGAGTATTTTACTAAAGTTTGAAAACAATCTGAGCAAATTTTTAAATTTTTCTCTCTTGAGGTGTGTTTTAAACTAAATTGATAATTTTACATTAATTATACACACTTCATGTTATTGAAGTGACATTGTCAATCATATTGATATGTGGTTAATTATTACACATCAAAAATTGGATTATGGATGGTTTTCTTAAATTTTGAGAATAATCTAAGCTTGTTTTTTTTGTTTTGGAATTGTGATGAGCATTTTATTCTAAAATTGCACTCTTATATTGAAAAAATACACATTAATTCATACCAACCACATCATCTTTTATATTGACATTTGGTTCATTCCTACAAGTCAAAATTAATTTATGGATCATTTTACTATTGTTTGAATTTAATCTAAGAGTTTCTTCATAGTTTTTTCTATGTGATATGCAACATAAAAAATATTGACCCTTTAATATGGAATACTTGCACATAGATTCATACCAACTCCATTTTGTCCCATAATAATGTGTTGTCAATTAGAATATGAAAAAATGAATTATCAATCACTTTATCAATGTTTGATAACAATCTAGAATCTTTTCCTTGTGTATTTTTGTGTGATGATTATTTTAAACTAAAATGGAAAATCAATATTGAGAACTTGAACTTATATTCATACCCGCGACATCATATTTCAGACTGAAATATAGTCGGTTCTTACATGTCATAAATCAATCATGGGTAATTTTTTTACTGTTTGAAAACAATATTATATCATTTTTTCAATTGTGTCTATGTGACTCATTTTAAATAAAAATGAAAACATTATATTGAAAAAATGTAGTTCAATTCATACATACCATAGTATATGTATGTTTGATGTTTGGATTATTCCTATATATAAAAAATGAAATATGGATTTTTTTCCTAATGTTTGAAAATAATCCTACTAGGTTTTCTTGATTCTGGCTATGAGACATATGTATTAAAAAAACGTGTACTTCTATATTGAAAATAGAAACATCATTTCATACCAAACACGTCTTTTTTTTATTTATGGTTGGACAATTCATACATGTCACAAATGACTTAGGTATTTTCTTACTAAATTATCAAAAGAATATGAATGTGTCTTCTTGTATTTCTATATTTCTTATGTTTTTTTATTAATATTTTAATTTTAAATTGAATACCCACATTTCATGTCATATTAGTCATATCATGTATGAAATTGATCTGAAAAAAACACCTAAACAAAAAAATATGTATCATTTTTTCTTGTGTTTGAATACAAAAAGACCTCATTTTTTTGATTTTGGGGATGTTACATTCATTTTTTAAAAAATGGAACTTTTATATTGAAAACGTGTTTTTCAACTCATACCAGCCATAACATTATCTAAATTAACATGAGATAAATTTTTACACATAAAAATGAGTTATGAATCCTCTTTCTAATGTTTAAAAACAGTTTGAGATTTTATTCTTCTTTTCTTCTGATGATTATCATTTTAAACTAAAATGACACTTATATATTGATATCATGAACTTAGAGTCCTATCAAAAACATCGTTTGATGGATTGACATGAGGTCAATTCCTATACATTATAAATTAATTATGGATCATTTTTCAAAATATTGAAAATAATCCGAGTGTGTTTGCCCAGTATTTTCTAAAGACATGATTTTTAAAATAAAATGTCACTTTTATATTGTGGACATGCACGTGGAGTAGTACGATCCATATCATGTGTTGGATTGATGTGAGGTCAATTACTACATGACAAAAATGAATTTTGGGTGTTTTTCTTAATGTTTCTGGACAATCTGATATTTTTACATAGTTTTTTATAAATGATGGGTGTGTTACATGAAAATTACACTTAAAAACATGAAATTTGAGTCATATCTGCCTCATCACATGTTATATTTATGTGTGGTAATTTCCTACAGATCAAAAAATATTTACGGATCATTTTACTATGGGTTGAATAAAATAAGAGCTTGTTTTATCAATTTATTATTTGTGATGCATGATTTAATCTAAAATGACAATTTTAAATTAAAAAGGACATGTTTTTGTAATACCATCCACGTATTGTTTTAGACTGACATGTGGTATATTATTTCATGTCACACATGAAATATGGATCATTATCATAATTTTTTAAACCAATGGGAGTTTTTTTTATTCTTGGATATGTGATGGGTGGTTTAAACTAAAATCACACTTTTATATTGAAAACATGAACTTTGAGTCATTCTTTCCACATCATGTGTTAGATTTTTGTTCAGTCAATTCATACACATTATAAATGAATTATATACCATTTTATAGAATTTTCAAGACAATATGATATTGTTTTCTCATTTTTCTCTACGAGTATAATTTTTAAACTAAAATGACACATTTGATGTTTATAACATGAACTTAGAGACATACATGAAAAATAGTGTTTCGATTAATACATGTATGATTCCCTGATGTAAAAAATAAATTATTTATCAATTTCTTTAATGTTGAATAATATATGAACATTTTTACTCAGTTTGGACAATGTATTGTGCATTTCATTATAATATAAATCTATTATATTGAAAAAAACACTTGGATTCATTATAATAACACTGTGTGTTATAATGATTCCCGGTTAATTTATACACATAACAAATGAATTGTGGATTATTTTTATAAATTTTTAGTATAATATGATCTCGTATACACTTTTTTAGATTTTTTTGTTTAATTTAGAGTAAAATGATACTTTTAATTTTAATACTTTCATGTTGACTCATACTAGTTAGATTGTCTGTTGTATTGATGTGTGGATGATTCCTACCCATCACACATGAATTATGGATCGTTGTCCTAAATTTTGAAGACAATATGATCTTGTTTTATTGGTATTTATAAATTGATATAGGTTTTAAAATAAAATGAAAAAACTTTTGAAAACATGGAAATTAATTCATTCAAATAACATCATTTTTCAGACTGATTTTCAGTCAATTTCTAAATATAAAAAATGAATTATAGATAAAGTCTGATAATTTGGAAAAAAATCTTAACTTACTTGGTTAGTTTTGACAATATTACACATTTTTTTAACAAAAATAGAACTTTTATATTGAAAAAAAAATCATTGAGTCAAACCATCAATAATTTCTATTAGATTATTATCTGTTTGTATCACACACATCACAAATAAGATCATTCGCTATGTTAAAATCCATTGGAAAAAATAAAAACACCCAAATAAGAACAAAAAATGTTCAAATAATGAAAGATCTTGAATGGAAGTTCACATGTAAAAAATAGTGTCTTTTAAAGTGTTGATTTGTCCATAGAGTATAAGGGATAGAGGAATCAAATTTTTAGTTCCATGAGAGCATGAAAAACATGAGGGATGGGGTCCTCTATTAGGGTTCTATTTAAATGATCGTAAAAGGTTTTATCAGTTCTATTTAAAAAATTGTTAATAGTGGCCGATATTTATCAACTCTAAAATATAAATTGATGATAAATCCAATATTCAAGAGTTATAACTCTTAGAACTAATATATATCAGATTTTATCTTCACATTATAGAAAAATTTTAACATGAATGGTTTTATAAGTACATTCTAATTTATCATTGAAAATGCCTATATTTATCTATAATCATTTGAATGAGATGATAATGTTCCAGATTTATTGATGTAGGTGGTAATGACCGTTGAGCCCAGCCCTCCCCCTATAGATTGGGAGGGACCTCTATCATCCTTTGAGGGAACTCAACCTCTCTCTTTCCCTCTCTTTTCTATCTCCAATGTTTTTTCTTCTTTAACCCAGATCTCATATGTCCCTAAGGTTCTATATTTTCTTGATGGATTCCAAAAGAATTTTCTCTCATCCTCAGAGTTCATTGATTCCTCATTTCTTCTGAACCTTATTTTGATAACATGATTGTTTCGTAGTTCCTTAAAACATGTTTTCTAGTTTTAAGAATCACTATTTCCTGGTGGTTTCCATTGAATTTATTTATGGATCCAGAAACTTCCAAAAGTTATTTATCCAAAGGGGACCTCCTTTACAAAGGCAGGCGTTCATTAAGATTGAACTTTATGATACTTAAGAATGTTCATTGGTTGACATGATGGGAGTTCAGACTCATTACATCCTTTAGGCGGGGGGAATAATTATCTACTCTGGGACTCTCTTTGTAAATTTTAGATATTATCATGAATCCTTATTAATTCACCAATTATATCATAAGTATCCCATGGAATTTACAATCAATTATTAACATGTGTAAAATTTATAATGATCAATATGCATTCAAGGTTCTTAATTAATGGAAATACCCATATGTATTCGAGGTTTTCTCTCAATCGTATACTCTAATATACTGATTAGATATTCTTTTAATCATTGGTGTGATGATACCAGTTTTTATGTCACTCAGTGGGGCACTCTAGAATTTATTGTCATCCTAAGAGATGAAGGTTTGTTTTGATCTTGGGATCATTCCTGTGAAATGGGATACCTATGTATCCTTTTGAATGGATTCAGAACCCTCGTAGTATGGTGCCACTTAACAGGACACATCATACCTTTTAAGGTCATGTGATAAGGACCTCTAAGTGAAAGGTGATTGGTCAAAACATAGTGTAGGACTTATGATGATGTAGCCCAAGGAACTTGGAAAGGATATGTGTTTCCAAGTAAGATCAGACCATTTTGATAATATGGACTAAGGATAACATGGTTTCTTTGAAGTGTTGTATTTTAACTTCAAGGAGGCTTCCTAAGTATCCCATATGGATGGGAAACAAATCCCATGTTGTTCCATAAAACCCATAAGAGAGCATAGTCTCTTTAGAGATATGTTTTTGGGATTAATTCTTGAAAAGTATGACTTGGTGATTTGAGGATTGAATTTGGGGATTATTCCTAATGATTATGACCAAATTAATGGAATTTTGGGTGAATTCTTGAAGAGAACATCTAGTGAGCTCGGTCCTTGAGAAGGCTTCCTAAATATCCCAGTTATGGTGGGAATCCAAGTTCTCGTAGTTCCTTCCAATGAGTGTTTTTTCACATCTTGTAATAATCAGGTATCTCTAAGCCCACATGAGTCATGCTCGGTGTGAGCAACAAGAGGATGTGAAAGATTCAACAATGACACTTCACACTTTTCCCCCTCTGCTGATGGAAGATGGTACATCAACTGTGGAAGTAGGCGAGGCAACAAGCCTTCCCTCTATTATTTTCACATTGGTTGAGGGTCCAATAGAAGAAAAAAGGGGAAAAGGTTAGGGGCTTATACCATGATGGATGACCATTATAACAAAGAATAATGGGAGAGGAAAAGGGTAACAATAGTCTATGTGCCTATCTCCCCTCTGGTCTTTGGCACCGAAGAGGAGAGGAGGAGAAATGATGATACTACAAGAAAAAAATATAGGGGCTTACGCCAAGATGGTTGCCCAAAAATTGATCCCAGTAGGGGAGGGGGACTTCTCATTTTCATACATGGAAAATATATTGTTACCTATACCTTCGCTACTAGTGACTTGAGGTTCCGAGTTTTAGAGATGAGAAGGGGAGGACATAACCAAATCCCTTATTCTCAAAATAGAGAACTTCCTAGAAATTTTTCTATGAGATATGTCCACGTGATTGTGGATATTCAAACCCAATAACACTCCATTAATCCTAACCCCATTGTGAAATAAATGTAGAAAACCTCTGACAGTGGAAATACAAACCCAAATTGGAGACACACTGATGTTCCTTTACCAAATGTTTAATAAGTCATGTGGTTTTGGTGGATGTCTCAGCAGAATCCCTTTAAGATAAGGGATCCAATGAATAATAACCCTTCCCATGAATGACTTTGAGGAAGGCTTGATGGCTTGTAAACTGAAGATAGTAAAGAGAAGTAAGTGAACCAAGGAGGGGTGTCCAAGAAGATAAGGGCGCACAAGTATGGGCATGCAATTAATCTTGGGAAACCTGATGTTCACTTACAAAATGAACAACTTGTGTGGTAATACTTCTGATAGATCTTACTCATGCCTTCAAGAGTATTCATATGTGATCCAAGAAGTGGGGAACTCAAGTTCCTGTGATAGGAATGGGGGGCACACAAGTATTTCTGAATTTGGGAAGTTGGGTGATTTAGGTGCACAAGTTTTATGGTTTTCAAACACTAAAAGGACTTATGTCCAATGATACTCCCTTAAATCCTTCAATCAAGGTATTGAAGAATTATCTATAAATTTTCAGAAGACCGGGGAGAAGTACTTGGGAGACCAGAGTAGCAATCAGACTTCAAGGAAATTCACCCATACAAATGGGGGCTCCAAGGGTCTATTTATAGGAAAATAAATGTCCTTGGACGAAATAAGTTGGGCGTGAAAGTGACTTGCATTCCAAATTGGGGTGCACAAGTACCTTGTACTTTGCTGGTGTTTTGAATAGACTAGGGAGACACCGTTAGCAATTATCCAAAATTACACTTTCATTCGTCTCTTGCATGGTGGTACATATGTGGGCTGTATGACATATAGGGGTGCACATGTAGGTCGTGCACCATATGAGTTTTGGATAAACTAAGGCGGCCAACAACTCATTCCATTGAATTTTTTTGAATTTTCGTTATGCATTCCCTCTTTTGTTTCTAATGGAATCCCATTGTCATGCATTTTAGACTCTTTTCAAAATGGAGTTTCAACAATGATTCAAAAAACAGAATCTATTGGTGAATTCATTTGAACAGATTTTTAGATAATGGGGACAATGTGAACGATTCACTATGTGTCTCCTTAATAGTTTTCACATCATGATTCAGTTCTCTTTATGGAATGAATTTCTCTATCCCTAGTACATTACCCCCTACATTTAAAATAGATTTTTTTTCTTATTCATGATGACTTATGATTTCCACCTGAAATGATATTATTCAACTATGAATATTTTTGTTAGTTTTCCAGACCACCCTCTTCATTTTCAAAAGCCATCTATTATTCAAATGATAGACAATTTGGCTGGTAGATATTTATGTTCTACTTGTAGAAAAACAAGTATTTTTTCTTATTTATCTGAAAATTTTCCTTAAAGCCGATGTTTTAATAACTATAGAAAATAATGTTTGGATTGAAGTTCGGGAAGTGTTCCTCTACAAGAAACCAATTTATTTTGAGTCAAAGATTTATTTTTTCTATTCATTGAAGAAAATGTGTAACTATATGGTAGTTCATTGGCATGGTTCCGCAAATAAATACAAGAAGTTGGATGCACGATTGGGATGTATTGGTAAGGTTATGGTGTCCATTTATGGTACAGGTCAGAAGGAAGAGGTTCAAATTGGTTTTCTATAGATCTAAGAAGTAATTCAAAGGTATATCGCATTGGATCACTTGAGGGAGGAGAGTCGAATAGTGCATAAATATATGCTGGCCTCATAGCTAAACAATTGACTCTGAATGGAATAGAAAAAGTTGTCACCATCTATAAGGAGGCTTATTTTTGAATCTCTGATTAAAGTGTAATAGACATATATGTTAGACTAAGATGTGATTTTGAGGGGATGTGTGCAACAGGTCCCATGGAAATTATAATAAATGTTGTTAAGGAGACATCTAATGTGGAGGTAGCGAGAATTGGTGATAAACATAAACACAAGGAGGTTTTATAGGTGGTAGGTGATGAAGATTCAATAGTCTATATAACCAATGGAGTTAGTTGGGGATGGGTCAATTTAACATGTTGGGGGATGAAGAGAGGGACTAGCTCGACAATTAATATTAATAAATTTAAATATCTCGAGAATTCATGTTCAGTTTACTGAAAATGGGATTAATTACATGAAATAATGGGCATAGAAACCCCAATACTAGCAAAGAAATTATTTGATGGTCAATTACATTATTGGATAGATTAGGAGGAGGAGATATCTAGCTAGGTTTTGGTTTACACTATCAATGGAGTGAATGTAAAAATCCAATACATCCCAAGGATGAGGAAGGGGAAGAAAGAGAAAATGGATTTAGGAAGATGTAGTGTTTTAAATAGAAAGGGGTCTGAAGGATGTAAGGTCTACCCTTAGTTACCTATGTGGAAGGAAAAAAGGTCATCAATAAAGAATAAGTTGATGGGTAGTGGACACATCTCTCATGGGTAGGAAGGAAAAGAAGAGTTTGAATCATTATAGTGAAATTAGATAATGGATTATAGTGAGGCCAAAGAACAAGAACATGATGGTGGTATAATGGAAGATCTAATTTAGGGGTTGGATTTATCAAATAGTAACATCAAGGAAATAGATAATAAGGGTGGTGAAAATGGGGAGGTATGGGTTCTTATTATTAATTTTAATGAAAAATGACAGAGGAGGGGTTTGAGATCAATAATACACCGAAGTAAATCTATGGGATTATTGAGAGGATGATTCAAGTCATTAATAATAATTTATTATGTGTATGGATCAATAATCAAGACATTATTTTGTTATCTAGCTTCAAAAAAGGGAGATTAGTGTGAAATATTTTATCCAAACAATGGACATAAAGGCCTGCTGTTTTCAACACCTCATCAACGATGACCCAAACATGAAGGTTGTTGCACTTTAATGAAGGTTCTACGTAGGTGAGGTTTATAATATAATTAAACTCAATTTTAATGATTTAGGGATTTCTTATGGTGTCTTTTGATTACATGTTCAAAACATGAAATGGTTCTCACTTTTTCCATAAAAGTTATTTTGATAATAAAAAGTTATTTTTCAATTAACTGATGAAGACTATATAAAATAAATTATAAAATATTAAACAAATATTTTTAAAAATAAATAAATTATTAAAAAGGTAAAAATTAATAAAAGTTATTAATGAAAAGATAATATAAAATTCATGAATGTAATTAGTGAGTGAAATTTAATAAATAAAAATTAATAGACTTCAAAATTATTAAAAAAATGCATAAGTTTTATTAATTATATAAATTATTAAAAAATAAAAATAAATATATATTAAAATTAAATGAATACAAATTATATATGTACATTACAACCATTTTATAAACGTTCAATGCAAAAAAATAAATATCTATAAATAGATATTAAAAATTATTAAATTATAATAATATTAAAAGAATAAATATTAAAATTGAATAAATTATAAATAAAAGTTAATAATAAGTAATTTTAGTAGTGATAAATAATACTAAATAATATTAATTTAAATAATGTTAAAAAAGAGTGAAATTCAAAAATTAAAAAATTTCTACGTTGAAAAAATATTAAAAAAATTATTAAATATTTAAATTATTTAAAAAAGTAAAAAATTAATATATGATAAAATAAAACTGAATAAATATTAATCATATAAATAACAACAACATTAAAATAATTTAATATTAATGAATAATCATATATAAATAAATATTAAAAATGTATAAAATTAGAAAACAAATTAACTATGAAATATTGAAAATGAATAAATTAAAAAAAATTAAAAAATATCAGGATTTTTATTGATCAGATAATATTTAAAATGAAAAAATTTGAAAAAAATAAAAATTAATAAATATAATATTTTTTGTAATCATATAGAAAATGAATAATATTTACAAATTAGAAATAGTATATATATTAATAATATAATTTTTTAGTAAATATAATTATAAAATAAATATTAAAAATTGAACAAACTAAAGAAATATTATGGGTGGGTACATTACATATAGAAATGTATTACTTCTATATATATATATGTTTGAGATTAATATAACACACATTTTATATATGTTAAATTAATAAAAAAGCACATTTAATTAAATTTCCATTACTAGATACATTAGTTTAAGTTTTTAATTAATGAAAATATACATATTTTTTATTATATAAACCATATAAAAATAATATATATATTGATATATATATATGTAAATATATTTCAATATTAAAAATTTAAAATACATTAATGAATAATAATTTAGAAAGATTGTAAAAATTAATACATTAAAAAAATATTAAATACATAATAATTCAAATCAACTAATTATAAATATATAAAAAATTAAAAATTATTATTGAAAAATGAAACTTTTACTTATGATTACTAATATAGAAATCACATTCATTTGGGGTAAAAAGGGCTTTTCATTCCTAAATAATCATGCATCCTTTAACATCATAGTTAAAGGACACCTTTATCAACACTAATAAACTACCCCTTTATTGGCACTTTTGTTAGCACTGGTAAAGATCATGGTAGATAGTGAAGAAAATAGAGTGGTTCACCATCCCTATAACATAACTAGATTAGAACTATAAAATAAAATTTGAATATAAATATTACAAGAAACCAGATTGAAATATAAATATTACATTGCACTATCATTTTAATTCAAAATTTACATTCAATATATTTTCCTTCTTGCAATATTTACAATGAATTAAATAAAATTACAATCCAATATACAAAATCAAAAAATTTATTGAATGATATTTTCAACAATCAAACTTCATAAAAACCTAATCCCCACAATAAAACCAATGTTTTTTGGTAACTGTACATTAAAATATAAACAAATTATGGTCTTAATATAATCCATATATGATAAATTATATTTCTAATTACTATGTATGTCAATGGTTTTATCAGTTATCCTGTTAATTTTTTTATTATTTTTTTTAGTTTTAAATTAGTTTTCATTATTAAAATATACCATTAAAAAACATTTATATTTTGAATTATTGATTACATTGTAAATTAATAATCTAAAAAAATTATATTGTTAATTACATAATATTTTAATGTTATTATATATTAATTAATATTTTAATTACTTATATTTGTGTTAAAATTATATCATTAAACCAAATTAACATATTTAAATTGAAAACATAAACTTTGACAATACAAAAACATTGTGTGTTAGATTAGTGAACAGTCAATTCTTAGACATCATTAATTATCTACAAATAATTTTCCTAATGATTGAAAATAATATGGGGTCATTTAAACTATTTTGAAAATTTGACACATGTTTTAAACATTAATGAATATTTCGTATTTAAAACACCCATTTGGAGAAATAATTCCACATAATATATCATATTGACGTTCACTTGATTCATATATGTCATAAATGATTTATTGACCATCTTGATAAATTTTTAAAATAATTGGAGATCATTTACTCGATTATGATAAAATGATGCTCATTTTAAATTAAAATAAAACATTTTTATTTAAAACAAAAACATTGATTCATATTTCAAAAAACACGCATCAGATTGTCATGAGGTTCATTCCTATACATTAAGAATGAATTATGGATCATCCTCTTAATATTTGAACAAAAATATGTGTTTCTTTCTTAGTTTTGACTATGTGATGTATGTTTTAAACTAAAATTACACTTTTATATTGAAAAAAACTCATTGAGTCATACAGATCATGTTTTGTGCCGGATTACCGTGTGATTGTTTACTGTAATCAAAAATGAATTATGGAACATTTTAATAATTTTAAAAAATATTCAGTGATTTTTTTCATTCTTTTCAAAATGTGATGCAAATTTTAAACTAAAATACCACTTTTATATTGAATGATGTAAATTTCAGTCATGTTGGACACATCATGTGTCATATTGACATGTGGTTGATTTCAACATGTCATGTAAGAATTATGGGTTGTTTTCCTGATGTTTGAAAATAATAAAATGGAATTTTCTCAATTTTGGTTATGTGAAGTGTGTTTTAAATTGGAATGAAACTTTTTTATTGAACATTTTCATGGTGAGTAATAAAGAAGCATATCATGAGTCTGGTTGACATGCAGTCCATTACTACACATCTGAAATATTTTATGGTTTTTGGCTAATGTTTGGTAAAATTCGAGCTTTTTTCTTAGTATTGGCAATGTCACTCATGTTTTAAACTAAAATGTCACATTTATATTGAAAAAATACAATTTTAATCATATAAAGAACATCATGTTGCATATTTATGAGAGATTGATTCCAACTCATCAAAAATAAATTACGAATTGTTTTTTAAAATTTTGAAAACAATCCAATATCATTTTCTTTGTTTTGACAATGTGACACAAAATTTAAGAAAAATGACTCTTTTATATTTTTTACATGCCCTTAGAGTCATACTAGCCAAATAATGTGTGGAAGGGATGTGTATTAAATTTTTAGACATTAAAAATTAATTAAGGATCATTGTCTTAATTTTTTTATTAAAATCATAGATCATTTGTTTGTTTTTTCTATGTAACATGCGTTTTAAACGTAAATGAAACGTTTATATTGAAAAAAATACAATTGCTGTCATATAAGGCATATCACGTGTTGGATTATGATGTGATTGATTCATAATTTCAAACACTAAATTTGGATATTTTTCCTAACAATTGAAAATAATCGGATATCATTTTATCAATTTTGGCTATGTGACGTTCGTTTTAATCTAAAATTACATTGTTATATAAAAAAACAGACACTATGAGTCATAATGATCACATCATGTGTTGGGTTCTAATGAATTTAGCTGATTTATTTTTCAAATGAATTATGGATCATTTTCATAATGTTATCAAATTAAAATAGGTTTTTTTCTCTATTTTAGATATGTGATGCATGTTTTAAACTAAAAAAACTATTTTATATTGAAAATGTTCACATTGATTCATACCAACTATATTCATGTGTTCTATTGATGTACGGTCAATTATAATACAAAAATATTAATTATTTATCATTTTAATAACGTCTGAAAATAATTTTATCCATTTTTCTCAGTTTTCACAGTGTGATGCTCGTTTTAAATAAAATTGAAACATTTCTTTTGAAAACACAAACTTGGAGTCAAAACAGACACATCATGTATTATATTAATATGTTATGAATTATTACCTAAAAAATTAATTAGGGATCATTTTCATAATTTTTTAAGATAATATGATCTTTTTTATATAGTTTTGTCTATATGATGAAAGTGTTACACTAAAATGACACCTAAAAACACACACTTTGGGTAATATGGGACACATCATGTGTCATATTTATATGATGTAAAATCATACATGTCACAAAATAATAATGAATAATTTCCAAAAGTTTTTAAAATAATTGGATACTATTTTCTTAGTTTTTTCTATGTGACATGTGATCTAAATTGAAATGACAATTTTATATTGAAAACATGTACTTTCAACCATTTCATCCACATCGTGTGTTAGATTGACATATAGTCAATTTTTATATTTAACGCATTAATTATGTATGGTAATCATAATGTTTAATAACAATTTGAGATTTTTCTATGTTTTTTGATTATAGACTCAGGTTTTAAAGGAAAATGACACTTTTATATTTCAAATGTGTACAATAAGTCATACTAGAAAAATCATGTGTTGGATTGAAATGTAGTTGATTCATACACACCAAAAATGAATTATAGATCAGTTTCTTGAATTTTCAAAACAATATAAGGTCATATTTTAATTTTTTGGCTATGATATGTGTTTTTTTAACTAGAATGACACTTTTAACGAGAAAAAGATGCACATTTATTCATACAATCCACATCATGCATCAGATTAATGTACAATCAATTCCTCTATGCCAAAAATAAATTATGGATCATTTTCCAAATGTTTGAAAATAATATAAGATATTTTAAAATATTTTTACAATATAGTGTGTGTTTTAATCTAAAGTGACACTTTTATACTGAAGACACTCACATTGAGTCATTCAGGTCACATAATGCATCAAAAACCCCTTTTGTCCATTCCTATACATCAAAAATTAATTTATGATATTTTTTAATTATGTTTTTGGATAGTTTTATCTCATTTAATTATTTTTTTAAGTGATACTTTCAAGAGTAAAATGATACTTTTAATGTGAAGACATGCACATTAATTCAAAATGGTCACATCATGTGTTAGGATGACTGGATGTTGATTCATTCGAATCCCACATGAATTGAGTATTTTTTCCTAAATATTGAAAACAATATAATCTTGTTTTCTTGGTTTTAACAATGTGATTTTCATTTTTAACTAAACTTACTAAGTCATATTTAAAACATACACTTTGTGTCTTACCAAATACATCATGTGTCATATAGATGTTTATTAAGTTTATACTTTTCAAAAATTAATTATGGATTGTATTATATTATTTTGAAAACAATATGAACTTTGTTTTTTATTTTTGAAAATTTAATAAGAATTTTAAACTAAAATGACACTTCTATATTAAAAAAATGATCTTTGAATAATTATAAATAAAACATATATATGATTCATATGTGACGGATTCCTAAAAATAATAAATCAATTATTAAATCAATTACTTATATTTGGAAAACAATCCATGTTTTTTTCTATGTTTTGAAATCATACCATTTGGTTTAAACTAAATTACCTTACAGAGATCAATCATCCACACAAACTTTTCATCATCCAACCCTCATTCATCTCCCTTCATATATAATTCCATTAATCTAATTTGAGAAATATATTAGAATATAAATTAGGAATCACTAATAATATTTACATTATCATTCATTGGCATGTCTTTAATTTAATAAAATTTTAATGTGGATTAATTTATCTTTCATTTTCATCATAGTTGTGGATGTTATCCTGATAGAATTGAGACCCTTTTTACATACTCATAAGAAGACAACATGACACAAAATCAAGATGATAAGTCTAGGAGCATAGAAGTACATTCCCTAGGATTTGTAAATATGACTTCATATTTCTGGGAAAAGGATCCTTTACATGTTTCCTTCTAGCCATTATCTTTACTAAAACCACATTATATAATCTATCATGAGAAAAAGTAGTTTCATGCATGTTATATGCTCAACAAGAATTTTTATAGTCTAACCATCCATGATACGTCTCCTTTAGAAATAACTCAAATCATTTTTTCTTTTAAGCTTCATCACTAAATCATTTTTTAGTTTCTACCAACTCAAACTAACACCTACAGATCGGAAATTATAGAAAAGTTAAAAAACATTCATGTCAAATTTGGGAATGAAAATACACCCTTTAGAATAATTTAAAAAATTTATTAACAATGGTATGATTGAATTTATCACATGATATGCAAGGTTTAGTAAATATATCAATCATGTTTAATTAAATTCATACTACATATATAGATGCAAGTGGATGTGATGTATCTGAAATTATTTCCCATCATGTCGGGGCCTATTATAAAGATTTTGTTCTTATTTCCCCCAGATGAAAAAGCCTCAATCAAATAATTCGTACTATTTTTATTTGGAAGAGTAACCATATGTGGGGTAGCATCATCAAATCAATAGCCTCACCCAAGAGTGAAAAAATATCTATGGTGCGGTACACATTTCTTTGGAATTATGGGAGGGTCAAATCATAAAAAAAATTATTATAATTACAAATATATATATATATATATATATATAGTATAAATATATAACTAAAACATTTCCAATAGTATATTAAATTGGTTTTAGGGAATGTAATTTATATATGTTATGATCTTGATTCATAAAATCCCATATATATCACAAAGGTAATAGCATGTAATATAATACGTACAAAATTGGTAATCAAATTAACATGATGTTGAAAATCATTTTGACACCATGTAATCAACCCACTCACCTCAAAAAACACATTTCATCTTTTTAGTATGAATAATTTTATGTTATTATGGTTGTAAAGTGAAAATATGGAGAAAAAATATTAAAAATATTTTAATTGAAATTGTAATTTCCTTGTAAAATTATATGTTTGGGGATACAAGTTTTATTATGGTACATATAAAATCAAGTTATTCACCTAATAAAAGCTCTATTTTTTGACATTAACTATATCTCTATTTTCAACCCATTGGTAAATAAAAATATTCACTTGAAATGTCATATTTTCCAACTCATATATTTGTTCAATTATACTGATCTGTGACATATTCTCATAAATTGAATTTATATCCTTGTAACTGAATTTGTGAATCACTTCCTTCATAAGCCTAACAGAACTATTTTTCATCATACTATGTTCATTCTATTCCTTCATAGAGAATTTAAAACCTTTAATTACAAAACTATTGTAATAGATGACATTTACATTTGGTCCCCTGGATAGACAATGAAGTTATTATATAATATAATTGGTATTTGTAGATAACTCCTTATAAATATGATCTTAGAAACATCTTATAAAAAATTGATTATGGGTAATTGATATCCATCTTGCATCCCCTGATGGATTCAAATGCCTTATAGTTACTCTATGGGATTTATCATATGGGGGAAACTCTAAATTATTATTTCAAATATAATGGTGAGTCTGTTTGTTCTTTGTAATGGTAATTCTAACAACACCTCTTCGGGGAATTTCTTCTCCTATAATGCTTACACTATGTTGAGATTTTGGGAGACCAATTATATCAACATCTTGGAGGAAATCGGTATAGAATTCAACACCTTCGTCAACAATCAATAAATCATTAATACAACCTTCTAACTAACTTCAATTCATGATGTACCCCTTCAAAATATTCATATATCATTCAGTGGGGTACATCCATCAACAATGTTCATGACTACATAGTTTTCCTTTCACCCTTCACTACTACTAAAAAATACATTATCCCTATTCTAGTCATGTCCATCACTTCCTTAATTCCTTATTTTATTATCACTAATACATTTTGTAATGTCATAATAACTACATCAATTATATATTTTTATATTTTTTTGACATCCACACAATATTTTACGTTTAAAAAATTCCAGTATGGTAATTAAAAGAAAACTGTTTAATATTTCCCAACAATATTTTGTAACATTTTTCAAAAATGATTTTACAAAATTAGTTTTATTTTCTTTTACATTCATGTGAATTTTATCACTCATTAATTTGGATGATGGTTTAAATTGTTCTTTATTTACATGGAATGATGTCATAAAATATTAGTATTTATGTCTTCAAGGTAAAAATTTAATGTTTCCTAAAAAAGTTCCTAGAGGAATGTTTCAACCTAACTGATTGAGTAACATATACACAATTGGAAAACCCAAACATTCCATTAATGATATAACCAAAAAAATTTATCAGAAGTAAAATCAATTATCAACCTATAACGACCCAAAATTTCATTAATGGAAATCTCTCTGGATCTAATTAAATGTATCTTTATATAAAATTTTAATATAAAATATAAAAATCATTGGTTTTATGTTTTTGGATTTTAGAATAATATTAAGAATTGTGACTATTTATAATACATTTGTTGAATAGTGATCACATGAATAGTATAAATATAGGGCTTTAACAAATCCAATTTACCCAAACAAAGGAAGTGATGGCATCATCTAGTAGAGGAGCCTCATACAATGCCCATTTGTTAGAGCTCGGAAAGGAGTTTGTTTCATTGGTCTTCTCTCTTGACCAAGCCCAAGCTGATCTTGAAAATGTTAAGCTCGAGTGGGACCACCTACGAGAGATGTGTATGTAAATAGTGATTACCACCCGAGCAATGTTATCCATGCCACCCCAAGAGTCTATCACCATCACACACCTTACTCTTTGGTCTTATGCGGGTGTTATAAGGTGTTAGGTAATAAGATCCTAGTACTATGGTTATGTACATTATGTTTGTATATAATAATGAATATAATTTCATTTTATTATTGTTACCTTGTAAATAGTTTTTAAATCACAAATAGTATTTTTTTAGTTAATGTTCAACTAAGAAATCTATTTTTATGTATTAATTGAATTTTGAATTAAAAATATTTTAATAATCTATTATTATTATTATTAAATTAATTTTAATTAAATATAAATTATTGTATAATTTTTTGAATGCAATTGTAATTTTTATTAAGGTTTGAAATCCATTTTTTTCAAAACCCATGAATTTTCAATAAATGTCGGTTTTTATTTTAAAAGTGAAAATTAACATATATAGAAAATTATTTAGATAAAATGAATATTTTTTCTGATATCAATATGTGAAAATTATCCAATGGTGAATTTATCATAATTTTCTTAGACAATCAAATTTTTGGGTAAAAATTAAATACCATTTAAATATAATGTGTTTTATGATATCATAATGACCCAATAGTAATGTAATAAAATATTATAAACTTTATTTTCTTCCAATATATGTTTTACTATTAAAATAATGTGATTTTGGGTTTGTTTGATTTATTTTACAAAGCTTTAGTGGACCCTTCAAGACTTATTAAACTTTTTTTCTTTTTAAATTGTTTTCCTTGAGAGTGTGACTCACCTCCACATTAGCAACACCACTATTTTAAGAAGTTTGGAATTTGTAATTATAAAATATTTTTTTCAATTTCATTTTTCAAAAACCATGGGAAAACCCATGGGCTAGTTTGTGGTTTGGATTAGTTTAATGTGAGGTGTCCCAAACCTATTTAATAAATAATTCCTTCACCTTTCATATATAAACCAAACCAAGATCCCACTTCCACCACACTCAATGACTTTTGAGTTCATCAAACCTCTGCCCTCCTTTTTCTAGAATCCTCCCAAGTTTCAGTAAGCTCCCAATAAGCCTCTCTCAAGCCACTCTCAAGCCTTTGGAATAACACTTCCAAGTAAGGATTTCTCTTCCTTTCTCATTTTTTCCCAAAATTATTTAAATAGTTATGCCATTTTAATTTCATTTTTGGAGGAGTCATACCAGGAACCAAAATCCATTCCAAGAATCAGGAAGAGCCGTTCTGAGAATAGAAGAATTCGTATCGAGAACTAGAATTCATAACGAGAACCAGAGGTCACTCCGAGAATCCAAAATCTCCGGTATCGATGGATGAGGAAGAGTCATGCCTAAGGAGTGTTTCGTCATGCCGAGAAAGTGATAAAGAGTCATACCGACAGTTGAAGTGGTGTCATGCCGAAGTATCAAGATTAATTGACTACGAGAATGTGATAAGAAAGAATCAAGAAGTGAATCTGAGAATGTGATACCGAATAATCAATACGTGAATCTAAGAATGTGATTATGAGAAGTTAGAAGAGTGAATCTGAGAATATGATGCCAAGAAGCCAGAAGAGTGTCTCTGAAAAAGTGATACCGAGAATCTTGTGTAACAAAGTCGGATCCAGAAAAGGAAAAAGATCTAAATCAAGAGAAGTGGAAGAAGATTCGAGAAGATTCTATAAGCATTGACGAAGTCTTAATTACTCTAATATTTTAGGAGAAATTAAGATTTGGGTGAATTAAATTGAGAAGAAAAATATTTTGGTTTCCCACCTAAGCACACTTTGGAGCACCTATAAAAGGATATCAGAGTACAAAGTAAATGATTGATAATGATATAGTGAGAGAATCCTTGATAATCTAGAGAGAGAAATAAGTTTGTGGCCAACTGAGTTTTCATTGTAGTCTAAATTGAAACAAGAATTTGATACTGGTTGACACTGTATTGAGTTTCTCAGATTGAGAAAATTCTGAGTGAAGAATCGGATTGGGAAGTTTTAAGTGGAGATTTGGAATGGGGAATCAGTACTGGTTATCACTATAATGAGTTTCTCAGAATGTGGAAGACTCGGATTGAATATTTTTAGTGGAGATGAAAATTCAGAGTGAAGAATTCGGAGTGGATATTCGGAATGGGAAGTTCGGAGTAACGATTTGAAGTGGAGAAGAATTCAGAGTGGAGAATTCAGAGTGGAGATTCGGAATGGGGTATCAATACTGGTTGTCAGTGTATTGAGTTTCTTAGACTAAGGAAGACTCAGATTGAAGATTCGGAGTGGAGAAGAAAATTCAGAGTCAAGAATTTGGAGTAGAGATTCGGAATGGGGAGTTTGGACTGTAATTGATCTATCTCAAGTCCAAGGAGTCCTTGCCTTTCTTCTAGGTAAGGAAGTAAAGATTTGTTCTGAACATTCTTACACTTGTGTATTTGAAAGGAAATGCAGGTAACATAATTTGTTACAAGAAAAGAGACATTTCCCTATTGTGCTAAGAGGGTGCACACGCACTGGAGTGATTGTTTCAGAGTGCTTCAAAAGTGTAAAGGTATATCCTACTCGTTGGAATCCAAGGATTTGTTTCTTAGTGGATTGTATGGTGTTGGATTTTTTCCAACCATACCAAGGACTTAACTATTTTTATTGAATAGTTAACCATGTAAATTTTTGTGTTCCTTTGGATGTGTGCTTGTTTTTTTTCTCAGTAAGGAATTGTATCTCTAACAGGAGACAAATGTTGTTCTCAATTTTAAGGGAACATAAAAAGAATAAAGGGGTTCCACTGATTCACCCCCCCTCTCATTGGTTCATTGCTCCAACTGGGTCTTTACAAGTGGTATCAGAGTGAGGTTACCTTTTGTTTTCCTTGATGATGGAGAATCTGAATTGTGTGAATAGAAAAGCCATTCAAGTATTCTATGGAAAGAACTATCACATCTGGAAGGATAAAATGCTACCATATCTCATGTCTATTAGTTATGATGTTCTTGAAGTTGCAACAGTTGGGTTTCCCCCCATTGAAGACAATATTCCACTTACACCTATGGACAAGAAGTTTCATGAGAATGATGGAAGATCCAAGAATGCTATATTCTATTAACATTCTGAAAGTGAGTTCTTGAGATTGAAAGGAGTAGACACAACCAAAGGTATATAGGAAAAACTGAAAAACATATATGAAGGCAATACAAAAGTCAAGAAGGAAAAACATCAAATATGGAGGTTGAAGTATGAAGACTTGAAGATGGAAGAACATGAATCTGTTGGGGATTTCTTCACCAGGGTGAATGATATTGTTAGTACCATCATATGTCTTGGTGAAGAGATGAAAGACTCTACTGTGGTGGAAAAAATCTCGAGTATTCTTCCTGATAAATTTGATGTGAAGGTATCTTCATTAGAATACAGAGACTCAATAACCTTATCTATTTATGATTTGCATAGCACACTCATTACTTATGAGATGAGAAGGAAAAAGGCTATGAACACCAAGAAAAAGGTTGACAGAGAATTATCTTTCAAGGCCATGATGAAGGAGAGATCTAAGAAGATATTGATTGAAGAATATGGTGGTGACTCTAACTCTGAAAATGAGGTATGTAAAGATCTTAATAATATTTTAACCATGTTTTAAAAAAAAATTAAAAGAGGAATAGGAAAATACAAGGGAAACATCCCTTGAAGTGTTTTAAAGGTGGAGGAATTGGCCACTTTGCGGATAAATTTCCTTGAAGAGAGAATTAAGAAGATAGTGATGAAGAAGAAGGAAAACCAAGAATGTTTTGGAAGAATCAGGGTGGTAAAGGAAAATCGGGAAAAGAAAAGAAGTTCTTTAAATCCAAGAGAAAAAGCCTTGTACCCATAAATGAAGAAGATGAAGAATGTGATGTTGAATCCTAAAAATAAATTGAACATGGATTTGACAATACTATCATTACAACAGTGAATGATGAAGATTTCGGAAGTAGAAGCTCAGAACAAGAAGAAACTCACCTTGAGATTCATCTGAAAGAGCAATTGAAGGAATGTTTAAGGAAGATCAGAAGTCATGGAAAACTTAAAAAAAAGTTAGAAGATGAATGTACCTTAGCATAAAATCAAGATAAAGTTAAAGAATAACTTGAGAAAGAACTTGAAGATTTGAATAAGTCTCTTGAATATGAGAAAAACCAAATATAACACATGATATTTAAGTTGAAGGAAAAAAGAGGAAGAATTAGAACTCGTTCAAAAGAAGCTCTCAGAAGTTGAATCAAAAAACATTTGTTTTCAAAACTCAACTACTGATGTTGGTGAAGGCTCTCAACAAGCACATTCTGAGAAAATTCAATAGAAGAATAAAGTGGTTGCTGTGAAGAAGAAAGACGAGAAAGTTATTATGTTTCCAAGACCAATGTTGCTGGGAACTCTGAAGTTTCAAAGAAACCTAAGTCTAACATTGGTAAAAACCAATAAAAATCAGAGAAGGCAGAATTCAAGCAGAGAAATTTTGCTATCAAAAGAATTCTTGGTGGGTCTGAAGAAAGAGAAACAAAGAAGTATCAACACAAAGGCTTTAGGGGAAGGTACTCCTTCTATGGGTACTGTTGGTA
Organism: Viscum album; assembly: GCA_963277665.1. Classification (NCBI taxonomy): domain Eukaryota; kingdom Viridiplantae; phylum Streptophyta; class Magnoliopsida; order Santalales; family Viscaceae; genus Viscum; species Viscum album. The sequence continues at coordinate 352,193,105 of OY728158.1, read as the reverse complement.
TTGTGGTGGATTATGGAATTCAACGAATATGTGTTGGTTCAATCAACATTATTATCACTACCCCACAAGTTATGAAAGGCATAGATTGTGGGGGATTAAATATCCTTAATGAAAGAAGAGTGAGAAAGTTTTCTTGAAGAATGTGGAGAAGAATGAAGTCAATATAGAAAATAGTTTCCAGCTTCTGGAGACCATTTGTGAAAGGTGTGAACAACCTGGACACCTTGAAAAAGGATGTCTTTTGCTATTACCGGCTCAACAAAAATTTCGTAATTCTCAGAATCCTAAGGTGAAGAATGAAGTGGAAGAAGAAAAACCTCTTATTTTTGAAACTTATCTAAAAGTTACAAAGGAAGAATGACCTTGGATACTTGATAATGGGTGTTATTCACATATGATAGGATAATTGAAGTTTCTAAATAATATGAAGATGTTTAAAGAAGGCACTATGACATTTGGCAATGATGAATCTTTAAAAATCAAAGGTGTTGGATCATCCATCATAGGGAAAGAAAAATTGAAGTCCAAGAAAACTATGTATGTTTATGGACTCAAGCACAACTTGCTGAGTGTAGAAAAATTGTGTGATGAGGGTAACAAAGTTAATTTCAAGAAAGATGGATTTTTTGTGAAAAGTGAAAAATATGGAGAGACTGTTACAAGAGGCCAGCGAACCAAAGGGAATCTGTTTCAGGTTGGTTATTCACAAAACTCTTGTTATATGATCTTAGTGCATGAAAATCAGTTGTGGCACAGAAGAATTGGACACATGTGTCAGATAAATTTGAGAAAGTTATATAAAAGGGACAGTGTTTGAGATATTCTAGATTTTCCAAGAACAATTGATTGGTGTTTCTCTACCTGTCGGAAAGGAAAGATTACAAGTGTTGTACATAAGAAGGATTACATTTGTTCCAAACAACCCCTTGAACTAATACATTCTTATATATGTGGGCGGATGAGCAAACAATCAACAAATGGAGAAAAGTACTTCATCACCTTCATTGATGATTTTACTCACATTACGTGTGTTATGTTAATGAAGCACAAGTCATATGCCTTGAAAATGTTTAAAATCTTCATAAGTAAAGATGAGAAAGGATGTGAGTACTCTGTAAAGAAGTTGAGAATAGATAATGGTGGTGATTATAGAAGTGAAGAATTTAAAGACTATCATGAAAAGAATGGGATTTAGCATGAATATAGTGCTCCATATACACCTCAACAAAATTGGGTTGCTGAATGGAAGAATATAAGCTTTGTGAAAATGGGAATAACCATGTTGCTTGAACATGGCCTTACTCATTAATTTTGGAGGAATGCTACAAGTACAGTTGTTTATATTCAAAATCAATGTTTCTATAGGCCTTAATCAAACAATACTCTACATGAACTTTTCTATGGCATTACTCCAAGTATTAAGCATGCAAATGTTTTTGGGAGCCCATGCATTATAATGAAGAAAGGTGCAAGTGGTGGAAAATCCAAGCAGAAAGGAGAAGACGGAGTTTTTCTTGGTTATGCACAAGAAGGAAGAGGTTATAGATGCTTTAAAAAAGAAATGGGAAAAAGGGTGGATGCAGTTGATGTAAAAGTCATTGAAACTCTGGGGAAAGATAATCATGCCCAGGCAGACAAGGAAGATAAGGAAGATGAAATTGACGATTCTGATAAGGATTCATTTAATTCTAATCCTAATCAAGATGATTAATCGGATTCATCCATATCAAGTGATGAGGAAGTCAGATGGAAAACTTATCCAAGGCTGATGAAACAAGTGCAAGATCAAAATATTATTGGTGATCAACATCAAACGGTTCAAACAAGAAGAAATAGTAATTCTATATCACATAATTCCTTGTATTCCAAAGTTGAACCAAATGATGTCAAAGAAGGATTTGAGCATCTAGAATGGGTTCAAGCCATGAATGAAGAATTGGATCAGATTGAAAAGAATGACACATGGGAACTCGTACCCAATCCTGAAAATAAGAACATTATTGGAACCAAAAGGGTCTTCTGAAAAAATTTGAATGAAGAAGGTGAAGTTATCAGAAACAAAGCAAGATTGGTGTGCAAAGGCTACTCATAGATTGAAGGAATTGACTTTCAAGAAAATTTTTCTCCAATGGCCAGATTAGAAACTATACGAATCATTATTTCGATTTCTGCACAACGAGGCTACAAAATATTTCAAATGGATGTCAAATCTGCATTTCTTAATGGTGATCTTAAATAAGAATTTTATATTGAGAAACCATGTGGATTTGTTGTTGGGAAGAATGAAAGTTATGTGTACAAGTTGAAGAAAGCCTTGTATGGGATAAAGCATGCTCCAAGAGAATGGTATTCTAAACTGGATACTTGCTTAAAGGAGATGAACATCAAGAAAGGGAGAGTTGACAGCAATTTGTACATCAAGGAAAGCCAAGATCTTTCTCTCATTGTGATTTTCTATGTTGACGACATTATTTTCTCTAGGAATAATGAAATAAGCTGTGAAAGGTTTTATGAAGAAATGAAGAATGTCTTTGAGATGACCATGTTGGGTTAAATGTGAAACTTTCTTGGGTTACAAATCTTGTAACAGAAAGAATTCATTTTTCTCTCCCAAGAAAAGTATGCTAAGGAACATCTCAAGAAGTTTGGCATGGAAAAATCAAAACCTTTATCAACTCCTATCTCAGTGGGAACGAAGCTAAGCAAAGTTGATAATGGAAAATATGTTGATCAGAATGAATATCAAAATCTGATTGGATGTTTTTTGTTCCTGACTGCATCAAGACCAGATATTGTTTTTGTTGTACCTTATGTGCAATATTCCAGACTACTCCTAAAGAACCACATCTAGTTGCTAGAAAATGAATTCTCAGATACATAAAAGGCACTGTAGAATTCAAAATCAAATATAGTGGATCAAATAAAATTGATTTTTTTGGATATTCGGATGCAGATTGGGAAGGAAATGTTGATGATAAAAGATCCACATTTGGTGGAGTGTTCTTTTTGGGAAAAAGTTGTGTTGGCTGGCACTCGAAGAAGAAAAATTCTTTGACACTTAGTATGGTTGAAGCTGAATATGTTTCCGCTACTTAGAATGCTACTCAACATATCTGGATGAAGACACAGTTGGAAGATTTGTTAGTAGAAGTGAAGTTTCCCTTTCTCTTGGGATGTGATAATCAAATCACAATTAATCTTACTCAGAATTCAGTCCAACATTCTTGTTCAAATCATATTGACATCAAATATCATTTCATCAAAGAGCATGTGGAAAAGAATGAACTTAAACTTTAATATGGTTCATCTGCTGAACAAGTTGCTGATATTTTCACAAAACCTCTGCTAAAGGAATCATTCTCAAGATCCAGGTTGAACATGGGTGTCCAACCTCTATCTCGTAAAGGATAAGGTATGTTTTAACATCCCCTATCTCTTCATAGCTTTTGATTATATTGTCGAGGGGGAGGATTTGTTTGTATCATAAATCTATTTTTTTAAAGAAATAGTTGTGGGTAAGCTATGAACTCAGCATTTCTTGTGTATGTGAACTATTCTAACTGTTTGATGGAGTGGTTTTATGAAAGAACTTGATGTTTTTTACAGTAAGTATGAAGCTAAAGATTTCATTTTCACTACCTATGTACAACATGGTTTTGTTGTCAATGATTCTTGTTTCCTATAATGAGTTAGCTCACGTAGGCTTAGAATTATTGATAAGTAATCCATTGCTTGAGGTTTCCAGGTTTGGTGATTTATGAAAACATGGTTGACAACAAAATCCAAAGGGTGAGATTAGTATGACCAAGGTGAAGGAAGAGTTAGTTTTCATGGATTGTCTTTTGTTGATCTTAAGGAAGTTTTCATAAAGGAAAGACACATTGAATTTCTATGAATTCAAAACCGAGAATGTTGAACATTCAGAGTCTGGAATTTGGAGTCTAGAAATTGAGGAGTTTGGAACCGAGAACCTGGTGTTCGAAGAATTCGGAGTTTTGAAATTGAGAAGTTCGGAACCGAGAAATAGAAAATTCTTGAAAGCTGGCAGATAAGAGATGTGAAGGCACCAAATTGTGACGATGATTTTTTGTTTTATAACTCTAAAATTGTGATTATATGCAAGTAATCACGATGCAAGAAAAAGTTGGAACAAGAAGTTATACCAAGAATATAGTGAGCCATTCCGATAACCAGAAGTTGTTCCGAGAATTGGAGGAGTCATACCGGGAACTAAAATGCATTCCAGGAATTAGGAAGAGCCATTCCGAGAATCGAAGAAGTCATATCGAGAACCAGAAGTCATACTGAGAACCAGAGGTCACTCTGAGAATCCAAAATCTCTGGTATCAATGGATGAGGAGTCATGCCAAATAAGAGTCGTGCTGAAGGAGTGGTTTGTCATGCTGACAAAGCGATAAAGAGTCATACCAATAGTTGAAGTGGTGTCATTTCGAAGTCTCAAGAAGAAGTGACTCTGAGAATGTGATACCGAAGAATCATGAAGAGAATCCGATAATGTGATACTGAAGAATGAAGAATTGAATCCGAGAATGTGATTATGAGAAGTCAGAAGAGTGAATCCGAGAATATGATGCCAAGAAGCCAGAAGAGTGGATCCGAAAAAGTGATACCGAGAATCTTGTGTAACAAAGTTGGATCCAGAAAAGGCCAATGTTCTAAATCAAGAGAAGTGGAAGATGATTCGAGAAGATTCTAGAAGTGTTGACCAAGTCTTAATTACTCCGAGATTTGAAGAGAAATTATGATTTGGGTGAATTTATGTGAGCGGGAAAATATTTTGTTTTCCCGCCTATGAACACTTTATAGCACCTATAAAAGGAGATCAAAGTAAAAAGTAAATGATTGATGATGTTGTAGTGAGATATGATTTGCTAATCTAGAGAGATAGATAAGTGTGTGGCCGACTGAATTTTCATTGTAGTCTCAATTGAAACGAGAATTTGATACTGGTTGACACTGTATTGAGTTTCTCAGATTGAGAAAATTCAGAGTGAAGAATCGGATTGAGAAGTTTGGAGTGGTGATTTGGAATGGGAAATCAGTACTGGTTATCTCCGTAATGAGCTTCTCAGACTGAGGAAGACTCGGATTGAATATTCGAAGCGGAGAAGAAAATTTGGAGAGAAGAATTTGGAGTGGATATTCGGAATGGGAAGTTCGGAGTGACGATTTAAAGTGGAGAAGAATTCATAGTGCAGAATTCAAAGTGGAGATTCTGAATGGGGAATCAGTACTAGTTGTCACCGTATTGAGTTTCTCAGATAGAGGAGGACTCGGATTGAACATTTGGAGTGGAGAAGAAAATTCAGAGTGAATAATTTGGAGTGGAGATTCGGAATGGGAAGTTCGGATTGTAATTCATATATCTCATGTCCAAGGAGTCCTTTCCTTTCTTCTGGGTAAAGAAGTGAAGATTTGTTCTAAAATTTCTTACACTTGTGTATTTTAAAGGAATTTCTAATAACATAAGTTGTTACATGAAAAGAGATAATGTCATATTGTGCTAAGAGGGTGCACACGCACTGGAGTGATTGTTTCACAGTGTTTTACGAGTGTAACGGTATATCCTACTCGTTGTATTCCAAGGTTTGTTTTATTAGTGGATTGGATGGTGCTGAATTGTTTCCAACCATACCAGGGACGTATCTATTCTTATTGAATAGTGAAACTTATAAATTGTTGTGTTCCTTTGGATGTGTTCATGTTTGTTTTCTCAGTTGGGAATTATATCTCTAACAGGGGACAAAGGTTGTTCCCAATTTTAAGGGAACTTAAAAAGAATAAATGGGTACCACTAATTCACCCCCCCACCCCTCTCAGTGGTTCATTGCTCCAAATGGGTCCTTACAAGTTTACTCTTGCTCCATGTCCAATGATCCTTGGCTCATGCTAATTCTAGGTTAAGTATTGTTGCCACATTTCCATGTTATGATTATAATGATTTATCATGACTTTAGGTTTATGCTTCTATTGTGATCTATTTATATGCCTATTGTCTAACATGTATTGTATTCCTCATTTTATTCCATGATTATTCCCATACTGGTCTTTATAGCTCACCCTTTTCTTATGCATGTCCTCAAGTTATCCCATGCAATGCTAAGAACGATGGAATGTAGTGTTCATGTAATGGATGTTTTCAATAAAGATGTTGTATTTAATGTTTAAGTTGATATGTAATGATCCTAATCTCCAAAGACATTATACCTTTTAATATTCTATATTGTATCAAGTGAAGTTTATGTAATAAATTATGTATAATTGTGTAATAAAAGATTCAGGTTGTAATAGTTGGTATGAAAGGATATGTTTAGTTATTTTTGGGAGTTGGGTTTGAAACTCCTATTAAAGAGTTAGAGACAAGACTAAGTATAATAAAAATATCCCTAAGTTTTGGTGAGTATTGAGTAAGTTTTTTATCAAGAAAATACATCCCTTCCTGGAGGTGAGTAGGTAGAATTGGCTCAGGCACAGATGTATCCTGGGGGAAAATCCCTAAAAACCGCTTTGAGCAAGACTCAAAGGGAAACTGGTGCACGAAAATAGGACTTGTTGTACTCTTGGTTACAACACTCCCGGGGGATATGATTTGGTAAATTCACAAGATTAGTATGACCCATTATTAAGGGAAAACAATTTCCCTAAGAATATATGTTAGAAAGTAGATCATGTATAACATAGACTAAAGGCAATAGATTCATATGTTAAGGAAATAAAAGTTATTTATAATTCAACAGTTTTTCCTTGTATTACTCTTTATGTGTTACCCCTGACTTTACTTTTATTCCAACCAAAGGCCAGTAATAGGAGGACATCGGCTAACAACCGATGTGAAGATCAATTTGATGACTGTACTAATGAGATGCCCAATACAATTGGAGCAAGAATCACAATCTTTATCAAGATTCTCTCTCAGCTAACTCATGCTTTGAATAGAATAATAAGCCAAGAGGAACGTTCAACCCCCCCCCCCCCTAATAATGAACAGGTCTCTATCGAGAGCTTTAGGAGACAAAGGCCTCCAACTTTTAATGGATCATCTGATCCCTCAATCGCTGAACAATGGATCAACTCTATTGAAATAATCTTCTCCATCCTTCAATGTTATGAACAAGAGAAGGTTCTCCTGGATTCTTATCATATGAAGGGTGAAGCTGATCAATGGTGGATATTAATCAAAAATACGAAGCCTGAGGAAGAGATCGAGGCATTGGAATGGAAGGATTTTCGGAAGATTTTTTTAGATAAATATTTTCCTCGCACCCTCCATCATAAGATGGAAATGGAATTCCTTTCCTTCAAGAAAAAATATGGAGAATCTATTGGAGCATACAAGGAAAACTTCAAAAGGCTTTCATGATACGCTTTGGGATTTTTCGTTACCCCCAAATGCAAGTTTGACCGCTTCTTTGGTGGGCTAAAGCCTAGCTTGTGGAAAGCACCGGTGATCCGTGACTTTGACAGATATGAGGAAATTGTCTGATTTCCCCTTAAGGTTGAAATGGAGATTGGAGAATCTCAAGGGTAACATGGGGATAAGAAGCGTAAGTTGGAATTCAATGTTGGTGGTCCAATGGATAAATCCAATGGTTCTAAGAATATCCAACACCCCACTTGCCAAAGGTGTAGAAAGAAGAACCACATGAATTTCCTAAAAGGGGTGAGGAAATGCTTTAGGTGTGGAAGAGAAGGGAACCTAGTTGTTAACTGTTGTCAAGAAAGACTCGTGGTTGTGACAGAGGTGAGGAATGCTCTGTTCGAACATCAACGCGTGGTTCATTGCTACAACTGCAAAGAACCAGGGCATCATCCAAATCAGTGCCCTAAGACAAGGGTTTTTGGAGGCAACCAACAACCTCCAAGGCAGCAAGGGAGATCTTTTTTCATCACTACTGCCAAAGTGAACCCCAATATCGATGTGGTGATAGGTACGCTATTTATTCATTCAAGAATTCAGAATGTACTTTTTGATTCATGTTCTGTGCATTCTTTTATATCTTGAAAGTTTAGTAGAACAATCCTAGAACCACCACAAATCATGGAAGTGAAGATGTCGATGAGTATGTAAAATGGGGAATCATTTCATCCCATTAATATAACACATCCCCTATCATAATTTGTGGATAGAACTTCCCGGAGAACCTCATCATAATCCCTCTAGTGGAATTTGTTGAAATTCTTGGCATGGATTGGCTATCATTATATAGAGCCAATATAAATTTCCATGGGATGAAAATTACTCTCCATATGGGGAATCAACCCCTGATTCATTACAAGTAAAATTAGGAAGATGAACCTTCTTTAGCTCCATCATCTCAAGCATGGATATTACTACCCTATGAGCACACGTATCTGGCTCAGATGATTGATTCTAAGGATGAAACCATCCCAGAATACATGTTGATTGTGAGGGAATTCACTAAAGTGTTTCTCGAGGAATTGCCTGGTCTTTCTCCTAGAAGAGATGTTGAATTCTCAATTGATCATATACCTAGGTAATTTCCAATATATAGGGATTCATATAGAATGGCTGTTGTGGAGATTGAGGAGCTGAAGAAACAACTACAAGAGAATCTAGATAAAGAGTTTATATGCCCATGTGCTTCACTATGAGGTTCACTAGTCCTCTTCATCAAGAAGAAGGATGGGTCAATACGCCTTTGCATTGATTATCGTGAGCTCAACAAAATCATGATAAAGAAAAAGTATCCTCTCTCACAAATTGATGATTTTTTCGATCATCTATGTGGAGTACAATACTTCTCCAAGGTGAATTTTTTGTTAGGATATTATCAGTTATGGGTGAAGAAGAAAGATATCCCCAAGACCACTTTTTGTACAAGATACGGGCACTATGAGTTCATAGTAATACCTTTTAGACTCACTAATTCTCTAGAAATCTTCATGGACTTTGTGAATAGAGTTTTTAGAGATTACCTTGACAAATTTATATTAGTCTTTATAGATGATATTCTAATATACTCCAAAACCAAGGAGGATATTGAGAAGTATTTAATAACTCTCCTAGAGACCTTGTGGATGGAGAAGCTCTATGAAAAGTACAACAAGTGTGATTTCTGGTTGAAGGAGGTCTCATTCTTGGGCCATATCATCACAAGCATTGGGATATCTGTGGATCCCTCCAAAACAGATGCAATTGATGGATGGATGAGGCCAACATTGGTAATAGATATCTGTAGATTCTTGGGGTTGGCTATATATTATCTATTATTTGTGAGATATTTCTCATGATTGTCCAACTCTCTTACCAAGCTAACTCAAAATGGAGTAATATTTACCTAGAGTGATGAATGCAAAGAAAGAATCATGTCGTTGAAAAGAAGTCTTATCACTATGATCATGCTCACTTTAACCACAATTGGTGAACTTTTTGTAGTATTCAATGATGCTTCGAAGAAGGGCATGGGATGTGTGTTGATGCAAACTGACAAATCCATTAATTATGCTTCAAGGCAATTGAATGTTCATGAACAACACTATACAACACATGACCTCGAGTTGGATGTAGTGATCTTACCTTTGAATTTTTTTTGGCATTATCTCTTTGGGGAGAAGTGTGAAATATATACGGACCAGAAAAGCCTCAAGTATATATTCACACAGAAAGAGTTAAATAGGCGCCAACAAATATGGTTAGAGATTATCAAAGACTATGACTAATCAATCCATTACCACCTTGGGAAAGTGAACAAGGTGGCGGATTCCCTAAGTAGAAAGGACCCAACAATTATATCATTGATGAGAATTGAATAGTATCTGATCTTCTTAGATTTGATGAAGATGGACATGGAAATCATAAAGAAGGGAACATCATCAATCCTTTCACAAATGATTGCTCAACAGTCACTTTTGGAAAGGATTAAAGATGCTTAAAAAGATGATTTGTGAATTTAATAAAAAGTGGATGCTATCGAAAAAGGGAAATCCTCGAAGTTTAATGTTAGCGAAGAAGGAATTGTCAGATTTGGGAAAAGTCTATGTGTTCCATGAAGTCGAAAGCTGAAGAAGGAACCTTTGGATGATGCACATAGTTCAAATTTCTCTATTCACTCAGGAAACACAAAGATGTATCAAGATCTCTGAGAGCATTGTTGGTTGGATAATATGAAGAAAGTGATCACTGAATATACATCAAAGTGCCTGGTGTGTTAGAAAATAAAGGTAGAGAGGAAGAAATCTAATGGGATGATGCATCCATTACCCATACCAGAATGGAAATGGGAGAACATCACGATGGAATTTGACATCGGACTTCCAAATACATCCAAAGGCAACAATGAAACATGGGTTGCTGTGAATCGTCTTACAATGGCTGCACACTTCATTGCTATTTGGGAGGATTTCTCATTGGATCAACTGACACAGATATATATCAGGGAAGTGTTAGGGCTTCATGGAGTACCACAATCTATTCTATATGATCGAGATCCAATATTCACCTCTAATTTTTGGAAGAGTCTTAAACATTCTCTGAATATAGAACTGAACTTTAGTACGGCCTATCATCCTCAAACTGATGGGCAATCTGGGCGGACTATCCAAACACTTGAGGAATTGTTGATAGCGTGCTCAATGGACTTTAAAAGAGGATGGGATCAAAATATTCTTCTGTTTGAGTTCTCTTTAATAATAGTTTTCACATGAGAATCTAAATGGCCCCATAGGAAGCCCTTTATGGGAAAAGTTGCAGAACACCAGCATGTTGGGATGAGGTCAGTGAGCGTAAGCTGGTTGAACAAGAAGTGGTCGAAGAAATGGGGGAAAAGGTGAAAACCATTCAGCAACATATCATGGCAGCCTGGAGTCGATAGAAGAGTTATATAGATAACTGTTGACAAGACCTTGAGTTTAATGTTAGAGACATGGTATTTCAATGCATATCTCCATGGAAGAAGATCGTGAGGTTTGTAAAGAAAGGTAAGTTATGGCCAAGGTACATCGGCCACTTCGAGATTCTTGATCGTGTCGGGTTGTGGCCTATTGACTAGCACTTCCACCTACCATGGCAAATGTACAAGATGTCTTTCATGTATCCCTCTTAAAAGAGTACATACCGGACCCTTCACATGTGCTCTCTTCAAAGGTGTTACAGTTAGAGAATGATCTTTCTTGTGATAAGCAACTAGTGAAGATCTTAGATCATCGAGAAAAAGTTCTACGAAATAAGACAATGCCCCTCATCAAGGTGTTTTGGAGAAACCAAAAGTTTGAAGAATAGACGTGGGAATTGGAGGAAATGATGAAGTAGAGTTTCCCACATCTTTTTTAGTGTGGGAAAAGAAAATTTTGTGGGAGAAATTTCTTAAGGGGGGAATAATGTAATGACCCAAAATTTCATTAATGGAAATCCCTCTTGATCTAATTAATTGTCTCTTTATGTAAACTGTTTATATAAAATGAAAAATTATTTGGTTTTATGTTTTTGGATTTTAAAATACTATTATGAATTGTGACTATTGCAAATATAGTCATTGAACATTGATCACAACATTATTATAAATACAGGGCTTTAACAAATCCAATTTACTTGGACAAATGAAGCGATGGCCTCATCCGGTAGACGTGCCCTATACGAAGCCCATTTCTTAGAGCTCAGAAGAGATTTGGTGTCTTTGGGATTCTCTCTTGACCAATCCCAATACAAGCTTGAATATGTTAAGCTCGAGTGGGACCGCCTATGAGAAGAGGGGAAGTTGATAGAGATTACCACCATAACAATGTTATCCGAGTCACCCCAAGAGGCTGTCACCATCACAAACCTTACTCTTTGGTCTTATGTGAGCATTATAAGGGATTATATTACAAGACCCTAGTTCTGTGGTTATGTAAATTATTTTTGTATATAATAATGAATATACTTTCATTTTATTATTCATACCTTGTAAATAGTTTTTAATGCACAAATAGTATTTTTTAGTTAATGTTCAACTAAGAAATATATTTTGATGAATTAATGTATTTTTGAAATAATAATATTTTAATAAAATGTTATTATTATTATTAAATTAGTTTTTATTTATTATAAATAATCAAATAATTTTATTAATGCAATTGTAAGTTTTATTAAGGTTTGAAAGCAATTTTTGTCAAAACCCATGAATTTTTTATAAATGTCAGTTTTTATTTTAAAAGGTAAAAATTAACATATTTAGAAAATTATTTAGATAAAATGAATATTTCCTCTAGAATCAGGATGTCGAAATTATCCAATGGTAAATTTTTCATAATTTTCTGAGATAGTCAAATTTTTACATAAAAATTAAATACCGTTTAAATATATAATGTGTTTTATGACATCATAATGACCCAATAGTGATGTAATAAAATACTATAAACTTTATTATAGACCACTATATGTTTTACCATTAAAATAATGTGATTTTGGGTTTGTTTGATTTATTTTACAAAGCTTTAGTGGACCCTTCAAGACTTATAAAACATTTTGTCTTTTTAAATTGTTTTCCTTGAGAGTGTGACTCACCTCCACATAAGAAACCCCATTATTTTAAGAAGTTAGTACTTTTTCCATATAAAATATTTTTTTACACTTCCCTTTGACAAAAATAATGGGCAAAAACCATGGCATGGATTGTGGTTTGGATTAGTTTAATGTGAGGTGTCTCAAACCTAAATAATAAATAATTCCCATGCATTTCCTATATAAACCCACCCAAGCTCCAAATTCCTCCTCACTAAAATACTTTTGAGTTCGTCCATCCTCTTCCCTAATCTCTCCATAATCCTCCAAAGGTTCTCCAATCTCCCAAGAAGCCTCTCTCAAGCCTCTCTCAATCCTTTAGAAGCACACTTCCAAGTAATGGTTTTTCTTCCTTTCTCATTTTTATCCATTGTTCTATAAGTTGTTATGCCCTTTTAATTTCAATTATAAATGTTGGGGTATGGTTTATAACCTCCTACATACTTCCATCTTTATGTTTTAATGATGTTATATCCCTTTCTCTTTCATTAAATGCCACCAATGTACACCTGTTACTATGCTGAAATTCTGAAAGGAATCTCTTTCTCCTCATTTAAATTTAAGAAATTCTTTTGTATCATGAATATAAATTCCATTACATTTGATGGGACATGTATCTATATGAACCCCTTAATTTTCATGTCATTTAAATATGATGATACACTCCTTTCTCTCTCATCAACCATTTTTAAGAGTTCTTATGTCATGTAGTGATACTGCCGAAATTGCACCCTGTTTTTCCAAGCCAAAGTCATTGTGTAGTGAATACCATGCCCATTTCACTATCAAGGGTATTCTCCTTTATGAACATTTACTTATTGCTTAAATAGTTTAATATATTTATTCCACATTCCTTTATAATGGAATAAAATATTATGTTGAATGATTTATGTTTTATGATCCATGTGGAACACTTATGTACGAAATGAAATTTTTAAGAAGGGTGTGCCCTAATAGCGCTCCAACGCATTGGGTAAAGTATAGTATCATGATACATGATGTGAAATGGTTTTTGAATCATGATAATTCATGTTCAGAGAGGTTTTACTTGTGCTTCATGTTAAATGTGTGTTTACTCATGCTTAATGTACAATGAGCCTCGGTTCATGCTAATTCCATGTTAAGTGTTGTTGCCAGATTTCCATGTTATGATTATCATGTTTTATCATGCCTTTTTGTTTATTCTTATATTGTTCTATATTTTTATTCCTATTGTCTAACATGTATTTTATTCCTCATGTTATTCTCTGATTATTCCCTTAGTGGGTGTTATATCTCACCCTTTTCTTATGCATATCCTCAGGTTATCCCATGCAATGCTAAGTACGAGGGAATGTAGTGGTCATATAAAGGTATTTTTCAATAAAGATGTTGTATTTCATATATAAGTTGTTATGTAATGATCCTAATCCCCAAATACACTAGACCTCTTTATATTATATGTTTTATCAAGACAAGTTTATGTAATAAATTATGATTAATTGTGTAATAAAAGATCAGGGTTGTCATACAACCAATAAAACATGGGTTTTTATATGAAATCTCCAATTCTATGAACAAAATACAATATAACAATTTTATCCCACATTAATTTAATATCATCAATGAGTTAATCAAAATATATATCAATATCATTACTAGTTTTTTTATATCTTAATATAAATAGAGACAACATTGATTATTTATTTTTCATCTATGACCACAGTAGAAAGCTATAAATTACCAACATAACCTACCAAGTAATGTGAGTACTAATTTTCACACCAATAAGACGTATTCCATATATAGGTAATATAATTAAAATATTTCATGGCTAGTTTCCAAATTCAAGATACTCATAATCATTTTTCATCCATCGAGGTGATTTTTTTAGGTGTCTTATTTTACCAAATTTAATTGTTGTATCTACAAGACTTGAAAATTTTCTAATGGTTTCTTGTAATCCATAGAGATTTCTAAACATTAGAATTATAGGAAAGTACCATAAAATTCTTCTTGTACTTGATTTTTTAATTTTATCAATCTATGGAAACCCCAGTATATTTAATGAGTGATTTATAGTCCATGAAAAAAATATAAAATCATTTTTACATGATCGTATTCTCTGAAAGATCATACCCATTGATCACAAAATTTTCTTAGTGAAATCTATTTTACAAGAAATATCATTTTCTTCTGGTAACATATCAATCAAGAGACCAAGTAAATCTGTAAATATGGTGTCACTCCTTCTATATCCAACATTAAAATTATAAAATGTTAATATAGTTGATAATGTTGAATATTTTTTTCAACAAATATACAATGGTGTCTTTTCATAGATAGTTAACTTCTAAAACAAAATTGTTCAATAATGAAGGTCATCTTGAATTGTCTTTTTCATTTATTCCATATGACCTCTGTTGTCATTTACACTAGAATTCATATCAAATGATCTATAAATCCGAATATCATACAATTCAGTATGTACATTATTTTTTCGTCAATGTTTACTCTAAAATTTATAGATTCAATATATTTCGTGATAAATAAAATATTCTTAAAACTCATCAGAGTGAATTCATCTTAAATAACAACAACATTAACATGGATAAATGATTTTATAAGGGTAATATTCATACTTTATTTCAATATTGATGAAACATTGTATTCCATCCAAATACTCTTTTTTCATATAATTAGAGTACGTACAGTTTTGATTCATAATGTTCCAATTGTGTTCAATAATATTCATTTTGTTAAAAAATAAATAAATACACATAAGTAATTGAAAATTAAAGGAGGAAGTAATAGACACTTTAATGAAGTTTGATAATTTTCCCAAGAATAAATTTATACTCTATTTGGGAACTCAATGAAGAAATGAAAAATCATTGTATAGTGATAAAATGATAGAATTCATTGAAATTGGAAGATTAGACAACTTATCAGAATGATTCAGATTGATAACCTCCAATTAAAACAAGAATTATGATTGTATGAAACAAAGTATGATGGTGTGTGTATCATTAAATTAGGAATTTTCTGATGGATGAATACATTGAAGAAACAAGGTCATGGTTGAAGCTAAATTCCAATAAGGGGAACCCACATGGATTGATATCCACTATAGAGTTGTTTTCCCCTTTGTTATATTTTAATCTTTGTTTTATAATAATGTTCATACTGGACTACTAAAGTTTAATAAATTTCAACTTTCCAACATTATTGATAATGATTTCTAACTGGATAAGTTTTTAGAAAATTGTAACATGTAATGAAACAAACTATGGTGGTTTAAGGTTTATATGTTCCCCAATAGAGTGAATATGTATTACAGAATTCCTAAAGAATTATCTAAGCAACATAAATTTATTTTTATATGATAATAAGAGCCAGATTATGTGTATTGAGATATTTTTTTTGTGTAAATAATTTATGGAAGGGAATGTGTTATATCTGTAAAGTAACAAAGAGTATAATTAAATTTTTATCTATTGAAAAAGATAGAGATCAAAAAATTTCCCTTACCATATTATTAATGGTTAGTTATTTTAAAATTTTGATGGATAATGATGTTTTGTGTGAGAAACCTTAAACCATTATATATTCTCAAAAGTAATTTTATTTCTATATAATCGATTGAAGTTGACAATAACCAAATACATTGGGAAAGATAAAATCACCCTATGAAAAAACAAAAATATTTAAATATTAAAAAGATTAAATGGATGATCCCGAGTAAAAAACTATGGTTTTGTAATTTGTTGATTTGTCCTTGGAGTCCAAGGGAGAGTTTTGAAATTGTTTCAATTCAACAATATCTTGAACGAGCTGGGTGATAGGGTCTTTTCTTGGGTTATATTAAAAATATTTCAATGTTTTTATCAATTATCTCAAAAACAAACGTTGATAAAGAACTATATTTATCATCACTAAAATAGAAACTGATGAAAAACCCACTCTTTTAGAGTTCTAACTCTTATCACTGATAATAATGGGATTTTATCATCACATTCAAAAGAAAATTATACATATAGTTTTTTAAGTAATTTTTATTTTAGCACTGAAAACCCCATTGTTTATCAAAATTCTTTTTAATCTAATAAATTTCAAGATTTCTTTACCTAGGAGGTGATGGTCGCTGAGCCCATCCATCCCCCCTATAGGGTTGATGGACCTCTATCATTCATTGAAGAAACTCGGCCTCTCTCTTTCTCTCCCTTTTTTATCCTCAATTTTATTCATTATTTCACTCAGATATTGCTTATCCCTAAGGTTTTATATTTTTTTGATGGCTTTCCAAAATGGTCCCTCACATCCTAATATTTCATTGAATCCTTGTTTCTTCTAAACCTGATATTTATTTTATGTTTCAAACAATGATTTTTATAGGTGGATTCATTTGACTGGTTTGTTTTAAAATATTGAGGAATAAAGAAATACATAACTATGGGTCTTCTCAACAACAAGAACATCTTGATTTGATTCTATTTGGAGAACTACTTGGTCCATCAATAGTATAATTCCCCTGTATCAGAAATGGATCTTGTTTCTCCATTTTTAGGTGGAATTCTGATTTTAACATGAAATGAGATACCATGACTATGGTGAATTTGATTAGGTTTCCATATAATCTATCCATCCATACATTATTCTAAATTTAGTTAATTTGGTTAGTATATATTTATGTTCTAATAGTTGATGTAGAACTATTTTCCTTCCTATTTCTCTACAATTTTTTTAAAGTTTATGTCTTAAGAATTCTAATAGAAGATTTTTGGATTGAGGTTGTGGAGGAGTTCTATAATAAGAAAACTGTTTCTTTTGACTCATCGATTGATTTTTTCTCTTCATTCATAAAAATGTGTCACTTGATGATAGTGTGTAAGAATGGGTTCATGAATCACTACCAGAAGATAGATACAAGATTGGGATGTAGTGGTAAGGTTATGGTATCCATTTCGGGTACTGGTCTGAAGGAAAATGTTCAAATGTTTTTTTCAAGAAACACATTTCTTTTGAATGGGGAGTTGACTTTCTCTCTTCATTCGTGAAAATGTGTCACTTGATGGTAGTATGTATGCATGGGCGCATGAATCTATAATAGAAGATATATGCAAGATATGGATGTAGTTGTAAGGGTATGGTATCCATTTCTGGTTCAGCTTCGAATGAATAAGTTTAAATATGTGTTTTCATTGATGGAAGTAGTAATTCAGTGGTAGTGCACTTTGGATATCTTGGGGGAGGGGAGTATAATGGGACAAAACTCCTTGCTGGAATCACATCCTAATAGTTGACTCTGAATGGAATAGAAATGGTTTTCACCATCCATGAGGATGTGTGGCATTTAATCTTGGATTGGAGTGTGGTAGACATATATGGTATATTGGGATTTGATTTTAAAGGGGGGTTCAACTTGGCCTATGGAAATTAAAATAAATGTAGTTAAGGAGGCATCTAATGAGAAGGTGGTTGTAATTGGGGATGAAATTAAACACAATGAGGTTTTATAGTTTACGAGTGAGGAAGATTCAATAGTCTATGTATCATATGGAGGCAGCTAGGGCTGGGTGAATGCAACAAGTAGGGTGAGGCTGAGAGGGACTACCTCAACTATTATTATTAATAATCTCTTTGATGATATGGAGGTTCAATGTACAGTTTAGGGATATGGGGATGAAATAAAAGTAGGAATGGGAATCCAAATCCCCATACCTGCAAAGAACTTATATGAAGGACAAATCCTTTATGGGATAGGTTAAGAGGACCAGATATATGGCCATGTTATGGTGGATAGTTTCGATGGAGTGCATATAAGAAGCCTATATAGTCTAAGGAGGAAGGAGTAGAATGTAAAAGGGAATTAGGGAGAGGAATTATGTTAAATTTAAATAGGTATAAAGTTCATATGGACTACTCTCAATTACCATAGTTGAAAAGAACAAGTTCATCTAGAAAGAATAAGGTGATGGATATTGAACCCATGTTTCATAGCTAGGAACGTAAGAAGAGATTGAATATTATTAGTGAAAATTAGATAATGTATTGTGGTGAGGCTAATGAACTATACTTGGGTGGTGGTATAATGGAAGATATGATTTAGGAACTAGAAGTGACTAATAGTATGTTTTTGGCATCAGATAAGGAGGATGAGGAAATGGGGGAGGCATGTGATCTTATTATTCATTTCAATGAAGAAATGTTAGAGGAGGAATCTGAGATCAATGCTATATGAGAGGAGGCCCACAGGTTGAATGATGGGATGATTTAAGTGGGATCTAATAAGGATTAGTGTTTATGTGTCATCAATCAAGATCATATTTTGATACATGGCTTCAAAAAAAGGAATATTAGAGTAGAAGATAATATCCAAACTTTGGACAAGATGGCCAACAGTTTTGAAGACCACATCGAGGATGACCCAGACACGAAGGTCACTGGTCTTCAATAGAGGATATATAGAGGTAAGGTTTCTAATAAACTTAAACTCGATTTCAATAATTTGGTGATATCTTATTGTTTCTATTTACTGCATGTTCATAACATGAATGGTTTCCCACTTTTTCCATAAAAGTTACTTTCAAAATAAAAAGATAAGTTTCAGTCAGCTGATAAAGAATATAAAAAATAAATTATAAAATATTAAACGAATATATATGAAAAATGAATAAATATTAAAAAAGGTAAAATTTAATTAGAATTATTAATGAACAGATAATATTAAATGAATTAATCTAATGATTGAGTGAGATTGAATAAATAAAAATGAATAAATATCAAAATTATTAAAAAAATGCATGAGTTTATTAGTTATATAAATTATTAAAAAATGAAAATTAATATATATTTATATGAAATGAATACATATTAAATTTGTACATTAAAACCATATTAGGAACCTTAGATGAAGAATATTATATATGTATAAATAAATATCAAAAATAAATAAATTACAGTAATATTAAAAGGATAAATATTAAAATTGAAAAAATTATGATGAAAATTTTAAAATAAGTAACATTAGTAGTGAATAAATAAGACTAAATAATATTAATTGAATTTTTGTCAATTTTTTTTGAAATTCAATAAATAATAATCTGTATATTGCAAAATATTAAAAAGTGAAAAGGTATTATTAATTATTTAAATAATTAAAAAAATTAAAAGTTAATATTTGATAAAATGAAAATGAATAATTATTAATTATATAAATCACATCTATATTAAACAATAAAATATTAATTAAAAAAATATAAAGAAATTTTATAGATGGATAAAATTACAAAAAATATTTAACAATTAAACTTGTAAAAATAATAAATTATAAAATATTAGAAAATATTGTTTTTTATTAGCAAATATATAACATGAATAAATTTGAAGGAAAAAATTATTCAAAATTTATAAATATTATATTTCTAATAAAAATTAAATTATTGAATAGTATCTACTAATTAAAAAATATAATATAATATATATATATAATATAGTTTGTTAACAAATATAATTCTAAAAGAAATATTAAAAAATGAATAAATTAAATAAAAATTATGTGTCTGTACATTCTACATGAAAATGAATTAATTTAATATATGTAACTTTCTAATTAAAGTAACATGTTTTTGATATATGTTAAATTAAAAAACACACATTTAATTAAATTTCCATTACTTGATACATTTACTTTATGCTTTTAATTATTATTAATTGTAAATTATAAACCATTTTTCACTAAGTATGTGACTTATTTAATATAAATGTACATATTTTGTATTATATGAATCATATATAAAAAAATAATATATATAATGAAATATATTTATATATAAATATGAATATATTTCAATATTAAAAGGATTAAATATACTAATGACCAATTACATATAATTGAAGTAAATATTAATACATTAAAAAAATATTAAATAATTTTTTTAATCAATAAATTATAAATAATTAGAAAATTTTAATATTATTGCTAAAGAATCACACAACCTTTATTTATGAACACTAATATAGAAATCATATTCATTAAGTATAAAATTATCCTTTTAATTTCTTAAAAGCATGAAACCTTTATGATCACTAATAAAGGACCCATTTATCAGTTCTAAAAAAGAACCCCTTTAATGGTGATTTTGTTAGCACTAATAAAGGGCCTAAAATTTGGTGAAACATATACAGTTCTCCACCATCCCTATTACATAACTAGATTAGAAAATAAAATCAAATTGGAATATAAATATTCATGAAAACATGAATTAAATATAAATATTACATATCACAATCATTTCAATTCAAAATTTACATAAAAGATATTCTCATTGATGTGATATTTAAAATTAATTAAATTAAATTAAAATACTATATAAAAAATAAAAAAATTATAACAAACATTTTTCAACAATCAACCTCTATTAAAACCATGCCCCTACGATAAAACAAATGTTTTTTAGTAACCGTACATAAAAAATAAACAAATTATTATTTTAATATTATTCATATATGATAAGTTATATTGTTAATTGATATGAATTTTAATGATATGATCATTCATACTATAAATTTATTATTAGTTCTTGTATTACTAATTTCATTTTAGTTTATATTTGGTAAATAAACCATTAATTAATAATTATATTATCAATTATTAATTACATTGTTAATTAAAAATTTATATAAATTATATTGATAATTACATAATGTTTTTATTATATTATCAGTTATTGAATATTTTAATTACCAAAATTGTTCTTACAAATTGTATCATTAAACAAAACTAACATTTTTAAATTGAAATCACGAACTTTTAAAATATCGCGCACATTATGTTTGAGATTATCATTAATTATTTATAGATAATTATCTTAATGTTAGAAAATAATATAAGATCATTTAATCTATTTTGACAATGTAACATGTGGTTTAAAGTTAAATGAATCTTTTATATTGAAAACACTCAGTTGGAGTCATACCAGACACATTATATGTCAGATTGATGTGAAGTTGATTCCTACATGTTATAAATTAATTAGGGACAATCTTGTAAAATATTTAAAATAATTATAGTTTATTTACTCGATTATGAAAATATAATGATAATTTTAAACTAAAATTAAACATTTGTATTTCAAACACACTAATTTATTCATACCGACCACAACATGTGGAAGATTCACATTAGGTTGATTCTTATACATTATGAATGAATTATGGATCATTGGTACATAGTTTGAAAAAAATATGAGTTTTGTTACTTAGTTTTTTCTATGTGATGTATATTTTAAATGTAAATTACACTATTATAATTATAACAAACACATTGAGCAATACATACCACATTTTGTGTCATATTAACTTATGTTTTTTTAATAATAATCACAAATTAATTATGGATCATTTTACTAATGTTAAAAAATATTCAGTGATTTTTTCCATAATTTTATCTGTGTGATTTGTTTTTTAATCTAAAATATCACTTTTATATTGAAATCACTAAATTAGAGTCATGTTATACACATCGTGTGTCACATTGATAGGTGGTTGATTATAACATGTCACATATGAATTATAGATAGATGTCATAATATTTAAAAATAATGAATGTTCATTTTCTCAATCTTGTCTATGTAATTAATGTTTTAAACTAAAATGACACTTTTATATTGAAAACTTGCAAGTTGATTCATAAATACCATATCATGAGTCTAATTGACATTAATTCTATTATAATAAATATAAAATGTATTATGGTTTGTTTCACTAATGTCTGAAAATAATATGAGATTTTTTTATTGTCTTGGTTTATAATGACCCGCCAATTCTCATTGTCTTGAGAGTACAATGAGTCATTAATCATCCTTAAGCGACATCCCCAAGAAGCCAAAGGAAAACAATAAATGCTGAAGGGTTCAAATATAATCGGGGGGTGATTTACCCTTCAATAAATAAATCAATAAACAAACCTACCATAACCAATCCTTCAATATATAATGCATGAACAAATGAAATACAACTCAACAACTTCATGTATCTCCAAACTACATCAATGTAGGAAAAAATATAATAATAACAAAGTATCTATGTACATAGTGGATAAAAGACACAAGAATCTCAATATACCACAAGACTCCATGCTCTATAAGCTTCAAGATCTAAAGTCTCCGAACAACCCACACATCACAAGGTAGTGCTAAAAACATGGAAAATGTTACCTTTTCCCTTTTTCCTAGAAGATAGAATCTGCGAAATCACCATGGTCCCAAATCAAGGGTGAGTATTAAACTCATTAGGTTCTCTCTAATGACTTCCCTACTCACACCACTATTATAGAAGCGTTAGAATCAATTATATAAAACAGTTTGTATAAAACAATTTCTCAAAAATAGTTTATAACATAATATAAACATGTTTCCAAAACCATTCTTTACCAAAAGCATACAAGTGCAATTGAAACCAATTTTCCTAGAAAGATATTTTTTTTCATAAATATAACTAAACAAGATTTAAGACCATTTCACAATATCCATTTTTGTATACCCAAAAATTTCGGATAAACCCATTAAACCTACCAAGTATGCTATGTTATGATTGTTTAATACTCATGAGTGGTTTCTCATCGATCTACCAAGTCATCACAAGGTAATTATTTCTTATGTGTCATTTAACCGTTGGCATTGAGCACATGGTAATATTTCAACTAAGCCCCAGAAATTCAATGTGTACTTATATATCTTGTGTTCCACTTATCCTTTGGCATTGAGGACAATGTAATATTTTAACCAAGACCCAGAAATTCAATATGAACTCACCCACCAATATTCCCAAGGATCATGCCAAAAAAACATCATCAATAAAAACCACCTTTTTATTGAAAACCAATTCCATAAAATTCATTTCAATATGAAACCATTTCAATAAAACACCCCTTTTATTGAAAATTGATTCCATCGTAGTCATTTCGATACTAAATCATTTCAATAAAACAATATTTTTATTGAAAACCAAACATTCATCAAACCATTTAACAATTCCATTAAATGAATAATTTAAAATCATCATTTAAAAATCAATAGGCTATATAACTTTTCACAATAATTCACGAAGATTTCACAATTTAACTAAAACCAAAAATCATTACTGAATAATATTTATTCCATGCTTTTAATAATAAATCCCATTCAAATAAACCAATTTGAAACTAATCTAAATAATTCTATCAAGAGGAGTCGAGAGGGAATCCTCCTACCTCAAAGGTTTTGAAAAAAAACCACAACGAATGAAGAACCCTCAAGAAAATCAGGTCGGTTCTCAAAGAACCCACCATGGATCTCTTCTCCTAACAATACTGAGACCAAATATCCTCATATTTTTCCATCCAAACACCTATATCTACCTATAACGGTCATAGATCAATGAAACCAAGAGAAGATAAGAAGTATATATACATAGATCTAAGAAACCAAACATGAACAAAAATGACTGATCACGTACCTCAAGAATTCGAATTTGATTCACCAAGGGAAGCCTTCAGATCACCTCAGAAATTAAGGGAGAACCTTTTTTGACATAGGAGAAAAAAAATCCCGAGTTATGGCCACATAGTGAAAAAACAAGCTACTTAAAGGAAAAAATGCGTGAGATCCACTTTTTTAGGATCTCACTAAAGTGTCTGGACAATTAGTTTTCACGGTTAGAAAAACCATGCACTAATTGTGCGTCAGCCACTGCCTAGGAGGAACCTCACATGACATCCTCACACGGTCTCTCTAACCATGCTCTAACCATGCAGGACCCACTACCTCAAAATGAACAACTACGCATGGTTTGAACCCACAATTAGACAAACCATATGCTGCCTGTACGACTTTCCTTTTGCCTCAAAAAATCATTCACAGTTCTCTCGACTCTCCCATTCATCGCCCTTAACATTATAACCATGAAAATAATCAAGTAAGGGTTACATACTAGAAAATGAGGGTTCTACATATTCCCCACCATTGGTTTTTCTATCCTCAGAAGGTAGAAAACCCTCACCCAACTGAAAGACTTCTGACCAATGCTCTTTCACTTCCTTTTCGCATTCCTAAGTATCGTACTAAATATGACCATGCTTCCATAAAACCCACACTAGACCGATGCTTTTTCCACAAAATAATTTCTCTTTCTTATCCACAATCTGTACCTGGATATGTATCAGTGAAGCATCAAGCTCTAGGTCAACGTGATCTCATCTGATCACATGGTTAAGATCAGGCTGATAATTTTTCAACTAAGATACATGGAACACATTATGCACCAAAAAGAACCTTGGTGGTAATGCCAACTAATATTCCACCTCTCAAACCTGTTACGGTATATCTAAATGGCCAAAGTATCTAGGATATAGCTTTCAATTCTTTCAAAAACGATGATGTCCAAGCCTTGGAGATTTCCTCAAGAAGACATGATCACCCACAATGAACGAAAATGGTCTTCTACAGTGATCTGCATAAGATTTATGACAAATCTAAGCCATGTCCATTATTTTTATGATCAAATGGATCTTCTCCATTGTTTCTTTGACAAGTCATGTCCCAACTAGTGATGTTTCACCTGTTTCCACCTATCATAGTGGGGAATGATAAGGACACCCATACATTGCTTCAAATAGATCCATGTGTATTGAATCCTACTAGGTGTTATTATATGAGAACTCCACAAAGGATATATGATCCAACCATGTTCCACCAAAATACAATACAAAAGCTCTCAACATTTCTTTGAATGTTTGTATCTTCTTCTTGGATTTCCCATCTGTCTGAGGAGGATACACCGTTCTCAAAGTCAACTGTGTCCCAAGAGCTTGATGTCTGGATTTCTAGAAAATAGATGTGAACCTCATATCTCTGTCTAAGACTATTGAAACTGGTACATAGTTTTTCTTTACCACTTCTAGGATGTAGATTTTTTATAGATCTTCCACCGTATGAGTTTCATGAATAAGGATGAAATGGGATAACTTGGTAAGCCGATTCACTATCACCCATATATAATCGGGATTCTGAACCATTCATGGAAGACGTGTTACAAAATCCATCACTATCTACTCCCATTTTCACCCTGGGATATGTAAATACTACAACATACCTGGTGGTCTCTGATCCACCACTTTAACCTACTGATATGTTATGCACCGCGAGAGAAACTCAACCAACTTTCTTTTCAAGCTTATCCACCAAAACTACTCCTTTAACGCCTTTTACATCTTCTCTATACCTGGATGTATCACCTATCTCGAATGGTGGTAATCATGAATGAATTGTTTCTGATAAGCTATTGGTACAACTATCTGATATCTAAAGCACAAAACTGGACTCTCATCATGTTTCCAACCCTGAATGGTCTCCCCACCATTTATTTTTAAACTCAGCACTAGAAATACCAAATTATATTTTTGTGCCTCTTTCACAACATTTAGAAAATCAGGAACAAGTGTGGTCAAAAAGAAAACTGCAACATCACCTTGTTCCTCAAATTCCACGTACATTTCAGTTAGTACTGAAATTAACTACCATTCAACTAAAACTACTTTCACAAACTTAGTATATGACTTTTTACCCAATTCATCCTCCACCAAATTTTATTGTCCTAGTGTATACATCAATTTAAAGTCAAACATTTAAAGATACACTATCCATCTCTTTTACCTCATATTCAAATCTCAATGTGAGAAACTGTGTTTCCAGCTTTTGTGATCTTTGAACACATTGAATTTCTCAACAAAGATGTATTTTCTCCATGTTTTCAAGGCATATACAACTGCAGCTAACTCCAAATCGTATGTTGGTTAATTATTTTCATGTACCCTCAACTTCATTAAACCCTAAGAAACCACACGGTCTCCTTTCATGAGATCACAGCCCTACCCTAATCTTGAAGCATCACAGTACACCACATACTCCTATCCTAATTCTGAAGAAATCAAGATTGGTGACAATGTTAGAAGAACTTTCAACACCTAGAAATACTTTTGGAATTCCTCTTTCCATTGGGATGGAGAATTGTTCTTTTTTAGAGTGGTCATTGGCAAAGATGTTCATGAGAAATCAGGGAAAAGAACTTCAGTAGTAACCAGCTAGACCAAGAAAATGTCATATCTCAAAGACATTATTTGGTGGCTTACATGAGATAACAACTTCTATCTTTTTAGGATCCACAAACATTCCATTTTCCCAAATTACATGGCCAAGAAAACATACGTCCTGTGTCAAAAAATCACACTTTCATAATTTGGCATACAGACAGAGATCTCTAAATATTTTTAAACTATTGAATACACCATGATGTCATCCAAAAACACCACAACAAAATAATTCTGATGATGGTGAAATATATGATTCATCAAATCCATCAAGACCGCTGGTGCGTTCATTAGACCAAAAGAAATGAATTCATATTCACAGTGGCCATATCTGCTTCTGAAAGCTATCATTGAAATATCATCCTTCCGAACTCCCATATTGTTGCAATTATGGCATGCTCTATGTTGTTATGTACACTCTTGCTTTATGTGTAAAAGAGAACCACATTGAAAGAAACCTTCTTTGCTCTAGGGTCATGGAGGAAGGTTTACTGATCCCGTTATCTGATTCTGATTTCCACTTACAACTTGGAGATAGGTTTACCTTTTCCACATTCTCTCATCAGTTGAGTTCCTAGAATTTTTTTAGGCATCATCATTCATCCTACTTTCGATCCTAAGATATCAAATTCAACCACAATTGCTCTGTTCACCATCTCTGTATAATCCATAATACAGAGCACCACAATCTTCGATAGAATCTCCTTCCATAGCCCTGATTCAAATATGTATTCCTTTAATGATGCACTTGCTACAACCTCTAGTGAAAATGGAATAAATTCATGAATTTAGCTGCATACTCTGTGATAGAGAGAATCTTCTATTTTGGGATGAAAAAGTTCATGTTTTTTTGGTTCTTGAATGTATGAGGATAGATTTTTTTTTGAATAATTCATCAATATTATCCCATGTAATGCCTTCATCCAATTTAGCCTTCACTACAAAATACCACCAATTTTATGTAAGATCCTCAAGAATATAGGTCGCCAGCAATACATTGATCTCTGATGTTGTGCTGATGAAATTAAAGATATTATTCATTTTTTTAGCCACACCTCTGCTTTCCCGAGTTCAGAATCACCTCAGATGTTAGGTAGATTTTTCTTCATGAATTGAATGGTATGATCCACATGTCATGTCTCATTCCTATGGTTCTTCGTATCCATAGCATGAAAAGCCTAAGAAATACTTTGAAACAAATCATGGATTACCAGTGGTTCAGGTGAAACCACATTCTCTATAGCTTCATTGGGTTAGTTTAAATGATGACTACAGGTTTCCATATTTTAAACCTATAACAAACTCTGTCAATATCCTTCTCTAGAAACTAATGTCTTAGCATTTCAAATTTTATCGCCTAAACTATCACAAAATTTTCTTCCAAAAACAACATTTTTCCATGTTCAAACATTTTTTAAAATCAACCGTTTGTTTTTATAATCAAACCATTTTCATAATAAAACAAGTATCCTCTTTTCAAAATCATTCATTTGAAAACAAATTATGAATTTTTAAAAAAATTTACATCATTGCAAAAAATCAAGAATCATTCCTCACAATGAGATATTAAATCCAAGTGGGAACTCATTCCTCTACCATTCATGTCATTCTCATCTAATTGGATAATCCCATGACAATGATATTTCCAAAATTCTAGAAGTGTATCCAAAACACTAATGTACCCAACACCCTGGTAACTTGAAGTTCAGCCTAAATGGGTTAGCTACGTTCCTTTATGTTATATATTCCATTTTATAACAATCCTACTCCTGTCTAAGATTCCAAAACAACTAATATATAAAAAGGAATTCCAACTCCAAGACCAAGAACACTAATTATTTGTACTACAAGGGAAGGACCAGACTCATAAAATTTGTAATGACCCTCCAATTCTCTTTGGATTGAAATTACAAAGAGTCATTACTATGCCTTAAGGGAAATCCCCAAGATGCTAAAGGATGGAAATAAATGTTGAATGGTTTCAAATAGAAGTGGGGGATGATTTACCGTTAATGAAATAAACTAATAAACCAAACAAACATAACCACAAATTCACTATATGATGCATGAACACATGAATGACAACTCAACAACTTTAGGTTTATAAAAACCTTGTCAAAGTATAAAACAATAGAGGAATAAACAAGTATAAAATTACATAGAATATAAACAACAAAATACTCACAAAAGAACACAGGACTCAATTCTCCACAAGCCCAAAGATCCATAATCTTTGAACAACCCACCCATCACGATGGAGTACTAAAAACATGGGAAACGTTACCTTTTCCCTTATCCTGGAAGATAGTATCTGCAAAAGCACCAAGGTTCCAAAGCAGGGGTGTGTATAAAACTCATTAGGTTCTCCCCAATGCCTTACATACTCACTGCATTATGATATAAGAGTTAGAAATAATTATATAAAATAATTTATATAAAATAATTTCTCAAAAATAGATCATAACTAAATATAAATAAGTTTCCAAAACCATTCATTACCAAAAGCATACAAGTTCCATTGAAACAAAATTTCCCAGCAAGATATTTCTCCAGAAATATAACTAAACAATCTTTAAACCCATTTCACAATGTCCCTTTTTGGCATACCCAACCATTCCACAAACCCATGAAACCAACTAAGAATTCTATGTAATGATGTTCCATACTCACGAGTGGTTTCCCATAGACATACCATTTATTCACAAGTTAATTGTTTATCTTGTTCCATTTATCCTTTTTCAGTGAGCATAAGGTCATATTTCAACCAATCCCTAAAAATGAAAAATGAACTTTATATCTCATGTTCCATTTAACCTTTGGCACTGAGTACAAGGTCATATTTCAACAAAACCCAAGAAATTCAATATTAACTCACACACCATTATGCTTAAGGCTCATGTCAAAACACCTTTTAAGTAAAAAACCCTTTTTATTGAAAAGCAATTCATTCAAAGTCATTTCAATACCAAACCATTTCAATAAAACACCCCTTTTTTGAAAACTAGTTCCATAAAACTCGTTTAAATACCAAACCTTTTCCATATAACACCCTTTTATTGAAAACCAAAATTTCATCAAACAATTTAACAACTCCATCAATTCAAAATTTTGAAATCATTATTTTAAATTCAAGATTCTAAATCACTTTGCACAAAAGTTCACCAAGATTTCACAATTTCAATAAAACCATAAATCATAACCAAAAAAGATTTATTCCATGATTTTCACAATTAATCCAATCCTAATAAACAAATTTAAAACTATGCCTATAAATTCTT
Source organism: Viscum album (assembly GCA_963277665.1). Lineage (NCBI taxonomy): Eukaryota > Viridiplantae > Streptophyta > Magnoliopsida > Santalales > Viscaceae > Viscum > Viscum album. The sequence goes on along the minus strand of OY728158.1, from coordinate 352,163,203 downwards.
GAAAGATTATTCAAGAGAGAGGCCTCCTAACTAAAAGGATTTGAGAAAAACCACAACGAATGAATAACAATGAAATAAACCGAGTGGATTCTCCAAGAACCTTCCTTAGATCTCTTATCCTAAAAAGAACAAGACCAAATCTCATAATATTTGGAATCCACACACCTAGATCTACCCATAACTCCCATTGAATTAAGAAACTGGGAGAAGAGGAGAAGTAGATGTATGTAGATCTAAGAAACCAAACAAAAACGATGAAGAACGATCACATACCTCAAGAATCTAGCTTTGATTCGCAAAGGGAAGCCTTTGGATTGCCTCCGAAATGATGGGAGAACCTCTTTTCGACTTAGGAGAAGAAAAATCTCGAGTTATGGATGCTGAGATGAAAAAATGAGCCACATAGAGGAAAAATATGTGAGATCCACTTTTTTAGGATCTCACTTAAGTGCCAGCATGGTTAGTTCGCATCGTTAGAAAAACCGTGAACTAACCGTGTGATAGAAAATGCCTAGTAAGACCCTCATAAGGCTTCCTCGCTCGGTCTCTTAGGTAGTGATCTAACTTTGCATGATCCACTGCCTCAAAAAGACCAACCACGCACGGTTTGTCCGCACAGTTAGAAAAACCGTACGCCGCCCGTGCGACATCCCTTTTTCCTCAAAACATCATTAAAAGTTCTCTTGACTCTCCAATTCATCACCCTTAACATTATAACCATGAAAAGAATCAATTAAGGGTTACATAGCAGAATCCAAGGGTACTACATTGTATCTGTGACACGTGTTGTAAACTAAATTTATACTTTTATATTGAAAACACCCGATTTAAATCATACCGAGTACATCATGTTTCATATTTATGTGTGGTTGATTCTTACTCAACATAAATGAATTATGTATTATTTTAAATTATTTTGAAAAATAATCCTATATCATTTTCTTGGTTTTAAAAATGTGATGCACATTTTAAGATAAAATGAATCTTTTATACTGAATACATGCCCTCGGAGTCATACTGGCCAACTCGTGTGTCAGAATGATGTGTAGTCAATTTCTACACATATAAAATTAATTATCTATCATTTTACTATTTTTAGTAAATTCATTTCACATTTGTCTATTTTTTCTATGTGACAGGTGTTTGAAACTAAAATGAATCTTTTATATTGAAAAAATGCACTTTGAGTCATTTCGGTCACATCATGTGTTGGATTGACATGTGATTGGTTCATAATTGTTGTAAATTAAATATATATATTTTTTCTATTTTTTTAAAACAAACCATGATCATTTTATCATTTTTGGATATTTGATCTGCATTTTAAACTAAAATTACACTTTTATATTGAAAAAACACACTATGATTCATACCAAACACATCGTGTGTAGGGTTTACATGAATTCAATTTATATATTCCTTAGAATATTTATGGATAATTTTCATAAATGTTATAAAAAAATATTATCTGCTTTTCAATATTTTGGATATGTGATGCATGTTTGTATCTAAAATATTAATTTTATATTGAAAATGCACACAATGAGTCATACCAACTACATCATGTAGTTGAATGATGTATGGTAAATTTTTACACAACAAAAATAAATTATTAATCATTTTCCTATTGTTTGAAAATAGTTTGTGATCATTTTCTGGATTTTCACAATTTGATGCATGTTTTAAACAAAAATGGAAAATTTCTAATGAAAATACATGCTTGGAGTAATACCAAAAACATCATGTATTATATAAATATGTGATTCGTTATTACATGAAAAAAATGAATCATGGATAATTATTTTAATTTTTAAAGATAATATGATCTAGTTTATATAGTTGTGTCTATTTAATGTGTGTGTTACCCAAAGAAGACACCAAAAACATGCACTTTGTATAATACCAGACACATCATTTTTCAGATTTATGTGCATCCAATTATTAAATATCATAGAGGAATTTTGTACATTTCCATTATGTTTGAAAATAATCAGAGACTATTTGATTAGTTTTGTCTATGTGATGTGAAATATAAACTAAAATGATGATTTTACATTAAAAACATGTACTTTTAGTCATACCATCCACATCATGTGTTTTATTGACATGTAGCTAATTCTTATATGCCATGCATGAAATAAGTATTTTAATTATAAGGATTGAAAATAGTTCATGATTTTTTCTAGGGTTTTGGATAAGTAATGCACGTTTTAATCTAAAATGACACATTTATAATGAATACTTTCACATTATGTCAAAATGGACATAGAATGTGTTGGATTGAAATAAGGTAAATTCATACACACCAAAAATGAATCATAGATAATTTTATTTAATTATCAAAAAAATATATGATAATATTATCATTTTTGAATGTGATATGTGTTTTTAAAACTAAACTGACACTTTTAATAATAAAAAGACCCACTTTGAGTCATACCATCTACATCGTCTGTCAGATTGATGAACGGTCAACTCTTATAAGTCAAAAATAAATTATGCATTATTTTACTAAAGTTAGAAAACAGTATGAGATATTTTACTCAAATTTTAAAATATAACATGTGTTTTAATCTAAAATGACACTTCTATATTGAAAACACATACATTGAGTCATTTGAGTCACACCGTGTGTTAGATTGACCTTCAGTCCATTCCTATACATCAATAATTAATTATAGATTATTTTCTTATTTTTTTGGATAGTTTTATCTTGTTTAGTTGGTTTTTGATATGCGATATATTTTATAGTAAAATGAATATTTTAAAGTGAATATGTTCACTTTGATTCATAATGGCCACATAATGTGTCAGGTAAATTTGAAATTGATTCCTACACATACCACGTGAATTATTGATTGGTTTTATAAATTTTTACAACAATATAATCTCATTTTCATGGTATTGATAATGTGAGTTTCATTTTAAACTAAAATGACAATGTTATATTGAAAACAAGAACATTGATTTATACTAACCACATCGTGTGTCAGGTTGATGTAAAATAAATTTCTATATGACAAAAATGAATTATGGATTTTTTCCAGAATTTTGAAAATAACGTGAACTCATTTGTTCAGTTTGGAAATGTAAAAAAATTTAAAACTAAAATTACATTTTTTTTATTGAAAAATGGATCATTGAATCATTCTAGACACATTGTATGTGATATTGATATGTGATCAATTCCTACACATAATATATAAATTATGGAATCTTTACAAAAAATTTAAAAACAACACATGTTAATTTTATATATTTTGAGAATGTGACATCTGTTTTAAACTAAATTACCTTGTAGAGTTCAATCATCCACAAAAAATATTCAACTTCTAACCCTTTTTAGACTTCCTTAAAAAATAATTCCAGGATTCTAAATTGATAATTGGATCATAATATTATAGAGGAATCACTATTACTATTTATAGTAACATTCCTTGGAAATTATTTGGTTGAATAAAATGTAAATTTGGAGGAATTCATTATAAATTTTCATCATGGGGTGTAAGTTATTATAAAATATTTAGGTCCATTTTTACATACTCATAAAAAGACAATAAGACACAAAATAGAAATGATAAGCCTAGGATAATGGAAGTAACTTACCTAGATTTTGGTAATATGACTTTGGGTTTATGGATAAAATGATCCTTTACCCATTACCCTCTCATAATTACCTTTATAACATCATCAATGTACAATATATCATGAGAAAAATGTAGCTACATTCATGTCACTAGCTAAATCAAAAAATTTATAGTGTGACCTTCCATGATACATATCCTTGAGAAATTTCTCAAATAAGTATTTATTTGTAGATTCATCACTAAATCATTTTGTAGTTTCAACCAATTCAAACAAACACCTAAAGGAAGAAAACTAGTGAAAAGTTTCAAATAAATGCAAGGCCAATTATGGAATGATAATATACACTTTATAATCATTTAAGATTTATAGTAAAAATGGAATATTTGTATTTGTCACATGATATGTAGGATTAAGAAATATATCAAACATGTTGAATTGATGTCGGACTGCATCTATAGATGCAAGCAGAATTGAATGTATCTGAAATTATTTATCATCATGTTGGGGCCTATTATAAAGATTCTTTTTCTATTTTTCCTAGATGAAACACCCTCAACCAAATGATTCATAGTATCTCCATCAATAATAAGAACCATAAGTGGGGGAGTTTTATAAAATATATAGACTCAATCGATTATGGAAAATTATCTATAGTGGGGTTCAAATTTCATTGGTATGATGGTAAGGTCAAATCATAAAAAACAATGTGTGTCATGATAAAAAAATTATGTTTATAATAAATATATAAGTAAAATATTTCAAATATTATATGAAATTTAAATAAGGGAAAGTAATTTCTATGTATTATAATTTTGATTATTCCAATTCCAAATGTACCTATAATGTAATAACAAGTAAAATATCACAAATATAATAAAAATCGCCTCAACATGATGTCAAAAATCATTCTGACACCATGTACTATTCCCAATAACCTCTAAAAAATATGTATTCTTTCCAGTATGTACAATCATAGTTATCCTAGTAGTACCGAGAAAATATAAACAAAAATATATTAAATAATATTTGAATTGAAATCATAATTTCCTTGGAAAATTACATGTTTGTGGATGATAGTTTTTTATGGTATATAATATCCTATATAAATTTTCAAAACTAATATCCACAAAAATTATTGTTATTTTCTTAGATGCTAAACATAAATTGAAAAAAAACAATCGAATAGTTTTCAAATATGGATTCATAAGTAAATATTATAATATTAACCATATTGTATTTTCATTTGAAGAAATCCTTACACTTATTATGTTTACTCCATAGCCTAATATCCTAATTTATCCAATATTTATAGGTCACCCTATCATAAAAAATATATTTTCAAAACAAAAATCATAAGGAATAAATTAAATTTTATCAAAAAAATATTTATTTTAGTGCTTTAAAAATTCCTAGTAGACATCATGTGTTGTTGTTTTGATGGAAATACATGATTTGGATCTTAAAAAATAAACATTCAGTGTATCCAATTTTATTTATATTATCATAAAGTGATTCTTAAAAAAATAATTAATGAAATATATACATATATTATATAGTTAAATTATATCATTTTACCCATGAATTTTATCCATCAAGAGAGGTTCACCATTTTTTAAACCATTCTTAGTTCACAATTTCTCTTGTTAGTTTCTTCTTATTACAAACAATATTTTTCTTTAGAAATGATAGAGTGATTAATGATTTCAACTTTTACTTAATTGATGTTTCACATTATATAATAGTAATATATACACCAGTTGAAAATATGAATAGTTATTAACTTTAATGAATATAGTATATCTTTTTTTGGACAAAAATAAAATGAAAATATATGACATTTATGTTAGAGTTGGTTCCCTATGAACAAATTTTTGTACTTTTATTATATGTATATTCACATTATTCAATAAAAATTACACATCAAATTATATATTGGTTAATATTCAATAAGACTGTAATGTAATAACGTTCTAGAGTATTTTTGTATTGATAAGGTCATAGTAGTCCCCCACTATAATGAGAAACATGAAGTCATAATATAGTATTATTAATATACATATATCATTGGATAATGTACTATTATGGGACACGTAGTATTTAGATCATTAAGTGAGAGAAATCATTAGTGGATGATGATTTTTCTCATAATGTTCTTACATTGTAATCTCTATTATGGGAGATTATGAAAACAGAACAACCAATTGGAATTTAAAATATATTGGTCTCATTAAATATTCCTATTTCTAAGAATGTTTAATGGTCTTTATAAATTAATATTATCATTAATTCATGTCATGACTAGTGCATTTATATTTTCTGATAAAAACCATGACACCATATGTTCGCAGTGAGGTAGGGTACATCAAGTGCATCACTATTGACAAGTCATTAATTGATAAATCAATGATGTGTTTTTACCTTTTATATTTATAGAATTTTATATGTGGTCACTTTTATTATATTGTTACCATTGTCTTAAATTACATGGAAATGGAATAACAATGTGTCTATTCTAAATGGACAATGAAATACATATCAAGAATATAGGTTGGTGACATGGATGTGAAAACATCTTGATGAGATATTTTGATAAGGGGAATATATTGCACAAGGATCATTGAAATCTTGTATTCATCATTGTGAAATTAATATTTTTCTATTTGGTTCCCTGAACCATTCCTAAATAGTAATTTTAGAATTTAAGAAATCCCACCTAATTCCAATGAAAAAAATACGAGAGGTCAACACACTAAGTTTTTTTATTGACCATGATTAAATTATATTTGATTTTAATTAATGGAATAAATATTATTCTCAAAGATGAAGAATAATATTTACTCACATTTTATTGATCACATATTTTCTCATAAATAGACCATTGATGCACAACATACATGCGTGTGGCCATCTTCCGTGCCACCCAACTTGAAAAAATAGATACTTACTCCTAATGTCTCATATTTTCTTATAAATATACTATTGGGGCCTTCATTTGGATGGATAAATTTTCATAAAGCCTAATCGCTACTCTGATCGCCCTAGTACTTTAGTAAAGTCCCCTGAAACTTCCAAGGTTGTTTTATAACACCTATAGAGAGGGAATAAAAGGGTTATAGTGAGACTTAATTCCATTTACAGTTAATAATATATAACACTTTTGAAACTCATTCCCCCAAACCCTTGATTTTATAAGATTAGAAAGCTCACATTTCCATAAATTTGAACTTATGCTCCTCACTTTTGGTAATACCTATGAAGATACTTGAATGACAGATCCAAGTCTCACCCATGTGTATTCATCCGGGTTTTTTTAACTAAGGTACCATGAGGTCTCTCAATCCTGCATGCATAGACCACCCTTATTTGACTCTCCTTGGTTCACAATACCCTTCAACCTATTTTAGCCATTCATCGATCCTATTTCGAAGCCACTCATGAAAATTATTCCCTTTCACTACCCCCTTCTTTAAAGGTTCCATGTTTAAACCTTATCCAAGAACTCATGTTTTTAAAAAAAACTTAGGGAATGTCACATCAACATGCCTACCATTTTGATTTGGATTTCTATGATCATAGGTTTCTGCCACTTTTCCTACCAATGGGTAAAGATCTTCAATGCATCTGTAGAATTTCATATCTATAGTAACCCAGACCCTTACCCGAGGGATAGTGTTGTGGAGTCCCCATTATTGAATTCTAGGTATAGTAGTCTATCTTCACCTTCTAATCTCCAAGACCTTAATCCTTTGGTTCCCAATAGGGAGGGTAAGAATCAAAAATTATTTTCCCTTCCACATGGAATGAGATCCTCCTTCTACTACAGAATCAATTTTAGGGAAACAATCTAGGTGAAAGACCATGTCTTTTAATGTAAATGGTTGTAGTCTTTCTCCTCTCCACATCTTTCACCTTTATTCCTACCATACATTAGACCCATGTACAATGTAAATTGATGATAAGGAAATGTCATGTATACAACCTACTCTGTTATATCCATGACCTCTTCACCATATCTGGGGCCACTTCAACAAGAAAAATGATGAATGGTGTGTTGTTTTTAAAATCTTCCACGTCCTCTTGTTTCTCACACCGAGGATGAATCATCTGGGATTAGATGTTAGTTATTTTTATGAAAATCACAAAATTCCACCTAAATTATTGAACTACGAGAACTCTGATTCCTTCTATAACCTAGAAACATATGAATAACTCTTTGTGACTGGGCTCAATGGGTATCATTCTTAGGAATAATCCCCAATCATAATTCCATTAACCCATGTATCCTACCCAGGAGTAAACTCTGGGTTAAATCCCCAATTCACCATGAGTTAAAACAACCCTCATGGTCACTTTATAGGAGATATCCTTATCAAGAATAACCCCCTAACCTTTCATATCAAATGTGTAGACTCCCAAGTGATACATACTCTTGAGGGCCTCCATAGGCATGGGTCCTCACTAACGATGTATGTGGGATTTGATCCCCATTCAAGTGGGATATGTAGGAAGCCTCTCTAAGGTTCAAACCAACATCATAAACCAACCCAATTCTTTTGGTCCTTATCCTCAATAGGGTAAAATCAAACTTGGCAGCTCATATCCCTTCCATTTTCATTGGGATGCTTATGTATAAGTCCCGGACCAAACATTGACTAGGAATCTTCTTCATAGACGTCTTTACCATGTGGCATTTAACTGTACAGTTGGGTCCTTATCACATGTTATTAAAATATATGATGTGAACTATTAAGAGGCATTGATATACGTTGGTTTTGATTGATTTCACAAGGATATGTATGAATCCCATATATGGGTTTGATCCAAACATCATAAAAACTTCTTTCACCCTCATAATGATAAATTCCATAGTGATATTCGTATACTCAGATGACCATAAACTCTAGAGTTCCCCACTGTATGGCTAGAAAACCAACATTTTCAATATAATTACCATAGATTATCTAAGTAGTATATAAGAGGACACCATAAAAAAATACTTGGATACATAACTATATCTCTATTGATGGATAAAATAAAATACATATAGATGATTACAAATTCTACATATGATAATAATAGATTGAAAATATTAGGATAACCTACATCATAATTGGGAATTAATGAAGGATTGATGAACATATCTTAAATTTATAAGATTGTCCCAGATTAGGTAATAATTCTCACCAAAAGGGTGTGATGAGCCTAACATCCCATCCTCTCGACCAATGCAAGTTCTTAAGCATCTTTGGTAAAAATCCCTAATGAGAAACTACATCTTCAAAGCAGGTCCGTAGAGAAAAAGAACAATTTGGTGTTTTTGGTTCCATGAACAAAACTACTAGAAACCATTCAGAAATTATGATTTCCTAAACGAAGTCACATTCCCATGGGAAACAGTGACATATGTTTTAAACTAAAATGACACATTTATAATTAAAACTCGCACATTCATTCATACAGGACACATCATTTGTTAAACTAAAATTTAGTTGATTCATTAAGACCAAAAATGTATTATATATCATATTATTGAATTATAAATATAATCTAAGATAAAATTCACATTTTTATCTATGATATGTGTTTTTTATCTAAAATTATACTTTTAATGAGAATAATATTCACATTAAGTCACACCATCCACATCATGTGTCCGATTGATGCACGATCAAATCCTATATGCCAAAAATAAATTATGATTCATTTTCCAAAAGTTTGAAAAAAATCTTATTATTTTACCCATGTTTTATAATATTATGTGAGTTTTATTCTAAAATTGCACTTTTATATTGAAAACACACAGATGGAGTCATTAGGGTCACATCATTTTTTAGATTGAACCTTAATCAATTCATATAAATCAAAAATTAATTTTGTATTATTTTCCTAATGTTTTTGAATATGTTTATATCAATTAGTTATTTTTGGATTTGTGAATTTTTTTGGTGTAGAACCATATTTTTAATTTTAGGATGTTCACTTTGATTAATAATGTCCACATAGTGTCTTATGTTGATTTTCATCTAATTTCTACACATCACACAGGAATTATTGATCATTTTTCTAATGTTTCAAAATAATATATTCTCATTTTATTGGTATTGATAATGTGATTGTCATTTTAAACTAAAATAACAAAGTTATATTGAAATAATTCACTTTGATTAATAATAACCATGTTGTATATTAGATTGGTGTGAATTAAATTCATACATGTCAAAAGTAAATTATATACTTTTTATAGAATATTGAAAATAATATGAATTCATTTGTTTAGTTTTAATAATTTGAAAAGCATTCTAAACCAAAATAAAACTTTTATATTGAAAACATGATGTTTTAATAATTATAGAAACATCATATGTAAGATTCATATGTGATCGAGTCCTACACATCATAAATAAAGTAGGGATCATTCCTATAAAGTTTGAAAACAATAAATGTTCAATTTCCATGTTTTGACAATGTGACTTGTGTTTTAAACTTAATTACCTTGTTGAGATCAAATGTACAACAAAATTTTCACTTCCAACCATTATTCACCATCATTTTCATATAAGTATATGATTATACTTTGAGCATTGGATTAGAATATCATATAGGAGTAACTATTAGTATTTATAGTAACTTTAATTAGCATGTATTTGGTTGAATAAATTGTGAATGTGAAGGAATTCTATTTTCATTTTGATCATTGATATAGAATTGTTTATAAAAGATCCAGGACCCTTTTTACATTCTCCTAAAATTACAACATGTCACAAAATGAAAATGGTATTTCTAAGAACATGCAAATACCTTCCCTAGAATTTGGTAGTATTTTCTTTTGATTTGTGGGTAAAAGTTTCCTTTACCCATTTCTCCCTCACCATTATATTTACAAAAGAATCAATTTATAATCTCTTACGAGAAAAATTAGCATCATGCATGTTACTATCTCGAACAGAATTTGTATAACATAGAACTATATGATACATATCATTGATAAATCACTCAAATAATTCATTATTTGTAGCTTCAACACTAAAACATTTTTCTATATCAACCAACTCAGTCTAACACCTAAAGGAATTAAATTAGTGAAATGATGAAAATAATTGCATGGTAAATTGGTGTATGATAATACACCATCTAGAATCATTGCAGAATTGTAGTAACAATGGTATGATTTAATTAATCACATGGGATGTAGGTTTAGTAAATATATTATACATGATGAATTGAATATGGACTAAAACTATAGATTCAAGTGTATTTTAATGTATATGAAATTATTTCCCATCAAGGCATGGCCTATTATAATTATTTTTTTTATATTTCCCCCAAATGAAACATCCCCAATCAATACATTTATACTATTTTCATAAGGTTGAGGAACCATATGTGGGGGAGGATAATAAACTCTATAGTCTCACTTAAGAGTGTAGAAATATCTAAGGTGAGGTTCATATTTATTTGGAATTATGGGAGGTACAAATCAATAAAAAATTTGTTTTCATAGTAATTAAAATTGTATTATTATAAAAAACATATAACTAAAACATATAAAATATTATATGAAATTTATTTTAGGGAAAGTAATTTATATGTATTAATATTATGATGATTCAAATAAAAAATGTATCTCTAAGGTCATATCATTTAGAAGATAACAAACATAATCATAAATCATAGGAACTTGATGTGAAAGATAATTTTGAAACAATGTATTGTACCCAATCACCTCAAAAAAATATTTCTTCTTTTAGTATATAGAAATTATGTTTTCCTAGTAGTACAATGAAAATATATAAAAAAACTATTAAAATTTTTTTAATTGCAATTTTAATTACCTTGTAAAATTATATTATTTTGATTCTAGTTTTTTTTGTATATAATATAATTTTTAAATTTTCAAAAATAATGTCAAAAAAATTAATTTGTTTTGGATACTATAAAAACATTGACCAAAATAAGTAAATAGTTTTAAAATATGTTTTTATAGATAAATTTTACTATATAAACCATAATATATTTCCATTAGAAGAAATCTGTAGGCTTATTATGTTTACTTCATGACCTTACACTATGATTTAGAAGATATTTATAGATCACCCAATTGAAAAAAACATATTGTTAAAATAAAAGCTAGAATAAATCATTTGAATTTTATCTAAAAAATATTGATTGTAATTCATTGAAAATTTAAAATTTACATCATGTGTGGTTATGTTGATGGAAATCCTTTCTTTGGATCTAAAAATAAACTTTCGTTGTATCCAATTTGATTTTGATTATCATCTATTACATCTTAAAAATCATAAAATTAGTGACATATATATATATATATATATATATATATATTTATATGATTATTTTGCTGAGTGTTAACCCTATATTTTGGCCATCAAGGTATTTTTTTCGTCCGTTACTTTATTTTCAAACACTATAGTTAGATCGTAATTTTAATTATTAATTTATCCTTATAACAAAAACAATTCTGTAGAAATTATTGAGGGATTGATGATTTCAGATCTTACATAACATATTTTCCCCTTTATATAGTAGTAATATATTCACCAATTGAATATATAAATTGTTATAAACTATAATGGACATAGTATATCATTTTTTGGACAAAAATAATTAGAAAATACACCTCATTTATGTTAGAGTAGTTTTCCTAGGACCAACTATTATTACATTTATCACATGTATATTCAAATTATTTAATATTAATTAAAAATATTATTACAAATTGTTAAATATTTTACATTGCATTAATGTAATAATGTCTAAGAGTATTTTTCACATTGATAAGGTCATAGAAGGTCCCCACTAGGATGAGAACCATGAAGTGATATTATTGTATTCTTAATATAGATATGTAGTTGCAAAACATACTTTGATGGGACACATAGTATTTATACCATAAACTATGATTACCCATAACAAGGTAAATATTCTTTTTATAAAGTTTTCACATGGTAATCTCCAAGATGGAAGATTTTATAAACAGTACAACCAATTGGAATTTTGAATGTTTTTTTGTCATCAAATATTTCTATATCTCAACATGTGTAATGGTACTTAGACATTAATATTATAATTAATGATTTTTATCACTAGCATACATAAATTTTATGATAAAAACTCAAACAACATATGTTCATATCAAGGTAGGTTATGTCGAGTGCGTCATGATTGACATGTCATTAATGGCTAATTCAAGTAAGAAATTTTACCATCCATATTTATAAAAGTCAATATATGGGACCTTTCAATAGAATATAATCATTTTCCTAAATTCTAGGGAAATGGTTTAACCATGTGTTTATTATAAATAGAAAAATAATTTATTTTCAAGAATATAATTTGGTGACATGGATGTGAAAACATCTTGATGATATTTTGTGACAATGGGATTATATTTCACAGTGATTATTCATGTGTTGTTTCATCAATGTGAAATGAAGATATTTCTCCTGGGTTCGTTAACCCATTTCAAGACAATAACTTTGGACTTTTAGCAAGACCACCTAATTTCAATGAGAAATAATATTATAGGGTCACACACTATGTTTTTTCATTTATATTGATTAAATTATATTTTAATTTAATTAATGGAATTAATATTATTCAGAAGGGTGAGGAATAATTTTTATTTACATTTTATTGAACTCGTAAATTAAATAAATATTTATTCACCAGATTTTGAAAAATATATATATATTTATTTTATTTAATATTTATAAAATATTTATTTAATATTTTATGAATAAAATATTATATCTAAGAGATTAAAATATTTTATTTTGGTATTCAATAAATTCTATAGGGGTTCAAACTGGCTTAAACCATGTTTGGTGAAAAATATTAATTAACAAACTGGTAAAATGATACCTGATATTTCTCATGTTGGTGTGTGCCAAAAAATAATATTTTTTTTATTTTTTTATATGGAATGGTGTTTATTAAAGATTATTGTATAATTTAATCTCTATACAACATTAAATAATTATTTTAACCTTAACCCTTGAAATATAAATATATGATTATGCCTATTGTGTATCGTATCAATTAGTGTAGTCAAAATTTGTAATTATTGTACACAACTAATTCTCCATCAACTCTTCCTTCTATATCCTTCTTTTGAATGATAAATTCCGGAGATATTTTATTCAATGCTGAAGAAATAGTGTTTAGGAATGAACAACACATGGTGTTTGATTTATCATTCTAGCACCCGAATATCGAGTTCTATTTCAAGGAGAGAATAAGAGAACATGTGCATCAATATTATACTATCCTTAGATCCTTAGATTAAAATGAAGAAAATATGTAAGGGACTTTTCAGAAGGTAAAAATTAATCAACGAAGAAAGAACCTAAACCTAGGTATTAATTTATTCATAATTTAAATAAATAAATTATAAATTTGATGTGAAATATCATTGCTCATTATTTCATGAAATGATAATTAAAATAAATTTAAATATATCTCCCACTACTACATGATTTTTCTATATAAATAACCAATAAGCGGTATCAGAGTGATCAAATTTAAATTTATAATTAATTATTTTATTGTTGATTTATTCAAAATTGTGGTAAGATTTTCATTTCATATTATTAGTTCTTTAATCCAATTTAAAGTAATACTATTCAACATATTTATCATGATTAATACAATGTTTCACTTTTATAATGGTTTTAGAATGGATGAAAAATAAAAAAGGTTTTCGTGGGTAAATTTCTAAAAAAAATAAAAAATATAGGGTTAGACGATGTGTACCCTGAATTACATGTCATGTACCCAAGGGGGGTACATTTTGATGGATGGTGGGACTCAAATTGGTCCATGAATTAATTACATGTTGTGTATTCTTCATATTGACTAGCCAACCAGGTACATGGTTATCGGATTACACTGTGTGTGTCAGTGTACACATCGTGTCGTATACATAGGTTGGAAGTGTTAATCATGCAACCTGTACGGCCATTATACATGGGAAAAACCATGTGAGATCGAAACTCAAGAGCAATTATGATATACACAAAATTTATGTGGTCTACACAATGTGTAGTTCATCAATTCCCAAATCTAAACTATATGCCAAATACTCAGGCATACATCCCAGGTACATGGAAATTGGAACACACAATGTGTATCTAGTCTCTACTTGTCACGTAGTTCAGCTGAGGTATGAACTGAAGACCCGGTCGTGTACCCTGGATACACAGAAACAGATATAGATGTTGTGTGGATAGAATGTAAATTCAATTTTTTATACCTTTAAAGGAAATTATTAAATATTATAATAAATTGATCTTTACAACATTAAATCCTTCTTATATTTATTGAAAAAAATGTGTTTTAGAATTTATTAATGGTTTAAAAAATTCTAAATGATCAATTAATATTTTTTTATTAATATATCATTATTGGTTTTTCAATTTATTTTCCATGAGTTCCAGAAATTATGGGTATCTCTAATTATGTTTGGATGCCCATTAATATTAAAGAATTCTTATTAATTATTTCATTAATTAATTAATTCAAGTGCATTCACCATTATAATAATGAAATAATAACAAGATGAATTATATCTAGTTAATGTTGTGTGTTCATTACATGTATGGCCACTCATGATCTTGAATAAGACATGTGTATGTGCTTGATGTTATAATTTAATTTATATCCTATGTTTTTAATTATTTATTAATAAATTATTTCAATGTCATATGATCCATCCTCCCTAGATTATTATGTAGGACCTATGTGTCCAAGGATATTTCTGTAATCCCCTTTTACCTTATCCTTTGGTTCCCCTCACCAACATGTAACAAATAAATACATGTAATTCATGGACTATCCAAATGTTTGGGGAGGATGTTTAAGAAATAACCATTTTGTAACTAACTCTAATGAAACACAGGTGGACAGGTGGAATGAAATAACTCATTCCATGACCGACAATAGAAGTTATTTCCCATATGTCAAAGGATTATTTAATGTATTCTCATTAAATAAACAACCGGAAAAAACTCATAAATAGGTCATTTAATTATTTTTTATTTATTTCTATCTAATTATTTATTTTATGGATGCAATGTCACAATCACATAAATAATTTAGTTAAAGATAAAAGAAGTAAATTAAATAAATGAATTATGTTTGAACGTTTTATCCATCATGGTTAATTAATTAATTAACATCCACGTAATATTAACAAGATATGTACTGTATAAAACAAGAAAAAAAATTATTCATAATTAACTAAAATCTAACAATTAAATATTATGAAAGACTTAGACTTCCATTACATGATTAGGAATGAAATTGTTGAAACTAAGTGTTTTAAAAACTATAATTGGGATACTTTATTTTAATTTTGAGTTCTTATAAAGGTTATGGTTTTACTAAACCTTCTTACAAAAACATAGGTATCTCACACTAGACTTTATGTAACAATTAGGGAGGTGTTGTGGAAATACATGTCAAGATTTCAGGATAGGGTAGTCCACTCAAAGGATGAGGGAGCTCCAAGCCTGTAGTTGGCAATTACTATGCTACCTAAATTCCTTCAATTAGATTGATCATCCCATGTTGGGGTTATGTGAAGGGGAATATGGATCCCTTCCACTATAATTTCATAGAAACTATAAATTCAAAGATCAAAAGTGATGGATATTAGGACTTGATAATATAGTTGGAAATTTAATTAAAATTAATAAAATCAAATAAATTTATTTTTTCTCACATAATTTGTAATCAAGAACAGTAATAATAATCTAATATTTTAATTTTAAATTAAAATGGTTTTCTTGTCATCCAAATTATCCTTACAATCAATATTTGAGAAATACAACCACCTCACATGTTGTAACGTCCAAGAGTGGTTTAGACACCATTGGTTTTTTATACTCCATGAATGGAAATAAAAAACTATAGAATCATCAATGCTTGATTAACTTGCTAAAGAGGTGGGTGATGAAGAGTTATTGATCTATAAATACCATTTGAGAGACGTTTTTGATTCTATATGTTTGATACCTTCGTATATTTCTTGTGAACTCATGAAGTCTCATAAAAACATGTATGCATATAAAATTCTTGGGAACCTCTATAGTAATTACCATGAAAGTAATATAAATGAATGGTTTTAGATTTCCAAGGCACTATTTTCTATAAATTTTAGAGATGGTGCCTCAGCTAGTCCTCAAGCAGTCAATATCATTGGCTACAATAAGTGCCTAGATGTTCTGGGGTTTAAACTCTCTAAAGAAATGGGCATCAATATCATCTGGAATCAATCCCTTAAGTCTTAAATATCTTTTTTGTAAATTTTTATATGAATTACATTTAGAATTTTGTTCCATATCTACAAACTCCCCTTCACCATGTTGATAAGAATACAAAGCACGAAAATACTTCCATCATTATGGTGAAAAAACTGAATCTGAAATGGGATATCATTAAACCCCGCTCTTCCCCATACCCTTCCATGATGAACAATATCAAGGGAAAGGAAAGAGAACATGATGTTTCCTATTTCTCATGTGGAAAAAAGTTCAACTAGAATAAAACTATCACCCAACCTAGGAAGCAAAGGGATACTTCATGTGTGTTTGTTATCGATATCAATTTTTTTATTTCAAGAAATTGTGTATTAGATACATCTTTCGGTGATCAAATCGGTATTCAAATATAGTAACTATGTATATTCAAAAATATTTATTGTGGGGAAGTTGAAATATAAGTCACCAATAGAGCTAAACAAGATTTTTTATCTATGGGTGACTGCCACCTCACATTTTGAAATTGGATGATATTGGTATTAATTATTTTTTATCATGTGACCACAATTAGAAAAAATATATATATATCAGTATCTAGACTAGATGACGATGGTATTATTTTCAAATTAAGAAATAATGGTTTCCCCTTTTATAAAAATAAAACTTCTTATTCTAAGAAAAAATTAAATAATTGTCTTTATGTGTTGGACTACACAAACCAAGAAATTTAAATAGATAAAGATATGAACTATCATGACTCAGAACACACCCAATATTCGCATCATTTTCTAAGCCATGAAAACAAAAATAGCATGACTAAACTACATTAAGATGGATATTTGGATTATTTTTAACTAAAACCACTTGTTGTATATCACTAGTGTTTAAAAGATAAAATGAAAAAATCACTATTTAGTAAAAAATGTGAAAGGGGTAACGATATTCATAAATTAGGTCATACTGATGTGTGTGGATGTTTTTCTATTGCATAAAGGGGTGATTAATCAAGCATCATAAACATTAATAATGATATTTTTAGATATATAAAGGTCTACATTATTAGATATAAGATGTATTCTATTGATAAATTGATGGAATAAGAAAATAATATTGGGAACCATTTTGGTAAAAAAATTAAAACAAATCCACTCAGAACATGATGCTTAATATATCAATCTATACTTCATTGATTATTTATGCATGTTGGAGATACCATATCAACTCAATACTCTTTTTATGCCTCAGTGGAACTGTGTAAGATAAAGGAGGAACTAAAACTTGTTGTAAATGGTGAGATAATGGAAGATCCATGCGAGTCTTCCATAATCATTTTGGGTTACACAATACAAAAAACAGTAAAAATAATAAAACCAAGTTCCAACTAAAGTGGAATATGGTATAACATACCAATTATGTAATGGAATGAATCATATGTTGTTATACTTGAATTTTTTCATTGTGAATAATTCTTTATTGCCACCTTAGGTAACAAATGTGGACTATATGGAATAATGTATACCTTTATAGGATATACTAAATACATAAGGGAATATTACTGATATGGCCCCCACACAAAATGGTTATAGTGAAAAGATATACCTTATTCTTTGAGAGGTAACATATATATAGAAGATATTGTATGAGTGGGATACACTTCAATGAAGTTGAGGCTCAAGGTACACAAGTGTTTGTACACGAATAGATTCCAAAAATCTTAGTGGAGAAAGAAAATTTTCTAGATACATATATATTGTGTAGGAGTACATCATAGGTTACATAACAAGAACATTATTTATTTCTAGTCACAGAGGATGGTGACTCGTTATTAGTTAACCATAATTATACTGTGACCTATAATGAATCATTAAGTGTAACAAATGTTTCCAAGTTGAAAAAATCTAGGAATTCTAAAATGGATTACATGTACCAAAACCAAATCTTTATTTTGGTAGATCCTTCAATAGATTTAAATAATGTTTGATGTAAATGGTTATTGAATAGAAAAAAAGTAGACATGGAAGGACATGGGTTTACCTATAAGACGTGACTTGTTGAAAATGGGTTTAAATAGTTTCAAATCATTGACTATGATGAAACATTTTCACTAGTTTCAATGGGAAAATACACTAGAATTTTACCAAACATTATGAATTACCATGATAATGATAATTGAAAAATATGTTTCAAAATAGCCTTCCTTCATGGGATCCTTTGGGAAGATGTCAATATGACATAACCTAAAGGGTTTGTCACTCCAAAGTATGCAGGTAAGAAATGAAAATTGGAAAAAAAATTATTTTAGGGATTAAAGAAAGAATCTCGATCAAGGGAAATTCATTTTGATGAATCCATAATAGGAATTTGTTTTATAATGAATTATTTTGTGCCTTGTATCTACAAACAATTTAGTTGGAGTACACACATTTTATTTATAGTATATGTTGATAGCATATTACTAATTGGAATAAAAATACTCATCATATACTCTATTAAATCATGGTTAAATAAATTATAATATATGATGGAATTGGGAGAGGAACCATATATACTTGGGATTAGGATCCATTATGATAGATCGAAGAGGTTTCTTGGCCTAATTAAAAGCATACACATTGACAAGATAATGAAGATATTTAGTATATAATAATCAAATAGGGGACTGTTTCTATTATCAAATGGTATTAATCATTATAGGAAATGTGTCCTCAGACACATGGGAAACAAAATATAATGGAAATGATTCCATATACATCGGTGATTGGGCTATTCATGCATGATATGTTATGTACTATGGTAGATGTTTCCTACATAGTAATAGTGCTAGGATTATATCAAGTTAAAATAGGTTACCTTCATTTGATGGTAGTTAATAATATCATTAAGTGTCTCTGTTATATTAAGGACATGATCCGCGTTTATAAATGGGATGACAAATGAGTCATTAAAGGATATAAAGATTCTAGTTTTCAAATTGATTATGGAGACATGATGTCACAAAAAGGATTACTCAAAATCCATTTTTTCATTTTGTTTTCAGAAACAACATTAAGGTTGAGTAGGAACCCTACAATACAAGATACCAAAAACCAAATTTAAACACCCTAAATATAAATGGAATACAAGATTATAAACCAACCACAAAAAATTAAAATTCATCTTTAGATTTAAAATTCAAACACACATTAAAAAACACACACATCAACACCTCAGGATGCATACACCTTGACCCACATTCCCTGAATCATATCCTAGATTCAAAATCAAACCATCACCAACATCAAAATCGTTAAAAATTATAATCCATAAGATCAAATCATAATTTCCATTAGAAAAAAGAAAATAACTTTTAGATGTAAAGGCAAAATCTCCCCTCAAACCATAAAATAAAACATCGTATTACCAACAACCATCAAAATAAACATCACTTGTGACTATGACCTCATGAAACATCATCAACCATTAAAACTCACATTACATGATACCTTGAAAACCACAATGAAAATTAAACTATGAGGGGATTGGAGGAATCCTAGAGCATGGGAAGATTATAAATAGATGTTGTCGAGGAGAAACACTAACACGAAAAACTTATGATATCATTGAGGATGAAATCCATGAACAATTCCACAACATCATGAGTCAAAACATAAATCATGAATAAAAACCCTACAATGATCATAATACCTCCAAATAATATAAAGGATAATAGTGAAGCCAATAAAGGGGATTGATATCCTATGGAAGTAGAGAACCAATAAGAATTTTGTCTCCTAGAAAACTGCTAAATCTAATCCAACACATCCCAAACCGCCCATGAGAGCCACTACATAAAAACAAAAAGAATCCTAGAAAAATAGATATATGAGTAAGAGAATATATTAAGACTAAAAAGGCATCAGCAGTGATCCTTTGTCATGGATATATAGAATCACTTGAATGAGAACAATATAGATAGAGCCTAAGAGAGCAATTCAGGAAAACTAAAGAGCGAAAACCTTGATAAAAACATGTTGTTGAATTAGAGAATCCTATATGAGAAATTGAATCTAGAAATAAAAGTTAAACCTGAAAACAATTCTAAGATGCATGAAACCAGATAGAGGAGAATCATCTAAAGCTGGAAGAGGATAGACCATCACCAGGTGAAGAAACCCCAATTGATGGGGGTGTGGCTTATGTACAAGATCTAAAAGTATGATATAGTCATAGATTATCTATAAGAGTCCATATATATTGCAAATTATAAGTTATTTAAATAAGCAGTATTGATGTAAAGCTTCATCCAAGGGAATTATGTAGTACCTTGATGTAACGATATGATCACACTCTAATTGGATACTAATGTAGTGGTGGTGCTTGAAAAAGAGACAATGTAGCATCATTAGAGAAACCACATAGTTTTAATGTATCATAACTTGATTGATTTTTCTAAGAGATTTTAGGTTCCATTGATGGGTATTTATATTGGAGACAACATCGTTGACCCCCAGAAAAAATCATTGACTCAGCAGAAACATGATTATCATGTGAGGTCTAGCGAATTTAAATTTATAGTCAGTTGGGTCTAGTCTATGTAGGTTTTTTAGGATTTTGTGTCCTTGGACCAACTAGTTTTACATTGATTATATGTATATTTGATGTATTTAATGGTAATTAAACATATTATTAATAATTGTTCTTTTTTGAAATAAATTTAATTTTATAATGTCCACAAGTATTTTTCACATTGATACAGTCATAGAAGTTCCCCGATACGATGAAAAACATGGAGTGTTATGAAAATATTCTAAATACAGTTCTCTGGTTTTATAACATGGTATGATGAAAAATATAGTATTCAGACTATTAGCTATGAGTACTCATAAGCAGATGAGGCTTCTTCTCATGAATTTCTCTCTTGTTAATCTCCAAGAAGGGAGATTAAGATAACATAACCTCTAATAATAATTATTCATGTTTTGGTCTCATCAGATATTCCTATTAGAGAGCTTATATAATTTTACATATAAATTAATATTGTCATTAATTCATTTCATGACTCACATACTTATATTTTATGATCAAAAACGTGATGACATATGTTCACAGTGTGGTAGGGTGCATTGGGTGAATCATGATTAACATGTCATTAATGGATATTTCGAGGATGGATTCATCACTTCAATATTAATAAAATCTGATTTTTAAATCCTTTTATTGTAATAGAACTATCTTCTTAACTTCCCTATCAATGGTGTGGAGACATGTTTATTCTAGACTATCAATGAAACGCGTATCAAGAATATATGTTGGTTACATGGATGTGAAACCTTCTTGATGAGATATTTTGAAAATGTGATTATATTTCATAGTGATAATTTTTACGTGGTTATCCTCATTGTGAAATTTTTCTCTTTATCTATGGTGCCTTGATCCATTACTAGATAGTAATCTTGGACATTAAGCAAGCCAACCTAATGTCTATATGAAATAATCCTAGAGGGTCACACACTATGTGTTTTTATTAACCTCTATTATATTCTATATTAATAAAATTAATGGAATAAATAGTATTCTCAATACTGATGAATAATTTTTACTCGTGTTTTATTGGTTGAATAAATTAAATAATTCAAAGTATTTTTAGTAAAATATATTAATTTATTTTAATGAATATTTAATAAATATTTATTTAATTTCTTATGAATAAAATATTTTTTATGTGAATAAAATATTTAATTTGGGTATTCAATAAATTCTATAGGAGTTTTAATGGACTAAGACTGCTTCTAGTTACAAATAATAATTAACAAGTTGATTAAATAATTCTTCTTCATTCCCATGTTGGCATGCACCAAAAATTAATAACAATATTATTTTATTAAATGGAATGGGGTTTATTAAAGGATAGTGTATTATTTAATGACTAGAATGAATTATATAGTTATTTTATCCTAAACCAGGAATCTATAAATAGATGGTTATGTATATTTTGTAGACTATTGATCGGTGAAATCAAAATCAATAATTTTTGTGTACAATCAATTCTATCTCGACTTCACCTCTATGCCTCTCAATGATGAGAAATGTAAGGGAGAATTATTCAATAACAAATAATGATATTTCAAGATCAAAAAATGTAACGCATTCAATTAATTATGCTAGAACTAAGAGATTGAGTGGAATTTCTATAAGATCATAGGGGAATGTTTGGATCACCACTAGAAGAATTTGATCCTTGGATCCTCACAGTATAATGAAGTAAATCTGGGAGGGTTATTTTAAATGATCAACATTCATCCATAAAGAAATATCTTAATTCTTGGTATTCATTTTTTTATACTAAATCAATAAAATATAATTTTGACATACAAGATCCTCGTTCATGGTTTTAGGAAACAATAATTAAAAGAAATTTTAATTTATATCCCACCACCGCATGCATCCACTACACGTAGCACCGATAAAGTATGTATCCATAATAGTGGATCCTAACCATTCATACATCATAATTTAATTTATAATCATGAGACTAATCACATTTTTAATGAAATCTCCAAGTATTCCTTCTTCATTTTAAATGTAGGACATAATTTCACTATTTCATTTTGTTTCCTCCTGAATTTCTAATTGTAATATATGCTGAAGTGGAACTAGTGTAGTGAATGTACCCTCTGGTGGTCATTTTTACTTCTTGATTTATTTACTTGATTTTTTTATCTGAACTTATATTTCCCCCATTTTGTATTTTTGTAATACCATAACTCATTTTATACCATTTTCATTTATTTTAAAATGATTTTGATTTGAAAAAAAAATTATGACATTAATAATGTATCATTATAGGATTACATGACCATTCAATGGAAGTCCCAAAAATAATATTAACAATTGTAACATGTAAATCATTAAGAGGAACATGAAAATCAGTTCTTGGCTCATGTGGAACTTAAATCCACACTCTCATGTGATATTTTTGGAGTTTTTATTATATTTCATATCTCTTGGGATACTTTACACCATACAACACACAACAAGGTGGTGTGAGGTTGTTGATAGATATAAATATCATAAAATTTCACCCTATGGAATTTTAGTAATATAAAGTTATCACATGTTGTTTGATTAACATTTATGATAAATAGGTATGATTAAATTAATTATCTCAGATATAGAATTTATTTTATGGGAATGGATCAAATTTAATCAAATATGGTCATGTGGCTCTTCATTATCTGATTTTTGTTCTACTATTTGTCCACTTTGATCCTTTTGCATATACTAGTCTAGAAAACCGAACAAAAAATAATATCTTTTTATGTATTTATCCATGCCTACATTCATTTCATCAACACATATGTATCTCTTTATGGCATTTAATTCGTGAAATATGTATGAAGTGAGACTCCAAAACCCAAACCATTATCACAGCGATATTGTTCTATCTTATTCAAAGCTACAAAAAGATTTTTTTTCTTTAGGTACAATCAATTTCAACTATTGTGTGTAAATATTATAAAAAACATATGATCATAAATAAATATTTTTATGCAATTCCATCATAAATAACAAGAAATTAATATTATTTCATACTAACACATGACTCTCATACTTCTTGTGTATTTTCATCTACTAGTTTTACCACTATTTATATAAACCTCCTTCCATTATACAAAATGTGGGATTGAAGTTTCATGGATGTAAGATTAATTAGTATTAATATAAAGAATGAATCCTATGTTGTTTTATATCACATAAATATTTTTCTAAATATTTATAATACATACCATTTTATTTAAGTAATGTGTATTCATTCCTTATTTTACAGTAGTGGTACATTGTTTTTGATTCACAATAATTATTTTAAAAACTCCCTTGTTGTTTCATTAATTTTCATTCTTTTTGAACTATATAAAACAAAGATTTTCAAATACAATAATCCCAATTACAATACATAAATAATGATTCCTTGTCACGGTGAGTAATTAATGATTTCAATGTTTCATGGTATATAATGTGTGCATACATACATAGTAGCTGGGTTCACTTTCCCCAAAACATCTATATGATTTTTTTGGTATATGTGTTAGGAAATCCCTATAATCTTTTCTTGTGACCATTATGATACATTTCTTATGGAAATAAAATAAAATATTTAAAATATATAAGGGATAATGAATATTAATTCAATGATTCAATATATATATTTTTATTAAAATAGATAATGTATTTTTTAACATTTCCAAAATATATTCCCACATGGTTATCTTTAATGAAGAAATAACATTATTCCATATATCTGTGACAATAAGAACATACATTATTATTTCAACCCTAGATTAAATAATTAAAATTGATTTTTTGGGATCAAAAGGTTGGCCATGATGATTCCATCCAACATAAAATTTTAAACCATTTATTCTTACCATGATACTTTTAGTTAACATGGTTATTCTATGATACTATTTTATTCATAGAAATTTTTTTCATCACCACATAATTCCACAGTGTCATCATCAATGATATGTTCTATCTAAGGATTGGTAACATCAGCATGTTCAAAATTCTTTATCTTCGTGGTTAGTTCAAAATTTAATTTATATTATGTAAATTTATTATAAAAACCCTAATATTATAATGGAATTCATAGTATATTAAAAAAACACAATAACCAATTCGTTGAATTCTATTTCTTTTCTTTAATGATTGATGGGATTTAGCTCATCTATTGAGTTTCCAAATAATATCCTTGTGGTTACCTTTCTTGTATAATAAACACTCGACATTGGTATCTTTAATAATTGATTATTGTCTCCCAATAAATGGGTCACATTCAATTAAATTTTAATCATAACTTGCAATTATTTAATTTTCCAAACATTTTGACTAATTCTCTATTCCTAGATTTGGGACATATAATACTTGAACTTCTTTTTATTTCATTATGAATGGTTTATATTTATACCCTTACACAATAATATTCCCCTTCATGATGCTCAATTTTCAGACTTTAACTATAGCTATGTTGTCAACCCATTTTCAATTTAAAATATTCACTTGAAATTTCATATTATCAAAGTCATATGTTTATTAAATTATGTTGAAATATGACATATTCACATAAATTTGATTTATATCCTTGTAACTGAATACTTGCATCACTTCCTCTATAATGCATACTCAACTATTTCTCATCATTCTTTTTGCATTGTGGTCCTTCATATATAATGTATAACAATTAATTACAAAAATAGTGTAAGAGATAACATTTAAATTTAGTCCTCTAGATACACAATGATGATGTTTGGAAATAGAATTGGGATTTATAGATAACTCGTTATAAAAATGGTCTTCAAACCATCATATAAACTATTGATTATGTGTAATTTATATCACCATTTCAACCATTGATGGATTCAAATGTCTAAAAATTACTCTATTGGATTAATCATATTGAAGAAATCCTAAACTATTATTTAAAATATAATGATGAGTTTTATTATTATCTATAAAAGTAATTGTATGAACGCCACTACCAAAAAATTATTCCCTCATAAGGTTTCCTCTATGATGAGATTTTGGGAGACCAATCCAATCAAAATCTGTGAGGTAATCGGTACAGAATTCAATAGCTTCATCATCAATAAATCACTCTTCCATAAAACATTCTAACTAACTTAAATTCAGGATGTACCTCTTCAAAATATTTATATATCCTTAAGTGGGGGTACATCCATCAACAATGTTCATCACCACATAGTTGAATTTATCTAACTTATTAAACCATTAGGAAGTAAATTATATCAATGAATTATTGTTGGACGAATTACTACACTTATCATAATCTGATAGTAATATCCTTCTTCATGATTGGAAACTTCGTAGGGACTATTAAATTGCTTCATATAGATTCAAAAAGGAATAAAATTGTAGTTAATATATGTTGTACATTTTTAGGGAGAATTTATTGTAATTCTATAAAAATTATTCTTCATCAAAACATGACTTCCATGTTATTGTAGTCCCAATAACATCAATTTATTTACTTAAATGATATTATTGATTTTTTGTGGATACCCCTCTAAAACTTTTACATCATTAAAGAATATTAATAATTGAAATTATTATTAGAAAGACATATTGTAATATTGTGGAGGAATAATAGTTTTCATTTCACCCTTCACTAGTGACAACACATCTCTTAACCCCATGTTATTCATGTTCAACATTTCCTTGATTCTATATTTTATTGCCTGTAATACATTTGTAAATTGATAATAATAATATCACTTATATATTTTTCTATGTTCATGACATCGAAAAATTATCTAATGCATAAACAATTTCAGAATATTAATTTAAAGAAAACTCATTTATTTGTTTCATCCATATTTTTTATGGTTTTTCAAAAATGGTTTTCCTAAAGTACCGTCACTATGTTTTACATTCTTGAGATATTGATCACTCATTAATTGAGATGGTGTTGTAATTTTTTTTTCATTGAATGATGTAATCTATGATCTGTATTTATATCTTCAGGGTAAAAATTTAAAATGGCCAAAAAAATATTCATTGAGGAAGGTTTCATCCTAATTTAGTGTGTACCATCAATACAAAGAGGACACCAAAACATTCCATTAATATTATAGCCTAAAAAATCCATAATTAGGAATCTAAAATATCAACCTATAAAACATTGATCTCAATTTGAAATATTAAATTCTATGAGCCTCATACAATGTAAAACATGTAACCTTTGTCAATTTCAGATAATCAATAAATGAATCCAAATAGATATCAATATCATTATCTTGTTCATTTTGTATATATATAAACAGAGACAAGATAATGTATTTGTGTTTTATGGATGACCATAGTGACAAGCTATAGATTGTCGACATAACTATCCATGTATTGTGAGTAATAATTTTCACACCAATAAGACTTATTCCATATGTATATAATGAAATTTAATAGTTTATTGGATTGTTTTCAAATTCAAGATACTCATAATCAATTTTCATCCACTGAGGAGATTTCATTGGGTGTCGTATTTTTTCATCTTCAATTCCTATATCTGCATGCCCTGAAAACTTTCTAACATTTTTATAACATTCATAGAGATTTTTGAACATTGGGATGATAGGGATGTTCCATACATATATTAAATTAATTCATATATTTTTCTTGTTTCGATTTTCATAAAACTTACCTGATGTTATGAGTGATTCATGGTCCTTATAAAAAATATACAATCAATTGTGCATGCATGTATATTTTATATAATATACCCATTGAACATATAATTATCATAGTACCATATATAATATAAGGAATATCATTATATTATGGTAATGCATCAATTAAGAGACCAGGTAAATTATTAAAGCTGTTTTCACTCCTTCTGTTTCTAACATTCATGTTATATAACATTAATTCAATTGACAAAGTTATATATTTACTGCAATTTGTAAACAATGGTTTATTTTCATAGATATTTTAATTCCCAAGAAAAATTTTACAATCATTAATGTCATATTGAATTTTCATTTTTATTTCTTACATACAATCTTCGTCATCATTTGCACTAGAATTTATTTCAATTGAACCATAAATCACAATATCATACTAGTCAATATATAGATACATTTTTCTCGATGCTTAGTCCAGCATTTTTTTATTCAATTTATTTTATAAAAAATAAAATATTTTTGAAATTATTCTAATTTAAGTCATTGAATAAAAACAATGTAAACATGGATAACTGATTTGAGACTGTTCAAATGCATGCTAAATTGCAATCTTGTTGAATTTCTCGTTTTCATCGACACAATACTTTTTCACACGATTAACATCCATCCAGTATTAATTCGTATCCATCATAGTATGTTAAATAATATTAATTTTTTTACAAAACTAAATAAATACACATAAGGTATTAATTAAAAAACAATAATGTCATACATTATTTGAAAAAATTGATAATTTTCATAATAAAATGTTTTTACTCACTTTGGAAACCAAATTTATAAATAAAAAAATAATTATTGATAAAAGGATTTAATTACTTGAAAATGGAATATTAGTATCCTTATAATTATTTTACACATTGATAATCTCCAATTAAAAAAATAATTCATAGTGTCTAAAAGAAAGTAGGATGATGTGAGTATAATTAATAAAGGAAATTGATGATGGATTAAATAATTAAAGATAAGTGGTCAAAGTTGAAGCTAAATTCCAATAATGGAAACCCACATGTGATGATAGCCACCATTATTTGGTTTTCCCCATTGGTAGATTGTAATATTTATTGTATAAAAATGATCATACTAGACTACTAAAGTTAATTGAATCGCATCTAGTGTTATTGGTGGTGATTCCTAACAATTTATTCTTTTACAAAATGGTAACATGGAAAAAACAACTTAAGATGTTTTAAGGGTTATACATTCAACAATAGAGTGAATTAGTATTAGAACACTCTTGTATAATTAATTAAGGTACATGAAGTTATTTTTCTATGATAATAAGAGTCGAATTATTTGTGTTCATATTGTCTGGTAGTGGTGGAAGTAATTTATGGAATGGAATGTTTTAAATATATAAAATTAAGAATATTTTAATTAAGTCTTTATCTATTTAGAAAGATATAGATAAAAAAATTTCACTCACAAAATTATTAATGGTTATTAGTTAGGATGAAATTGTGAAGGATGATTATGTTTTTGGTGTGAAACCTTAAAACGTTATATGTGATAAAAAGTAAATTTATTTATATATAATTTTTGGAAGGTTATTATAACCAAAAAAATTAATTTTTGAGGATTATAATGAACTAAAATTTCAACTAGACACTACATTATATCATCATAGTCAAGAATTCGACACCTATTGGCTCTAAGAAAATTTTATACAATTTATTTAAGATGCATTTTGCATAGAAAATTTCCAAATATTTTTTACAAAATTTGTGGAGAACATAATAATTTGTAGTAGGATCATTGCATTATAAGTAATGAGGGGAAGTGAAAAAATATTTAGTGATGTAAAAACTCAATATTTTATTCTTGGATTGTCTTAATTATTGGAATACTATAGGAAACTAGAAGAACTCATTGATGTTTTGTTAAACCACAAACAATGTACACCCATTCAATGATTGAAAAGATAAAAAATCATTCAATGAAAAAATTTATGTGAATGGTAGGCTTCCAAATGTGATGGTCACATTATTCAAATAAATTCCTATTATAAAAAAATATTCAGTTAGAAAATAACATGATCAAAAAATATTTTTTAGGATTTTGTTGCATAAAACTAATGCACTAACATAACAAATATCACAGATAGTGAAAAAAAGTTATTAGTATTAGATAATATTGGACATTAAGATACTAAATTCATTTATGTTTCATGATGTGAATATGTAAAAAATTTATTAAAGTGGTATCTATTTTTACATCACAAACTTTTAAACATCCCTTTATTTCATCATTTTAATCAATTGGTTACCTTATCCAATAACTATAAATGTGTTGTAGAGATTATGAAAATGATTATTTATTCCAATAAAGAGCATAAGAGGTTGTATTATTATGTTTGTAATAAGTTTAAATTGGGCTAAAGTATGATAAATAATTTTGTTACTTCCTTTAGTTTTCTGGAGATTGTGAATGGTGATATTTGAGTATTATTTTCCTTGTGTTTTTTAATGAAATAAGATTTATATTTTTAAATTGAAATGATTTTTATATGTAGGTGGCTTCTTTGTGAACACCCATGCAAGTATTTCCACAATAATTATTTTTTCTCACACTAGCATATGAATTTTCGTTTTTATATTTTTTATATTTTTTATATTTTTCTTTCTTTTTTCCTTTGTTATATTGGTGTATATATATATAAGTTAATAACATAGTAAACATTATATATTATATAATATATATAATTTTTAATAATTCATATTTACTTATTAATTATAATAAATAAGGAAAAAAATTGAATAAATATTATTTCAAAATTAAAATTAATTTATATATTTAAATACAGAATAATATTATATTTAATAATATAAATAATATGAATCTGATTTAATCGAGTTGGATATCCTTTAAATAGGTACCCATTGTTGGTGTTATGTTTTATTAATGAAGACATAATTATTTGATAGATATTTTGCTTGTTTATTTTTAATACTACAATACCACAAATTATTGATTGAATTTAAATTTTAGTAAGGTATATTTGATATTTATCAATGCTTTATCTATGAAAAATACAATATAAAGCACCTTTATCCTAGAATGAATGGTATTTTCCAACAATAAAAACTGTACAAACTTTTTCCAGAGAAAAATACCCCTTTATGTTACCACAAAAAATGTTAAAGTAGGTGTTCGGAGTCTCTCCCCCAGGGAGAGGGTGATACATGAGTTTCATAGGTTTTTTAACTCCCAGGTTTTCCTAGGTTGGGTGTTTTTCTAGCAGTACTATGGAATGTCTTCTTCCCTATCTATCGTCCCCCATTGGTATGTTCTATCCCCATTTCCTCTTATTTTTCTATTGAAAAAATCACCTATTTGCACTAACATAGACTATGATCCCTTACTGGTTCATAGGATATCTATTTTAATGGTGGGTAATCTCATTAAAAACTGACCATTTGACCTGAATGTGAAAAAAAATGCTTCCATCTCTTTGAAACATGGAAGAAGGTGTCTCCATAAGAGAAGTAGGATTGGTCCACCTGATCTTTGAATTAATCAGGGACAAATATAAGAAAAACAATTTACTCAAATAACCTTTTCCATTTAAAAACCACATAACATTAATAGAGGACATAAAAAATAATGTTTATTTCCGTAGTATCACCTTTACAAAATAATTCTTATGGTTTTTATTTAAAAATAACCCCTTTATAAAAATAAAATAAAATAAAATTTTTAGAATATCAGTAGCTGCGTCAAAAGTTTTATTAATTGGTATTTCTCAGATCCAATCCTCTGGGGGCCATACGTGCAGATAGAAGTTCTCATTGATGTTACATAGCCTCTTATGAGGATATAATTTCATTCTGTGGAAGGTCATCATTAATGTATCCCGTTCTAATTAGAAAAACATCATATCATATTTTTGTGGGGATGGATCAGACATGTGGAAAATGATTATGTCTTCAAGGAAGTAGATGTTGAAGGTCACATCATAATACAATATATCATGTGGCTATGTGTGAATAAAGCAAGGGTTCCCTTCATTCTAAAACAAAAAAATACAATTATATACAGAAAATATTTCTAAGGCCATTAGTTTCTAATCTACCACAACTTCTAGTTAGCAGTTCCTCAAGGTAATATCATCCTCTAGTATGTCCCATGAATCTGTGTGAATAAAGAAAGGATTTGATTCATCCTTGAAGTAGAAATACCATTGGTTAGAGAAAATATTTCCAAGGCCCTTAGTTTTCAATCATCCCATAATCTCTCAAAATATTTCATTCTAGGTACTCTTATTTCTATCACAGGTCAAAGCTACCTTGATAACCCAAAAATCCCTATATCGAAAAAACACACTCATTCCTAAAATCACAAATATACTTCCTAATCATATCAAAATAACCATTATAAAGGTCTAACACCCATCTTACCTTTTCCACTAAACCAAAAAATGTCACCACATGACCCCACCTATTCCAAAACCCATTCAGTATGAACTATCAGACCACCTCCTGAGAATTACCCACATATAATTCCATCTTTTCCACCGATTGTACTTATCAAAATCCCATTCAAATGGACTAAAAATGTCCCTAAAAATCACTGGCCTAGAGGAGTAAATTTAATGTTGAATATGACATCGACCTCCTTACTCTTGAACCTTGTGAATATAAAAGAACCCCCAAGACTTCACTTTCAATAAAATGACTAAAAAATATATATAATTTGGTGGAGGATAATTAATTTATCTAATACACATAAATGGATATTGTATGTATCTAGACACACCTTTCATTTTGAAAATATTGTGATGCAATTTCAATTAGCTTTCCAACCTACAAAATGTTTGAATGATTCAGCATCATAGAAAAAAACATGTCCCTAGCATGGTTTATCTATCTGAATACAAGCTAAAAAATAAGGACATGTGTGGTATTACTTCAAAATAGGTTTTTCAAAGGTATTTACCAGTCATTCTCTAATGCCACACTGATATACTCTACCTCCTATGGAATGAGTATGATATTCATATTTGAAGCTTGAATCTAAAAAATATTGTTGCCTCTATCCACTAGCCTAGTGTTCCTGCTTGAGATTTTTTGGGTTTCCATCAGTGGCCCTCAAAAAATATAAAATTTAATTTCTTGGGATCTCTAATGGTATATTAAAAGTGTTATTTTTGGGACTCTACTTGAGGGTCGGTACATAAATTAAATTTTACATTAGAGAGAAAAGAGAGGTGGTTTTTGAATATCCTCCACTCAAATGAGTGACTTCTTGTAGGTGGTTCAATTCCTAGGTATCTCTGATATGGGAAATTATGGTTTCCCATTCATATGGTTCTATGGTTTCTCATAGAACACCCTTATTTTATAGAATTTTGATATACACTTGGATTTTTCCAATTGTATCCTCATCTCCAACCACTTTCATGTTACTCATCTAACCTCATCCATGTGGACCACTGACCTATTTTCATCAACCATAATATAGTCCACAGTAATATGAGTTAAGGGAGGGACTTTATAATTGAATGCTACATGATTATGTAAAGAGATTGTGATGATGTGATTAAATTGGGGTGGAATATATAAGGCCCTTATTATCACAATAAATCTACTAGGACTCCTCTAACCTTATGTAGTGGAGTTGTAGCGGGTTCACAAATATGATCATCAATGAATTTATATCATTAGAATGTTCGAGAATCTTCATCACTTCCTCCCAAATGTGAAACCCTCTCTAGAATAACTGCCCAGGGAAATGATCTCAATAATGCTCATAAAAATTAATGAAATGTACTAGATAATGAGTGTGTGAAAAATCCACATTAAAGAGGGTTACACAAATACACTTTATTTTCATAATAAATCACCTCAGAAATGATTTAAAACTTCATTTCTTATCTAACCAGTATAGAAGGGAATATTGTCTAGAAGGAAGATGATATCCATGTCATTATCTTGTGATTTTTTCTCGTATCTCAACTGTAATGAACCGAATTATTATAAATAAAATTCACCATGAATTTTAATCAAATGTATTATTATATATTATGGATATATAAAACACATGAATTTTGTTGGTTTTATTTTATACTATAATATTTATATGATTATTATATATCTTTACCATTGATAGTATAGTATTTTAATAGGGATCATATGATTAGTATAAATATTGGGTTTTCATAAATCCCAATTGACACGGAAAAAGGATATGATAGCCTCAACTAGTAGGATCATTCCATATGAAGCCCAATTATAGGAATGTTTGAGGGACATATCATCTATGGTATTTTCCCTTGACCGAACCAAACTTGAGATCCAACAACTTCAGCATTAGAAAAACCAATTATAGGAGAGGTTCACGCTCATCGATATCCCGGATCAATCCATATATGCCAAACCACCCCATGAAAGTCTTATTGTCTCGCACCTTACCCTTAGGGCCTTTGTTGGTGTATTAAAGGGATATGTATCAATACCATAATAATATGACTCTGTAAATTTTATTTTTTATAGAATAATGTTCATATTTTTTTCTTATCATTACTTTATAAATGATTTTTATTATTATATAATAAAACAAATATTGCATTATTATTTAGGATTTAATTCTAAATAATACATCTACTTTGATTATTTAATGTAATTTTGAAATAAATAATAATATATAATTTTAAAGAAAATTTAATTAAATATAAATTATAATATAATTTTTACTAAGTAAAAATATAAATTTTTTAAGGGTTCTAAAATTGTTATTGTCAAAAGAAATTAGCATTTCTCAATAAATTTTAATTTTATTTTAAAATTAGGAATTCAAATATTTATAAAAAATTTTCGAAAAAATGAATATTATTTTTGGAGTCATAACATGAAATTATCAAATGGATAATTTTTCATAATTTTAGGGTACAATTGAATTTTCGGGTAAAAATTAAATACAGTATAAATATACTGTGTGAATTATAACATCATAAAGAACTAAAAGTGAAATCAGAAATACTATTAATGGTATCCATGAAAAAATATATTTTACCTTTCAAATAAATTTATTATTTATTTATTTGAAAAATTTTATAAAGCCTTTATGATTCCTAAAAAACCATTAATATATCTTAAGGTTCTAAAATAATTTATTTAAAAGTATGACCAAAATACACATAATCAAGGTTGTTATTTTATTCAGTTAGTCCCGTGGACATATAAGATAATGAAAACCACTCTTATTTTGAGGAAACCATAGAAAAACCCATGAAATGGTTTTTGGTTATTCTATTACATAATGTCCAAAACCAATGTTTGAGAAATAATAAAGAATTTTCCAATCATGTCTTATACACACCCTCCCAATATCCCATTAATATTCACTAAAAATCTATGTATAACTTCCTTAATCTTCCATTACTTCAATACATACCTCCCAATGACCCCCAATCTCTCAAGAATACTATCCCAACCACTTGGAGTCACACTATCCAGGTGATAATTCTTTTCTTTCTCTTATTTATACAATTATCTTCATAATATCATGACTTGTATCTCCATTTTATAACATTGGAATATGTTCTTCCATATAAACCTTACTTTCCTTATGACTTATATATTCCCCTTTATCTCTAATTAATCCCTCTCATTAACAATTATACTCCCTCGTCATGTTACCAAAATTTCACTGAGATTTTTCATGCCAAACAATTGTGTAGTGAATAACCATACCCATTTCTTATCAAGGGTGCTCACATTTATATAATTGTACTTATTTATAGTGGACTTACATTTATGTTTCATCCACTCTTTTACTATGGAATACAATATGATTATGAATGAATCAATGGGGTATGACTAATGTAGCACACTTATGTATGAGAATGAAATTAATGTGATGGGTGCACCAAGAATTATACAGCTCTCCAATGCGAGGAGTATTGTTTATTCTCATGATATGACATATTGGGATAGGGAGTAATATTTATTTAATTATGGGAATTTTTCCACCATTATATCTTGGAAGTTATCATTAAACTATGTTTATGATGTAGTGTTTTATGTTGTTTCCACATTTCCCTTGTATCCTTTATGATTATCATGCTATATCGTGTCTCATTGATCATGTTTATGATTCCTACTCATTTTCTTCCCCATTTATATACCTATGGTATAACATTAATTATTATCTTCATGTTATTCCATGTGTATTCCCTTTATGGTCATTATATCTCACCCCTCTCTTATGAATGTCCCTAGTATATACCATGCACATTTAAGTGCGATCATGTTAAGGATGTTTCCAATGAAGATGATGTGTTACTTATTTTAAATTGTTATAAAATGTACCTAATTCAAAAATAAATTAGACTTGAAAATATTATTGGTTGTATTAATCACAATTTATTGTAATAAATTATATATAAATGTGAAATAAGGATCAGGGATTCCATATTCGGTATCAAAGGAAATTTTTATTTATTTTTGGGATTAGGATAGGAAAAGTCAAGAAAAAACTTGGGGATACGACTATTTATGAGAACTCATCCCTAAAATTTGGTAGGAATATAAAAATTGGTTTGTCAATAAAATACATCCATGTTGTATACTATAAGTGGATGTGGATCTCGCAGATATGTACATCGAGGTAAAAACAAAAACACTATGTTGAGAAAGACTCAACAAAGAACAAGTGCATCAAAATAGGACTTGTGGCACACCTAGTTTGACACTCTTGGTGGTTATGTTTTTCTTAATTAACATGTTCATTTCAAACCATTATTAGTAGAAAAAATCTATAATAATATATGTTAGTAAATATATCATGGATAAAATATATTTAGGCCTAGAAATTCATAAGTTAAGAAAATTAATTTAATATATAATTTATATATTTAAGGTAATTGGGTTCTCATTTGTAAGCTTAATAGTTTCAAAACAACCATCCCTGATTTTCAATTTATTCTATCCAATGGAATGAAATGGGAGAAAATTGGTAAACAATCAATGTGACATGAACTTTGATGACAAACCAAATGAGATTCCCAACACGATGGGAGTGGGAATCGTGAACTTTGTGATGATATTGTCTCAGCTGACCCATGTTACGAATAAAAATATGGATCACAACAAACACCCAAATACTCTTTAGATTGAATAATAATTAATTGATATATTTATACATAAAAGTTCCATTACATTCAAAGGATCCTTTGATCCATTAGTAGTAGAAAAATGGATCAAATCCAGTGAGGAGATATAATCCATCCTTAAATTATCTGAGTAAGAGAACGATTTTATGTATATTTATTGTATGGAGGCTTAAAATGACCAATGGTGTACATTGATCAAGAATATATATCTTGAGGAAGATATCAATGTGGTGGGTGAATGGAATTCCAAAATATGTTTTTTGAAAAATATTTTCCACACACACTAAATTAAAATGGAAATGTATTTCCATTTCATCAAGAAATAAGAAAATGAATCTATTGGGCTGTATGTGGAAAACATCAAAATACATGCATGATGCACCTAAGGATTTTTTTTGTTTCCCCAAATGAGATGTTGAACACATATTTTGTGGGTTAAAACTATTCTACAAAAATCCCTAGATATCAAAAAATTTGATAGATATGAGGAAATTGAACGATGTTCCCTCACTTTTTAAAAAGAGACACGCGGATCCCAAGTGTATGATGGTGATAAGAAGTGTAAAGTGGAGTTTAATTATAGTTCTCTGATGAATAATCATAAAAATTCCATGATATTTCTATTTCCCACTTTTTAAAATTTTCAGAAGGAATCACCCTATAAATTGCTTAATGGGGATGAAGAAATCATTTTGGTACGATAAGGAAGGGAATCTAGCTAATGATTACCAATTAGAGAATCCCACCAATGTTATTGTGGGATGATATAATCTAGTCAAACCTCAACACATTGTTCATTACATAATCTTCAAGGAACCATATATCTTTTCAAACCAATGCACTAATCCAAGGGTATTCAAAGACAACAAAAAACCTCCAATGTAGAAAGGGAGTAATTATTCCATCACAACAACTGAGGTGGATCCCAAAGATAAAGTGGTGATAGGTTCACAAGTTATTCATTCAATAATAGTGAAATAACATTTTTTATTCTACTTCTATGCATTCCTTCATATCATGAAATTTTTGTAGATACCCAAACACTGCCACAAATCATGGAAGTAGAGTTTTTAGTGAAAATGGAAAATGGGGAAATTATTGAATTGTATGTATATTACTCCTCCCCTATCAATATTTTTTGGATGTAAATCCCAAAAAACCTTTTCATGACATTTTTTTGAAATTTTGTGCAATTCGGGGTATAGATTGGATTTCACTCTATAGATCGAACATAAATTTCCCCAAGATGGAAATCACTCTCTATATTACAAATTGTTCTCTAATTATATAAAAGTAAAAGGAAAAGGGTGATTCTTTTTTAGAACCCACATCTCAAGCATGGATATTGTTACCCAATGATCAAGCATATCTAGATCCATTGATTGAGTTTAAGGAATGATTAACCCTTAAATACATGCCTATTGTGATGGAAAACACTGATGTGTCTCCCAAGGAATTTTCTATTCTTCCTCTGAGCCAAGAGGTTTAATTTTCAATTGATTTTATACCTTGGGAATGTCCATTACCCAAGAATATGTATAAAATGTCTATTTTATAACTTTAAGTGCAGATGAAGCAACTATAGAATAATTGGGATGACGAGTCCATACACCCATGTGCTTCACCATGGGGTGAATTTGTAATGACCTGACCCTAGTTACCCTGAGTCAGTTCTTTATTACATTACATTGGTATGTTCACAAGGGATCAAATCTTAAATGACTCAGTTTAGTATCTTTGGATGTACTACATACAAACATAAGTTTTATATAACATTATGAAAAGAAAAACAACAACATTATTTCTCCATTTAACACATTCATCTCCCTTATTCTATCTCTATAGGTCAGTAATAATATACTTGTTCCCATCATGGGAAAAATAAAAAATAGAAAGGGGTGATATCAGGTGCTTAGTAAGGATAACAATATAGGGGAAACTTTCATAAATAAGCATAATCATTTAATGAAATTTATAAGACTAAAACACAATAATTTTAAACACAAAATTCAGCATAATATGGAAAAGATAAATCAAATAATTCCATTTTATTATTCACATGGATATTCTATTATTAGAATAATCACATGTAATATCAATATCCAATTTCATATTGATGGAATGCATTATGTCGGACATCATAACCAAATAGTCAAGGCCTCATGCCATGACTATAATCAAGATTTTTTCAAGGACATGTGCCAAGATACTAATTTGTCTCATGAGACCTTATGATATATTAAGGAGCTATAACGGTCTCCACCAATCAATTACTATGTCCAATGCATTCCTCATATGAAAAGGTTGAAACATAACATAAACATTCGTATTAAAACTATCATATAAAATGTTAATTCTTTAACCATAATCCATGAATGGTATAAATATAAAACATTCATAGTAAAACATATCACTAAACATTTGCTACAATATGAAACATTATATTATAATAAATCAACTTCAAAAAAGTATAAAATCCATCAAAGGATGTTGCCAAAGATGAAATAAAATCTATTTGAGAGAAATATCTGTTTTTATTTTGAAATCATTGAAAATTCACGTAATTAGAAAAGAAAACATTTATTTTGAAAATATACTTATAATCTTTTAAGGGAGTATTTGTAGGGGTTATAATGGCAGAAAATAGCCAAACTCGTCGTATAAGTTAAAAAAACATTCTTTCCTTAATTTTGATGAAAAGGTTGTAAAAGACCTTGTTTGGAAAATGAGATAAATATTCCCTTATAATAATTTTATAAAAATTAAGATAAGGATATAAATTGATTTTACCCATAGTTTAGAAAATATTAAAAAAAATTGAAATACATATTTTAGAAATGTTGATGTGGATGATAAATAGGTCCTAGTAGATACTCACAAATAAACAACCTTAGAAAATGAAGAGATTGTAGAATCAACCCTTACCGTGTACTTTTCCTTGATAGAGGGTATGTTAACTTCCTGTATAATATTTAGATCATTTTTATTAAATTATACAAGAACCACATACATAAATATTATATCATATATGATCTTCTAATACTGCTTTGTTAATAATATTTCAGTAGTATAATTGTTTCGGGTGTTAACTGATTCATTTTCCTTTAAATTCTTGGTTACGTAAGCCATGTTTGTTATGAATTGGATGTATTTAATTCATATCCAAAATGATATTAAGTTCTTAAACAATATATTTAATAATAAAATTAAAGTTAATCTTGAATGGTTATAATGGGGTATGAATATTATCGCATTCG
This sequence comes from Viscum album, assembly GCA_963277665.1. Lineage (NCBI taxonomy): Eukaryota > Viridiplantae > Streptophyta > Magnoliopsida > Santalales > Viscaceae > Viscum > Viscum album. The sequence continues at coordinate 352,122,738 of OY728158.1, read as the reverse complement.
TCGAGAGGGTAATCTGTACATACGCACAAGAGAAAATATCATTCTATTTATTGTGAAATCATATGTAATTGGATGGTATAAAATATATATAGAATCCTTAAAATGTTATATTAATTATTTATATCAATTATACGCATTAGTATACCCATCCAAATAATTAATTGTTTGAATAAAAAAACTACACCATCACATAGAGACGGTAAGTCGTATGTACGCATGTATGGTGACTTCTCATTCATAGGATGGATAGAATAATAAATATGGTTGTACCACATTTATAATAACATCATAGTATGAATAAGGTACTAGTGTTATTATTTTTTTATGGAAACAATAAAGAAAGAGGAAGTGGAAGAAGAAATTAACTTTGAAAGAGGTGGTGAAATTATTACCTCTTCTTCTGGTGTTTCCTTTTGAGTTGATCAAAAGGTCTCCATAAGATGTCTTAATGACCAATGTAAGGACTCTAGGTCCAATTGAGAGTATTTTTTAAGATATTTGAGTAGATTTTGGCTGAGACAAATGGCTTTGGAGGTGTGATTTTGAGAGAAGGGGAAATACCCTTTTATAAGAGAGTTGAGGGTCACTTTAGGAAAAGCATGAAATATTATTTTATTATACAATAATATTCGGTTTATAATGGCTCCAAAAGGTTTTATTTTGAGGATAAGGTGGTATGGGTCAAAAACCACCCAATAAATAGGTTTAAACTGGTTTTGGTCACCATATTAAACTTATGTTTTTATTTAACTCTTAGTTAAATAGTTTGACTTTTACAATGTATTCTTGTATTTTTATATTACATGGTTATATAAAATGCCATGAAAACCCAAAGTGGTTAATTATTGATATATATTACCTTATCTAAGTCCTATTTATGATCCTTAGATTATTAATAATATTATATCAATTAATAATAATGTATTTGTTTTAACAACTCATTTATGTTAATTTTGACACTATTTGATATTTTGTTTTTGTGGAATTCAAAAAAACTTTATCACTTAAAAATTTTTTTTTTAATAAATCCTAACATGCCATATTAAACTATAAAATTAGATAAATTTATCAAAAGTCAAAATTTATGTTTATTTGGATATTTATAATATCAATTATTTTAATATTTTGTTAATAAGGTAATTATTGTATCATCATTGTATCATAAATAAATTCAATTATTTAATGTCTAAAAATTATAAATAAAATACCATTATGTAGGAAATATTTTTAGATTTATAATTAATATTTATAGTCGAATTTATCTTATGTATAAGCATATATTAAAAATGGTTTACTTATTAAACTTTGAATTTAACACTTTTAACTCTTCATTAAATAAAATAAAAATAAATGTCCTAATCTCATACAAGTGGACCAAAAGGATCATAATTTATTCCTAAGGATGGTTTTGGTCGAGAAAACACTTATACAACATAACTAGTACATGTGTTAGGGAAATTATAATATCATTTTTACCTTTAATTACCCTATTTACTTTTAACCATGGTAAATAAAAAGTCAAAAGTTACGATTCACGAAAAATTATTTTCATCTTGTTGAATCACATTTTACATACTGATGTCAACCATGTCTCTCGTATTTTTTATACTCATTAGTGCTGGTCATTCTTGTATTTCTATTGTCATAGAATGATCAACATAGATTCCATCCTTAGAGGCAATATGTCCAAGAAAAGAAATTTCCCAAAGAGAGAATTCACACTTGCTAAGCTTCCCATATAATTCATTTCTTCTGAGGGTTTTTGGAATAGTCCGCAAGTTATTTTCATGATCTTCTTAGATTATTGTGTATACCAAGATATCACCAATAAATACTACTACAAATTCATCAAGATATTCCTTGAAAACTCTATTCATTATATCCATGAAAATAGAGTGTGCATTAGTTAGTCTAAAATTCATTACTGTAAACTCATAATGGTCATACCTAGTATGATATGTTGTCTTTGGAATGTATTCCTTCTTCACACAAAAGTGATGATATCCATATTGATGGTCAATCTTCAAAAAATAATGAGCTCCATGAAGTTGATAAAATAAATCATCAATGTGAGGTAGGGGATACTTGTTATTTATTTTTATAGCATTGATCTCCCGGTAGTCAATGCACAACCTCATAGATACATCTTTCTTAATAACAAATAGAATAGGGGCTCTCCATGGGGAAACACTAGGGTGAATAAATACTTTATTACTAAATTCCTCTAGTTGTTTCTTTACTTCAACTAATTCCATAGTGGCCATTATATATGGGGTATTCAATATGGGCCTTGAACCAGGAATTAAATAAATAGAAAACTCAATTACTCATTCCGTACGATGTCCAGGTAAATCATATTGAAACACATCAACATATTATTATACAATAGGTATGTCCTCTATCATAACATTATTTTCCTCATCCGTAGTTATTTAATTCTCTTCCTCCCCAATAATTTAATTTAGTAGAGATATTGGGGATCGATCTAGATGAGAATCAGGTGGTGACGTTTCTACTCTAAAGATAAGATACTTCATATCATCTTCAACAATTGTAACCTCTTTCATCTTACAATAAATTATTGCATCATGGTCCCAAATCCAATCTATACTGAGGATTATATCAAATTCAATCGTGGGTATGATGATGAGATCCGTAGATAAAGAACATTTATATACCCAAATGGGAACTGATTCAGAAAACATTGTTGCAATGATACATCTCTTAGGAGTTTTGAATGAAAACTCTCTAGTCAAATAAAATTCACTACTACAAATATGGCTTATAATAGCGCTAAAAGATACCTTTAACAGTGCTAAAAAAGCACTGTTAATCTCGGCGAAGATAAAGGGGGGGTCCCCTTTATCAGCGCCGATAAAGGTAGTCTTTATCAGCGCTGATAAATGTATAATATATCAGCACTAAAAATACCACTGATAAACACCACCTTTATCAGCGCTATTTCGAGCGCTGATAAAAACTACCTTTATCAGCACTCAAAATAGCCCTGATATATTATCCATTTATACGCACTTAACTAGCACTGATAAAGGCCAAAGATCCTGTGCAAAACCAGAACCTGCAAAGAACCTACCCAGCACCTGCACACATTACAACACCTGCACATAGCACAAACAACACCGGCACACAACACAAACAACACCCACACACAAATCACAGAAGAACAAAAATGATACATACATTTACTTTAAATCATGAATACAAAACAACACACTGCTATATACATTTCAAATAGTGTTTAACTTGGTTACAATTACATTTATCCAACAAAAAGTTAAAAAACAATGATGTTCCATCCTTTTTGCATCCATCCGCTCTAAAAAATTGTCATCCATAACGGTGGTTTCCGAACAAAGCATTCGAACTGAAGAAAAATATTTCACCTACAGAATAAAACAAATATTATTTTAGTAATACAATAATGAAATAAAGAATGGGGTTGCTAAATGGAATTATTCTAGTGAGACACAAAACATAAAATAACCAATTAACGAAGAGACACAATTAGGTAAATGCCCTTACCTCAAACAGAAGTCCAATAAACTATTTTCAGTTCATACCAACCACAAATGAGTCCATGATCACATGTATTAATGTACAAAAACATTAAATTACATAATTAGCTAATTTTAACCAAAAATCCATGATGGTATAATAGGCGCCAAACTCATCGTGTAATCCAACAAAGACAAAATTCTGAGAAACTAGGTGTGATCCACTCCTGACGCACCCCTAAGACTAGAAAACACTAAATCCCCTATCTATATTACTAAATTTATGACAAATTAAGCCTAAATTTTTGAAAACCCATAAATAAATCTTCCAAAATATATAATCTACATCAAATAATGATTGATTACTAGTTTATGAAATTTTGAGTCATGTTTTAAGAGTAATATATAAAAGGCCCATGAAGAACAATGATTTATCCATACAATGGTATAATAATTACACTTAGAACCCTAAAAATTGAATTCAAATCTTTGAGAAATAAGTTAGAGAATCAAGGATGATGTAAGAGAAGATACCACATTGATTTTAAATGACTAACAACCAATAATCCACTCAGGTCTAAGGGAAGGAAGGAGGGGAATGGGGTTTGGCCACACCCTAAGAACCTGGAGCCCAAATGAAGAAACCTAAGCAGTTTTATACTTTATAAACCCATCACCCACATAAAAAATAATTTTTAAATCATGTTACATGAAATGAACCAAGTGGTGACATCACTATATTTTGGGTCCAAACCCTTACTTGACCCCTTTTCCCCATTCACGACCATTATCACCCTATTAAATGCATTCATGTTGTGAATTATCATTTCACACTATGAGTAGCCTAATACTACTACATTTCAATAGAATGATTACCCAAATCATCCTTGATATCCTCTAAAAACCCAATGACATCCCTTTATCCCCAATAAACGTCTGAAACACCTATTAGAACTAGTATATTGTACCTTTTTCGATGATTTTTTTGTTGTTACGGAATTCCATAATTCCACATTGGAGGTGTACTAATGTACTAATAATATGTTATATGATATACCATGAAGATTATTGTTTCCATGTATTAGATGAGATATTAATGAAAATTTATCTCATTATTATACATACCAACACATCAAATCTGAGCATTAGTGAACTTCAGGTTTTGTTCAACTAATTACAGTTCTGACATGGAAGTGGGACAAGATTTCTGTGGGATATTAGGTTAGGTTTTCATGTACCCCTCGATGGAAGAATTAAATATGGGTTTTGATCAATTAGATGTCCAAATAATCTAAATTTATATACATTTTATATGAAAAAAATTATAAGAAAATCAAAATTCTATTTTAAATTGAGATTATCTTTTTACATTGATTTAATTCTACTATAGTCTTTTATAGGGAACCTCATTTTACATCTCGATTTTGGAGAGGTCCCTATGAGAAAATGGGATTCCATGTATGATTGATCATGACATATGTTTCTGACACTTTCTGCAAGGGTACTTTTCCTGGATCATATTGACATTTGATGGTGGTGCATTGTACCACACATTCATTCATTACAAAGGTGAGTGACATTCATCACATATAAAGAGATGCCTTCTCCTTGATTGAAATACGGTGATGGGATGTCATTCATTCCATTCATGGATTCCTCCTCAAATTCATTACGTAGTTTGATTCTCCCTTATAGAATAAGATGTTGTTCGTGAAACTTGTTCCTGGTTCCATCTCTTTAAGGATGATGGTTAATTACAATGATAATATCAGGACATTCCAAAGGGTCATTCTAGGGCATAATACTTCGGTTAGGAAAGCATTCACATTGGGAATCAGTGGAATTTATGTACACTAGAACATTGGTCGCATGTATTCACTGTCGTCAAAGGGATTCTCAAAAAAATGGAAACCCATGTTTAACTTCTGGTATTCCATGAGTTTATCATCCCATAAGGATAAGGGGTCATGATTTAATGTCTTACAGAGATGTAATGGGTAGATCAAAACACTTATAAAGGTGGATAAGGTAGGTACATCTCTAGGAGGGGGCACCTGGAATTTTTACCTGATAAATGGATCAAAACGCCCAATGAGGTCTGACCCAAGTGTGGTACATCCCATAAAGGTAAGGTTTCCCATTTTGAAGACTTATTCAGATGCCACTAAGGGAAAAAAAGGAGGGAAAATAAGCTATGGTGTACCCTAGTGAGGTGGTCACCATGGTTTACCATTGGTTGGGATTTAACCTCATGTAGGCTTCCTACGTACCCTATTTGGAATACAAGGATCAAAAACCATATATTTAAAAGAGGTATGGTGTGGGTATTACCCATGGTTAGCTTCCTTTCACACTAGGAATACTCTTGGTTGGATGAGTATGGGTTTTGGGGGGCTTATGCATTGTCAGATTCCCATGTTCTTCCAAGAGTAGCAATGGGATTAATGGGACATACATGCTAAGATGGACCATGTGAATGGTGTCATCCTTGTAAAGAGGCACAAGGCACAAAAAACATGTGCAGTTGTCTATAAACATTATTTATGGTGGCCATGGGGCTCATCAGACTCCCCACACCTTCCATAGACACCTCAAAACATCACGAGGACCAGATTCTACATGATGGTGCATCATAGGGTTGATTCTTTTGATGAAGTACTGGTCGTTTGATCTGGGATTTTATCTCAACCAACCTTTCCCTTACTTGAATTATCATGGGACACATATTTTGGTTCCAAAAAATCCCTCAACGATACCGATTATCTCATGCATCTACCTAGAAATAATTGTGCAAGTCAAACAACAACACATGTTCTCAAATACAAGTTCAAAAAAATGATATACAGAACATTTAAATTTATTAAAAATGAACCAAGGGGTATACATATTCTCAAATACTATCTCTGCATATTGAATCTGATCCCTCTACTTTAATTTCACCAATATTTATATTTAGGTCCTATATCTAACATAAAATGGTAGATATAGACCATATTGTTTTTCCATCAATCGTTTGTTGGGAAATGGATTTTTTTGATCCTTAGTGGTTTTGTCGTTCACCCCATACGCACTGCACACCATCATGCCTTACTTCAATATTGATTTGTTCAAAGATCAATAATATGAATCTGGGGATAGAAAACATTGAGTAATAAATTAATATTTCAATACATCGAAGCATTATCAATTCACAAAAGAAGTTTGGAGGATAATCAATGATCTTATATAGATAACATAAGTTGTAGGGATTCACCATTATCCAAATTGTGTACAATATTCCATCAGGTATGGTTCCCATTCGTTTCTAAACACATGTATATCATCTTCTGAATATGAGTTTTTGCGATAGCCATGGTAGTACTGAAAAAATATAAATACACAAAGGATTAATAAATATTTTAAATGAACTCATAATTATTTTCGAAAATACCTCATCAGGGATGCTTGTTTGTTGATGAAATACGATCTATTTCATAAAGTTACAAACATAATAACCACAGTCATTTCCGTTTGTTTGTTTTGGAAACTGAAAAAACATCGACAACAATAAGTAATTTGTTTTGATATGTGTTTGGATAGTGCAATGTTATTATATATACCCAGATACTTTTAGAGTTGTAGATCATGTAGGCTTGCTCATCCTTATGCCCTGGATTTATTCCATGCATTAGACGATATTGATGCATCACCCTATCATAACAGAATCCTCATTAAAAGACAACATAAATTATATAACTAGATGTTTAGTTTTAAAATGTTATATCTATTGTATTACAAATTAACAAATGCCATCATGCGTAGTCGGTTTGTTGGATATCCATGCGTTGAATCTAGAAAATAAATCTTTGGAGTATCCAAATTGACTGAAATCAGCATCCAATGCTCCCTAAAAATAAAAAAAGGAATATGTAATGAAATAAATGAAAATATAGTTGATATGATTAAATTGTAGAGTTTTACCCCTGAATCGTTGGTATTAAAAAGAGTTTGTCATCCGTAATTTTGTTTTCAAACGATTTGAGCAGGGATGACCTTATTGCAGCCTCTTTATCAGAATCTATTTTGTCTTTTGAAGAGGTGGTGTGAGGACTAATTAGTCCAAATTTTTGTTCATGGGGAAATCCATTCAATTGTTTTTCATACATACATCTATGACAAATATAAAATGTATTTAGTCATAATTATCAGAGTATGTCAGCTTTTGTAAAATCAAATCATGAAAACATACCTCATGTATACATTTACAACTGAGGCACCTAGCAATTCATACTTAAGAAGTTCATTTACATTTTCTGTACTAATGAAATATGATGTTTCCTCTCCATACATATCTTTTTCAAAATCATCTGTGTGATTATTTTTGTCTTTAAACTTTGTATCCACATAAGCCTACAATGATATTAACTGTGGATATAGAACGGATGGGGTGAAGGTGCTCTCAGTAGACCGTTTCAATCGGTTGGTTGATTCTTGAGATGGTTTTGAGATGATATTTCATTTTACCCCATAGTCTTTGTAATTATGTAATAACATTCATCAGTTCAGACCTTTTTTCATTAAATGTTAAAGGTCCACCTTGAAAAATAAATTAGAAATGGATACCTTTTTTTCGACATGTTTTTTTACAAGAACTGTCGCCCATGTGATGAATGTTCCAACATCTTGTTCAATCGTATGAATGTTGTCATCGTCATTTGAAACAGGTAGCTCAGCACTCAGATCATTAGCTACATTAATTGACACTCTAAGATGATCTTTTGGAAGTGTCTGTTTTGTAGCATGTTGTTTTGCGTATCGAACACCGTAGCCCTCACTACAAAGCGATAGGTGGGAGTTGATAAATATAAATCACAGTCATTTTCACCCTGTGGAATATTATTACAGGAAAGGTATCAGTTTCTAAGAAAATCAAATTTCATAGAAACAATTATTAAAACATTTATTATCTCATCTATGTTAGGTTTTTTAGGGGAATGGCTCACCTCAAAGCTGGTGGGGGTGGGGCGGGGTCGTCACGCACGGGTTATTGTTGAGTTTTTTCTTCTCTTTGCCTCTCCCCCATCAATTTTTCTATCATCTCTCTCTGGTATTTTAATTCTTCTTGAAAAATGGATAATTATTCTTACAACTTTTCCATTTTTTCATTTTCACCCTCCGCTTTTTTTTGTTCTTGAAAATATGTTCGGGGTGTCACCCTAAAACCCGTACCTCTAACGCAGCCATATTATTACAGCTGCTTCATGGCTGCTGAAAGTATGTATGCATCTGGTGTGGTTGTTGTTTATTCTTGTTACTATGTCAGATAGAAAATATAGAAAAATAAGTAATTATTATATTTTAATAGTGATTTAGAGAAAATCAAATTTATATTATGTCATACTTACACATGATTCCCACACTTTTTGTGTGTTTCCATCTATCAGTATCCCCTCTTTATTTACACGAGCCTCCTTCCATAGAATATGGCATGGGATGGATATGGATTTCGATTTCAATTCATCAATCTGCATATAAACATAGAAACATGGTTATGGTGGTTTTTTATGTCACATACTAGTAGTAGGGTAGATTTAAAAGATGTACCAATTTTTTCTCAAGTTCAGCGTACCCCATCCTTGATTTAAGGTAAGGGTATGCTGGTTTTGTTGCACATTTTTTATTTTTAGAACTTAGTAGCTATTTCATAAATAAGAAACTATCAATCAGGGTGACGAATACAAGCAAACGTCAAACAACGTATTACCCCACACAATGTACCTGAAAAATCTGCTCCCCATAATGGTTGCTAAATGCATCCCATGCTCCTTGGGATATCAATTATGCGTAAAGAGGAGGTGGGTGAGGCTTGATTTCCCCTTCTACAAATTTAAGATGATATTTCGTTAAAATTGTGTGGAAACCTCTATGAATCCTTCCTGCAACTCTTAATACATATTCCATGTGCGAGGCATCTACTATAAATGAACTCTGCAATGGATGATGAAGAGTAATTCAATGTTTTGGTATTTTATTTTATTTTAATAAATTAAAAAAATGATATCATAGTGTTATCGTAATCTCTTCCCAAATTAGTCTATTCATCCCTCTGACAACATGGTTCCACGACTATACATCAATCGGAACACGTTTCCAAGTGACGATTCCAATTTAGCTACTAAAGATGGCTCTGTTGGGGTTAACATGTTGGCATCGCTTATTCCATCCCACCTCAAATTTGATTCCTTTTGCTTTTGCCTTAAGGATTTTGGCTAAAACTATCGAACTATGACGCTCTTGTTTTTTTTGAACTTTCAGGGTTTCATTTCCTACCATTTCCTCAGAAGTAGCATCAATATCTTCCCCCGAAGCGCTATTATCAGCAATGGGACCAGCAGCAACAGGTTGAGAAACCTGTTGTACCTCAGCACTAGGACCAGCTACAACAGGTTAATAAACCCATTGTTTCTCTGCACTAGGACCACCAGCATCTGGTTGAGAAACCTATTGTTTCTCTACAATGGGACCACCAACTGCTGGTTGAGAGACCTTTTGTGCCTCGGGATTGGGCGCATCATCATGTGCAGAAGTCATTATCTATAGAAGTGGTTTAATATTTAATTTAGATTACATAAAAACAACAGTGAACAGATAATAACATAACGTAACACAATATATGATATAATAAACAAATAACTTGATTATTATACTCTATTTTTCTTTCTTTAAAGGATGAAGATATTTGACTACTCTATCAACTATGTAAATACCTTCATTGTGGTCTCCTCTAACATACAAAGAACCATCTACATTGGGACCGATGCGAAATTATTGTGACGTTCCTATAAAAGGGTCAACCACTGTTGAACATTCATCTGGCCCTTTAGTTTTTTTTGTCGATAACACAAAAATTGACCAATTTCAGTTTGCAGGGTTTGGAATATAAAATAATTGTACTGTCTGTGATGCCATTATAAATGGTTCGTCTTTCTCCCCTTCCATACTGAAATCAACTTTCACAAATCCTAACTCATCTATTTTAACAGCACTCCTGTTATCAACCCACTTGCACTGAAAAATTGGCACTTTGAATTTCGTATAATCCAACTCCCATATTCATTTGATGATGCCAAAGTATGACATATTCTCATAAATTGGATTTTTGTCCTTAGAACCAGAAACATGCATCGACTCAGCCAAAAGTGTAACCCCAATTTTTTTCATGGTGCTGTCTTCATCATGTTCATTATTATAGAATGTATAACCATTAACTGCATAAGCATTGTAAGATAATACATACACACATGCTCCGTAGGCTACCTGTCGAAATCGTTCTGAAATTGAGTCTGGATTTTCATTTAACTGCTTAAAAATATGGTCTTGAAAACATCCTATAAAATATCAATTATGTGTATCTGATATCCATTTTTCATCCCTAGAAATATTCAAACACCTAAGAATTTCTTTGTAGGTTTGAACATATGGGTCAACGACGAAACTGTTATGAAAAACGTAAAGGTGTCCCTGCTCCCGATCTGTAATATTGATTTTGAAAACCTCTCTACTAGAAATTCATTCACCCTCAAGCTGCTCAGTGTGATGATATTTTGGTAGGCCAACGATTTCCACACCAGATAGGTATTCGGTACAAAATTCAACAGCTTCCTCAACAATATATTTCTCCGCAATACAACCCTCTGGCAGACTTCGGTTTTTGACAAAGCCTTTCAAAATCTTCATATACCGTTCAATGGGGTACATCCATCTATAATGTACAGGACCACATAGTCAGATCTCTCTCACTAAATGAACCATCAAATGAAACTTCATATCGAAAAATTTTGGTGGGAATAACATTTCCAATTCACATAATATGATGACAGTTACTCTTTCCATAGTTGGCAATTTCGCCGAGTCTATAACTTTGCTGCATATATCTTTGAAGAAGAAATAGAGCTTCGTTAATGTATGGTGTAAATTATTGGGAAAAATGCAACGTAAATCTAGAAGAATTAAATCTTGCATCAAAACATGGCAGTCATGTGATTTCAGACCCTTTAACTCTAAATTGCTTATTGACACGATGTTCTCGATATTTGATGAATACCCCTCTAGAACCTTTACGTCATTCAAAAAGTTGAAAAACTGATATCTCTCCTGCCTGTAAAGAGTGTATGTAGCAGGAGGAATAAATTTTCATTTTTCACCCTTCACTGGTGCCAACTCTTCTCGTATTCCCATCTCAACCATGTCCAATCAAGCCTTAATTCCATCCTTTTTTTCTAGTTCATTTAGCATCGTGCCGATGACACTATCACATAAATGTTTTTCAACATGCATAACATCAAGAAAATTTATAACATACAGAAAATTTCAGTATGGTAATTCAAAAAAACTGATCTCTTTTTCCAACTAGTTTTCGTAAGGTTTTACGAATATGGTTTACCAAAAGTAGTGTCCAAATCTTTTACTTTCCCAAACAATTGATCACCTGTTAGTAGAGACGGTGTTGTACGTTCCTTTGAACTTCCGTCGAATGATGTCTTCCAAGATCGGTACTTATGTCATCTGGGTAGAAATCGGCGATGTCCTAGAAACATTGTTTTTTATGAATGTTTCAACCTAATTGACTGTGCACTTTTTTCGCAAACAGGACACCCCTGATTTCATTTAATGTTATATCCTGAAAAATTTCCATAAGTAGGAAATTCATTTATCATTCTGTACATCATTTCTTTCATAGAGAAATGTTCATTTTCGTAAGCATCATACAACTTAACACCTGAATCCCACAATATTTTCAAATCCTCGATCAATGGGGCCAAATAAACATCAATATCATTACCTAGTTGTTTCGGTCCTCATATAAGCATAGATAACATGGTGTATTTTCGTTTCATGCATAACCATGGTGGTAAGTTATAGTTTACCAACATAATCGGCCATGTACTGTGACTGCTGCTTTGAAAACCAAAAGGATTCACCCCATCTGTAGATAATGTCATACCAAGGTTTCTCGGCTCGTTCCCAAATTCAGGATACTCGTGATCAATTCTCTTCCACTGAGGAGAGTCTGTCGGGTGAAGTAGTTACCCATCTTTAATTCTTCTATCTGCATGCCATGTCAATTGTCCTACAGTCTCTTCACTTCCATATAGGCGTCTAAACCTAGGAATGATTGGAAAGTACCATAAAACATTTGTATTACTAGAATCATATTTCTTGTATCGGGAAGCACCACACTTTGGGCATTCCTTAAGTGATGTGTGGTCCTTGCGAAACAATATACAGTCATTCGGGCAAGCCTGTATTCTTTCAGAGATCATACCCATCGATCGTAGCATTCGTTTGGCATAGTATGTTCGTCTTGGGAGTTCATTATCTTCTGGGAGTTTGTCATTCAGGAGAGAAACTAGTTCCGTAAAACTATCGCCACTCCACCCGTGGCCTGCTTTCAAATTATACAGCTTCAATACAGCTGACAATGCTGTATATTTAGTGCAACTAGTATACAATTTCTTTTTTTGCACAACTCTTTAACTTCTCAAACAATTTTGGGAAATCACGAAGTTCATCTTCAACTGTCCTTGTCATTTTCTCATTACGATCTTCATCATCATTCACATATGTAATCACACCGTCCATACAATCATCTTCACTATTCACGCTTCAAATCATATCATATGATCTATAAAATGTCTTGTTCTCTGAGTCACTACCAACATTCGTTTTTTTCCCCATGTTTATTCCAACATTTATAACTTCGATCTATTCCATGACAGATCAGGTGTTCTTCCAACTCCTCTGGACTAATTTTTCTTGAATAAAAACAGCGTAAACACGGACAAAGGATTTGAGAAGGGTCACATGCATGATCTTATACAAACTTGATAAACTCTTTCATGCCATCTTTATACTCTTTTGTCAACAGATCGGCATTCATCCATTCTTTATTCATATTCATCATCTTTATGGGTTCGATCTTGAACTTGCCTAATATTATGTTTTAGTTAATCAGGTAGCCTTGTTTGGGTTTTATAAAAATAAACCATGGTAAAAATGCCTTTAAACACATGTGAAATCCATATACATAGTGTTTCCAATAGGTTGAACATCGTGTATGTATAAGATACCTGATTTAATATGACATATATCAAATTTATTCCAAGTTAGTCTTACAAATACTGAATGATGCCTTTGATAATACATGACATTTAGAACAACTTGAGCTAAAGGTGTGTACTTTAGATACATATTGAGTCACCTCACCAGCTATGCATCACATTTTTGTGGAATACACGCAGTGTAGTCCTTACATGACCACTAGGGGTGTATAGTCTATACAAATCAAGTCTTTATGGTATCTCTACATGGTGTGAGTGAACTAAAACACATGTCATATGGTTCTACCATTATTTCATGGAATGTACATGGTTTCATGCTGAATTATATGTCTTGGAGATAAATTGTGTGTGGACTAGGTTCACATGACATGTAACATTTAAAATTAAACTTATTCCAAGTTTGAATTAAAAGATTAGTCATGTGGTGTAAATTTTGGATATAAATGTTGTGTGGAATTAAAATCTATATGAAATCCATGTATAGTGAAGCATGTTCCATGAATTTTAAAGTGTCTCATAGATCCCTCTAGAAGTGGTTTTCTAGGATTCAGTGGAATTGCACTAGTAACAAAGCGGTGGTGCCATTCAAATGGGTAAAGTTTGGATTTATATTTAATGGTGGAAGAACTAAAACCTGGAAAAAAATGGCATATCAATCATGCCAACAACCGCAACACCATACAAAAACACAATCGTGATCACAATTGCAACACCCTACAAACCAAACAATCAAAATTTTAGATTTTACAAATCATCCCTTATTTAATCTTGTTTGTTAATTCAGAGGTTATCATAGAATTTTTATCATCCTGGGGTGTTCATTCATAAGTCAAGTATACGTAAATTACCAATTTATATATTCTAATATTCAATAAGAACCAACCAACATTTAATTCATTTAGTGTGAAAACAAGGACCACCAATGACCATGATTTTTAGCGGGGCGTTTAGCCCGTAAATTTCACATTATAACCATCAATATCAAATAGTAATAACATGCGAACAAGAGAAAACGAATGAGTAACAGGAGAAAACTCACCGCGAAGGTGTCGTTAAACACACGACAGAGGTGTGTACGTTGTAGAGGAGAGGCGCACAGCAGAGGAGATTTCCAACTGAAAAGAAAACATAAAATAGGGGAAACCCATGAGAATAAAATAATCTAAAACCAACTACACCATTTACCACATCCCACAAACCCCAAAAGACAATTCACGCAAATAAATTTAAATTTATGCATAGAAATGACTATCTGATCACTAAATTTTTATCCAAACCATAAGTGCCAACAAATCCAAATAGGAATCAGAAGGATCACATACCTCAAGAAAAGAAATCCAACCATAATAGAGATCAAGCATAGAACCATGTGAACTAGATGGAACTCAAGATGGGGAGTAAGCCATCATGTAATAACTCTAAGAAATTGGTGTCGTGAAAAAATCCCAACATCCTACTAGTATTTGTGGTGAGATATGTTATACTCAAAACCTGATGTAAGGGAGTGTGATTTTCCTATATTCTCAACAATTACCTTACCATCTTATGTTATCCTCTATAAAGGTGTATTATAATTTTAACTAGAATGGGTAATTACCTCCCATCCATCAATTTTATTAGGACCATTTGTATAAGTAAGGAATTATTCACATTCATATTTATATTAAAAAACATGAAGAAAAACATCTCATATGCCCCATTATCCATGTAAAATTTCATTCAACGAAATGGAATACATAATTATCATTCTATATAACATGCAGTAGATGGTGTTCCCTTTCAACCCATTATAGATCATTTCCATTCATTTAATTAATTCATTAAATTAAAATAAATCCATCATGTAAAATTCATTCCTCATGATTATTACACATTCAATTTTACCAAGAATGGAAAATTCACTAATAAGGATCAAAGGGTCTTCAAAATGGGCCATAATCAGCATGGAAATTTCCTACATGGTGAATTCCATTAAGAATCTAGGCCAAAATCCTATAATGTGTCTTCAATTCCATTTATATACCCTTGTATCAAGGGAAAAGTCATTTAAAAGCTTTGACATAAGCTAAATAGGTGTTCAGAGAAATTAATAATTTGACATTAAAGGGATAATTTTACTTAGCACACTCAAGGGGTGTCCATAAAAGAGTTTAATAACATCTAACCCATGAAACAAGATTCAATAGGTGTTTATTGAGGTGCAAGGATTAAATAAAGAACTCAATAATATCAATAATCCATTGACTCCTACAATAACACCTTAAATCCGGATTTCACATGGTAGAAAAAACATTTACCTGAAAATGAATAACAATAATGGTAGCGATGGCGGTGGAGGCAGTGCCTGAGGCGGTGGCAGCGGCGGAAAAGGTGGCGACAGTGGTAGAGGCGGAGTTAGAGGTAGTGGCAGAGATGGTGGCAGTCGCGGTAGCGGGGGTGGAGGCGGTAGAGGCAGTGGGGGCGGGGACGGAGGCGGAGAAGGAGGAGGATGAGGAGCAGGAAGGAGGAGGACTAGAAAGATGAGTAGGAGGAGGAGGAAGAGGTCACGGCGGTGAGGGGCTTGGTTCAACTTCTGTAGGAGCTTGACCGCGTGCGAGCGAGGATGGTCTGTTAGGGTTATTAAATAAAAACCGATAGAACATTTATTAGTTCTCGTTAAAAGCATTGATAAAGGTATGTTTTATCAGCACTAAAATAAAAGCGCTGATAAAAAAATTCATTTATCAGTTCTAATCACTAAAAAAAGTGCTGATAAATGTTACCTTTTATCAGCGCTTTTAGATAGCGCTGATAAAGGCATACCCCTTTATCAGTGCTTTCTGTTTAGCGCTGATAAAGGGCAATGATTTCCTTTCCCTGTTTTGTGGTAGTGATTGAATATATCTAATTTTCATAGCAAACTGAGAATACATGAAACAATTTGATAATCCAGAATCAAATAAATCATTGGCTAAACTTGAGGAAACCATTAAATTACCTTATATGATGTCTTTTGGAGCTTCAAACTCAGTAGTAGTGATCTCATAATATCAGAATTTCTCCCCTAGCCATTTATAAGGTATATTTCATTGGAACATAATACATTCATTTTCACAATGCCCCATTTCTCTACAATTGTAGCATTTAACATCAGCATCCACATTATTTCCCTTGCAATCACGATCTTGGAGGCCTTTTTCACCGCACTTATAACAGACTCTCATTCCCTTCAAGCACGTACCAGGGTGTTTCTTCCCACATTTACTTCAGAATAGAAATTCAGCATTTCTCTTCTTTCCCTTATTTCCATTTCCTAAGTGTTCAGCAGATCTCTTCTTCTTTTTCTTTACTTTAAGGTAATCAGACATAGAGAATTCCTTTTTTGTCTTGTTAGCACATGAGACAATATCTTCGTACGATGAGAGGTATTGTGAGACTAATGCTCGATGGATAAATGGTTTTAACCCATCGAAGAACAGATCAATATTACTCATTGGGTTATGTTTATAATCTGCTTCATTCCTTGCTAACCTTTCAATGTTGGACTCATACATTGCAGCATTCTCATCCATGTTTTTCCTCATAATTAGAAATTGTTTTTCCATATTCGCTCGATGGTCATGAGGAAAGTATTTTTCTAATGAAATATCTTTTAAATCCCTCTATTCCATATTTTATATTTCTATATCCTCCTTTGTGTTTTGAATTAATGACCATCATTGATCTACATATCCCGTGAGGCGATAAACTGCCATGAAAGCTTTTTCTCTTTTGTTACTCCCTAATGAATGAACTATTTTCTCTAAGGAACTTATCCATTTCTTAGCTACAAATCAAGTTATAATCCCATTGAATATGGGTGGTTGTTTCCTCATGAATCATTCTAAAAGTGATCCTCCACATTTTGGATTAGGGTGCTTCATATAGGTAAGGTTATTATTCATAACCTAATTGAGTTTTCCCAGTATGGTGATAAGTTGATCAACACAAGTTGCATCACCAGCTCCACTATAATTATCTTGAGTAAAAGTGAAATCTCTACATGTATTATGTGTGTTAATATGGTTTCTATTCCATCTACTAGGCGTAATTTCTAAAAAATGGAATACACTAGATTAGTTTATGAATCGCAATACATATTTCCAAACATGTAAAACACTTAACATAAATTGAACTGTTTATGGATATAATCCATATTCATAAAAATGTTTCTTTTTAGGAGGTATATACTCATAAATCCTTCGTAATGGTTTGGAAATAAATTTTGGATTATCCTAAAAATATACCCCGGGATTGTCGTAACCAAGAGTGAAACAAAGACAGTTGTCATGTACCAGGATACCCCGAGCCATGCCCTAAACTCCTTGTCGGAGTTTTCACTCCTTGGTACATTTGTGTCATAGCTACCTCTACCTTGTTGTATCCATAAATGGATGTATTTCTTGGAAAACTCAAAAAATATATACTTTACCAAAATTCTAGTAAGTTATTCTATACTAATCCTCAATGTCTATCTTAGGGTAATGTTCTCTAATTATAGTTTTACTAAATCTAGTTTCCAAGGTTTGTACTAAACCTACCTATAATACCAATTGTAATGGCCTGACCATAGTTACCCAGAGTTGGTGCATTATTACATAACATTGGTATGATAACAAAAGAAATAATCCCAGAAGACTGATTCGTTTAGTATCCTTGGAAATACTAGATACATACATTAGTTTTACATTACATTATGAAATGAAAAAAACATTGTGTCTCCTTTTAACATATTCATCTCCCATAGACTATCCATGTAGGTCAGCCATAATATACTTCTTCACATCCTAGGAAAAATAAAACCTAGAAATGGGTGATCTCAGGTGCTCAGTAAGGATAAGAATATAACAGAAAAATTCATAAATCAGCAGAAAAATATAAGGAAATGTATAAGACTAAAACATAAAGATTTTAAACTTAAACTTCAGCATAATATGGAAAATATAAATCAAATAATTACATTTACCTATTCAAATGGAAATTATACTAGGTGAATAAACACATGTAATATCAATATCCAATTTCATTTTGATGGAATGAATAATGTTGGACATCATAACCACATAGTCAGGGCCTCGTGACAAGACTACAAATAAGATTTTGTTAAGGCCTTGTACCAAGACACTAATTTTTTTAATGAGACCTACCGATGCATCGATGAGAAATAGTGGGCTCAACTCGTTTCTTACTAAGTCCAATGCATTCCTCATATGAAAAGGTCGAAACATAACTTAAACATTCGTATTAAAACTAGTATACAAAATGTTAATACTTTAACCATAAGAAATGAATGGTATAAAAATAACACATCCATAGTCAATCATATCACAAAACCTTCAATATAATATGGAAGATTGTATCATAATAAATAAATTCAAACAAGTATAAAATCAGTCAAAGGATGTTGATATAGTTGAAATAAAAACTATTTGAGAGAAATACCTCTCTCTATTATGAAATAATTTAAAAGTCACATAATTATAAAAGAAAACATTTATTTTTAAAATATTCTTATAATATTGTAAGGGAATCATCAAAGTTTTTATAACAGCAGGAAATATCCACACTCGTTGTATGAGTTAAAAAACATTCTTTCCTTAACTTTGTCGAAAATGTCGTAAAGGACCTTGTTT
This sequence comes from Viscum album, assembly GCA_963277665.1. NCBI lineage: Eukaryota > Viridiplantae > Streptophyta > Magnoliopsida > Santalales > Viscaceae > Viscum > Viscum album. Next base: position 352,103,472 of record OY728158.1, on the reverse strand, counting down.
GGAAAACAGAAAAAAAAATATTCCTTTATAAACATTTTATAAAAAATCAGACAGGTGTATAAATGACTTTAACCCATTTTCTAGGAAATAGAAAAAATGTTTTGAAATACATTTTTAAGAAACACGGATGTGGATGGTAAAGAGGTCCCGATAGATACTGACGTATAAACAACCTCGGATAATGTAGAGATTATAGAATTAACCCTTATGTTATACTTTTTCTTTGATCGAAGTATGTTAACCTCATGTATAATAGGTAAATTATTAATATTAAATTATAAAAGAACCACATGCATAAATATGATATCATATATGATATTATAATATTGCTTTGTTAATAATATTTCAGTAGTATCATTGTTTCGGGTGTTAACTGATTCATTTTCCTCTATATGCTTGGTTATGTAAGCCATGTTTGTTATGGATAAGATGTATTTGATTCATATCCAGAATGATATTAAGTTCTTAAAAATTATTTTTAATCATAAAATACAAATTATTCTTAAATGGTTATGATGGGGAATGAATCTTATCACGGTCGTGGAGACGGTAATCCGTATGTACACACGAGCGACAATATCATTTTATTGATGGTGCGATCATATATAATTGGATATTATATCATATATAAATAATCTTTTACATGTTATATTTATTATTTACATCAGTTAAACTCATTATTATACGCATCCAAATAATGAAGTGTTTGAATAACATACTACACCACGACGTGGAGACGGCAAGCCGTACGTACGCACGTATGGTCACCTGTCATTCATAGGATGGATAGAATAATGAATATGGATGTACCATATTTATAATAATAACATGGTATGTATAAGGTATTGGAGTTATTATTTTGGTTTGGAAACAACAAATAATGAGTACGTGGAAGAAGAAAATAACTTTCAAAGAGGTGGTGAAATTTTTACCTCTTCTTCAGGTGTTTCCTTTTGAGTTGATCAAAAGGGATCCTTAGGTTGGATTTAGGATCAAAGTAAGGCCTCTAGGTTGATGTGAGGTTATTTGGGAGGATATTTTAGATGGGTTTTTCCAAGTCAAATGGCTATGGAGGTGGGATTTTGAGAGAAGGGAAAGTACCCTTTTATAAGAGATGTGAGGGTCACTTTATGAAAATTTTGAAATATTATTCTATTATACAATCATATTCAGTTTATAATGGAACCAAAAAAATTTATTTCAAGGATAAGGTAGGTATGGGTCAAAAACCTCTCAACAAATAGTTTTTAGAAAAGTTAGGTCCCCGTATTAACCTTATCTTTTATATATAACTCTTAGTTAAATTGTTTAACTTTTACAATGTCTTATTGTAATTTTGTATTACATTGGTAATAAAATTACTATAAAATGCCAAGAGAAACCCAAGTGGTTCATTATAGATATATCTAACCTTATATAAGTCCTTTTTATGAACATTATATTTTTAGGAATATAATGTCAATTAATAATATAGTATTTGTTTTAAAAACTCATTTATGTAAATTTTAACACTATTTGGTTTTTTTTGTGGAAGCCATAATAACTTTATCACTTCGAAAAAAAATTATTTAATAAACACCAACATTTCATATTGACCAATAAAATTATTTTAATGAATAAAAAGTCCCAATTTACATTTATTTGGATATCTATAATATCAATTATTTTAATATTCCATTAATAAGGTAATTACTACATCATCATTGTGTTATAAATAAATTTAATTTTTTAATATCTAAAAATTATAAATAAAATAACATTACATAGAAAATATTTTTAGATTTATAATAAATATTTATAAACTAATTTATCTTTTGAAGAACCCTATATTTAAAATGGTTTTTTATAAAACATTGAATTTAACACTTTTAACACTTATTTAAATAAAATAATAGTAAATGTCCTAATCTCATCCAATTGGACCAAAAGGACCATATTTTATTCCTATGGTTGATTTTGGTCGAAAAATGCTTATCCAATAGTATTAGATCATGTGTTAGGGTTATTATAATATCATTTTTACCTTAAGTTTCCCTATTTACTTTTGATTATGGTAAATAAAAGTCAAAAGTTACTATTAACCAAAAATTATTTTCATCTTATTGAACCACATTTTACTTGACGATGTCAACCGTTTCTCTTAGATTTTTTAAATTCAATTCACATAAGTGATAAAATAATGTTTTATGCAAATTTGAAAATGCGCCTAGAAGGTGGGTAAAAGACGTTAAAAAATCGATAAAATTTTATACATCTAAATTTATTACAAAATGACTTCAATGAATTAAATTGAAGTAATATAGGTATTATGTATCTATTTTTACTTAAAATAAATTTAAATAAAATAAATAATTATTTAAATAAAAATTGGTTATTAAATAATAACACAGTGTTTTCACTATTCATCAAAAATTAAATGTTTTTATAAAAATATAAAAAATTCACCCTAAGGAAATTTTGATATTCCGAATCCAAAAATTAATTCCATTTTGAAGAATTAAATTTATAAATTTTTAAAATGTGTGTATTATAGTTTATACCGGCTAGTTTGATCGGTCGTGGTGTGCTTGAACTAGAAGTTGTGTACATGGGAAACTATTCTATTATTCAGAAAGAAACTTACCCTAGAATCTTAGGGTGTTAAATAATTAGTCTTCTTTATCATCAATAATAATGGGACAATAAATATTTGCATTTATTATCGTGATCTCAACATGGTCAGAAAAATGAATAAATATCTGCTTCCATGTATTAATGACTTGTTTGATCAGCTATGTGGAGAACAATACTTCACCAAGGTGGATTTGTGGTTAGGGTATTACCATGTTTGGTGGAAGAAGGTGTATATTCCCAAGGGTAATTTTTGCATAAGGTATAAGCACTATGAGTTCATAGTAATGGAATTTGGACTCCCTAATTCTCCAAATATATTCATGGACTTTATTAATATAGTATTTAGGGATTTCCTAAAAAATTCTATGGTAGTCTTTATATATTATGTTCTAATATAATCTGAAAGAAATAAGGATCATTATGATTATATGAGAACTATGCTAAAAAACATGAGAATCTTTATGAAATTTAAATATAATGTGATTTCTTATTGAAGGAAGTCTTATTCATAGTGAATATCATCAGATGGAATGGGATATCTACGGATCCTTCAATGAAAGAAGCAATTAAAAGAGTAACAAGGACAACATATGTGTTATATATTTATATAGCTTCCTTAGATTATATGGTTACCATCATTGATTTGTGACTAATTTCTCACGATTATCAAACCCTCTAACCATGTTAACTCGGAATCGAATCATGTTTTCTTTGAATGGTCTATGTGAAGAGAGCTTCAAATAGTTAAAAAGGAGGCATATCACTGAATCTGTACACACACTGCCCACAAGTGGAGAAAATTTCATAGTATTCAGTGATGATTTGAAAAATGGATTCGGTTGTGTGTTATTGAAAAATGAAAATGTGATAGCCTATTTATCAAGGAAGTTGAAATTTCATGAACAAAACTACCAAACGCATGATCTTGATTTGGCTGCAATGATCATCACATTGAATAAATGACATCATTATATCTTTGGATATAAGTATTAAATATATATAGATCTCAGAAGACACAAATATATATTCACATGGAAAGAGAAGAATATGTTCCAACAAGGATGGTTAGAGTTTATCAAAGGATATGACTACTTAATTCACTACCATCAAAAGAAAAAGAATAAAGTGGAATATGTTATATGTATAAAGGATCCAGAAATATTATTATTGATGAAAATATTAAAGGATCTATTCTTATTTGTTTTGAAATGTAGAGAAATGAGAATCATAAAGGAAGGATAATCATCAATCATTTCAGAAATGATCACTCAACTGTCCCTTCTGGAGAATTAAAAGAAGGCTGAAACGGATGATGTAGGAATTCAGAATAAAGTGGAAGCTATAAAAATGGAAAATTATTAGACTTCAAAAAAAAGGATGTACAATTTGTATTATTTGGGTCATGGATATATGTACAATAAAATCCTGAGTTAAGGAAGGATCTATTGGATGATGCACATAGTTCAACTTTCTCCACCCATCTAGGAATCACAAGGATGTATCAATGTCTCTAAGAGATATATTGGTGGGAAAACATGATGGAAGATATCATGGAATATAAAACAAGATTCTTGTATATTATAAAGTCAAGTATGAAATGAAAAATAACATGGGGATGATTCAACCATTACCCATACCAACATTGAAATTAGAAAACGTCACCATAGGCATTATCACCAGTCTTACGATGACATAAGGAAAACATATTTCTACCCAGGTTGTGGTAGATCATCTTAAAACTATTTAAAACTTTATTATAATTAAGGAGGACTTCTTAATTGATAAACATGAATGGATATACATTAGAAAAGTGGTGAGGCCTTTTAAGGCCCCAGCCTTAAACATTACTTAATCTTGAGATATTTCAAGAATACACCTTGAGGATCTTTTCAGGTTTAGAGTTTTAGAGAATTAGATCATAAAACATACATTACATCCCACATTTAAACAAATTGGTTACAATAAAATATAGTATTCATTTTTCCCATCAACAGAAACATATTTAAAATATAAAATGGATTCTTTCTTGACACTTCCTTGACACTATCATCATATCATATACCATCCCCTTGACCTGTGGAAAACATTTCAAAAACATGGGATGAGCATAAAAAAGCTCAGTAAGGGTTATAAAAATAAGGAAAGGAAACATGAGTTCATATATACATAAGAATGAAATCATACTTTACCCATAAAAAATAAGCACTTTAACATACCTCATCAAATCATGCATAAATCATAGAAATCATAAGACATAAAGGTAACTTGAGGCATTCATAACATTCTTACGTAGTGAGTAACCCTCTTGGTTACGTTTGGAATACCCATCACAGTATATTCCCTAAATCTCTTCGGAGAAACCTTAACGTTTAAATCCTTCATGTTACCCAATGCATTGGAGAGCTATATCAGGCTCACCCTCCGTTAGTTTATCACGGAACCACCCGTCTTCATAACAATGCCCAAGAACCATAACTTAATCATATCACATAAAACATGCATAAAGGAAACATAACATTTCCACATTTCAATCACAAGATATAGATAACACATGGATATAATAAAAACATTATCAAAACCATTTTAAATACCAAATTAAAAGATAAGTAAAACATGGTATTTATTTTTCATTAAAAAAAAGTAATGGCTTGTAGAGGAATCTGAAACTCAAATAATTGTTACGGCGGCGGAGAAGTCGTTGTCACCGCATACGTACGACAAAGAAACATTCCTTTTGTCGTTTAGTAAAATGCTTCGTATAAAAAAAAGATTCCTTTTGAATAAGAGTAAAATTAAAAGGGTTTTATACACCGTATAAAAGAATGTTTTGTATAAAACAAAATATGCCTCAATGAATGGAGATTGAGATGAAGTCCCATACAATGACAGTATCCTTGTATTAAGGATAAATCAAATGCATAATTATGTGTGACAAACAAATACACCAAATATAAGTGGATATTAAGTGTAATACAATCAGAGGTTATTCACACATATTCATAGAACGACATATTCAAGGAGTACAAGTTTATCCTAAAGAATCAAAATTGGGTTAAGAAGTTCCCTTGAAAAAATTCGACAGCCTAACGGCGTCACTTCAAAATTCAGAAAAAGAGTTGATGAGAGATAAAAAGGGTATATTATCACTTGGACATAAAATTTACATAAATAATGATATATAAGAACCTATCCCAACATAATAGTATGTGAATTAAAAGACATAACAAAATAAGTCTTTTAAAAAGAAGGGGGTGAAAGGTTCCCTTACCGACTTGGGTAACTTTCGAAACGTACACCACATTGAAGAAGGGTCATACAATGAATATGTAAATACACATAAATGAAATTGTATTAAACAAAGAGTATAATAATGGGCAGTACATACACCACTCAAAGGAAATGGTGGAAAATGTAGCATAAATCTCACAGGACTAATAGTGAGATGAAAAATCCCTTACGAAAACTCGGCAGCCTAACGACGCCACTTAAAACTTCCAAAAATGGATTGATGAGATCAAATAGGGTCTATAATCATATTAGAATAAAATTTAAAGCAAGAGGAATAAAAAATAACATCCCCCAACATAACAAATAGGAGCTTAAAAGAAGTGACATAAAGGAGAGTACTTAAAAAGAAAGAGAGAGGTTAGATCTCTTACGAAAATTCGGCAGCCTAATGGTGCCACTCAAAACTTCTAAAATAGATTGATGAGAATGAATAGGGTCTCTCATCATATGAACATAAAAAGTAAAGTAGTAGTAATATAAAATAGCATCCCAATCATAAGAAATTTGATCTTAAAAGGAATTACATAAAAGAGTGTACTTAAAAAGAAAGAGAGGGATAGGATCCCTTACGTCAAGTCCGACTTGCCTTGTTCGTTTCTTTATATTCTTGAATAATAAACTTTGGTCAATTTATAATTGCTTAAGGACCTCATTAAAATATTATTATTCAGTTCATATCACATATTATAATGTTATAATAATTGTTTAATAATGTTAGTTCATATCAGATGTTGTTGTCAATGTTTGGTGCATGAGTAAAAAATGAACTTGTTTTAAAATGTTTTCCCATGTAGTTATAAGTAAATAATTTACAGAATAGTATTATTGATTAAAATATCATATATATCAAGTACATATTATTTTTATACTTTTCCATAAAATTTGGAGATAAAAAATGAAAATCATCGTTCATGGAGACGGTAGGCCGTACGTACGCATGAATGCTACTTTCATTTTTTTGTCATATTAATGGAATTAAAAATAAATGAGATATATATATATATATATATTATAATTAAATTATAATATATATGTTATATAGGTCACATATGTTCATTAATTTCATTCTCTATACATTCCATGTATTTCATTAACGAGTCACATCACTTGAGGGGGCGGTAGTCCACACTTCCTCATATGAAATTATCGCATTTGTACAACATGAAAAAAAATAAAGGTATGTTTTAAATACAAAATAAAGAATAATATAGTAAAAATAAATACCATATATATCATATATAAAATACAGTGAAATCATAATGTCCACCTTTAAAGGTGTTAAAAGTATATTGAACAATCATCGTTTCGTGAGGCAGAAAATCACCAACCACAGAAACAGTGTGTTCTTTAACCATTAGACGAAGGTGTGTGTAAGTTTAGCTCGAATACATCACATAACAACATCCTAGTATATTTAAGATACTGGTGTTGTTACAAAAGAAAAGAATAAAAAGATTTTAGGGGGTTGGAGAAGCAAAATAAAACATAAGAACACAAGAGAAAACACTACCTTTAAAACAGGTAACTCTCTTTGATTTAAGCTCAAAGGCTTCCTTGGAAAGGATTCTTCCAAAAGTGAGGCTTCAATTATGAAGAGAGGGATGTGGAGAGATGAAATGGTCAGGGTTTGGCCGAGCCAAAGGCTTTGGGATTGTGGTTAATGTGGTAGAGGTGGGGCCTTTTATAAGAGGAGAGGACGGGCACTCCTGGAAAGTTATAAAAGAATACTTTATTATAAAATGATTTTCGGATTTTAAAGGTCCCAAAAATATATATTTCGATTCTATGGTTATAATAGTTCTAAATCCAGCCATCCAATAGGTTTTTTACAAGTTTAGGCCTTAGAATTTACATTATATTTTCATTTTATTTAAATCGTTAAATGATGAGTTAATCGCTGCATCATTATGGTGTCATAAATAATTTAATTTATTTAATGTCTAAAAATCATAAAAAATATCCTGATTTATTAAATATTTTTATATTTATAATGATTATTTATAGTAAAAACTATGAATTGTATAACCCCATGTAAAATTTTTTTTAGTAAAACAACTCATGTTTGTGACATTTTTACTTTTACTTTAAATAAAAGGCATTAATGTCATTATCTTACCCAAGTGGTTCCATGGGGTCCCCAAAATCAACACATGGGATGTCTTGGTCGGCCAGGACACATCCAATAAGAGTAAGACATGTGTCTAGGTCATTTCATATTATTAAAACATTATTTTTACCTTAAACTACACTAATTATCTCTAATCGCAATTAAAAACATAAAAATTACTATTCACCCAAAAATTATTTTAATCTCATTGAACCACATTTTACTTCCTAATGACAACCGTGTATGTCATATTTTTGAAATTCAAGATGCAGAGGTGGTAAAATTACATTTAAACGAAAAATCAGTTTTTTTAAGTACCAATTAGTGGTTTCACTATTCATCAATAATTGAAGTTTTTCAGAAAAATACCAAAACATCACCCTAAGTTATATTTGTTATTCCGAATTAAAAAATGATGTCTATATTACAAAATTCAAAACATATAAGTTAAATTAATTAATTTAATAATTATTTCCCACAGTCAGATCAAATAGCGTGTTTTTATGAAACAATAAGTATCAAAAGATTGACACTAGTTTAAGTCCAATTTCAAAGTGAAATTAATTTCAACGACCACTGTTGGATTAAATGGTAAAAATATATTATAAATGAAATTTAAAACCAATTCAAAAGATAATCTAATCATATAAATAAATTATATTTAAAAATGTTTTGAATTAAAATACAACATTTTTCACTATTCATTAAAAAATGAACTTTATCGGAAAAATACCAAAAATTTACACAAAGTAAATTTTGATATCCCGATTCTAAAAAAGAATTTTATTTGGTAAAATATAACACACAAAATTTTCAAAAGGTGGATTTAAAAGTGGTTTTCCATCAAAAGGCGGTTAATCGACCTTTTAAAGAATATTAGAATGTTTACGCTTAAAATTGGATTCATTCACATTTTTAATCCTCCAACATTTTTTGTAAAGAGTAAAAATATTTGACAAACATATATAATCATTTTTTAGTTAGTTCTGTTCATTACCGCCATGAAAACGGCTAGGCGTTAACTACCATTTAAAATAATATTATTTTATTATTAGAGTGCAACGTAAGATTCCCAAGAAACTCATTGTTGCGTATTTGGTACGCCATCGAGCATTGCATCCCCTTTAAAGTAATATTAATATTTTATTCACAAATATGAATAAATGTGAAAATTTCATATTCTTTTTTTACATGGGGTGTTACATCCTTCCCCCCTTTTGGGAATTGCGTCCACGCAATTTTAAAATTGGGCTTGGAAACTTCATTGAAAATCCCACATCGGAACAAGAGTCAGAAAAAAAATCACGTCAAAATAAAGAAAGATAAGTACAAAGGTCACCCGAGTTAACCCATACTAGGATTCCATGTAGGAAAACATGGATATGGAGGGAAAAACAAAGGGTCATTTTCTGAGGGAGAGTGATAGAAAACATGTTTAGGAGAAAGTTAACCAAAAGAAAATCACATACTTGTGGTGGGTTAAACGGTATTCGATTCCCCCGTAGGAAAAGTTAATAGACAAAATTTTTGTTTTAAGTTACTTTTCATTGAGGAATTTATTATTCATCTTAAGGAAACATACTTACTTTTCATTTTGACTTTCAAATTTTACTAGATTTCTTACACAAGCTCTTACTTTCCCCAAATGATGATTATTTAGGAAGACTTGTTTACATTAAGAGAGTTATAATCAACTACTAGAGAATCACATAATCCAAAAAAGAGAACTATATACTTCCCATGTATTTAGACCATAACCAAAAATAAAACCTAAAAGGTTAGTATGAGATCAGATAATACACAAAAAGGATAAAAAATCTATTCTTAATCTCCAAAAATTTTCAAACAATACCCAAAGTTCAACAAAGACCATTCAATAAACAATTTGTCCATAAAATTCTTCAAAGTAAACCAAACTAAGATTTAAACCCAAATATTTGAAGGATTTAATCACATAGTCTTCCAAGGTACAAATTAACACTTATCTCCAAATAACATCAGTTTCTCTTAAAGTCTCATATTGAAAAGTAATTAACCTAATAACATATCCTCCATGATAGGTTAATAATTTCCATAGATAACCCAAAATCAACTTACTCTTAATTCATAAAATCATCTTACTAGAAAGAATAAGTTATACTAACCAGGGACTTCATGTAGTCCAGTGGTAGGCGATAAATACCAGTTGCACTTTGGTTGTGGGTTCAATTCCCACATCTTTGTCTGACGTGATGGGTTGTCACACAGTCTGCATGTTGTCCTTTTTTATAAAACTCCAAAAATAACCCTAACATGTTTTAACCTCAATAATTTCCTTATACCTCTCATTTTCATCCAAATTCATTTCGATCTCAACATCGTAATTATTTAATTCTTATTTCACCACCATAAGATAAAATAAAATGATTTCCAAAATGAATAACATCATACCTTGATCATGGCGGCCAATCGGTTTCATCGTTATCTTGCCTACGTAGGTAGAAGTCCCATGAATTACAACACTGATTTAGAGATCCTTCAAAATCATTTTCTTCCTCCATCCAAATACACCATGTACAACATTGGTCATATGGGTGTTCACAGAAAAAACAGTTTTGGAAAATAATCATGAATGACATATAATTCCAAAACATCTGATAAAACATGATATCTTTAAACTAGTCAGATAGAATTTGATTTGAAACATTCTATTATTGGTCCTTTTAAAATACCATTAGTATGTGCTGAGAGACTATATTTTAAAAGCAAATATAAATAGGTTGCGTAAGGGTCTCATTCCTCAGCACCATTTTTAAAATCATAATATGCTTCAAATTCTTGTGATAAGGTAAAATATTTGAAAATACCTTGATAATATTTACCTTCCTTGAAAATATGAGAATATTGTGAAAATAGTATTTGTCTAAATAAAACCCATGATCCACAATGATAACGAGGTATAGTGGAGATGTTTTATATCTCAAACAACTTCTTTCAAGTGAGTTGTATGCTAGAAAAAGTTTCACAATCATCCGAACATGACTTTGCAATAATTATTGCAATCATTTCATCAGGAAGAGACATGAATGTCATTTGAGATCCTTCTCCTTCCATTCATTATCAACTTTACTTGACCTGACAAAAGTTATAAAACAATTATTTAATTGAAATAATAGATATTGGGACTAATCATGTGGCTAACAAAATCTCATAATCCCTAAAGTTGTCTAAACCGACCTTTGATACCAACTATAAGTCCCCAGCCTTAAACATTAATTAATCTTGAGATATTTCAAGAATACACCTTGAGGATCTTTTCTGGTTTATAGTTTTAGATAATTAGATCATAAATCATGCATTACATCCCACATTTAAATAAAGTGGTTATAATAAAAGATAGTATTCATTTTTTCCATCAACAGAAACATGTTTAAAATAAAACATGGATTATTTCTTTACACTTCCTTGACACTATCATCATACCATGTACTATTCCCTTGACCTATGGAAAACATTTCAAAAACACGGGATGAGTATAAAAATCTCAGTAAGGGTGATAAAAATATGGAAAGGAAACATGAGTTCATATATACATAAGAATGAAATAATACTTTTCCCATAAAACATAAGCACTTTAACATACCTCATCAAATCATGTATAAATCATAGAAATCATAAGACATAAAGGTAACTTGAGGCATTCATAACATTCTTACGTAGGGAGTAACCCTCTTGGTTATGTTTGGAATACCCATCATAGTATATTCCCTAAATCTCTTCATAGAAACCTTAACGTTTAACTCCTTCGCGTTACCCAATGCATTGGAGAGCTATATCGGGCTCACCCACCCTTAGTTTATCACGGAACCACCCTTCTTCATAACAATGCCCAAGAACCATAACATAATCGTATCACATAAAACATGCATAAAGGAAACATAAAATTTCCACATTTCAATAACAATATATCAATAAAAATTGATATAATAAAAAAATTATCAAAACCATTTTCAATACAAAAATAAAATAAAAGTAAAACATGGTATTTAATTTTCATTAAAAAAAAGTTATGGCTTGTAGAGGAAGCCGAAACTCAAATAATTGTTACGGCGGCGGAGAAGTCGTTGTCGTCGCATACGTAAGACAAAGAAACATTCATTTTGTCGTTTAGTAAAACGATTCATATAAAAAAATATTTCTTTTGAATAAGAGTAAAATTAAAAGGGGTTTATACACCGTATAAAAGAAAGTTTTGTATAAAACAAAATATGCCTCAATTAATGGAGATTGAGATGAAGTCCCATACAAGGATAGTATCCTTGGATTAAGGATAAATCAATTACATAATTATGTGTGACAAACAAAATACACAAAATATAAGTGGATATTAAGTTTAAAACAATCAGAGGTTATTAACACATATTAATAGAACGAAATATTCAAGGATTACAAGTTTATCTCAAAGAATCAAAATTGGGTTAAGAGGTTCCCTTGCAAAAATTCGACAGCCTAACGACATCACTTCAAAATTCAGAAAAATAGTTGATGAGAGATAAAAAGGGTATCTCATCACTTGGACATAAATTTTACATCAATAAGGATATATAAGAACCTATCCCAACATAATAGTATGTGAATTAAAAGACATAACAAAAGAAGTCTTTTAAAAAGTGGAGGGTGAAAGGTTCCCTTACCGACTTGGGTAACTTTCGAAACGTACACCCCATTGAAGAAGGGTCATACAATGAATATGTAAATACCCATAAATTAAATTATATTAAACAAATAGTATAATAATGGGCAGTACATACACCACTCAAATTAAATGGTGGCAAATGTAGCATAAATCTCACGGGACTAAAAGTGAGATGAAAAATCCCTTACGAAAACTCGGCAGCCTAACGGCGCCACTTAAAACTTCAAAAAATGGATTGATTATATCAAATAGGGCCTCTAATAATATTATAATAAAAAATACATAAAGAGGGATATAAAATAACATCCCCCAACATAACAAATAGGAGCTTAAAATAAGTGACATAAAGGATAGTACTTAAAATGAAAGAGAGTGGTTAGATCTCTTACGAAAATTCAGCAGCCTAAGGGCGCCACTCAAAACATCCAAAATGGATTGATGAGAAAAAATAGGGTCTCTCATAATATGAACATAAATAGTACAGTATGAGTAATATAAAATAACATCCCAATCATAAGAAAGATGAGCTTAAAAGTAATGACATAAAAGAGTGTACTTAAAAAGAAATAGGGGTAGGATCCCTTACCTCAAGTCCGACTTGTCTTGTTCATTTCTTTATATTCCTGAATCATAAACTTTGTTCAATTTATAATTTCTTAAGGACCTACTTTAAATATTATTATTCAGTTCAAATCACATATTATAATGTTATAATAATTGTTTAATAATGTTAGTTCATATCAGATGTTTTTGCCGATGTTTGGTACATGAGTAAAAAAAATGAACTTGTTTAAAAAAGATTTCCCATGTAGTTATAAGTAAATCATTTAAAGAATATTATTAATGATTAAAATATCATATATATCCATTACATATTCATTTTATACTATTCCATAACATTTGGAGATATAAAGTGAAAATCACTGTTCATGGAGACGGTAAGTCGTACGTACGCATGAACGCTACTTTCATTTTTTTGTCATATTAATGGAATTAAAAATAAATGAGATATATATATATATTATAGTTACATTATAATATATATGTTATATAGGTCACATATTTTCATTAATTTCATTCTTTATACATTCCATGTATTGCATTAACGAGTCACATCACTTGAGGGGGCGGTAGTCCACACTTCCTCATATGAAATTATCACATTTGCACAACATGAAAAAAAAATAATGGTATGTTTTAAATATAAAATACAGAAGCATATAGTAAACCTAAATACAATATATATCATATATAAAATAAAGTGACATCATAATGGCCACCTTTAAAGGTGTTGCAAGAATATTGAACAACCATCGTTTCGTGAGGCAAAAAATCGCCAACCACAGAAACAGAATGTTCTTTAACCATTAGATGAAGGTGTGTGTAAGTTTAGCTTGAATCCTTCACATAACAACATCCTAGTATATTTAAGATACTGTTTTTTTACAAAAGAAAAGAATAAAAAGATTTTAGGGGGTTGGAGAAGAAAAATAAAACATAAGAACACAAGAGAAAACACTACATTTAAAACAGGTAACTCTCTTTGATTTAAGCTCAAAGGCCTCCTTGGAAAGGATTATGCCCAAAGTGAGGCTTAAATGATGAATAGAGGGATTTGGAGAGATGAAATGGGCAGGTTTTGTTGGAGACAAAGGCTTTGGAAGTGTGGTTAAGGTGGTAGAGGTGGGGGACTTTTATAAGAGGAAAGGAGGGGTACTCGTGGAAAGTTATAAAAGAATACTTTATTATAACATGATTTTCGGATATTAAAGGTCCCAAAATTATATATTTCGAGTTTAAGGTTATATGAGTTAGAAATACACCCATACAATAGGTTTTTGACAGGTTTAGGTCTTATATTTTACATTATATTTTCATTTTATTTAAATCATTAAATAATGGGGTAATCGCTGCATCATTATGGTGTCATTAATTATTTAATTTATTTAATGTCTAAAAATCATAAAAAAATATCATGTTGTAGTAAATCTTTATATATTTATAATGACTATTTATAGTTAGAAATCTGACTTGTATAACCCCATCTAAAAATTGTTTTAGTAAAACAACTCATGTTTGTGACATTTTTACTTTAACTTTAAAAAAAGGAATTAATGTCATTATATTACCCAAGTGGCTCCATGGTGTCCCACAAATAGGCTCATGGGTTGTCTTGGTAGGCCATGACACATCCAATCAGGGTAGGACATGTGTCTAGGTCATTTCATATTATTAAAACTTTATTTTTACCTTAAACTACAGTAATTATCTCTAATCGCGATTAAAATCTGAAAAGTTACTATTCACCAAGAAATTATTTTAATCCCATTGAACCACATTTTACTTCCTAATGACAACTGTGTATGTCAGATTTTTGAAATTCAAAACACAGAGGTGGTAAAATATCATTTAAACGAAAAATCAGTTTTTTTAAGTACCACTTAGTGGATTCACTATTCATCAATAATTGAAGTTTTTCAGAAAAATACCAAAACATCACCCGAAGCTATATTTGATATTCCTAATTCAAAAATGATGTCTATTTTACAAAATTCAAAACATATATGTCACATTAATTAATTTAATAATTAATTCACATTGTCAAAGCAAATAGCATGTTTTTATGAAACAATAAGTATCAAAAGATTGACACTAGTTTAAGTCCAATTTCAAAGTGAAATTAATTCCAATGACCACTATTAGATTAAATGGTTACAATATATTCTAAATGAACATTAAAAACTATTAAAAAGATAATATAATCATATAAATAAATTAGATTAAAAAAAAGTTTTGAATTAAAATACAACATTTTTCACTATTCATTAAAAAATGAACTTTATCGGAAAAATACCAAATATTTACAGAAAGTAAATTTTGATGTCCATATTCTAAAGAAAAATTTTATTTTTTCAAATATAACACATAAAATTGTCAAAAGGTGGATTTAAAATAGGTTCTCCATCAAAAGGCGGTTAATCGACCTTTTAAAGAATATTAGAATGTTTACGCTTAAAAATGGATTCATTCGCATTTTTAATCCTCTAAAATTTATTGTAAAGAGTAAAAATATTTGACAGACATATATAATCATTTTTTATTTAGTTCTGTTCATTCCCTCCATTGCAACGGCTAGGCGTTAACTACCATTTAAAATAATATTATTTTATTATTATAGTGCAACGTAAGATTCCCAAGAAACTCGTTGTTGCGTATTGGGTACACCATCGAGCATAGTGTCCCCTTTAAAGTAATATTAATAATTTATTGAAAAATATGGATAAATGTGAAAATTTCATATTCTTTATTTACCTGGGGTGTTACAGGCCTCATGGAAAACCATTATCGGTTATATCTGATCGACACCCAACATTTACCTCTATCTTCTAGAATATTCTTCAACACAATCTAAATATAAATTTGAACTTCATCACAGATTATCACCCTCAAACTGATGGCCAATATAAGTAGACTATTCATACACTTGTGGACATGTTGATAGGATACTCAATTGACTACAAAGGTGGATGGGACCAATATCTTTCTCTAGTCAAGTTTCTATAAAATAATAGATTCCACTGAAGAATCCAAATGGATCCCTATGAAACCCTTTATGGGAATAGGTGTAGAACCTCTATATGATGGGATGAAGTTTGGAAACAAAAAATCTTATGTTCTAAATGGTCAATGAAATGGTGGAAAATGATAAGACCATTCAGCAGTACATCAATGCTACTCAGAGTCAACAGAAGAGCTGTGCTAAAAATCCATGATGAGACAAAGAGTATGATATCAGAAACATGTTTTTCCTCTGAATATCTCTATGGAATAAATACATGTGATTTTTTAATAATAGAAATCATTGTTCAAGACGCATTATCCCATTTAAGATCCCTGGTCACATTGGAGTGGTGGCTTATCAACTTGCACTCCCACCTAACCTATATAAACTACATCATTTATTCCATGTATCCCTATAGAATATGTGTGTATCATACCCATCAATTGTACTCAATATTGATTTGTCACTATTTTAGAATTATATCTCATATGAGGAGCATTAGATGAAGATCTTATATTAAAGACACAAATAACAATGAAATAAGATAATACAATTTGTCAAAGTGTTGTGAAGATACCATAGGTTTGAAGAAGTGATGTGGAAACCATATAAAGCGATGAAAAAAATTACCCAAATCAATTTTAGTGTCGAAAAAGGAAAATTTAGAGGGAGAAATTTCTGAAGGGGGAAGATTGTAATGACCCTAACATTTATAAATAAAATTCACCTTTAATTTTAATTGAATGTCTTATTATAAATTATGGATATATAATAAACATTAACTTATATAGTTTTATTATATCCTATCAGATATAAAATATCGTTAACAATATTTATTGTTGATAACATAGTTTTTGAATTGTGATTGTATTAATAGTATATATATAGGGTTTTGATAAATTGAAATGTCATATACAAAGGCTATGATGGACTCAAACTATAGAATCATTCCATATAAATCCCCTTTATTAATGATTACAAGGGAGATATAATCTCTAGGAGTATTTTTTAATAATAGCATGTTGAGATCCAACAACATAATAATGAGAAAAACTATTTATGGGATAAGTTTAATCTCATTGAGATCATGACCCAAATTATATACTCCAAACCACACCATAAAAGTATCACCATCTTGCACCAAATCCTTAGGGGGGTTTCTGGTGTATTAAATCGATATTTATCAATACCATAATACAATGAAGATCTATATTTTATTTACAATATAATAATGTTCCTATTTTCTTATCATCATTACTTTTAAATGATTTTCATTTTTATACAATAAAACTAAAATTTTATTGTTAATTAGTATTCAATTTCAAATAAAATGTTTCTATTGATAAATAAGTGATTTTTTTAAAGAAATAATAAATTATTATTTTTAATTAATATTTATTAAAAATATAGGATCATATAAGTTTTATGAAGTCAAATGTAAATTTTGTAATGGTGCGAAAACAACAATTTTCAAAAAATTCCATCAATTATTAATATATGTTCATTTTATTTTATAAGAGAAAATCCAAATATTTATAATATTATTTTATTAAAATAAATATTTTTTTATCCAAACATTGAAATTATCCAATGGTGAATTTTTCATAATTTTTTGAGACACTAAAATTTGCGGGTAAAAAATAAATATCTTTTAAATATATAGTGTATATTATGACATCATAATGACCAAAAAGCATTTTAATAAATAGAAAAAATGGTATATAATAAAAAATATATATGTTTACCTGAAAATAAGTATATTTTATGTTTATTTAATAAATTATATAAAGCCTTTATAAATCATCTAAAACCATTAACATATTTTTGGGTTTTAAAAACATTTATTTAAGAGTATGACTCACTTTTACATAAGAAAATGTATTATTTTATTATGTTCAAACCTCAACTATATAAAATAATGAAAACCACTCCCCTTTGGAAGTAACCAAGAGTAAAAACCATGGTATGATTTTTGGTATTGGTTACTTTAATATATAGAGTTCTAAACCGTTGTTGGAGAAATAATAAAGAATTACCAACCCATTTCCTATACATACCCCCCAATGATCCCATTTATCTTCACTTAAAATCATTATATCATGTCCTAAATCTTCTATACCCTCTTAAGAGTCCTCCATAGGTGCCTCATGCTCTCAAGAATCTCCTCCCAATCATTTGGAGTCAAACACTCAAAGGAATGGTTATTTTCCTTCTCCTCTTTATTCATGTATCTTCATTACATTATGCCTCTTATCTCCACTTTATACCACTGGGATATGTTATTCCATATCCCCCTTACTACCCATATAATTTATATATAATTGGAGAAATTTTTTATCTCATTAAAACCCGACATGCACATTTATACGCCCCTATTATGCGTTGAAAATTCCCCGTGATTTTTCATCTCAAACAATTTTGTAGTGATTACCCATACTAATTTACTATCAAGGGTGTTTACCTTTATTCACTAATACTTATTGAATGGGGACATACATGTTTTTATTCAAAAATCCTTGATCAAGGAATAAAACAATATGATGAATGAATCCATGTTTTATGGTCTATGTGGCGCCCTTAAGCGTGAGAATGAAATAAAAGTGATGGGTGAACCCAAAATTATATAGTACACTAATCGATTGGGTAATGTTTAGTATCATTATCCATCATGTTGGTATAGAGAGTAAACCTGATTTCTTTATGGGACATTTTCTATCATTATTCCTTACCATTTAGCCATAAACTATGTTTATGATGTTGTGTTTTTAGTTGTTTCCACATTTATAATATTTCCTTTACGATTATCATGTCAAATCATGTCTTATTGTTCATGTGTATGATTCCTTCTCCTTTTATACACCATTAATATGCCTATTTTCTAAAATTTATTATTATCTTCTTTTGATATCATGTTTATTACATTACTAGGATTTATATCTCACACCTTTCTTATGTATGTTCCCATTTTATCATATATAGTTTTAAGTATGAGTATGTTAAGGAAGTTTTCAATAAATATGATGTATTCATTAATTTATGTAGTTTTATAATCTAACTGATTAAAAAAGAAACTGTGATATTATATATTCTTGGTTGTATTAAATTTATTTTTTGTTATAAATCATGTAATAATTTAAAATAAAGATAAGGGTTTTCATATCTACTCGGTTGGTGAATCATGTATCCCTACTAATATTGCCTCATGTATCAAACCAATAGTGATGATATATTTGAATGAAAGGCTCACCCATGACATTATAGATTCAGTGATCCTTCTTACCCTTATTAAACTACATCCCAAAAAATCATTGACCCCTGATATCTTCAACACCCTCTTCTTTAAAAAATTATAGCATATCATAGGACAATATATTTCGGGCCTGATAAGAGACACATGGAATGTAAACGATGACATATCCTATATCAACGAAACACTAATTACTATCATTCAAAAAGTCCAATCCTCTATATTGTTTCTTATTTTAGGCCAGTAGGTCTTTTCATTGTAATCTATAAAACATTCTTAAATATGATAGTAAACCGCTTGTGCATATGACTCCCTTCCATTATCTCAAAAAACAAAAGAGATTATCCCCCAACAAGATCATTTTTGGAATCCAGATTATTTCCAATGAAACCTTTCAATCCATGAAAACATATACTATAAGAAAAATAGGTATCATGGTCTAGAAACGAGACAAGAATGAATCTGTTAAGAAAGTGTAATGGTTATTCCTCAGGTTTGTTCTAATCAAGATTGGCATCTTCTTTAGATGGGTTAATGTGGTTATTCATTGTGTCTATTCTGTCTCCTTAAAAATCCACATTAATAGTGGAATAATGTGGAGATTCGCTCCCACTAGGGTCCTTCCCTATGGAGAAACCCTTTCTCTATCCTTATTCATTTTATTAGATGAAGTGTTTTCTATTATAATTTCAATAGTAGCGAAGGATAATCCCATTAATGGGGTGAAGGACAGTCTCTGGGGGCCTCACATCTCTCACCTCTTCTTATTCGATGATTTCATTCTCTTCTCCAGATCCACAATGAAATAATTCAAGGATATATATATACTAATTAAACATTATGATAAAGTGTTGGGTTATGTGGTCAATATCTCTATAAAAATAAACTTCATCACTATAATTCAATCCTATAGAAATAGAACCTTCAACATGCATCTGGTATTCAGATGGTTAAAAAACACCAAAAATAAAATAGGCATCCAGTGGTATTCGGATGCTCAAAAATTCAGTATTCTCTATAATCTATGAAATATTGAAAAAAATACAAGGATGGAATTTCAAAAGGATATCTAAAGCTATAAAAAAAAATCAAATTAAGGAAATAACATATTTCATCCCCTGTTATTATATGATTGTATTCATATTCTAAAAAATAATCATCAAACAAATATATTCATATCCAACCAACAAAAATTGGGTGCAAGGATCAACATATAGGAAAACAATATTCACTGAATAGTAGGGTACATGATTCGGAAACCCAACCATTATGGGGGAATGGGGTTCGGGTATATGTGTATCTTTTATGGTGCAGAATGTTGGGTTCCAAAGGCCCCCAACCCTAGCTTCTTCTAGTACATCATGTGGGATTTTCTTGAGATCCTCTTAAAGGGTATTTTCTATAGAATATATGATGGAATTTTTTTTATTTTTTTAACGGACCAGTGGCTAGTTGAATATAATGGAAACAATGCAAATTACCCTGCCCCTGAAAGCCTAAAAGATGTCATTGTCCTCTATTTACTCATATTGTATTTTAATGGTAGGTTAAATTAGAATATATTATCCTAGTTTAAGGATAGAGAGGGGAATATTATCAAGGGATTATAGATTGTGAGAGATATGGGTTTGGATCACCTCTACTAGAGTAGGGAAAGAACATGCACCTATATTGTAGAATCTAGTTGTTCTCGGGCAATTAGTGCATCAGTTTCGATGTTCAGTGTTCTTTGTAAAACCATTTGGACCCTCATGATCCCATCCAAAGAAATGTATATCTGGTGGCAGGCCCAATTCATAATCCTCTCTCTTATAAATAGTTCCATTAATTTTACCATACAAAGGAGAAGTCTATGTGTTCAATATGAATGAACACTATTGAATCCTACATACATTCCATGTTTTATAATCCCAGAACTAGGGACTTGTGGCGCGCCTAAAACCCTAATGTTGATCACATTATTTCAATGGACACTAGATTCACTTCTCTTCCCAAAAATTGGTCATAAATTAACATAGTTGACGACCTGAGTTCCATTTTAATAGTTTCAATGGTTATTTGGGTTAGGAAGAATAACATTATATTTAACTAGACATTAAAAAGAATGAACCTATTGGATCGATCATGTTACCCACTGTTTATTCATGTGGATCCCCAATGATCATCAACATGATGACCATGTAGTCATGCTTGATCTATGTACCTTGAAACCTACCATAATATGTATCCTATAAATTAATGTTGACACATCACCCATAGACAAAGTCATCACCCATTTCATTGTGGTTTTCCATGAATCTTTGGGAATGATCGATGTTTCAATCCAAAATTCTTTCAGGGTGTACTAATCATGAGTGGTGATTTAAGTACAAGAAATTATAATTGGAATTGAATTTTTTTTATTGTGCATGGGTGTGATTCTATCACCTTTGAGTAATACTGACTCACAATTATTAATGTTATATCTTCTTTAGAGGTCGTACTCTATCTATTAAGTCTATTGGTCAAAAATATGTTTTCCTTATAGGGCTTATTCTCATCTTGCCTCATATTGTTTACCAAAATTTAGGGTAATATAGAGGCTCATCATTTGGATACCATGAGTATTGCGAACGATCCTCATATATGGTTGGATTTTTCACTAGTTGGATGACATAATATGGTTTACATAAACTATGATCTCTTAATATATGAGTTTTTTTATCATTAAATAATAATGGTTAAGTTAGCTATTAAAAAATACTAAATTCTATCACAACCCTAGTATAAAAATATATTATAAACAATAATTCAAATCGGAATACCAATATTAAAGAAAAGAAAATTGAAATACTAATATAATATTTCAATATTAATTTAATGGATAATTTCAATAAATTTTTTTTATTGAATTGATATTTACAATTAATTAAAAAAAATTACAATCCAATATACAAAACACTTATAACATGATTTTTTCAACAATCGACCTATGTACAAAATCTTCTCCCTATAATAAAACTAACTATGTTTTAGTAACAATTCATAAGAAATAAAGAAGTTATAATTTTAATAGAATTTTCATATGATAAATTATATTTTAAATTACCAAATGTATTACCTATTCCGCACAATTGGTGGTGGGTGGTAAGTATTGGGGGAGAGGTAGGATGGGTCACAGGGTGAACTCCCCGGGATTGCTTGTTTACAATGATTTTCTTCCTTGCTCTGTGTTCTACGGTGGGTAATATAATCGAACAATTACTAAATATATTGAGGATATTATCCATTATTATATTAATCAAATTATTATTTATTATATTGTTAATTTATATTACATATTAAATATTAATTTACTTATTGATTATTAATTATATTATGAATGGTTAAATATATTTTCAGTAAATAATCTATAAAAATTATAAAGTGTATATATGATTATGTAATGATAACATCAGTTGTTAATTATTTCAATTACATAAATAGTTGTTAATAATTATATCATTAAACTAAAATAACATTTTTATATTGGCAACAAACACTTTGAGTCATATTGGGAAAATCGTGTGTCAGATTGATGGGCTTTAAATTCTAACCCATCAAATATGAATTATAGATCATTAAATTAATGTTTAAAAACAATATGAGCTCATTTACTTGGTTTTTATAATGTGACATGAGATTTAAACTAAAATGAAACTATAATATTGATAAAAACAATTTGGAGTTGTACCATCCAAATAATTTATCATATTGATGTTTGGTTAATTTTTACTCTTCAAAAATGAATTATGGAGAGTTGTCAAAACAGTTAGAAACAATCAGAGATCTCTTACTATATTTTGACAATTTGATGATGGTTTTAATCTAAAATTATACATTTATATTGAAAACACGCACTTTTAGTCTTACTAAACAGATCATATGTCATATTGGCATGTGGTTGATTCCTATACATAAAAAATGAATTATGGATCATTTTCCTAATGTTTGGAAAAATTGGATATCTTTCCTCATTTTTTACTACGTGATGAACATTTTAAACTAAAATTTTACTTTTATATTCAAAGAACACTATTTGTGTCAAATTTAAAACATCATGTGTTATATTTTCATTAAGTTGGTTCTTATAAATGACAAATGAATAATGGATCATTTTCCTCAAGTTAAAAAATAATCTGAACTCATTCTCTCACATTTTTCTATGTGACAAATGTTTTAATCTAAAAAGACAATTTCAAATTTAAAACATGCACTTATAGTCATAAAAATCCATTCATGTGATATATTTAAATTTTTATGATTTCAATATGATACAAATTTACTAGATATCATTGTTATAAATTAAAAAAATGATGCTTAGTTACTTCGTTTTGACATTGTGACATCTGTTTTAAATTAAAATGCCACTTTTATGATGAAAACATACACTTTGAGTAATATTTACAACATCATGTGTCATATAATTGTGTGGTATATTATTATAAATCACAAATTAATTGTGGATATTTATACTATTTTTTCAATCAATTAGTGTTGTTTCTTAATTATGGCTATGTGATCGCCATTTTAAACTAAAATTACACTTTCATATTGAAAATACACACTCTGAATAATACTGAACACATCGTGTTTGTGATTGATTTGTAGTAAATTCCTATAGATCAAAAACAAAATAGATATCATTTAATGAAACTTTTATTCAAATTTGGGAACATTTTATTCAATGTGACGTATTTTTTAAAACAAAATGACACTTTTAAATTGAAAGCACACACTAGGAGTCCTACCAGCCAAATAGTGTGTTAGATTAGCATGTGGTTCAATCCTAGATGTCAAAACATGTTATGTACTTTTTCCATTATGTTTAAAAAATTCCAAATTCATGTTATATGTTTTGGTATGTAACACACATTTTAATCTAAAATGATGCATTTATATTGAAAAAAAATAGTCCAAGTCACACAAGCCATAGCGCATGATAGATTGATGTGTGGTCAATTCCTATATGACAAGAATGAATTATGGATTGTTTTACTTATGTTTTTAAAATAATATGATGTTTTATTCTATAATTTTCCTATGAAAAAAATTTTTTAAACTAAAATAACACTATGATATTGTAAAAAACTACATGAGTCATATTGATCACATCTTGAGTTTGATTTTCATGTAGTTGATTTCTGTAAAAATCAAATGTGTTTTGGATAAATTTATTAATATTTTAAAAAAAATAAGATCTTGTTTTCTTGGTTTTGGATAAGTGAAACATGTTTTAATGAAAATATGCACTTTTATATTGAAAACACACACTTTTATTCATATTTTTAACATCATGTGTTTGATTAACATGTAGTTTATTAAAACACTTCACTCATAAAGTATGGATTTGTTTTACTAATTCTTGAAAATAATTCACATTTTCTTTTGGTTTTGCATATGTGAAACATGTTTTAAACTAAAATGACACATTATATTGAAAGCATTCCCGTTGAGTTTTACCAACCACATCATGTTTTAAAAAGATCTATGGTCTATTTCTATATCTCTCAAATAAAATTTCGATCATTTTTCAAATGTTTTTGTAACATCCTATGTATTTATTGTAAAGTCCCTAACCCGAGAGCCCCTAAACCATTGCCCCGAGCTGGGTAGTTAGATGACCTCAAGAATGCCTCCTTGTATGCAAGATGTTTCCGACTAGTAGCGGGGGTTTAAAAGGTCTCGTTGGGAGACTATATCCTCATTACCACAGTAGGCCACAATAGATAATATTTTATATAATAGAAACAGTAGGCAATAATCAACAACATGCATAAATAACCAATTCCCAAACTACGTAAAACCAAATTCAACCATAAATATGTCATGTCGTTCTACAACTTTAAGTGAAAGCCCCCAAAAAGGAAAAAAATAGTAGGATCCCCAAAATGGTATGAAATCTAAGTCTGGAACCTCACCCAATATTTTCCATGTCCAAGTCAACACCCCAGTGTAGGGCCCTTTCCCTTTTCTAGACTTGAAAACATGATATTTTCTCAGGTACCCAATGGCTGCCCAAGTAGGGTGAGAGTATAGCCCAGTAGGCCACCACCAATGATGTCTACAAAATATCTAGTAAAAGAAGATACTTTATGCACATGATAAATGATAATAACCGAGGATTAATAGTTCTTTGGGACATTTTATACTATGTTCATTTAATTTATACTACCATAGAATTTGGGTTAACTACTTAGGAATTACCTTATTTAATATAACCCTTTAATAAGTTCAATGGATTAGGAACATTAAATATTATCAAGTTTATGGGAATAAAATAAAGTTATATCTCACTAAGAATCATATTATAACAAAACCCATATTCCTCACCTTGAAGCCTTAGTCCAGGTGGAATTAAACTGTTAGGGGAATAGAACTTTGTCCCCTTCCCTAACTCGTGCATTTAGGGGTGAAGCTAGAACCCTTGTCCAACTCAACCCCTATGCATAGAACCTCAAGTCGATACCCCACTCAACCAACCCTTGTAAACATGCTTATTTATCCTTCACCACAATCAACCATAGCCAACATCATTTAAAACATCACAAAAATATCAGTAAATGGTAAATTAACATTATACCCACAATCTATTAAAACAATAATCATTTACATTACTTAACCTTTTTCCCCTATTTCCCATTCCCATGCCTATCTCATTAATCATATTCAATTATAATATAGTCACCTAGCATTTCACCATTAAACCATTCAACCCCTTTTTCATTCCAATAAAACAACTTATTAGGCGATTTTAAAACCTAAGTTTATTTTTAAACACCAATTTCATATCCTTTAATAATATTAACATTTCATCATGGGCTATACATTCTCGCAAAATGACCTTTCACTTACTCAGCTGACTCTATGTCTGGGAAATATTGGCACACCCCACGGGTGGCCCTAATTTGGTTGACTAATCCTTATTGCATCCCATGGGGATAAATAGGTGTTCATTTAACCTTTTAGACACACATTACACCAACTTATATCAATAGTACCAAGAACTCATCAAAAGAGGGAAAAATAAAAAACCTACATGCACAAATTGACGCAAAAACGATGGGATATAACTTGTAGGACACCTAACTTGAATTAATTGTTGAACGCCCTCTCAATTGGAGCCATAGATCTCTATTAAACCAACCCTTGAAGCTTTACCCTAAACCATTCCAACGAAGAAGGGTTTGAGATATTCAGATGGATATGGGGAAGAAATAGAAACCCTAAACCAAAAAAGAAAAGAAAGAGGGAGATTAGCCTTACCCAACTCTTTAATCTATAACCGAAGACAATCCAAACTGATTAGGAATGAATGAAATCAACCTATTGAAAGATCCCGGTAGCTTGGCTTGTCTTTAGGGATGAAGTAGGAGGAAGTGGTTGAAATCCCATGTTGGGAATAAGAATATCATCATGGAAATTATATAATTTTTTAGAAGTTTCGAGGATGTCTGGTTTATCCGATTGTTTTTCCAGACCATGCACAAACCTTTCAAAGGCTACTACCTTCACTCCATTCATATCACATGGTTTGAAAGACTAGGTGAAAACTGTGCAGATTTTCACTACCTACATGGTCTCCCGCCGGACGGTTTTCCAAACTGTGCACAAACCGTATAGACTGCCAAAAAAGCCCATTTCCCCCTTTTTCATATCCCGAACCCCTAGAACACCCTTTAACCTTTACAAGGATTTTGTAAAATACTTAATTAACCAAAAAAGTGTACTAAAACTGAAACATAAACAAAAACATACCTTTTTCAGAAATCTATGATCTTACATGAATATAATAAAAAATTTTCATAACTATTAATATTTTTGAATTTAATATTAATTTTATTTTAAAGGTGAAAATATGTATGATTGTGTACCCAAAATTCAATAATGGGCTTCTTTGAAATCATATGTTTCACAGAACACTCAATTATACTGAAATATAATTCAACAATAATTTTTTTATTTTAAATAGTAGTTAACGCCTAGCAGGTTTATTGGAAGGAGTGAATAGAATTAAGTATATCATGATTTTACATATTTTTTAATTGTTTTTACACTTAACCAATTAATTTTATAGGATTAAAAAAATAATGAATTGAATTTTATGCATAAAATACTCTAATATTTTTAAAAGGTCATTTTACCCACATTTGATGAAGAACCTTTTTTTAAAATAGTTTTTGTCACTTTTTTATGTTAAATATGGTAAAACAAAATTATTATTTAGAATCAGTACCTTATAATTTATATTGTTTGAAATTTTTTTATTTTTCATATAAAATCCATATGTTTCTCAATAGTGAAAAATATTATATTTTAATTCAAAACTGTATTTTCATATAATTTATTTATATAGTTAGATTTTCCTTTTAATTTATTTTAGAGTGTAATTTGATGAATTTTTTATCATTAAATCCAATTATATTAATTGTATGTAATTTTATATTTAAATTGGATATAAACACATGTCAATATTTTGATAGTTTTATTTATTGAAAACCCACTTTCTAGTTTTGACAATTTGAATTAATTTTAAATTAATTACAATAACATTTGTGTTTTGAATTTTGAAAAAATGTTTCCATATTTATAATTAGATGTTCCAAATTATGTAAATAGTTAGGTTTTATTTTTATACATTATGAATAGTAGCTTCATTAATTATTCTTATTTACAATGGTTAAAGGGTAAATTAGGTAAATAAGCGTAAAAAGTAATATTGTAATAATATAAAACTACTATAATATATTATTTTATACTATTGGATGAAATATGGATGTACATGGGCTTATTTAGATCTATTTTAGGACCCTAGGGAGCCACTTGGGAGTGATAAGGATCTTTTATAATATTTATTTTAAATAAATGGAAAATATAACATAAACATGTATCTCCTAACTAAAACAATTTTAATTTGATTTATATAAATGATTTATTTGACTATAAATATTAATTATAAATACATGAATATTTCCCACATCATGGTATTTTATTTTTAATTTTTAGACATTAAATATATTTATTTATTTATAACATAATGATGATGCATTGATTATCTTATTAATGAAATATTAAAATAAATGACATTATAAATATTAACATAAATGTAATTTGAATGTTTTGATGCCATATACGTATTTTTTGGATGAAATTGACATGTTGGGGATGATATAATGCATTTTTTTGAAGAAATCAAGTTTTTATGACTTAAAAAATCAATTTCTAAATAGTGTCAGAATTCAAAAAATGAGTTTTTAAAATAATGACTATTTAATTAAATTATATAATACTCCAAAAATATATGATTAGGCCAAAATAGTTATATAATGTTACAAATATAATTAATTATCCACTTTTGGTTCTATTTTCATTTTCTATTAACTATAGTAACCACATATTATGAAAATATAAGAAACCATTATAAGAGTTAACGTTTTGAACTAAGTGTTAAAGCTAAACGATTAGGTTAATTTTGTAACCAAAAATTGCCTAAAACCTATTGTTTTATGGGATTTAGACCCATATTAATATTATCCTCAAACATTTTCGCTTTGGAACTATTATAATTTTAAACTAAATTTATAATAAAATTATATTTCAAGACATTAAAAAAGTGAATCCCCTCCCTCTTATAAAAGTCCACAAAATCTACACACATACTCACTCATATCATTCCCCTTGCCTCATCAAAATTATGATCAAATAATCTACCAAAATCCCTCCCTTTCTCCTAATATCCTTACCTTTGTCAAAAGGCAAATCAATAAACCATTTTGGCTCAAATAAATAGGAGTTACCTAATTTTGAGGTAACATTTTCTCTCAAGCTCCTTTCCTTTATTTTCATTCTCCACCCCATACGCTATTTCTTATAACAAAAAAATTATCCTCAATAAACTACGATGTTTTTATGCTAATATTTTTACCTACACATACACACACTGATATCTAATGGATATATAACATAATGTTTCTATGTATGGTGAACTACTGCCTCACGGAACGATGATTGTTCCATTTTCCCCTACAACCTCTTGTGGTGACCATTATAATGGAATTTTATTTATATATGATATATATTATATTTATATTGTCTCTATACTTTTGTAAATTTTTATTTCAAAATAACTTAATACTTTTGATGTTGTGTAAAAATTATAATTTCATAGGAGTAATTGGGGACTATCGCTCCCTCAAACTGATATGACATGTTAATTCCATAAATGGAACATATAAAGGATGGTGTTATTGATCCTATGAAACATATATATAATATATATTATATTGGAATTATAATATACCTATGTATAAGTTAGTTTTCATTTGTTTAAGATGACAAATAAATGATAGTAGAATTCATGTGTACGTACGGCCTACCGTCTCCATGAACAGTGAATTTTATTTATTAACTCCAAAATCTATGGATTATTATAAATAAATATATATATAATATTTATATTTTATTTAAATCAAGAATATA
This sequence comes from Viscum album, assembly GCA_963277665.1. Lineage (NCBI taxonomy): Eukaryota > Viridiplantae > Streptophyta > Magnoliopsida > Santalales > Viscaceae > Viscum > Viscum album. The sequence goes on along the minus strand of OY728158.1, from coordinate 352,073,483 downwards.
ATCCTATAGATGATGTAAGTATAACCATATGGACAATTTGTAATAATAACAAGTTTATTTCTGACTCAAGTATCAATCACCGACAAAACGTCCAATATGAACTCAAATAATTAACAAATTGTTATAAAAAAATAAAAAGAGATATAAAATGAATAATAAAAATGAAAAAAATTCAAAATCATGTATAAATTAACCTATGTTTTATTATTCAATAAATTAAATAACGAATGGGACAAGTCAGACTCAAGGTAAGGTACTTCGTCTCTATCTCCTTTCATTGAGGCATATCATGATGTTTTGTACAGTTTTTTATCCAATAAATAGTATATTCACCCCTTTTTACGCATAATATCTAGAATTAATATATTCTCCTGATATTTTATGTTTTTTTAATGGTATTTTTTAATTATTTTTATTCAATTGTTTCTCATGTGGTAAGGGGCTATTTAACTGAAAACCTCGTTTTAATGTTCTGATGATTTATTCTTATAAAATCGTTCTATTTTATATAAATGTTTTCAAAATGGATTTTTTGATTTAATTTTATGGAAATAAATGTTTCAGAATTTTAATTATCAAATTTATTTAAAAAATTTTCAAATTGGTATTGGAAACATTGGCTCAAAAATATATTTTATAAATAATTTAAATTGGTTTTTAAAAATGGATTGGTTGTTTCATAAATGAAAATGAATCTTTATGAGTGAAATGTTAAAAATTTCAAGCTATAATGAATTTTTAATTTTAAATTTAATGGGTGAGACTTATATAGCTTATATGTAGGGTTGATCCCAATTATAGCTCATAGGTGAGCCTGATATAGGTTAGACGAGTGGTTGAGCCTATTATAGCTCATGAAGGATAGGTGAGCCCGATATAGATTATACTAATGGTGAGCCCCATTGTTTCTCTCCAATGCATTGAGTTTAACGAAGATGGAAGACGACTGTGTGGTAATTACATTTGTACGAGTAAATGTAATAGAGATATGTTAATGATGTCCGAACGAACCTATTTTATTTTCAATTCTTAATAACATGTTTTTAGTAAAATGTTTTTAATGGGTTTTAATCTTTTCACTGGACTAACAATTTACATTCTTTATGTCCCTTACTGAGATTTTTTTCCAATACCTAGTTTTTAAATGTTTTCACATGTATTAATATTTTCAAGGACAAAGAAGATGATATAATGAATGTATTTAAGATGTTACATGAAAAGAAATCATGTTTTATTTTAAAAGGGTTTCCTTTTGTGAAAAAATATATACTGAGTAGAAATTTCCACCTGTAAAGAATGAGTTTAATATGTAAGATTTTTTCCTAATTCTATAAAAATATAAACGTAAAATATCCACGAATGTGAATTATAGTTAAAAAACACTGGAATAAGATATGTTCAAGGTCAGTTCCTTATAGTTGGTACCAGATGATGGTATATGCAACTTTAGAGATTATGATGTTTTCATAAGAGCGTGGGTTATTATAAAGGGTTTATAATTTTAATGTAGGTAATAAGTTCAATGTCTTAGAAACTCCATTTTATTCTTTATGATCTAAAGTATTTATGTGAATAATATTATTTTTGGAGACATTCACCTTAGAAGAAATTATGGGTTATTACATTTTTTCGATGTAAAATGCAAGGTATGAGGTATCCTTTGGGGTTACAATATGTAATAGTTATTTTTGAGGACTTTATCTCATTTTAGTTAATGTTATAAAATTATATATTTTTGAAAATTTACAATACATAGATCATGTGACAACCTGTCGCATTGGACAAAGCTGCAGGAATCAAATGTACAACTAAAGTGTGATTCAGATTTATCACCTACCACTGGCCAACATGTGGTTTCGGGTTAGTTTGACTTATTTATTTTATTTATATGATTTTATGGATCAAGAATAAGTTTATTTTGAGAACTTATTATTTATCCAATGATTATCCATAGTATAGGAAAATTATTTGGTGATTATGTGATAAATGTTATTTTGGAAGACATTCTCTCTTTTGGGAACATCATATTCTTTAGGAAAATAGAATAATATGGGATTTTATTTGAGGATTAATGGTTGAAGTTAATTTTGGAATAATCAATGTTTTTATTGTGGAAATATTATTATTGGATTATCTATGGAAATGATTAACCTGTCATGGATAGTATGTGATTACTTTAAGTACTTAAAGTATGAAACTTTAGTAGTAGTTGATGATATTTGGAGATAAATGTTCAGGTTTATCCTGGAAGACTATGTGATAAAATACATATGAATTATGTTTATAAATCTTAATTTAGATTATTTTGAAATTTTTTTGGGAAAATTTCTTTTTGAATGGTCTTGGTTGAACTTTGGGTATTTTTCTTTTAATTTTGGTTATTAAAAGTATCTTTTTTCATTATAAAGGAATATTATTTTTAGGTTATTATCTATCCTTGTACTAACCATTTTATTTTTGGTTAATGTATAAAGATATGGGAAATATATAGCTCATCTTTTTTGGATTATTTTATTCTCTATAAGTTGATTCTATCACTTTAGGTGTCACCAAGTAATCTTGAATACTCGTCATTTGTAGAAAATATGAGGATGTGGTAGATATTTCTTACAGGATTAAACTCTAATTTACAAGTATGTATGTTTCCTTATGTTCATATTCATGATCATAAATAAATTAATAACCATTGTGAAAAGGATATTAAAACAAAAACATTTTTTCTTTTACTATTCATACTAGGAAATTAAAAACATTTTAACCCATCAAAGGTTTATGGTTTTCTCATTGTTAAATTTCTTTTGATCAATTTTTATATCACTCTCCATTATAAGAATATGGTTAGTTTTTTTTCCATTTCCATGTTTTCTTATAGGGAACCCTATAATATGATATCTCTGGTGACTTTTGTTATGCACTTTATTTATTTTAAATTAGAGGTATTATTGACTCACTATGATGTACTATTTCAATAAAGAGATTTTGTAATGTAAATTCTTAGTTACCAAGAAAAATTTTAAAATTGTGAGGATGAAATTTATGAAAGGGGTAAATAATGTAACATCTAAGGTATTTATAGAATAATAAATTTTCATATTTACTGATATTTTTGAACTTAATATTAATTTTATTTTAAAGGGGACATTTTCTACGATGGCATACCTGACACACAACAATGGGTTTATCCGAAATCTTACGTTACAGACAACACCGAGTTATACTGAAAAATAATTCCATAATAATATTATAATTTTAAATGGTAGTGAATTCCTAGCCATTTTATTAGTGGTAATTAATATAATTACCTATATTATGATTTTACATATGTTCTAAATTTTATTACACCTATCCAACAAATTTTAGAGGCTTAAAATGAGAATTTATCCCACTTTAAGTATAAAATAATCTCATATTTGTAAAAGGTCATTTTACATCATTTTGATGGAGAACCTTTTATAAATTTTTTGTCACTTTAATATGTTATATATGATAAAATAAACTTATTCTTTAGAATAGGGATATCATAATTTACTTGTGTTTAAATTTTGTTATTTTTCTAATAAAATCTTAATTTTTATAAAGAGTGAAAAATACAGTATTTTAATTCAAAACTACCTTTTCATATAATTTATTTTTAAATTTATATTTTCCTTTTAATTGGTTTTAATGTTTAATTAGATCAGGTTTTTATTATTTAATCTAATTATGGTTATTGTATGTAATTTCACATTTAAATTGAATATAAACGTATATCAATCTTATGATAGTTTTTACTTCTTAAAACCCACTTCCTGGTTTTGATGACAAGAATTAATTTTAAATTAATTACTGAATATAATGTGTTATGATTTAGAAAAAATGGATTCTATATTTTGAATTATAAGGTCCAAATTTTGTGAATATGTACCTTTTATTTTTTGGAGATTATGAATAGTAACTTCAGTTATTATTTTTATTTACCATGGTTCAAAGGTAACTCAGGTAAATAAAGTTAACAGAAAAATAATAATAATCAAAAACTACCATAACACGGGTCCTGATCCTATTTTATTAGATATGGCTGACCATATCCATCCTTGGTTCGATTTTAGGACCCCATGGAAAAAATTTAGTGGGATAATGACCTTTTATAACATTTATTTTTTTGAAAATGGAAATATAACATAAACATGTATCTCTTAACTAAAACAATTTTAATTTGGTTTATATAAATGATATTTTGGACTATATATATTAATTATAAATCTAAAAATATTTCATAAATCATGTTATTTTAGTTATAATTTTTAGATATTAGATAAAAAATTATTTATGACACAACGATGATGCATTGATTATATTATTAATGAAATATTCAAATAAATGATATTATAAATATTAAAATAAATGTAATTTGAAAATTTTTATTCCATAAAATAATTTTTTTTTATTAAATTTACATGTGGTTGAAGATTTAATTTCTTTTTTTAAGAAATCATGTTGTTATGACTTTAAAAAAATTTATTTTTAAACAGTGTCTAAATTGACATAAATGAGTTTTTAAAACAAATATTATTTTATTGAATGATATAATATTTTGAAAAATATAATATTATTCCAAAAGATTTATATAATGTTAAAAATGTCATTAATTATCCAATTATGGTTTTATTGGCATTTATATTAACTATAGTAACCATATATTATGAAAATACAGGAAGACCTCGCAAGACATTCTTAAAGTGCCCCTCCTTCCTCTTATAAAAGGCCACCACATATACCCACTTACCCGCACATCTCAAGCCCATTTCCTCATAAAAAGTTTACTCAAATAATCTACCAAAATCCCTCTATTACTCCTAGAAGCCTTACTTGGGTCATAAAGATACTCAATGGAGCCTTTGGCTCAAATCAAAAAGAGTTACCCAATTTTGATGTAATGTCTTCTCTCAAGATCCTTTCCTTTATTTTCATTCTCCAACCCATATAATCTTATTAATAACAACACCAGTATCCTAAATATTCTTGTATTTTTTTATACTATGGTTATTTCGTACACTTACAAACACATCCTTCTTATTAATATAAAACATATTGTTTCTGTGTACGACAAACTATTATCTCACGAAAAGATGATTGTTCAATTTTCTCCTACCTCCTATCATTGTGGACCTTATGATGGAACTGTATTTATATATGATATATATTATATTTATATTTTCTCTATTTTTTGTAATTTTTATTTATAATATACCTTTATACTTGTCATTTTTTGTAAATATGATAATTTCATTTGAGGAAGTGTGGACTACCGCCCCCTTAAAGTGAAATAACTCATTCATGCCATACATGTAACTTATAAATCATTGTGTTAATGAACCTATGTAACATATATATCCTATGGAATTATAATATACTTATTTATAATTTAGTTTTGACATGAAATATCATGAATTACTATATTATCATGATGTTTTACGTTTTTAATGATATTCTTATTTAAGGGTTTCTCGTTTGCTAAGGGACTTTTAACTAAAAATCTCATCTTAATGATTGGATGATTTATTCTTATAAAATCATTCTATATTATGTCCATATTTTCCAAAATATTTTATGGACTTATTTTTATATATATAAATGGTTTAAAATGGTAATTTTAAAATTTATTTTAAAATGTTCAATGTGGTATTGGATACTATGATTCAAAAATATAATTTATAAATTCTTTAAACTGGTTTTTGAAAATGAATTGGTTGTATTATAAATAATAATAGAATTTTGTGGGTCACATGTTGAAATTTTCATGATTTTATGCATTGGTACTTGTGTATTTAATGGGTGAGCCTGATATAGCTTATATGAAGGGTTGATCCCTATTATAGCTCACGGGTGTTCCCGATAGAGTTTATATGAAGGGTGAGCCCCATTATAGCTCTCCAATACATAAAGTATTCTACAAATGGAAGATGGATGTATAGTTATTACATTTATAAGAGTGAATGTAATATGAATATGTTAATGATTTCCCAAGGAATCTGTGTGATTTTTAATGCTTTCTAATGAGTTTTTAAGAAAAAAAATTTAATGGGTTTTCATGTTTTCACTGGACTGACAATTTACATTCATTACATCCCTTTACAGGATTTTTCTGCTCATACCCTTTTTTTAAATGTTTTTCAAAGGCCTAAAGAATTTTTAGGACAAAAACGATTTCATGATGGAATAATTTAAGAAGTTTCTTGAAAACAAATCATTTTTTTATTTTAAAAGGTTTTTCTTTTGTGGAAAAAATTGATACTTAGTATAAGTGTCCACTTATAACGAATGAGTTTACGATGTAAGAGTTTTTCCTAATTATCTAAAACTCTAAACTTAAACGATCTTCGAATGTGAATTACCGTTAAAAACACTAGAATAATATATGTTTAAGGTTAGGTGCTTATAGTTTGAGCGAAAATATAATAATGTTTTATTGGTTTTCCTAGTGTGATGTGTGATTTAAAATAAAATGACGCTTTTATAATAAAAACAAACAATTTCAGTCATACCAACCACATCATGTGTCATATTGACATGAAGTATATTCTTATATGTCTCAAATGAATTATAAAAAATTTTCTAATGTTTGAATACAATCTGAGATTTTCTTTTTTATCTTTGTGATATTCATTTTAAATAAAAATGAAACATACATGTTGGAGACATGTAGTTTCAGTTATTGTAATCACAATGTGAGTTAGATTGATGGGAGGTCAATTTATACTCATAAAAAAATAATTATCAACTGTTTTCTTAATTTTTTAAATAATTATAAACTTGAATTCCTACTTTTGATTGTGTGGAAAATGTTTTGAACTAAAATGGGACTTTTATATTTAAAAATACACACAACATAGTATTAGCCATATCATGTTTTGGATTGATGTGTGATCCATTATTATATTCCAAAAATAATTATGGGTCATTTTACTAATGGTAATCTGAGCTCATTTAATTTATTTTCCATGTGATGTTCATTTTACACTAATTTGAGAATTGAAAATATTCCCTTTTGATTCATACCTACCACATCATTTGTAAGATTTACATTAATTTAGTTCTTAAATCTCAATAATTATTTTGGGATCATTTTTTTGAGGATTGAAAATAATCGATTCTTGTTTTTTTACTTTTTTCTATGTGACACGCATTTTAAATTAAACTGAAACTATTATATTTAAAACATGTAGTTTATTCATAATTTCTATATCAAGTGTAAGACTAATTTTTTTTTATTCCTACATTATACACAAAAAGTATGGATCATTTTACTATATTTGGAAAATAATTCAAGTCTATTTTTTGGTTTTTGAGTGCGATGTGAGTTTAAATTAAAATAACAATTTTATATTGAAAACATGAACCATGATTTGTACTGAAAATATGTTGTGTCAGATTGATGTGTGGTTGATTCCTATATTTCACAAATATAATTTAGATAATTTTACAACTATTTAAGAAGATTATTATCTCACATTCGTGCTTTTGGCTTTATTAAGTGAGATTTAAACTAAAACGAAACCTTCATATTGAAAACACACACCATGAGTCATAAAGACCACATTGTTTTTTAGATTGACATGAAGTCAATTAATATATGTCTCAAATGAATTATGAATCATTTACTAATGTTTGAAAACAATATGATCTTTTATTCCTTAGTTTGTCTTTGTGGCATTCATTTTAAACTAAAATAAAACATATATAATGAAAATGTACTCTTTATGTCATACTGATCACTCTGTGTGGTAGATTGATGTGAGGTCAATTCCTATACATCACAAATAAATTATGGTTCATTTTCCTAATTTTTTAAAATAAGATAATCTTGTTTTATCTATTTCTATAGTGTGATACATGTTTTAATCTAAAATAAAAATTATAATATAATACACACTTGGATTCATACTATCCATATCATGTGTTTGATTAATGTGAATTATATTTTTTCATTCCAAAAATGAATTATGGATCATTTTCTAAAATATTAACAATAATTTGAGTTCATTTACTCAGTTTTGGCTTCTGTGTCACATGTCTTAAACTAATTTGACAATTGAAAACATGTAGTTTGGATAATATGGAGCACAACATGTCTTGAATTTACATGAATTCAATTCCTACACATAAAAAGGATTTTGGTTCAGTATACTAAAGATTGAAAATAAGTATAGGTCATTTTCATGGTTTTTTCTTTGTGATTTGAGTTTTAAACTAAAATGGAAATTTAATATTGAAAACATGCACTTTTAATAATATTTTACAAATCACATGTCAGATTTATGTTTGGTCCATTCCTACAACTCATATATTAATTATAGATCATTTGAAAGCTTGTAAACAATTTGACCTCATTTTCTCGGTTTTGGATATGTGAAACTGTTGTGAACAAAAATGATAATTTTATATTGAAAATATGTACATTGAGTCGCATCATCTACTTCATGTGTTGGATTAATGTGAATTCAATTACTACACACCAATAATGAATTATAAATATTTTTTAAAAATTTTGAAGGAAATTTGATCCAATTTTCATTATTTTGGATATGTGATGAATTTTTTAAACTAAAATGTAAATTTTACTATAAAAAATAGACCTTGTGACCCATGATCCATTTCATGTGACATATTGATACATGACCAATTACTATATGTCAAAAATGAATTATAGATCATTTTGATAATGTTTGAAAAGAATCTGTTTTTTACAAATATTTTAAAATGTGACATTTGTTTTAAACTATAATTAAATATTTATATTATAAAAATGAACTTGGAGTCATTCTGGTAAAATTGTGAGTAAGATTTACATGAAGGGGATTCTTTCACATCAAAATTGAATTATGGATTATTTTCTAAATGGTTTAAGAAAAAACAATCTATTTTTCTTGGTTATGGCTATTTGATGTTTGTTTTAGAGTAAAGTGATAATTTTAATATGAATACATGAACGTTGAGTCATAATAACCACATCGGGTGCAGGATTGATGTGAAATAAATTCAAATACATCACAAAAGAATTATGGATCATTTTCTTAATGTTTGAAAATAATATGAGATAATTTTCATGATATTGATAATGTGATACACATTTTAAACTAAAATGAAACATTTATATTGAACTCATACACATTGAGTCATAATGCAACGTCATATTCCGAATTGATATAAAGAAATTTCTAATAAAATGAAAATAAATTAAAGACCATTTTTATGAATTTTGTAAGCAAATTGAACTCATTTGTTCATTTTGACAATGTGAAATTTGTTTTTAACTAAGATTAAATTTTTTTATTAAGAATAATAAATTTTTGTTATATTATCCACATAATTTATTTTACTCATTTTCAGTCGATCCCTAAATGTCAAAAATGAATTAAAGATCATTTCCTTAAATTTTGAGAACAATCTGATCTCCAATTATTGATTTAGAAAATGTTATGCATTTTTTTAAATAATTTCTTTATAGAGACCAACCGACCTCTCAATATTTTAAAATTACAACCTTTTTGGAACTTCTTTCACCTATAATTCCTCAATTATACATTGATCAACGTATTTGGATATCAGTTATGCATCTTTATTATTATTTAAAGTATAAATCATTTCATGTATATTGTTTAATTAAAAAATAATATAAAAGAATTAAAATTTATTCTTCATTATGGGGGTTTAATTGATTAAAAAAGGACTAAGACCATTTTTAAAAAATCATCAAAATATATAAAGACACAAAATAAAAATGACAAGGCTTTGTGCATGGAAGTACCTTCCCCAAAAGTTGGAAATATGTCATCATATTTGTGGGTAGAAGGATCTTTAACCAATTTCCCTCTCACCATTATCTTATTTGTATCCTCAAAGTCCTATATATCATGAGAAAATGTATTTTTAGACATGTTACTATATCTATAAGAATTTGTTGATCATAACCCTCTATGATACATCTCCTTGAAAAATTACTCAAATATTTCTTTATTTACAGCTCATCGACAACTAATTTATAAATTTCTTACAAGTCATATGAATCCCTAAAAGATGTAAATTATTAATCATTTGAAAATAAATTCATCATCAATTGGGGAATTAAAATATACAATTAATAAAAATTTAAATATTATAGTAAAAATAGTTAGATTAATGTCATCACACAAGAAGGGGTTTTAGTAAATGTATTGTACATGTAGAATTAAACATAAACTATAACCATATATGTAGCTGTATTAAAATGTATTTGGAATAATTTACAATCATGATCAAGCTTTTTTTATATTTTTTGTCATTTATCATTGATAAAAAAACCTCAATCAAATATTTCATAATATTGTCATATGGTAGAGGAATTGTGGACTAAGAGGATAACTAAATCTATATCCTAGCTTGAGAGAGGAAAACAATATTTGACAGCATTCAAATTTCATGGTATTGATGGGTAGATCAAATCTTAAAAAATGTTTGGATAATAAATAAAATTTTATGATTATAGTAAAAATATAAGTAAATTATTTTCAACTCTACATGAATTTTATTTTGTGAGCAATAATATTCTTACAGTGTGTTGTTTATTATTCACATCCCAATTGTATCTCTAATGACATATCCTCCACTAGATCACAAAAATAATAGGTAAACACTTCAATATGATAATAGAAAACATTCTAACACCGTGTACTCTGGCCATTAATATCTATAAATTTACTTCTTCTTTTGATTACATATGAATTTGTAAGTCCTATTAGTACACATAAAATATAGACAAAACTGTTAAAAATATTTTATTTTTTATTATAATTACCTTTTAAAATTACATTTTTGGGGATTATAACTTATTTATGGTATATTATATCCTATAAAAATAATGAAATGTAACATCCACAATCAATATAATTATTTTGTTTCAAACACTGAAGAAACATTGACCAAAATAAGTAAAGTTTTTTAAAATATGTTTTGATAATTAAATGTTAATATATATATAACTTAATATATTTCCATTTCAAGAAATACATAGGCTTATTATTTTTAGTCATCAACCCCAAACTAAAATTTTGCTAATATATTTAGATCCCCTATTAATACAAAAATCTTATTATGAAACAAACTAAAATGAATAATATGAATTTTATTGGAAAAATGTTGATTATAGTTCATTAAAAATTAAAAATGGACATCAATATTGATCAATTTTATTGAAATTAATTTTTTTCATCCATAAAATAAAAAATTTGTGTATCCAAATTGATATTCATTATAATCTAGTGCTTTCTTAAAAAAGTTAGTAATGGAAGAAAATTATATTTTTTTATGATTAGATTGTAGATATTTAAACATTCATTTTTTCAACTAAAATAAGTATTCCATATATTATTTTCTCTTCAAATTCCATGATTAGTTCCTATTTTATCTTGTTATGTTTTTCAAATTTAAAATAATATTATACTATAGAAACAATGGAGGGATTAATGAGTCAAAATATTTCTTCACAAGGTTTTTCATTTATATTTTAGTAATATATACACCTATAAAAATATGAATAGTTAATAATTATAATGAACATAATATAACATTTTTAAGAATAATATAATTTTAAAATTAACCTCATGTATGTAATCATAACTAAGACTCTTAGCCATTAAATTATGATAATTTCACTTATACTCTTGAGACAACCCATGTATACAAAGGCCTATCTAAATATTTCTTCTTCATAATCAATGTAGAACATAATTTCATTTTTAAATGTGGTATATTTATGAATTTATAATGTTAATACTTGATGTCATAGAACTAGTTGGTTGAATGTTCACTAATAAGTTCCTTTTGATTTCTCCGTTGATTCACTACATTTTCTTAATATGAACATCCATCTATCATTCATTGTTTTCCATCTATAATACCATATCTCATTTTAGACATTTTATATCAATTTATAAAGTATTTTTTTGAATTTTTTTAAGTACATACATCATGTATCTTTATTAGATTAAATTTACATTAAATTAATGTTACAGTAGAATTATCAACCATGTTAACTTACATGGCATCAAGAGGAATCAGAAACTTGTTTCTCAGCTCATGAGATACATGAATCTGGTATACCATGTGTTTTTTTTGGTATTTTTTTATCATGTAACACGTATCTTAGGATATTATACACTATACACCTTACAACAAGGCGATGTGTGTGTTGATAGATTTAAATCACATTCAATTTCACCATATGGTTATTTTGTAATATAATGCTATTAGAAGTTGTTTGTTTCATATTTAAGAGAAATAGTTGTGAAAAAATTTGTTACATTAGGTGGGGAAGTATGTTGGGAGGATTGGAAATCCTCAAATGTTGTGGGTTTATGTGCCTCTTCAGGTACTAATCATTGTTATAGTATTTTTTCATATTTATCCTTTCATATATTCTATTCCAAAAAACTAGACTGGATAATAATATATTTTGAAGCATCTATATTTTCCAACATTCCTTTCTTTATCTCATATGTATCTCCTAGAGTCGTTATATTCTCAAAATATGTTTAATGTGACACTACAAATCTTACTCCTCAAATTTATCCATATTTTTCTTCCTAATTAAAATCTATTGAAAGTAGTTTTTATTCTAGTAAATTTAATATTAATCATGTGTCTAAATCAATAAAAATATTTTAAAATTACTATATATTTCTATTCAATACTATTATAAATAATTAAACATTATTATTATTCCATACTTTCAAGTGATTCCTATAATATACTTTTGTTCTGTCAACTACTAGTTTTCCCTCTTAATTTATACAATCCTCCTTAATAATACATGATCTTTGGATAGAAGTGACTTCCAAGTATGATTCAACAATATGTATATAAATAAATGAAACTATGTTTTTTGATATCACATAAAAATATTCAATATATTTAAAATACACACTATTTTTTTCAAGTGGTGAATACCCCATCCTTACATTATAATAGGGGTACATTAGTTTTAATGCATGTTTCTAATTTTAAAAACACCTTTATTGGTTCATAAATAAAAAAATTTAAATTAAATTTTTAAAAATAAATATGTTCAAATAAATATTTTTGATACAAAAATAACTTTAAATGATTCCTCAACAAGTAGAGTAATGAATGATTTACATTTTTCTTGGTTCAAAATGCGTGAAAACGTTGTTGGTGGGTGTATGTTTACATTACCCCCAACATATCTATTATGATTCCTGTTATAAGGTTTCAGAAATATCTATGAAAATTTCCAATGACCATTAATAAAAAAATTTATGAAATAATTTAAATAAACAAAATCATTAAGGGAAAATTAAAATTAAATCAATGTTTCATTATATAATTTATTTGTAAAAAAGATAAATAATATCGTAACATTACATTAATATCTTACCACATGGATGACTTCAATATAGTCATGAAATTTTTCCATGTGTCTATATCAATTTGAAAAAGCATTCTCATTGTGAAACTATAACCATAATCAAGTAAAATTTTATTCAAGAAGATAGAAGACAAAGAACATGGGAAGACCAAAACCAAGACAGAGCCCTAAGGTGGCCGAAAGTAATGGAGGCCGAGGGCATCCCCTCAGATCAGGTTGACCCCCTCTGGCTTCATAGAAATCACAGTATGAAAGAAAATGTGATCCAGACTGGGAACGTTAATAGAAGCTATATGGTCCACGACTTTGTTCCCCTCGCGCCAAGTATGGTGCACACTCATGTAGATTTTAATCATGCCTTTTCACTTCCTGATAATGTAAAGGATTGGCCAAGGGATAGAGTCTCTACCTTGCATGGCATTGTGATGAATTTGGGAATCGGTTTCAACCAAAGTTAGGATGATCCCTTTTTGACTGCATAAGAGGAACCCGAAAAACATCGCCTTGGCCTCTTCCTGGAGTGAAGATCTGTGCCCCAGAAGAGCGTAGAACACCATGATGACTGACCCCAATGAGTTTTGAACCACCCCTTTTCCACGAATCAGCCCCATGTTGCATGACCCATCTGTATTAAGTTTAACCCCGTTGTTGTGCGGTGACCAGCAAACCATATTACCTCTATTCATCCTGCTACCCGAAGAAGTGGAATTACTACAGGAGTAAAGCTTTTGAAGGGTGGGTGCCTCATTACATCTACCATAAGATCGGACCATATCTATGAGTAGGAACATAGTTTGATAGATGATGCCATGGCCTGAGGTAGTAGTACCTTCATGCCTGGCTTTATTCCTGGCCTTCCAAATCGAACATCACCCTGCGTGAAGAACCACAGATCTTGCCATTGGCTCTGGACCTCTATCCCTCAATCCATGGAGCCATTGATCAAGAAAATTATAGCCCACCATACTAATATCCTTAATGCCTAGGAACTCCCCAAAATACTTCCACACCATGCTGGCCTAGTCTCCTTCGAAGAAAAGGTGTCCCACACTCTCCTCCTGGTGGACCAAACCACAATTGCACCGTAAAGCCAATGGAATACCACACTGCTTGATGTTATCATCAGTGGATATGGCCTTGTGAAGAAGCCTCCACGTGAGAATGTTGATTTTTATATGGATGTCTTTGGACCATATAATGTCATCCCACGGGTTGCTCTATTCCTAGGTGACCAGCATACGCTGGAAATCTCTTGAAGAAAAAGATCTCGACCGAGATGAAGTGAAAGTGCATCTGTCCCGATCGAAGTTAAGCTCTATGTGGTTGAAGATGTCTAGCTGGTCCTTATCCAAGATTTTGTTGATAAACCCCAGATAGAGACTAGCATCTTTAAAGGTGATCAAAAGGTCGGACACCCGGTGAAGCTGGGGACAGTTCTGACCCAATTATGATGCCAGAAAGAAATTTCACCCTCCCTACTAGCCACCTAGATTGGGGTTTCATGGCAGTGATGATAGGGGAGATTATAGACCAGAACGAAGAACCATGGCTGGTGGATGAAGCCTTGATCCCAGGGTAGGAGCTGTGCATGGTGGTCCCCCAAAGAATCTGTTGGTCCAAAACTTCCCATGCAAGCTTTTCATGCATGCAGGGGAGGGTGTCATCGAGCCGACGCACGTTGATGTCGCCCTCCCTGGCAGGTCTTTCCACCATAAGCTAAGAATCCCAGCATCGCCTTCCTTACAAATGCGGGTCCCAAAAAAATCCTTCCACAATTTTTTCGATCTTGTTATTAATACTAGATGGGACTTTGATAGATGCTAGAGCATTGATAGAAGTGGTGAGGAGCACGCTGTTGACTAGCGTTATGCAACCCCCGAACGAAAGATAGACGTTATTCCAGTTAAGAATATGGTCGATAACCCTGTTGATAAGAGCGTCGAAGTCATCCACTCGTAGCCTACTTGAGGAAATGGGGGCACCCAGGTACTCCAACAGGAACATCCCCCTGTGCATGTCTAGGCTGATCTGAATCACAGGTATCTGGGTGGCCGATCCTCTGTTGGAAATATAGAAATTGCTTTTGGTCTTGTTGATAACTTGCCCGCTCCAAAGGTAGTATTCCTGCAAAACCCTTTTCAGGAATCTAATGGACCGAGTGCTTCCATTCGTGAAGATGAAGGTGTCATCTGCAAACATCAGTTGAGAAACAAGGGGGTCCCTCTTTCTTCTTCGATATTCCTGAACCTCACTGATGTCGGTACCCCTATGCAGTAGTCGACTGAGAGCGTCCTGTGACAGAATCAAGAGGCTCAGGAAGAGAGGGTCCCCCTGCCTCAAGCCTCAGCTGGCCTTGAAAAACCCATAATCTTTACCTATAAATGTGCCCTCCAACCAACAGGAGTTGAAGCACCTGAAAATGATTTCGATATTCCACGAGGAGAACCCCATTCTTTACAGCACCTTATTGATAAAACCCCACTCCTTCCGGTCGTAAGCTTTGTTCATATCAAGATGGATGGCCAAGTTGGATCCTCGAGACTTGACGTTGATGTCTGTAACCATCTCCTGGGCCAGAGAAATGGCCCTATGGATCGAACGGCCCTTCACAAACCCATGTTGTTCCAAGGACACCAACCGGGGAATGTTGGAATATATCCTCGCATTGATAAGGCTGGCCAAGATCTTGTATGAAAAGTTACATAAACTCATCGGCCTATAATGGGATATGGAGGAAGTATTTTTGACCATAGGGATGAAGACGATGGTTGTGGCACAGGAAACCCTGGGGAGATGACCCCGTCGGATGAAATCCCAAACAGCAACTGTGACATCCGTTTTCACGACGTCCCACAAGGATCTGTAAAATGTGCTCGGGTAACCATCAGGGCCAAGATTGCTTTTGTGGTTCAGGCTCAGCATTGACTCCTGGATTTCCTTATCCTCAGGGATGGAGCTCAGCTCGTCATTTTCCTGGATCAAAATCCTATTGGGAATCACATCGAAGAAACCCCCATCCTCCCCCGGGTATCCGTTTGGCAGGCGATAATTGGGACCGATGAGGAGTTCGTGTAAGGAGGACATAGACATTTCCCCCACCACATCTCTGTTATCAGTTAATGTACCATCATCCATCAAAATATTTGGATTCACCCTCCATTTCCATTCCATGATACAAGCATGAAATAAGGAAGTGTTCTTATTCACCTCCCTGAGACACTTGATCCTTGACTTTTCCCTAGCCAAATGTTCTTGTTCGAGAAGCATGTCCGCCAGGACACTTTTCTTGTTGGAAAGATATTCAAACTCCCTGTCATCCAAGGCATCTTCCAGGTAGTGCTCTAGGAAATCCACATCCTTTATGGTGCTCGCTATTTCACCCTTAGAGGGAGTGGTATCTTTTTCCCACGTTTGGAGCTTTTCCTTGAGTCTGTGCAGCTTGTTGTAAACCTTCATCCACGCATGTCCCTGAGTAGGCTCGTTCCAGGAGCCCAAAACCAAGTCATTAAAACTTGGGAGATTTTCCCAGTGGTGGTGATAATAGAAGCTTGCGGACTGATCCTGCCCTGAGGATAGGGAAATGAGAATGGGGGAATGGTCAGATAAACCTCGGTCAAGGTGTTGTACCCTTGCGTCGGAGAACGTAGATATGGCTTGCATGTTGGCCAGACAACGATCCAGGCGACTCCATGAACGGTTCTATAATAATAACATATATTCAACATTGATCATGTTTTATTCCTTTATATTGGTAACATCATCATGTGGATAAATAATTTTCTGCATGATTAGTTAATAATTTCATTTATATTATGTAACGACAGTAGTGAATATATAATATTATGAGAAAAAACATAGTATATTAAAAACACTTTAACATACACAATAAAATCTATTAATTTTCTTTAAATGTTGAAGGGATTTGTATCCTCTATTTAATATAAAAATACCCTGTTTTTTTCATCTCTAATGTAGATGTCATTGTCTACATTAGCACCACTACCAAATGATTATGATCTACCAATGAAATGACCATCCTCAATTAAATTTTATTATGAACCTATAATTGTTTTTCACTCTAATAGGATAATTGACCCATTTCTATTTTCATGATATGAGATATAAAATACATTCTCTACATGTAATTCCATTTTGAATAGTTTTTTATACCCTTTCACTCTGAAATTCAACTACATGGAGACCAATTCATTAACTTCAACTACACATATATTTTCATAACATATGAAATTGAAAATAGAAACTCGAAATGTCTTATAATATAACTCATAAATTATTTTCATATTGATAAAGTTTTATATATTTGGATAAATTGGATTTCTATCCATGGTTCTAGATGCATGCAATGCTTCCTTCGTAATCCTGACCCCACTATTTTCATAGTACAATGTTCAATGTGTTACTTCTAATTGAATTTGTTAAAATTATTTACAATACTAGTGTAAGAGATAAAATTTATATTTGGTTTTATAGATAGCCATCAAATTCATTCAGTAATTGAAATAAAATTTGTACATAAGTATTTATAAATATGATCTCATAAAATTTTTATAAACTACTAATTATAGTATTTGGTATCCATCATCCATCCATTGATGGATTCAAATTTCTATGAAATACATTGTGGGATTAAACATATTGACAATAAATTGTACTATTATGTAAAATGTAAAGGTGGTATACATCCCAATAACTAATAGTAATTATAACAACATATCTTCTAGAAATCCATTTTTTTAATTTGGATTCTATTGTAATATGATTTTGGGATACCAATTCTATCAACAACTAAAAGGTAATTGGTATAGAATTTAATATCTTCTTCTATAATATATCACACTAAAATAAATCATTATGGATGAATTCGATTCTAGATATATCCTTTAAAAATATTCATATATCATTGATTGGTTCACATCTATCATTAATGGACATGACCACATAGTTGAATCTCTATAACATAGTGAACCTTCGGTGGACTATTTTATAAAATAATTCTGGTGGGGAGAATATCTATAATTAACATAATATAATTATAACCTACTTATTTGTGATTAGAAACTATGTGTGAACTATAACATTATTTCATATGACTTTGATAAAGAATCAAAGTGTGGTTAATTTATGTTTTACATTTTTAGGCAAAGTGAAACATAATTCCAAAATAATTAAATCCCACGCCATGGCATAAATATCATATTAGTTTAGACTGTGTCTCTTGAAATTAGTCACTGAGTGGATATTCTTGATATTTTATGAATACCCCTCTAGAATTTTTACACCATTATAAATGTTTTATAATTGAAATTTTTCATGTTTGGATAGTGTGTAAGCTACTGGAAGAAGATAACATCATCCTTCACCATTCACTGGGGCCAACTATCCCCTTATATACTATTCAATTGTGGCAAAAAATTCTTAAATTCCATATTTTCTATATCTGGTAAATTTATTAACCTTCTAAAAATACTATCACATATACTTTTTTGGATGTGCATGACATAATGAAAACATCTAGTGTAAAAAAAATTCAAATATGGTAATTTAAATAAAAATTATAACTGTTTTCAACCAAATATCACAAGGTTTTTTATAATTGTTTTCCAAAATTAGTGTCAATATGTTTTAATTTTATGAATTTTTGGTCATATATTAATGGAAATTGTATTTTACATTATTCTTTATTTCCATCGAATGATGTATTCCATAGACAATATTTATTTATTAAGGGTAAAAATTTTAGATGACATAAAATCAATGTATTCAATAAAAATTTCAACCAAAAAGTGTGTGTATCATCTTCACAAATGGGACACCACAATATTCCATTAATGATATTTTCCAAAACAGTTCAACATATAGAAAAATCATTTAGCGTCCGATAAAACATGCCTCTCAATATGAACTCTTCACATAAATGTGCCTCAAACAATATAACAATTAAAACCCACATAAATTTAATATCTTAAATGAATCGGGTCAAATAAAAATCATTGTCATTATCAGGTTTTTTGGTTTAGATATAAGTAGATAAAAAACAATGTATTTTAACTTCATTTAAAATGATAATGGAATTTTATAATTTACCATAAAAATACTCCAAGTACTATGTGTACTAATTTTTACACCAAAAGGATTTATCCCATATATTGACAACACAAGATGAAGGTTTCTTGGATTGTTTTAAAATTCTGGACACCCAAAATAAATTCCTTCCACTAAGGAGAGCCTATTTGATGATCAAGTTTCCTATATTCGATTATTATATCTTCTTTATATGGAATGTTTTTAATGGTTTTAAGAACTATATATAGTCATCTATACATCTTAATTATTGGAAGGTACCACTAAAATTTTAAAGGACTTTATTCATCATTCTTGTATGGATCTATTCAAAATATAGTGAATTTTTGGAGTGATGCATATCACGTGAAGCATAAATCATAGTATCATCCTTGTAAATATGTGAATCCTATTTTTTCCCATATTTATTCCAATATTTTTTTTATTCGATCTATTTTATGAAAACTCAAAATTTCAATAGAACCCTTTTGGATGAATTCAACTTGAATTACAATAATTTGGACATTGAAAAAGGATTTGAGAAGGGTCATATGCATGATTTATTGCAAACTAAATAAACTCTTTAACTCCATCAGCATTCTCCACTATGATATAATTAACATCCCTCCATTTCCAATTCATATCACTGTTATTTGGATTAATAATTTTCAATTCTATAATAAATAAATAAATTTCCAAAAGGTATTAATTATCAATGGAGAATATTCTAGATACTTTGAATAAATTTGATTATTTTCCTAATAAAAAAGGCATACCCACTTTGTACAATCAAAGAAAAAAATAAAATTAAAAGTTATAATAAAAAATATTAAATGTTATTGAAATTCTAATATTAGACTCTTTGTGAGAAGGTTTCACAATGATATCATCATATTAAATAAATAATTTTGACTCTATAAAATTAAGTTCGATGGTGTTTGGTAGCATTAATGTTGGAAATTGATTATGGATGATGGAATTAAAGTTAATAGATCAATATTGGGGCTAAATTCCTATAATTGTAACTCACATGGGATGGTATCCACCATGATTTTTTTCATCATTGGTAGATTGTATACTTAATTAAATAATTATGATCCTCTTAGAATACTATAGCAGGATGAATATCAACATCTGAATGTTATTGGTGATGATTCATAAAAGGTTAACATTTTATATAAAGGTAATAAGAAAAGAATCAATTGGAATTGGTGGAAGGTTTATATGCAACCCAAAATATTGAGAATGTATTAGAATGTTATGTAAAATAATTTAACCTACATTAATCAATTTTTTTAAGATAATAATTTCTTAATGATGTGTGTAGATATTTTTTGTAGTGGTGGGAATCATTGAAGGAATGAAATGTGATATATATATATATATATAATGTTATAAATATTCAAATTAAATTTCATCTATTAAAATACATAGATATCAGTAGTTCTCAATCAGCAAATCATTAAATTTTATCGATTAGGATGAAATTGTAAATGATAATGATGTTTTTGGAGAGAATCCATAAACCACTATAGGTGTTAAAATGTTATTTTATTTATATATAATAGATTGATGATGACTATAAAAAAATTATTATAGCATATTAATATTTCCACTAAACACTAAATGATGTCATCTTAGTAAAGATTACAACACTTATTAGATCTAAGAAACTTTAATGTACTTCATTTGATATGCATTATACATTTGCAATTTACATATGTTAGTTTCAAAATTGGTGTAGAACATCATAATTTCTATAATAATCATTCCATTATAAGTAATGTAATGATTTTAAAATAATTTGTTGATGTTAAGACTCAATATATTATAAATGTATTAATATTATTATCAGAGGACTCCGGGAAACATGAAGTAATACTTGTTGTTTTGTTACTAGAAATATAATTTACACTATTTTAAAGATATAAAAGATGAAAATTAAATCAATAATAAAATTTATTTGTGTAGTAGACTTAAATATTTGATGATCTTGTTATTAAAGTTAAATATTTTTATAATCAATTTTTATTTAAAAAATAAAATGTTATAAAAATAGTTTTTCGGATTTTTTTCCCCTACAAATGTTGTACGAATATCAACAATAACTAGATAGTTCAAAAAAATTGTTAAGAATGTATTTTATTTGAAACAAGGAGACTAAAGTTATTTAAGTGTTAAAATGTGATTAACTTAATAATTTATTAATGCGGGATTTTTTGGGGTATCTTAATATTTTAGGAATTCCATTAGGTCCCCAATTTAATATTTCCCTTACCCTGTCTAATAACTATTTAATCTAATGTGCCCCTTATTAGTAATATTTATTATTCCAATATTTTAAACACCTATATGTGTGTTTTAATTCTTCTATAATTGATTGTAGGTATCGATACATGATACTGTAAGTGATATTTTCCCTTTTCCTAGTTATTTATATTGTAATCTTATGTAGGCTTTATGCTTTTGGTTCATATTTTTTGTTTGTTATAGAAGTTAGGGAGGTCAATTTCTTATGGTGGGTTTGATAACCATGACTTGGCTCAATGAGGGTTGTTTATTCACATTTCTGATGTGGTATTTTACTTCTTTTGAGTTTCTTATATACTGGTTATATTCTTTTCCTTAATAAATAATATAAGATGTTTTGTTATTTTCATTTTTGTAGGATCAAATCATACAAAAGGACGTTATATAATTTCATTCATTCATTTATTTTTATGAATATTTTGAATCATGATATTCCAGTCCAGTTTTCATTATATTTTAGTTATAAAATATTATTTATCATTAAAAATTATTAAGGTAGTTATAATTTGGTGTCCCCTTTGTTCACACCCATGAATGTCTATCTATGAAAAATACAATGAATTCATTATTTATGCTTTTGTTTTCCAAAATTTGGTTGGAATTTTTGATTACCTAAATATTGGATAGAATGATCCCACAAATCACGATTTATTTAGTTTTCAAAATAAAATTATTGACCATGTGAATCATGTAGTCTTGAAATATGGAATAAAAACAAAAAAAACAAATTTTTGATAACTTCTCTGTAACTATTTAAAAAATGGGGGTTCCAAATAGAATATTTCAATTGGTGATAGCTTCCTTTATAATCCACAGAACCCCTCTAAATTTTAGCATCACACTGGCCCACTCCATTGTTGTTCTAGTTACTGATTCATTCTATGATGTACATTGGTAGAGTTTCCATGGCCCTATTTCTCACGATGTCCCTCCTCTCTACAACCACCATACAATCCTCTATTATTGAAGAATCAACCGCCAATATTGTGCTTGATGCTAGAAAGTATGCTATAGAACCATAGAACTCTCCAATATGGGTTCCATAACTTTCAATGAGGTGTAATTTCTATTTTCCCACCACCACCAAAGTACTCGTACCTTGAACTTCTAATTGATCAATTGTTTCCCATGCATCTCCTGGAAAATCCACTGAATTTTAATGTCCTGTTATAGTTGTTCTATGTTTTTCATGTATTAAATTTTATGGGTTTTCTTGTTTTACTACATCAGATCTATGTTTCCTCCCCTCCTGAACAATGAATGATTAAATTTGGAATGAGTTTTCTCTAGTTTTTTTTCTTTTCTTTGTGTTTAAAAATATTCTAATTTCTATAATAACTATGACAACTAAGGTCATTAGTATTACAAGAAAAGTTAATTTTCAATGAAAAAGTGATTAAAAATTAATTGATGATAAATTCATGCAACCTTTTTAGTGCTAGGAACAATACAAATAAAATTACACATTATAATCCCAAATAGATTGTCATGATAAAGGACCCCTTTATAATCACTAAAATAAAATGACAATAAATGAGTCTATTATAAATGTTTTATTTTAGTGCAACTATAGGGGAATTTTGTCATTCATTTATTTTAGAATTTATTAAGGGTTCATTTTTTAGTGTTTTTTATCACTGATAAAGGTTATCTTTATATAAGATTTTGGTAGTGCTAAAAACGATCATCAAATTTCTACAAAGATTCCATAGCCTTGAATCAGCCCCATAATAGAAAACCTAATCATGAAACTAAATAGATATGAATAAAAATCTACTAAAAGATGATTGAAATAAAAATATAGCATTTCAATATCATTTCAATTAAAATATACATACATGATATTAATATTTATGTGTTCTATAAAACCAATCAAAATAATACAACCAATATACAAAATAGTAAATCTTAAAGTAGGATTTCTCAAAAGGTCAATCACTATAGAGAATCTTTCCCCTTCAATAAAACAAACTTTTATTTTATTAATAGTAAATAAAAAATAAAAAAAAATATAATTTTATTGGTTTATAACCCACATATAATAAATTATATTTGTTAATTACTATATAAATTTTAATAATATTATCAGTTAAACATGTTTCAAAATGATTTAGTAAATTCCTACACAACAAAAATGAATTTTGGATTATTTTAAAAAGGTTTGACAACAATATAAGCTTGTTTTCTTGGATTTAGATATTTGATACTTATTTCAATATAAAATGAAATTTTATATTGAAAACATGAACTTTGAGTCATACCAACCACATCATGTGTCGGATTAAAAACTATTCAATTAATACACATCCCATTAGAATTATTGATCATAAGTCTAAAGTTTAAAAATAGTCTGAGCATGTTTGGTAAGTTCTGATAATTTGATTCATGATTTAATATAAAATGGGTTTTCTATAGATAATATACACTTTTATTCATACTAAACACATCACATTTTTAATTTATGTGCATTTGAATCATAAATTTCAAAAATTAATTACGGATAATTTTAATAATTTTTGAAAAACAATATGAGCTTGTTTTATCATTTTTGTCCCATGTAGCTCATTTTAAACTAAAATAATTCATTTATATTGAAAACATTCACATAGACTCATGATGACCACATAATTTTTCATATTGGCATGATACCAATTGATATATATCATAAATTAATTAGATGTCATTTCTATAATGTTTGAAATCATTCTGAGCTCATTTACATAGTTTTGGCTTTGTAATGCATATTTTAAAATAAACTATAACATATATATATAAACCATGAACATCAAGTCGTACTTTCCAAATTGTGTGTTATATTGATATTAATCCAACTCTTATATATCAAAAATGAATTATGGAGTATTTTACTAAAGTTTGAAAACAATCTGAGCTCATTTTCAAATATTCCTCTGTTGAGGTGTGTTTTAAACATAAATGATACTTTTATATTAAATATACACACTTCATTCTATAGAAGTGATGTTTTCAAGAATATTGATGCGTGATAAATTATTAAACATCCAAAATTGAATTATGGATGGTTTTCCTAAATTTTGAAAATAATCTAAGCTTGTTTTTTGGTTTTGGCATTGTGATGAGCATTTTATTCTAAAATTGCACTCTAATATTCAAAAAATACACATTGATTCATAAGAACCACATCATATTTTATATTGACATTTGGTTCATTACTACATGTCAAAATTAAATTATGGATCATTTTACTATTGTTTTAGTATTATCCAAGTTTGTCTTTATAGTTTTTTCTCTGTGATATGAAACATAAACAATAATGACTCTTTAATATTGAATACTTGCACTTAGATTCATACCAACTCCATTTTGTTCCAAAATGATGTGTTTTCAATTAAAATATGCCAAAATAAATTATCAATCACTTTCATAATTTTCGATAGCAATATAGATTCTTTTTTTGTATATTTCTATGTGATGCTTATTTTAAACTAAAATGGAAAATCAATATTGAGAACTTGAAATTCAAGTCATACCTGCAAAATCATATTTCAGATTGAAATATAGTTAGTTCCTACATGTCAGAAATCAATCATGGGTCATTTTTCTAATTTTTGAAAACAATATTATATCATTTTCTAAATTGTGTCTATTTGGCCCGTTTTAAAGAAAATTGAATACTTTATATTGAAAAAATGTAGTTTAATTCATACATACCATATCATGTGTATGTTTTATGTTTGGATGATTCATATATATAACAAATGAAATATGGACTATTTTTCTAATGTTTAAAAATAATCTAATTAGGTTTTCTTGATTCTTTCTATGCAATATATGTTTTAAACAAAACTGGTACATCTATATTGAAAATAGAAACATTGTGTCATACCATACATGTATTTTTTTTATTTATAGTAGGTAAATTAATACATTTCACAAATGACTTAGGTATTTTTTTTACTAATGAATCAAAAGAATATGAATGTGTCTTCTTGTATTTGAGTATTTCTTGTGTGTTTTTTACAAATATTCCAATTTTAAATTGAATACCCACATTTCAAGTCATATTGGTCATATCATGTATTAAATTGACATGCAATCAACACATACACATAAAAAATTAAACATGTATCATTTTTTTTGAGTGCTTGAGTACAAAAAGACCTCATTTTCGCTTTTTGTAGATGTTACATTCATTTTAAACATTAATATAACCTTGGTATTTATAACACGTACTTCAACTCATACCATCCATAACTTGATCCACATTAACATGAAATCAATTAATACACATAGAAAATGAGTTATGGATCATTTTTATATTGTTTAAAAATAATTTGTGATTTTATTCTCATTTTATTCTGATGATTCTCATTTTAAACTAAGATGAAACTTATATATTGATAACATGAACTTAAAGTCCTATCGAAAACATTGTGTGTTGGATTGAAATGAGATCAATTCCTATACATTATAAATATATTATAGATCATTTTCTATAATATTGAAAATAATTTGAGTGTTTTTGCCTAGTATTTTCTAGTGACATGTGTTTTAAAATGAAATGGCACTTTTATATTGTGCACACACACATGGAGTAGTACCATCCATATCATGTGTTGGATTGATATGAGGTCAATTACTACATGACAAAAATGAATCATGGTTTGTTTTCTTATTGTTTCTGGACAATCTGATATTTTTACTCATTTTTTGATACATGATGTGTGTGTTGTATGAAAATTACAATTAAAACATGCAATTTGAGTCATATAGGTCTCATCACATGTTATATTTATGTGTGGTCATTTCTTACAAATAAAAAATTAATTACGGATCAATTTACTATGGGTTAGATAAAATAAGAGCCTGTTTTATCAATTTAGTATATGTGATGCATCTTTTAATCTAAAATGACAATTTTAAATTAAAAAGGATAAGTTTTTGTAATACCGTCAACATCTTGTGTTAGAATAACATGTGGTATATTCCTTCATGTCATGCTTGTTATATGGATCATTATCAAAAAAAATTAAAATAATGGGAGTTTCTTTATTATTCTTGGATATTTAATGGGTGGATTAAACTAAAATGACACTTTTATATTGAAAACATGAACATTGAGTCATTCTGGCCACATCATGTGTCAGATTATTGTTCAGTCAATTCATACACACCATAAATGAATTATAGAAAATTTTATAGAATTTTCAAGACAATATGATTTTTTTTCATTTTTCTCTATGAGAATAATTTTTAAACTAAAATGACACATTTAATGTTTATAACATGAACATAGAGACATATATGAAAAATAGTGTTTTGATTAAAACATGGATGATTCCCTGATGTCAAAAATGAATTATGGATCAATTTCCTTAATTTTGAATACCATATGATCATTTTTACTTAGTTTGGACAATGTGTTGTGCATTTAATTATAATATAAAACAATTATATTGAAAAAACACTTGGAGATATTACAGTAACACCATGTGTCAGAATGATGCCCGGTTAATTTATACACATAAAAAATGAATTGTGGATTATTCTTATAAATTTTTAGGATAATATGATCTCATATACTCTCTTTTATCTATTTTTTTAATTTAGAGTAAAATTATAGTTTTAATTTGAATACATTCATGATGACTCATACTATCTATATTGTGTGTTGTATTGATGTGTAGATGATTCCTACCTATCACGCATGAATTATAGATCATTTTCCTAAATATTGAAGACAATATGATCTTTTTTTCTTGGTATTTATAAATTTATATTGGTTTTAAACTAAAAACAATTACTCAAAACATGCACATTAATTCATTGCAATAACATCATTTTTAGACTGATTTTCAATCAATTTCTACATATCACAAATTAATTATGGATAAAGGCTGATAATTTGGAAAACAATCTTAACTTACTTGGTTAATATTGACAATGTTACACATTTTTTTAAAAAAAATAGAACTTTAATATTGAAAAAATGTTCATCGAGTCAAACCATCAACAATGTCTATCATATTTTTATTTGTTTGAATCATACACATCCCAAGTAATATCACTCACAATTTTCAGATCCTTTGGAAAAATTAGAAACACCCAAATAATAACTAAAAATGTTAATATAATGAAATATCTTGATTGGAAGATCACAATTAAAAAATAGTGGTTTTTAAAGTTTTTATTTGTCTATAGAGTATAATGGATATAGGAATCAAATTTTCAGTTTCATGAGAGAATGAACAACATGAGGGATGGGGTCCTCTGTTGGGGTTCTATTTAAATGATCATAAATGTTTCATCAGTTATATTTAAAAAAATGTTAATAGTGACACATATTTATCAAATCTAAAATATAAATTGATGATAAATCCACAATTTATGAGTTCTGACTCTTAGACCTAATATATTTGGGATTTTATCGTCACATTATAGTAAATTTTGAAAAGGAATGGTTTAATAACTACATTCTAATTTATCATTGAAAAAAACCTATATTTATCAGTAATATTTTGAAACAGATGATAAAGTTATAGATTTATTGATGTAGGTGGTGATGACCATTTAGCCCAGCCCTCCCCATATGGATTGGTAGGGACCTCTATCATCCTTCGAGGGAACTCAGCCTCTCTATTTCCATCTCTTTTCTATCTACAATTTTTTTCTTCTTTAAGCCAGATCCCACATGTACTTAATGTTCCATATTTTTTTTATGGATTCCCAAAAAAATTTCTCTCATCCTCAAAGTTCAGTGATTCCTCATTTCTTCTGAACCTAATTTCGATAGCATGATTTTTTCGTAGTTCCTTGAAACATGTGTTCTAGTTTTGAGAATCACTATTTCCAGGTGGTTTCCATTTGATTTATTTATGGATACAGAAACTTCCAACAGTTATTTATTCATAGGGGACCTCCTTTATAAAGGAAGGTGTTCATTAATTTTGAACTTTATGATACTTAAGAATGTGCATTGGTCAAGAGGATGGGAGGTTGGACTCAGAACAATATTTTGGGGGGGAATAATTGTCTACTCTGGGACTCTCTTTGTAAATTTATGATATTTTCATGAATCCTTATTAATTCACCAAGTATATCATTAGTATCTCTTAGAATTTGCGATAAATTATTAACATGTCTAAAATTTAGAATGATCAGTATCCATTCAAGGTTCTTAAGTAATGTAAATACCGTATGTATTCCAGGTTTTCCCTCAATGATATACTCTAATATTCTGATTAGAGACTTTTTAATCAACGGTGTGATGATACCAGTTTTTTAGCCACTCAGTGGGGCACTCTTGAATTTATTGTCATCCTGGGAGATGAAGGTTTGTTTGGATCTTTAGATCGTTCCTGTGAAATGGGTTGCTTACGTATCCTTGTGAATGGTTTCATAACCCTCGTATTTCGGTTCCACTTAACTAGACACATCATACATTTTTAGTTCTTGTGATAAGTACCTCTAAGAGAAAGGTGCTTGGTCAAAAATTAGTGTGGGACTTATGTTGAAGCAGCCCAAGGAACTTGGAAAGGATATGATTTTCCAAGTAATATCATACCATGTTGGGAATATAGAATAAGAAGAACATGGTTTCATTGTAGTGTTTTGTTTGAACCTCAAGTAGGCTTTCTATGTATCCCATATGGATGGGAATCAAATCCCAAATTGTTCCATAAAACCCAAAAGAGGGTATAGTATTTTTAGAGATATCAGTTTGGGATTACTTCTTAAAAAGGATGCCTTGGTGATTTGAGGATTGAATTTGGGGATTATTCATAAGGAGATTTCCCAAATTAGAGGAATTGTGGTTGAATTATTTAAGAGAGCATCTAGTGAGCTCGTCCCAGGATAAGGCTTCCTACATATCCCAGTTTTTGTGGGAATCAGAGTTCTTATAGTTCCTTCCAATGGGTATTTGTGCACATGTTGTAATCATAAAGTGTCTCTAAGCCCACGTGAGTCATGATTGGTGTGAGAAACAAGAGGATATCAAAGATTCAACAATGACACTTCACACTTTTCCCCCTCCGCTGATGGAAGAGGGTGCATCAACCGTGGAAGAGGGCGAGGAGATGAGCATTCCCTCTATTCTCTTCACATTTGACAAAGGTCCAATAGAAGGAAAAAGGGGTTAAGGTTAGGGGATTATACCAGGATGGATTCCCATGGTAAGAAATCAATGTGGGAGAGGGAAAGGGTAACAAGGGTCCATGTGCCTATCTCCCCTCTAGACTTTGGCACTGAATAAGAGAGGAGAAGCAATGATTCTACAACCTGTAAAAAAATTTAGGGGCTTACACCAAGATGGCTGCACTAAAATTGATCCTGGTAGGGGAGGGAGACTTCTATTTTTCTTGCATGGAAAAGAAATTGTGAACTATATCTTCCCTACTAGTGACCTGAGGTTCTGATTTTTAGAGATGAGAAGGGGAGGACAGAACCTAATCCTTTATTCTCAAAACTATGAAATTCCCAGCAATTTTTTCTGGGAGAAATTTTCATGTGATTATGGATATTCAAACCCAAAAAAACTCCATGAATCCTAACCCTATTGTTAATAAAATGTGGAAAACCTCTATCTGTGGAAATACAAACCCAAATAGGGGACACACTGATGTGACTTTACCAAAGGTTTGATAAGTCAGTAGGTTTTGGTGGAGGTCTCAACAAAATCCATTTTAGACAAGGGATCCAATAAACAATAAGCCTTGCCATGAATGGCTTTTAGGAAGGCAGGATGGCTTGTAAAATGAAGAGAGTGAAGAGAAGTAAGTAAACCAATGGGGTGTCCATGTAGATAGGGCACCCAAGTATGGGTGTGAAAGTAAACTTGGGAGACCAGATGTTCACATAGGATATGAAAAACCTATGTGGTAATACTTCGGAGAGACCTTGCTCACACCTTCAAGAGTATTCATAGGCGATCCAAGAAGTGGGTCACTCGAGTTCCTGTGAGAGGAATGGGGGGAACGGAAGTATTTCTGAATTCTGGAGTTTGGGCACTTTAGGTGCACAAGTGTTATGGTTTTCAAACACTAAAAGGACTTAAGTCCAATGATACTCCCTTAAATAATCTGATCAAGGTGCTGAAGAATTATCTTGAATGTTTTGAAATACTGGGGTGAAGTACTAGGCCAACCAGAGTAGCAACCAGGCTTCAAGGAAATTCGTCCATACAAATGGGGGCCCTAAGGGTCTATTTATAGGCAAATAAATGACCTTGGGTGAAATAAGTTGGGCACACCAATGACTTGTATGCCAAATTGGGGTGCGCAAGTACCTTGCACTCCACCAGTGTTTTGACTAGACTAGGGAGACACCTTTAAGACATATCCAAAATTACACTTTCATTCGTGTCTAGTGTGGTGGTACATAAGTGGGTTGCACGACATTTAGGGGGGCATAATTAGGCTACATGCCAAATGAGTTTTGGGTAAACTAAGGTGGCCAACAACTTATTCCTTAAAACAAATTGACTTTGTGTTATGCATTCCCTCTTTTCTTTCTATTGGATTCCCATCGTCGTGCATTTTAGACTCTTTGCAGAATGGAGTGCCAATAATGATTGAAAAAATTCCATTCATTGGTGGATTCATTTGAACGGTTTTTTTAGATAATGGGGACTACGTGAATGATTCACTATGTGTCTCCTCAATAATTTTTCCATCATGATTCAGTTCTCTTTAGGTAATAACTTTTTCCAGCCCTAGTACATTACCCCCTACATTTACAAGAGAATTTTTTTCCCTTATTCATGCGGACTTATGATTTACACCTTAAATGAGATTCCTCATCTATGAAGATTTGTGTTAGTTTTCCAGACCACCCTCTTCATTTTCAAAATCCATCTATTATTCACATGTTAGTCAATTAGGTTGGTAGATATTTATGTTATTCTAGTAGAACAACAAGTATTTTTGCCTATTTGTCCAAAACAAATCCTTGAAGCCGATGTTTTAATAATTCTAGGAAATAATGTTTGGATTTCAGTTGGGGAAGTGTCCTTCTACAAGAAACCTATTTATTTTGAGTCAAAGATTACTTTTTTATCTTCATTCAATAAAATGTGCCACTATATGGCAGTTCATAGGCATTGTTCCATGAATTAATACAAGAAGGTGGATCCACAATTGGGATGTATTGGTAAGGTTATGGTCTCCATTTATGGTAAAGGTTATAAGGAACATGTTCAAATCAGTTTTCTATAGATCAAAGAAGTAATTCAAAGGTAGATCACATTAGATCACTTTAGGGTGGAGAGTCGAATGGTGCATAAATGTATTCTGGCCTCATAGCTAAACAGTTTACTCTGAATGGAATAGAAAAGGTTTTAACAATCTAAAAGGATTCTTATTTTTGAATCTCGGATTCATGATTAATAGACATATATGGTAGACTGAGATGTGATTTTGAGGGGATGTGTGAAACAGGTCCCATGTAAATTATAATAAATGTTTCTAAGGAGACATCTAATGAGGAGGCATCGATAATTGGTGATAAAGATAAACACAAGGAGGTTTTATAGGTGGTAAGTGATGAAAATTCAATGGTCTATATAACCAATGGAGGTAGTTGGGGATGGGTGAATTTAACAAGAAGGGGGAGTCAGAGAAAGACTAGCTCTACTATTAATATTAATAAATTTAAATTTTGAGAGAATGAATGATTAGTTTACTGAAAAAGGGATTAAATACATGAAATAATGGGCATAGAAACCCTAATACTAGAAAAGAACTTAATTTATGGTCAATTCCATTATTCCATATATTAGGAAGAAGAGATATCTAGCTAGGTTTTGGTTTACAATGTCAATGGAGTGCATATAAGAAGCTTATACATCCCAAGGATGAGGAAGGGGAAGAAAGAGAAAATAGATTTAGGAAGATGTAGTGTTTTAAATGGAAAGGCGTCTGAAAGATGTAAGGGTTAACCTCATTTACCTAAGCTAAAGGAAAAAAGGTCATCAAAAAAGAATAAGTTGATGGGTAGTGAACACATCTCTCATGGCTAGGAAGGAAAAATGAGTTCGAATCATTATAGTGAAATTAGATAATGGATTGTGGTGAGGCCAAAGAAAAAGAACATGGTGGTGGTATAATGGAAGATCTGATTTAGAAGTAGGATTTATCAAATTGTAACATCAAGGAAATAGATAATAAGGGTGGTGAAAATGGGGAGGCATGGGTGATAATTATTAATTTCAATGAAGAAATGACATAGGAGGGGTTTGAGATCAATGATACACTGAATGAAATACATGGGATGAATGAGAGAACAATTCAAGTTGATAATAATAAGTTATTATGTGTATGGATTAACAATCAAGAATTAATTTTGTTATCTTGCTTCAACAAACGGAAGATTAGTGTGTAAGATTTTATCCAAACAATGGAAATAAAGGCCTACTATTTTTCACACTTCATCGATGATGACCCGAACATGAAGGTTGTTTCACTTCAATGAAGGTTATACGTAGGTGAGGTTTATAATTGAATTAAACTAGATTTTAAGGATTTAGGGATTTATTATGGTGTCTTTTGATTATATGTTTAGAACATGAAATGGTTCGCACTTTTTCCATAAAATTTCTTTTTATAATAACAAGTTATTTTTCAATCAACTGATGAAGACTATATAAAATAAATTAGAAAATATTAAACGAATATTTTTTAAAAAGAAATAAATAATTAAAAAGGTAAAAATTAATAAACATTATTAAAGAAAAAATAATATAAAATGCATGAATGTAATTACTGAGTGAAATTTAATAAATAAAAATTAATAGACTTCAAAATTATTAAAAAATTGCATGAGTTTTATTAATTTTATAAAATTTTTGAAAATTAAAATGAATATATATTAAAATGAAATGAATACAAATTAAATATATACATTTCAATGATTTTATAAACCTTTAATGAAAAAAATAAATATCTATAAGTAAATATTAAAAATTATTAAATTACAATAACATTAAACGAATAAATATTAAAATTTAATAAATTATAAACAAAAGATACAAATAGGTAATATTAGTAGTGATAAATAATAATAAATAATATTAAGTGAATTAATGTTAAAACAGAGTGAAATTCAATAATTAAAAAATATATAGATTGTAAAAATATTTTACAAATATTAATTATTTAAAAAAGTAAAAAATAAATATATGATAAAATAAAAATGAATAAATTTTAATTATATAAATAAAAACAATATTAAAATAATTTAATATTAATGAATAATCATATATAAATAAATATTAAAAATGAATAAAATTAGAAAAAAATTTAACAATTGCACATTGAAAATGAATAAATTAAAAAAATTAAAAAATATTATGATTTTTATTGATCATATAATATTTAAAATGAATAAATTTGAAAAAAAATAAAAAGTAATAAATAGAATATTTTTTATAATCATATAAAACATGGATAATATTTACCAATAAATAATAATATATATATATATATATAATCTGTTAGTAAATATAAATCTAAAATAAATATTAAAAATTGATCAAATTAAAGAAATATTATGGGTGTGTACATTATATATAAAAATGATTTACTTATATATGTGTATGTTTTAAATTAATATAACACATGTTTGATATATGTTAAATTAATAAAAAATAACATTTAATTAAATGTCCATTACTAGATACAATTATTTTATATTTTTAATTTATAATATTTGTTAATTATATACCATTTTTTACTAATTATATGACTTTTTAATGTAAATATACATATTTTGTATTATATAAACCATATAAAAAATAATATATATATTGATATATATATATATATATTTGTGTGCGAATATATTTCAATATTAAAAATTATAAATATATTAATGAATAATAATTTAGAATGACTGTAAAAATTAATACATTACAAAAATATTAAATAGAAAATAATTCAAATAAATAAATTTTAAATAAGTAAAAAAAATTAAAAAATATTGTTGAAAAATAATGAAACTTCTATTTATGATTACTAATATAGAAATCACATTCATTTGGGATAAAATGGGCTTTTCATTCCTAAAAAAATCATGCAACCCTTATCATCATAGTTATGGGACCACTTTATCGGCACTGATAAACTACCCCTTTATTGGCACTTTTGTTAGCATGGGTAAAGATCCAGGTAGATTGTGAAAAATATACAGTGGTGCACCATCCCTATGACATAACTAGATTCAAAATTTACATACAATATATTTTCATTATTGTGAAATTTATAATTAACTAAATATAATTACAATTCGATATACAAAGTCAAAACCTTTTATTGCATGCTTTTTTCAACAATCAACCTCCATAAAAACCTAGTCCCTACAATAAAACCAATGTTTTTGGTATTTGTACATTAAAAAATAAACAAATTATGATTTTAATATAATCCATATATGATAAGTTATATTTTAAATTACTATGTATGTCAATGGTTTTATCATTTATCCTATTAATTGTATTATTAATTCTTTAATTGTTAATTTTGAATTAGTAATAATTTTTAAAATATACCATTAATTTATTTTTATATTATGAATTATTAATTACATTTTATATTAATAATCTAAATAAATTATGTTGTTAATTACATAAAATTTTAATGATATTATAAGTTACTTTATATTTTAATTACTTATATTGGTGTTTAAAATTATATCATTAAACCAAATTAAAATTTTTAAATTGAAAACATGCACTTTTAAAATACTAAAACATTGTGTGTTATATTAGTGAATAGTCAATTCTTACACATCATTAATTACTTACAAATAATTTTACTAATGTTTGAAAATAATATGAGGTCATTTACTAAATTTTGAAAATTTCAGACATGTTTTAAACATAAAGGAATATTTCATTTTGAAAACACTCAGTTTGAGAGATACTTCCACATAATATATCATATTGACGTGCACTTGATTCCTATATGTCATAAATGATTTATTGACCATCATAAAAAGAATTTAAAATTATTGGAGATCATTTATTAGATTGTGAAAAAATGATGTTCATTTTAAAATAAAATAAAACATTTATATTTAAAAGAAAAACATTGATTCATATTTAAAAAACATGCATCAGATTGTCATGAGGTTTATTCCTATACATTAATAATGAATTATGGATCATCATCGTAATTTTTGAACACAATATTTGTTTTTTCTTAGTTTTGAATATGTGATGTATGTTTTAAACTAAAATTACTATTTTATATTGAAAACAAACACATTGAGTCATACTGATCATGTTTTATGTCATATTAATGTGTGATTGCTTACAATAATCAAAAATGAATTGTGGATCATTTTAATAATGTTAAAAAATATTCAGTGATTTTTTTATTCTTTTCCAAATGTGATGTAAATTTTAAACTAAAATACCACTTTTTTATTAAATAAATTAAATTAAGGTCATGTTGGACACATCATGTGTCACATTGACAAGTGGTTGATTCTAACATGTCATGTAAGAATTAAGGGTTGTTTTCCTAATGTTTAAAAATAATAAAATGGTATTTTCTAAATTTTGGTTATGCGAAGTGTGACTTAAACTAGAATGAAAATTTTTTATTGAAAATTTTCATGATGATTAATAATAACCATATCGTGAGTCTCGTTGACATGCAGTCCATTACTACACATCTCAAAATATATTATGGTTTTTTGCTAATGTTTGGAAAAATCTGAGATTTTTTCTTAGTTTTGGCTATGTGACTCATGTTTTAAACTAAAATGTCACATTTATATTGAAAAAATACAATTTGAATCATATAAAAAACATCATGTTGCAGATTTATGGGAGGTCGATTCTAACTCCTCAAAAACAAATTACGAATCATTTTTTAAATTTTTTAAAACAATCCAATATCGTTTTCATTATTTTGACAATGTGACACATAATTTAAGAAAAAATGACTCTTTTATATTTAATAAATTTCCTTGGAGTCATACTAGCCAAATCATGTGTGGATGTGATGTGTATTAAATTATCACACATTAAAAATTAATTAAGGATCATTGTCCTAATTTTTTAATAAAATCATAGCTCATTTTCTTCGTTGTAACATGTGTTTTAAACTTAAATGAAATGTTTATATTGAAAAAAAATAAAATTTGTGTCATATAAGGCACATCATGTGTTGGATTATGATGTGATTGATTAATAATGTAAACACTAAATAGGGATATTTTTCCTAACAATTGAAAACAATTCGATTTCATTTTCTCAATTTTGGCTATGTGATGTTCATTTTAAACTAAAATTAGACTTTTATATAAAAATTACACACTATGAGTCATACTGACAACATCATGTGTCAGGTTGTCATAAATTTAATTAATTTATTTTTAAAATAAATTATGGATCATTTCCATAATTTTATAAAACAAAAATAGATTTTTTTCTTTATTTTAGATATGTGATGCATGTTTTAAACTAAAAAAACTATTTAATATTGAAAATGTGCCCATTGATTCATACCTACTACATCATTTGTTCTATTTATGTGCGGTCAATTATAATATAAAAAAATAATTATTTATCATTTTACTAATGTTTGAAAATAATTTTATCCCTTTTCTCAGTTTTCATAGAGTGATGCTTGTTTTAAACAAAAATGAAATATTTCTTTTGAAAACATGCATGTGGAGTCATAACGGACACAACAAGTATTATATTAATATGTTTTGAATTATTACCAGAAAAAATGAATTAGGGATATTTTTCTTAATGTTTTAAGATAATATGAGCTTTTTTATATAGTTTTGCCTCTGTGATGTATGTGTTACACTAAAATGACACCTAAAAACACACACTTTGGGTAATATGGGACACATCATATGTCAGATTTATATGATGTAAAATCATACATCTCACAAAGGAATCATGAATAATTTCCTAAAGGTTTGAAAATAATTGGAGACTATTTTCTTATTTTCTTCTATGTGACATGAGATTTAAACTTGAATGACAATTTTATATTGAAAATAAGTACTTTAAATCTTTTCAGCCACATCGTGTGTCAGATTGACATATAGTAAATTTTTATATATAACACATTAATTATTTATTATAATCATAATTTTTGAAAACAATTTGAGATTTTTTCTATGTTTTTGGATAATAGACTAATTTTTTAAATGAAAATGACACTTTTATATTGAAAATGTGTGCATTAAGTCATTCTAGATAGATCATGTGTTGGATTGAAATTTAGCTGATTCGCACACACCAAAAATGAAATATAGATCAGTTTCTTGAATTTTCAAAACAATAAAAAGTCATATTATAATTTTTTGGCTATGATATGTGTTTTTTAACTAAAATGACACTTTTAACGAGAAAAATATGCAAATTTAGTCATAAAATCCACATCATGCATCATATTAATGTACGGTCAGTTCCTATATGCCAAAAATAAATTATGGATCATTTTCCAAATGTTTGAAAATAATATATGATATTTTATAATATTTTTACAATATAATGTGTATTTTAATCTAAAGTGACACTTTTGTATTGAAGACACTCACATGGAGTCATTTAGGTCACATAATGTGTCATATGGACCTTCAGTCAATTAGTATACATCCAAAATTAATTATGGATAATTTTAATGATGTTTTTTGATAGTTTTATCTCATTTAATTGGTTTTTTATATGTGATATTTTCTCGAGTAAAATGATACTTTTAATGTGAAGGCATGCACATTGATTCATAATGGCCACATCATTTGTTAGGATGATTGGAAGTTGATTCATACAAATCCCACGTAAATTGTTCATTTTTTCCTAAATATTGAAAACAATATAATATTGTATTATTGGTATTAATAATGTGATTTTCATTTTTAACTAAACTTACAAATTCATATTGAAAACATGCACTTTGTGTATTACCAACTACATCATGTGTCATATTGATGTTCATTAAATATATACTTTTCAAAAATTAATTATGGATTGTATTCTATATTTTTGCAAACAATATGAACTCGTTTGTTTATTTTTGAAATTTTAATAAGCATTTTAAACTAAAATTACACTTCTATTTTAAAAACATGATCTTTGAA
This sequence comes from Viscum album, assembly GCA_963277665.1. NCBI lineage: Eukaryota > Viridiplantae > Streptophyta > Magnoliopsida > Santalales > Viscaceae > Viscum > Viscum album. The sequence continues at coordinate 352,034,608 of OY728158.1, read as the reverse complement.
TAATTCTAAAAAAATCCTATGTAAGATTAATATGTGATTGATTCTTAAAAATAATAAATAAATTATTAAATCAAATACTTATATTTGGAAAAAAAATCCATTTATTTCTATGTTTTGAAAACATACCATTTGGTTTAAACTAAATTACCTTACATAGATCAATCATCCACACAAACATTTCATCTTCCAACCCTCATTTATCTCCCTTCATATATAATTCCATGATTCTAATTTGAGAAATAGATAGAATATCAATTAGGAATCATTAATAATATTTATAGTATCACTCATTGGAATGTCTTCGGTGAAATAAAATTTTAATATGAATTAATTCATCATAAATTTTTATCATAGTTGTTGAAGTTATCATGATAGATCTGATACCCTTTCTACGTACTTATAGGAAGACAACATGACACAAAATGAAGATGAAAATTCAAGAAGCATAGAATTACCTTTCCTAGGATTTGTAAATATGACTTCATATTTGTGGGTAAAAGGATCCTTTACATGTTTCCTTCTAGCCATTATCTTTACTATAACCTCATTATATAATCTATCATGAGAAAACGTAGTTTTATGCATGTTATATACTCAAAAATAATATTTATAGTCTAAACATCCATGATACATCTCCTCGAAAAATAACTCAAATCATTTTTTCTTTTAAGCTTCATCACAAAATCATTTTTCAATTTCTATTAAATCAAACTAAAACCTAAAGAAAGGAAATTAGGGAAAAGTTTTAAAAAAATTCATATCAAATTGGGGAATGAAAATATACCCTTAAAAATAATTTAAAAATTCTAGTAACAATGGTATGATTGAATTTATCAAATTAGATGCAAGGTTTAGTGAATATATCAATCATGTTTAATTAAATTTATATTGCATCTATATATTCAAGTGTATGTGATGAATTTAAAATTATTTCCCATCTTGCCGGGGCCTATTATAAAGATGTTGTTCTTATTTACCCCAGATGAAACACCCTCAATCATAAAATTCATACTATTTTCATTGGGAAGAGGAACCATATATGGGGGAGGATCATCAAATCAATAGCCTCGCCCAAGAGTGAAAAAATATCTATGGTGGGGTACACATTTCTTTGGAATGATGGGAGGGTCAAATCATAAAAAATATATGATAATTAAAAAAATATATAATTAGTATAAATATATAACTAAAATATTTCCAATAATATATGAAATTTCTTTTAGGGAAAGTAATTTATATGTGTTATGATCTTGATTCTTAAAATATCATATGTATCACAAATTTCATAGCATTTAATATATTACTTACATAATTGGTAATCACATTAACATGATGTAAAAATTCATTTTGACACCATGTACTCGACCCACTCACCTCTAAAAAAATATTTCATCTTTTCAGTATGTATAATTTTTTGTTATTATGGAAGTAAAGTGAAAGTATGGAGAAAAAAATATTAAAAATATTTTAATTGTAATAGTAATTTCCTTGTAAAATTATATGTTTTGGGATACTAGTTTGTTTATGGTGCATAAAAAATCATGAAATTCACCTTATAAAAGCTCTATTTTTTGACATTAATTATAGCTCTTTTTTCAACCGATTTGTAATTAAAAATATTCAATTGAAATTTCATATTGTCCAACTCATATATTTGTTCAATTATACTGATGTGTGACATATTCAAATAAATTGAATTTATATACTTATATCTAAATATGTGAATCATTTCCACCATAAGACTAACTGAACTATTTTTCATTATATTATGTTCATTGTATTCTTTCATATAGAATTTATAACCATTAATTACAAAACTAGTGTAAGATATGACATTTACATTTGGTCCCCTGGATTTCCAATGAAGTTATTCAGTAATAGAATTGGGATTTTTAGATAACTCCTTATAAATATGATCTTAGAAACATCTTATAAAGAATTGATTATGGTTAATTGATATCCATATTGCATCCCTTGATGGATTCAAATGCATTTGAATTACTCTATGGGATTTATCATATGGGGGAAACTCTAAACTATTATTTCTAATGTAATGGTGAGTTTGTTCATTCTTTTTAAGGGTAATTCTAACAACACCTCTTACATGAATTTCTTCCCCCATAATTCTTACACTATGTTGAGATTTTGGGAGACCAATTATATCAACATTTCGAAGGTTATCAGTATAGAATTCAAAAGATTCATCAAGAATCAATAAATCTTTAATAAAACCTTCTAACTGACATCAATTCATGATGTACCACTTCAAAATAATCATATATCATACAGTGGGTTACATCCATAAATAATGTTCATGACTTCATAGTTAAGTCCGTCTAACCTAGTGAACCATCATGTGGATAATTATTTTAATGATTTATGGTTGGAAGAATAAAACCACTTATCATAATATGAAAACAGTTTCCTTGTTCATGATTTTAATCATTGTAGGGTCTATTAATGTATTGCATATGGATTTTAAATGGAATAAAAGTATATGTATTACATTTTTAAATATAATTCAATGTAATTCTATAAAAATTAAATCTTCACCAAAACATAACTATCACGTTATTTTTTTCCAAAAAACATAAAATTATTCATTTAAAGGATATTATTTATATTTGATGTATTCCCCTCTAGAAACATTACATTTTTAAGGTAGTTTAATAATTGAAATTGTTCTTGTCTAGATAGATTGTAAGCTAGTGGAGGAATAATAGTTTTCCTTTCACCCTTCACTACTACCAACACATACCTTATCCCTATTTTAGTCATGTCCATCACTTCCTCAATTACATATTTTGTTATCTCTAATACATTTTTTAATGTGACAATAACTATATCAATTATATATTTTTAAATTTTTTTAACAGCAACAAAATATATGACATATAAAAAATTCTAGCATGGTAATTCAAAGATAATTTCTTTATATTTCCAAACCATATTTTGTAACATTTTTCAAAAATGGTTTTCAAAAATTAGTTTCATTGTATTTTACATTAATTAAAAGTTTATCACTCATTAATTAGGAATATGGTTTACATTATTATGTATTTCCATGGAATTATGTCATGCAATATCAGTATTTATGTCTTCAGGGTAAAAATTTAATGTTTTTTAAAAACAAATTCCTAAAGGAATGTTTCAACCTAACTGATTGAGTAACATATACACAAATGAAAAACACTAACATTCCATTAATGATATAGCCCAAAAAATCATCAGAAGTAAAATAAATTATCAACTTGTAACGACCCAAAATTGCATTAATGGAAATCCCTCTTGAACTAATTAAATGTATTTTTATGTAAAATGTATATATTAAATGTAAACTTATTTGGTTTTATGTTTATGGATTTTAAAATACTGTTAAGAATTGTGACCGTTGCTAATACATATTTTGAAAAGTGGTCACATGATTAGTATAAATATATGGATTTAACAAATCCAATTTACTCAAACAAAGGAAGTGATGGCCTCATCCAGTAGACCTTCCCCCTACGAAGCCCGTTTTTCAGAGCTCGGAAATGACTTTGCGTCATTGGGGTTTACTCTTGACCAAGACTAAGACAATCTTGAATATTTTAAGCTTGAGTGGGACTGCCTATTATAGAAGTGGAAGTAGATAAGGATTACCAGCTGAGTAATGTTATCCGAGCCACACCAAGAGTCTGTCACCATTTCACACCCTACTCTTATGTCATATGCAGGTGTTATAAGGTGTTATCTAACAAGACCCTAGTTCTAGGGTTATGTACAGTATTTTTGTATATAATAATTAATATACTTTCATTTTATTATTGTTACCTTTTAAATAGTTTTTAAAGAACAAGTAGTTTTTTCTAGTTAATGTTCAACTAAGAAATCTATTTTTATGAATTAAAGGATTTTTTAATTAAAAAATATTTTATTAAAATATTATTATTATTATTAAAATATTTTTTATTAAATATAAATGATCGTATAATTTTATGAATGCAATTGTAATTTTTATTATGGTTTGAGAGCCATTTTTGTCAAAACCCATGAATTTTTTATAAATGTTTGTTTTTATTCTAAAAGTGAAAATTGACAAATTTATAAAATTATTTAGATAAAATGAATATTTTTTCTTAAATCAGGACGTCAAAATTATCCAACAGTGAATTTTTCATAATTTTCTGATTAATGAGAAAAAAATGTTTTTCCATTAAAATAATGTGATTTTGGATTTGTTTTATTTATTTTACAAAGCTTTAGTGGACCCTTCAAGACATATTAAACATTTTTTCTTTTTTAAATTGTTTTCCTTGGGAGTGTGACTCACCTCCACATAATTAAACCCATTATTTTATGATGTTCAGACTTTGGCCTTATAAAATATTTTTTTCCACTTCCCTTTTCAAAAATCCATGGGCAAAAATAGGGTCTGGTTTGTGGTTTGGATTAGTTTAATGTGAGGTGTCCCAAACCTATATAATAAAGAATTCCCTCAACTTTCATATATAATCCCACCCAATATCTCACTTCCTCTTCACTAAAATCCTTTTGAGTTCTTCTAACCTCTTCCCTACTCTCTCTATAATCCTCTCAAGGTTCACCAAGCTCCCAAAAATCCTCTCTCATGCCTCTCTCAAGCCTTTGGAAGCACACTTCCAAGTAAGTATTTTTCTTCCTTTGTCATTTTTGTCCAATATTCTTCAAGTTTTCATGGCCTTTTAATTTCAATTATAAATGTTTGGTTATGGTTTATCACCTCCCACATACTGACCTCTTTATGTTTTAATGATGGTAGACCCCTTTCTCTCTCCTTAAATACCTCCAATGTACACTAGTTACTATGTTGAAATTCCGAAAGGAATATCTCGCTCCTCATTTACATTAAAGAAATTATTTTGTATCATGAATCTAAATTCCATTTAATTTTTTGGGACATGTATCTATATGACTCCTTTACTGTCTATGTCATTTAAATATGATGAGACACTCCATTATATCTCATTAACCATTTTTATGAGTTCTTATTTCACACTTTTATGCTGCCAAAATTGAACCGCGTTTTTCAAGCCTAAGTCATTGTGTAGTGAATACCATGCTCATTTCTCTATCAAGGGTATTCACCTTTATGCATATTTACTTATTGTTTAAATAGTTTCATATATTTATTCCAAATTCATTTATCGTGTAATGAAACATTATGTTGAATGATTTAATGTTTTATGATACATGTGTCACACTTATGCATGAAATGAAATTTCTAAGAAGGGTGAACCCTGATATCACACCAATTCATTGGGTAAAGTATATTATCATGATATGTCATGTGAAATGGGTGTTTAATCATGATAATTCAAGTGAAACGAGGTTTTACTCATGCTTCATGTGAAATGAGGGTTTACTCTTGCTCAATGTGTAATGAGCCTTGGCTCATGCTAATTCCAGGTTAGGTGTTGTTTCCACATTTCCATGTTATGATTATCATGCTTTATCATTCCTTTATGTATATGTTTCTCTTGTTCTCTATTGATATGCCTATTTTATAACATGTATTGTATTCCTCATGTTATTCCATTATTATTCATTTACTGGGCTTTATAGCTCACCCTTTTCTTATGCATGTCTTTAGGTTATCCCATGCAATGCTAAGTATGAGGGAATGTAGTGTTCATGTAAAGAAAATTTTCAATAATGATGTTGTATTTGATGTTTAAGTTGTTATGTAATTATCCTAATCCCCAAATACACTAGACCTTTTGATCTTCTATGTTGTATCAAGTTAAGTTTATGTAATAAATTATGTATAATTGTGTAATAAAAGATCGTGGTTATCATAGTAGGTATCAAAGGATAGGTTTAGTTATTTTTGGGATTAGGATTAGAAAAACATAGTAAATCCTTAGAGATAAGACTAAGTATAATAAAAACATCCATAAGTTTTGGTGAGTATTCAGTAAGTGGTTTATTAAGAAAATACATCCCTATTTAGATAGGATCAGGAAGAGGTGGCTTAGGCACAAATGTATCCTAGGGGTAAAACCCGAAAAAACCGCTTTGAGCTAGACACGAATGGAAACTTGTGCACGAAAACAGGACTTGCTACATTCTTGGTTACGACACTCCTGAGGGATATTCTTTGGTAAATTCACAAGCTTATTATAAACCATTATTAAGGGAAAAAAATTCCCTAACAATATTTGTTAGAAATTAGATCAAGTATAATATAGACTAAAGACAATAGATTCATATGTTAAGGAAATAAAAGTTATTTATAAGTCATCAGTTTTCTCTTTGTATCCTTTTATTCCAGCCAATGGCCGGTAATAGGAGGACTCGGGCTAACAACCGATGTGAAGATCAATGTGATGACTGTACTAATGAGATGCCCAATCCAATGGAAGTGGGAATCATGAACTTTTTCATTCTTCTCTTTCAACTAACTCAATATTTGAATAGAAACATGGGTTAAGAGGAATGTTCAACCCCCCCCCCCCAAATAAAGAAACAGTCGCTATCGATAGCTTCATGAGACAAAGGCCTCCTACTTTTAATGGATCATCTAATCCCTCAATCGTTGAACAATGGATCAACTCCATTGAAAAGATCTTCTCTATCCTTCAATGTTATAAACAAGGGAAGGTTATACTTGCTTCTTATCATATGGAGGGTGAAGCTGATCAATGGTGGACGTTGATCAAAAATACGAAGAATGAGGAGGATATCGGGGCAATGGAATGGAAGGATTTCCGGAAGATGTTTTTAGATAAATATTTTCTGTGCACCTTATGTCCTAAGATGGAAAGGGAATCCCTTTCCCTCAAGAAAAAAGACGATGAATCTGTTGGAGATTCTGAGGCAAACATCATAAGGATTGCACGATACACTTCCGGCTTTGTCACTAACCTTGAATGCAAGGTTGAACGCTTCTTTGGTGGGTTGAATCCTAGCCTGTGCAAAGTAGTGGTGATCCAGGACTTCGACAGCTATCAGGAAATTGTCTGATGTGCCCTCAAGGTCGAAATGGAGATCCGAGAATCTCAGGGGTATCATGGGGATAAGAAGCGTAAGGTGGACATCAATTTTTGCAGTCCAATGGATAAATCCAATGGTTCTAAGAATATCCAACACCCCACATGCCAAAGGTGCAAAAAGAAACACCCTGTAAATTGCCTAAAGGGGATGAGGAAATGCTTTAGGTGTGGAAGAGAAGGGCACCTAGCAGTTAACTATCAGCAAGAAATACACGTGGTTGCGATAGAGGAGAGGAATTCTTCATTCAAACCTCAACACGTGGTTCATTACTACAGCTGCAAATAACTAGGTAATCTTGAAAATCATTTCTCTAACCCAAGGGTTTTCGGAGGCAACCAAAAACCTCCAAGGCAGCAAGGGAGAGCTTTTTCCATCACTACTGCCGAAGTGAACGCCAAAATCGAAGTGGTGAAAGGTACGCTAGTTATTCATTCAAGAATAGTGAAAGTACTTTTTGATTCAGGTTCTATGCATTGTTTTATATATCAAAAGTTTAGTAGAATAAACCCAGCCCAACCACAAATCATGGAAGTGAAGATGTCGATGAGTACGGAAAATGGGGAAATCATTCCATCCCATGAATATAACACCTCCCCTAGCATAATTTGTGGATTGAACTTCCCGGAGAACCTTGTCATACTCCCGCTGGTGGAATTTGATGCAATTATTGGCATGGATTAGATTTCCTTATATAGAGCCAACAAAAATTACTGTGAGAGGGAAATCACTCTCCATGTGGAGAATCGACCCCCGATTCTATACAAGTACAAGGAGGAAGATGAACCTACTTTAGCTCTATCATCTCAAGCATGGATATTACTACCCTATGAGCATGCATATTTGTCTCAGATGATTTAGTCTAAGGGGGCTACCATCCTAGAAGACATGCCTATTGTGATGGAATTCGCTGATGTGTTTCCCGGGAAATTTTCTGGTCTTCCTCCTAGAAGAGATATTGAATTCTCAATTGATCTTATACATGGGGAGTTTCCAATATCCAAGAATCCATATAGACTGGCTGTTGTGGAGCTTGAGGAGCTGAAGAAAAAACTACAAGAGAATCTAGATAAAGGGTTTATACACCCAAGTGCTTCACTGTGGGGTGCACCATTCCTCTTCGTCAAGAAGAAGTATGGGTCAATGTGCCTTTGCATAAATTAACGTGAGCTTAACAAAATCACGATAAAGAAAAATTATCCTCTCCCACGAATTGATGACTTATTCTATCAGCTTCATGGATCACAATACTTCTTCAAGGTGGATTTGTGGTCGGGATATTATCAAGTAAGTGTGAAGAAGGAAGATATCGCCAAGACTGTTTTTCGTACAAGATATGGGCACTATGAATTCATAGTAATGCCTTTCTGACTCACTAATGCTCCAAAAATCTTCATGGACTTGATGAATAGTTTCATTAGAGATTACATCAACAAATTTTTGGTAGACATTATGGATGATATTCTGATATACTACAAAAACAAGGAGGATCATGAAAAGAATCTAAGAACTGTACTAGATACCTTGCATAAGGAGAAGCTCTATGAAAAGTACAGAAAGTGTGAGTTATGGTTGAAGGAGGTCTCATTTTTAGGCCATATCATCACAAGAAATGGGATATCTATGGATCCCTCCAAAACATATACAATTGAGGGATGGTCGTGGCCAACATCGGTAACGGATATCTGAAGTTTCTTGGGGTTAGATGGATATTATCGATGATTTGTGAGAAATTTATCACGATTGTCCAACCCTTTTACCAAGATAACTCAAAAGGGATTAATGTTTTGTTAGAGTGATGAATGTGAAGAAAGATTCAAGGAGTTGAAAATGAGGCTTATCATTGCGCTCGTGCTCACTTTACCCACAAGTGGATAACTTTTTGTGGTATTCAGTTATGCTTCGAAGAAGGGCATGGGATGTGTGTTGATGCCAAATGAGAAAGCTATTGCCAATGCTTCAAGGAAATTGAAAGTTCATGAACATAACTACCCATAACATGACCTCCAGTTAGCTGCAGTGATCTTCACATTGAAAATTTTGCGGCATTATCTATTTGGGGAGAAGTGTAAAATATATATGGACCACAAAATTCTCAAGTATATATTCACACAGAAATAGTTGAACATGTGCTAATGAAGATGGTTAGAGCTTATCAAAGACTATGACTGCTCAATCCAGTACCACCCTGGGAAAGCGAACAAGGTGGCAGATTCCCTAAGTAGAAAGGACCCAACAATTCTATCATTGATGAGAATAGAAATGGATCTTATCTTCTTAAATTTGATGAATATGGACAAGGGAATCATAAAAAAAGGATCATCATAAATCCTTCCACAAATGATTTCTATACCATCACTTTTGGAAAGGTTAAAAGATGATCAAAAAGATGATGTTGAAATTTAGGGAAAAGTGGAAGCTATCGAAAAAGGGAAATCCTTGGAGTTTAATGTTAATGAAGAAGGAATTGTGAGGTTTGGGAAAAGAATATGTGTTCCATCAAGTCCAAAGATGAAGAAGAAAATTTTGGATGATTCACATAGTTCGAATTTCTCTATTCACCCAGGAAATAGAATGATGTATCGAGATCCCTGAGAGCATTATTGGGGGGATAATATGAAGAAGGAGATCATTGAATATACATCAAAGTGCCTGGTGTGTTATAAAGTGAGTGCAGAGAGGCAGAAATCTAAGGGTATGATGCAACCATTTCCCATACCAGAATGGAAATGGGAGAACATCACCATGGACTTTGTCATCAAACTTTCGAAGACATCCATAGGAAACAATGCAATATGGGTTGTTGTGGATTGTCTTACAAAGGTTGCACACTTCAGTACTATTTGGGATGATTTCTCATTAGATCAACTGGCACGGATATATATCAGGGAAGTGGTAAGGCTTCATGCAGTACCACTATCTATTGTGTCCGATCAAGATCCAGGGTTCACCTCTATGTTTTGAAAGAATCTTCAACATGCTCTGAATACTAAACTGAACTTCAGTACGCCCTATCATCATCAAACTGATGGCCAATCCTAGCGGACAATCCAAACACTTGTGGACATGTTGAGAGCATGCTCAATGGACTTTAAAAGAGGATGGAATCAACATCTTAATCTGGTTGAGTTCTCTTATAAAAATGGTTTCCACTCAAGCATCCAAATGGAACCATATGAAGCCCTTTATGGGAAAAGTTGCAGAACACCAATGTGTTAGGATGAGGTCGGTGAGCGTAAGCTTCCTGGGCCAGAAATGGTTGAAGAAATGGTGGAGAAGGTGAAAACCATTCAGCAGCATATCAAGGTAGCCCAGAGTCAATACAAGAGTTATGTAAATAAACGTCGATGAGACCTTGAGTTTAAAGATAGAGACATGGTATTTCTACGCATATCTCTATGGAAGAATATCACGAGGCTTGGAAAGAAAGGTAAGTTAAGTCCAAGGTACATCGGCCCCTTCGAGATTCTTGATCGTGTTGGGGTTGTGGCCTATTGACTAGCACTTCTACCTATAATGGCCAAATTACATGATATCTTTCATGTGTCCCTCTAAATGAAGTACATACCGGACCCTTCACATGTACTCTCTTAAAAGGTAGTACGGTTAGAGAATTTTCTTTCTTATGAGGAGCAACCAGTGAAAATCATAGATCGTAAAGAAAAATTTCTATGAAATAATACAATACCCCTCATCAAGGTGTTGTGGTGAAACCATAAGTTTCAAGAAGCGATATGGGAATTGGAGGAAATGATTATGTTGAGTTACCCACATCTATTTTAGTGTGGTAAAAGTAAATTTCTAAGGAAAAATTTCTTAAGGGGGGAAGATTGTAACAACCCAAACTTTCATTATTGGAAATCTTTCTTGATCGAATTAAATGTATCTTTATTTAAAATTTTTATATAAAATGTCAACTTATTTGGTTTTATGTTTCTGGATTTCAAAATACTATTAAGAATTTTGACCATTGATAATATATTCATTGAACAGTGATCACATGATTAGTATAAATATAGGGCTTTAACAAATCCAATTTACTAATACAAAGGAAGTGATGGCCTCATCCAGTAGATGTGCCCCATACGAAGCCCATTTGTCAGAGCACAGAAAGGAGTTTGCATCTTTGGGCATCGATTTTGACAAATCCCAAGCAGAGCTTGAATATGTTAAGCTTGATCGGGACCACCTATGAGTGAAGTGGAAGTTGACAGAGATTACCACTTGATCTATGTTATCTGAGCCACCCCAAGAGTCTATCACCATCACACACCTTACGCTTCGACCTTATAATGGTGTTATAAGGGGTTATGTAATAAGAACCTATTACTATGGTTATGTACATTATTTTTTTATATAATAATGAATATACTTTCATTTTATTATTATTACCTTGTAAATAGTTTTAAAATCACAAATAGTATTTTTTAGTTCATGTTCAACTAAGATATCTATTTTTATGAATTAATGGATTTTTGAATTAAATAGTTTTAAAAAAAAATATTATTATTATTAAATTAATATTTATTAAATATAAGTGATAGTATAATATTATGAATGTAATTGTAATTTGTATTTAGGTTTGAAAGCCATTTTTGTCAGAACCCATGAATTTTCGATAAATATAGGTTTTTATTTTAAAAGTAAAAAATTAACATATTTAGAAAATTATTTATATTAAATTTTGTATTTTTTATAGAATTAGGACGTCGAAGTTAACCAACGGTGAATTTTTCATAATTTTTTGAGATAGTAAAATTTTTGGGTAAAAATTAAATACCGTTTAAATATATAATGTGTTTTATGACATCATAATGACCAAATAGTGATCTAATAAAATACTATAAACATTATGTTCAACCAATATATGTTTTACTAATAAAATAATGTAAATTTGGGTTTTTTTGATTTATTTTACAAATATTTAGTGGAACCTTTAATACTTATTAATCATTTTGTCTTTTCAAATTGTTTTCCTTGGTAGTGTGACTCACCTTCACATAAGTAACCCCATTATTATAAGAAGTTATTAGTTTTTCCTTACAAAATACTTTTTTCCACTTCCCTTTGCCAAAAATCATGGGCAAAAACCATGGTCTGGTTTGTAGTTTGGATTAGTTTAATGTGAAGGGTCCCAAACCTAAATAATAAAGAATTCCTTCACCTTTCCTATATAAACCAACCCAAGCTCCCACTTCCTCCTCATTCAAAGCCTTCAGAGTTAGTCCAAACTCTTCCCTCATATCTCTAGAATCCTCCCAATGTGCCACAATCTCCCAATAATCCTCTCTAAATCCCCTCCCAAGCCTTTTGAAGCACACTTCCTAGTTTGGGTTTTTCTTCCATTCTCATTTTTGTCCAGTATTCTTTAAGTTGTTATGCCCTTTTAATTTCAATTATAAATGTTGAGGTATGGTTTGAAACCTCCCCCATTCATACCTCATTATGATTTAATGATTTTAGACCCCTTTATCTCTCATTAAATTCCTCTAATGTACACCCGTTACTATATCAAAATTCTGAAAGGAATCTCTCTCTCCTCATTTACATTCAAGCAATTATTTTGTATCATGAATCTAAATTCCATTACATTTGTTGGGACGTGTATCTATATGACCACCATACTTTTCATGTCATGTAAATATAATGAGACAACCTTTTCCCTCTCATAAACCTTTTTTATGAGTTCTTATGTCACACCGTTATGCTGCCAAAATTGCACCACGTTTTTCCAGGCCAAAGTCATTGTGTAGTGAAAACCATTCCCATTTCTCTATCAAGGGTATTCACCATTATGCACATTTACATATTGTTTAAAGAGTTTCATGTATGTATTAAACATTCATTTATCATGTAATAAAATATTATATTGAATGATTCAATGTTTTATGATCCATGTGGCACACTTATGCATGAAATGAAATGTTTAAGAAGGGTGTGCACTGATAGCGAACACATTGGGTAAGTATAGTATCATGATAAGTCATGTGAAATTGGTGTTGAATCATGATAATTCAAGTGAAACAAGGTTTTACTCGTTCTTCTTTTTCAATTAGGGTTTACTCATGCTCGATGTGCAATGTGCCTTAGCTCGTGCTAATTCCATGTTAAGTGTTTTTTCCACATTTCCATGTTATGATTATCATGATTTCTCATGATTTTATTTTTATGCTTCTATTGTTCTATATTGATATGCCTATTGTCTTACATGTATTTTATTCCTCATGTTATTCCATGATTATTCCCATACTGGGCTTTATACCTCACCCTTTTCTTATGCATGTCCTCAGGTTATCCCATGCAATGATAAGTACGAGTGAATGTAGTGGTCATGTAAAGGAAGTTTTCAATAAAGATGTTGTATTTCATGTTTAAGTTGTTATATAATGATCCCATTACCCAAAGACATTGTACCTCTCCATATTCTATGTTGTATCAAGTGAAGATTATTTAATAAATTATGTTTAATAGTGTAATAAAAAATCAGGGTTGTCATACAACCAATAAAAAATGGTTCTTTATATGAAATATTCAATTATATGAACAACATACAATGTAACAATTGTATCCCACATCAATTTAATATCATCAATGTTAACAAAAATAGATATCAATATCATTATTAGGTTTTTTATTTCCTACTATAAATAGAGACAATATTGATTATGTGTGTTTCATCTATGACCATTGTAGAAAGCTATAAATTACCAACATAACCATCCAAGTAATGTGAGTAATAATTTTCACACCAATAGGAGTTATTACATATATAGATAATGTAATTAAAATATTTCTTGGCTCATTTCCAAATTCAAGATACTCATAATCATTTTTCATCCATTGAGTAGATTTTGTCAGGTGTTTAATTTTACCAAATTCAATTGTTGTATCTATATGACTTGAAAATTTTATAATGGTTTTTAGAAATCCATAAGGATTTCTAAACATTATAATTATATGAAAGTACCATAAAAATTTTCATGTACTTCATTTTTTTTATTTTATCAATATATGATAACCCATTAGATTTTATCAGTGATTTATAGTCCATGAAAAAAATATAAAATCATTTGGACATGCTTGTATTGTATGAGAGATCATACCCCTTGAATAGAAAATTCGCTTAGTGAAATCTATTTTACAAGAATGATCATTTTCATCTGGTAACATATCAATCAGTAGACCAAGTAAATCAGTAAATATGGTGACACTCCTTCTACATCCAACATTAAAATTATATAATGTTAATACAGTAAATAATGTTGAATATTAAGTTCAACCAATATACAATGGTGTCTTTTCATAGATATTTAACTTCTAAAACAAAATTATACAATCATGAAGGTCATCTTGAATTTTCATTTTCATTTATTCCATATGATCTCTGTTATCATTTACACTAGAATTCGTATCAAATGATCCATAAATTAGAATATCATACCATTCAATATGTACATTATTTCTTGCTCAACGTTTAGTCTAAAATTTATATATTCAATATATTTCATGATAATTAAAATATTCTTAAAACCCATTTGAGTGAATTAATCATGAATAACAACAACATAAAAATGCATTAATGATTTTAGAAGGGTAATATTAATTCTTTATTCCAATATTAATGAAATTTTTGATTCCATCAACATAATCATTTTTCATATAATTAGAATACATACATTTTTTATTTATATGCTTCCTATTATGTTCAATTATATTAATTTTGTGAAAAAATAAATAAATACACATAAGTTATTGAAAATAAATGGAGAAAGTAATAGACACTTCAATTAAATTTTATAATTTTCCTAAGAATAAGATTATACTCCCTTTGGGAACTCAATGATGAAAATAAAAACATTGTATAGTGATAAAATGATAGAATTCATAGAAATTGGAATATTAGACAACTTATCAGAATGATCCACATTGATAACCTCCAATTAAGACAAGAATTATGATTGTATGAAAAAAAAATTAGGATGGTGTGTGTATCATTAAATTAGAAATTTGATGATGGATGAATACATTGAAGCAACAAGGTCATAGTTGAAGCTAAATTCCAATAATGGGAACCCACATGGAATTATTTCCACCATAGTGTTGTTTTCCCCTTTGGTATATTTTAATCATTACTTTATAATAATGGTCATACTGGACTACTAAAGTTGAATGAATCTCAACTTTCAATGTTATTGATGATGATTTCTAACTGGTTAAATTTTTAGAAAATGGTAACATGAAAAGAAACAAACTATGGTAGTTTAAGGTTTATACATTCACCAATAGAGGGAATATGTATTAAAAAATTCTTAAAGAATTATTTAAGCAACATAAAGTTATAGTTCTAACATAATAAGAGCCAGATTACGTGTATTGAGATATTTTTTTTAAATAATTTATGGAATGGAATGTGTTATATCTGTAAAGTTACAAAGAGTATAAATAAATTTTTATCTATTAAAAAAGATAGAGAAAAAAAAATTTCCTCACCATATTATTAATGGTTATTAATTATTTTAAAATTTTGATTTATAATGATGTTTCGGGTGAGAAACCTTAAACCATTATATGTTCTCAAAATTAATTTTATTTATATATAATCGATTGAAGTTGACAATAACCAAATACATTGGGAAAAATAAAATCACCCAATGAAAAAACTAAAAATATTTAAATATTAAAAAGATTAAATGGATGATCCCAAGTAAAAACTATGGTTTTTAAAATTTTTTATTTTTCTATGGAGTCCAAGGAAGAGTGGTGAGATTTTTTTCAATTCCACTAGATCTTGAACGACATGAGTGATAGGGTCTTTTTCTAGGGTTATATTAAAAATATTGTAATTTTTTTATCAGTTATTTCAAAAAAAAACGTTGATAAAGAACCATATCTGTCATCACTAAAATAGAAATTGATGATAAAACCACTCTTTTTGAGTTCTAACTCTTATCACTGAAAATTATAGGATTTTATCATCACTTTCAAAATAAATTTATACTGATATTTTTTGAAAGTAATTTTTATTTTAGCACTAAAAACCCATTAGTTATCAAAAAATATTTTGAATTTGATGATGTTCTAGATTTCATAACCTAGGAGGTGATGGCCGCTAAGCCCATCCATCCCCCTATGGAGTTGGAGGGACCACTATCATTCTTTGAGGGAACTCGGCCTCTCTCTTTCTCTCTAATTTTTTTCCTCGGTTTTATTCATTATTTAACTTAGATATTGCTTATCCCTAAGGTTTTATATTTTTTTGATGGATTCCCAAAATTATCCCTCACATACTTAGATTTCACTGAAGCCTCATTTCTTCTAAACCTA
Source organism: Viscum album (assembly GCA_963277665.1). Lineage (NCBI taxonomy): Eukaryota > Viridiplantae > Streptophyta > Magnoliopsida > Santalales > Viscaceae > Viscum > Viscum album. The sequence goes on along the minus strand of OY728158.1, from coordinate 352,018,273 downwards.
ATATTCATTATATGTTTCAATCAATGTTTTCCATCGGAGGATTTACATGACTGGTTTGTTTTCAAATATTGAGGACTAAAGAAATGATTAACTATGGGTCTTCTCAACAATATGAACGTGTTGATTTGCTTCTATTTGGAGAACTTCTTGGTCCATCCCTTATATATTTCCCCTGCAATTGAAATGGATCTTGTTTCTCCTTATTTGGTTGGAATTATGATTTTAACATGAAATGAGATACCATGACTATGGTGGTTTTTATTAGTTTTCTAGAGAATCCTTTTCCTTTTCAAAATCAATCCATTATTCTAAATTTAGTTAATTTGGTTAGTAGATATTTATGTTCTGATATTTTAAGTAGAACTATTTTCCATCCTGTTTCTCTGAAAATTTTGGTTGAGGTATATGTCTTAATAATGCTAATATATAATGATTGGATTGTGGTTGGGGAAGAGTTCTACTATAAGAAACATGTTTCTTTTGAGTCGTGGATTGATTTTTTCTCATCATTCATGAAAATGTGTCACTTGATGACAGTGTGTAGGAATGGGTTCATGAATCACTACCAGAATATAGATGAAAGTTGGGATGTAGTGGTAAGGGTATAGTATCTATTTCTGGTACAGGTTTGAAGGAAAATGTTCCAATATTTGTTTCTAGAAACATGTTTCTTTTGAATGGGGCATTGGATTTTTTTCTTCATTCCTGAAAATGGGTCACTTGATGGTAGTATCTAGGCATGGGTTCATGAATATATACCAGAAGACAGATGTAAGATATGGATGTAGTGGTAAGGGTATGGTATCCATTTCTGGTTTAGCTTTAAATGAACAAGTTAAAATATGTTTTTTCATTGGCTGAAGAAGTAATTTGGTGGTAGTGCACTTTGGATCTCTTGGGGGAGGGGAGTATAATGGGACAAAACTCCATACTGGACTCACATCCAAATAGTTGACTCTGAATGGAATAGAAATGGTTGTCACCATCCATATGGATGTGTCGGTTTTAATCATTGATTGGAGTGTGGTAGACATATATGGTATATTTGGATGTGATTTTAAGGGGGGTGAAACATGGCCTATGGAAATTAAAATAAATGCAGTTAAGGAGGCATCCAATGAGAACGTGGTTGGAATTGGTGATGAATTTAAACACAGTGAGGTTTTATAGTTTACGAGTGAAGAATATGCAATAGTCTATATATCCTATGGAGGAAGCTAGGGTTGGGTGAGTGCAACAAGAAGGGTGAGGCTGAGAGGGACTAGATAAACTATTATTATTAATAATATCTTTGATGATATGGAGGTTGAATGTATAGTTTAGGGATATGGGGATGAATTAAAAGTAAGAATGGGAATCCAAACCCCCATACCTACAAAGAACTTATATGGAGGAAAATCTTTTATGGGATAGGTTAGGAGGACCAGATATATGGCTATGTTATGGTGGATATTGTTGATGGTGTGCATGTAAGAAGCCTGTATAGTCTAAGGAGAAAGGAGTGGAATGGAAAAGGGATTTAGGGAGATGAATTATGTTAATGTGAAATAGGTATAATGTTTTTAAGGACTACTCTCAGTTACCTTATTTGAAAGGAACAAGTTCATCTAGAAAGAATAAGGATATGGATATTGAACCCATGTTTCATGGCTAGGAAGGTAAGAAGAGATGGAATATTCATAGTGAAAATCAGATAACGGAGTGGGGTGAGGCTAATGAACTATACTAGTGTGGTAGTATAATGGAAGATCTGATTTAGGAACTGTAAGTGACTAATAGTAAGGTTGAAGCATCAAATAAGTAGGATGGGGAAATGGGGGAGGCATGTGATCTTATTATTCATTTCAATGAAGAAATGTTAGAGGAGGAATCTGAGATCAATGCTATATTGGAGGAGGCCCATGGGTTGAATGATGGGATGATTCAAGTGGAATCTATTAAGGATTTGTGTGTATGTGTCAATAATAAAGATCATATTTTGATATGTGGCTTCAAAAAAAGAATATTAGTGTGGAAGATAATATCCGAACTTTGGAAAAGATTGCCATAAGTTTTAAATACCACATCGAGGATGACCCGGACACGAAGGCCACTGGTCTTCAATAGAGGATATACAGAGGAAAGGTTTCTAATAAACATAAACACGATTTCAATAATTTGGTGATATCTTATTGATTTTATTGATTTCATGTTCAGAAGAAGAATGGTTTCCCACTTTTTCCATAAAAGTTGCTTTCAAAATAAAAAGTTAATTTTCAGTCAGTTGATAAAGACTATATAAAATAAATTATAAAATATTAAACGAATATACATGAAAAATGAATAAATAATAAAAAAGGTAAAATTTATTTAGAATTATTAATGAATAGATAGTATTAAATTAATTAATCTAATAATTGAGTAAAATTGAATAAATAAAAATGAATAAATATCAAAATTATTAAAAAAATCCATGAGTTTATTAGTTATATAAATTATTAGAAATTTAAAATTAATTTATATTTATATGAAACGAAAACATATTAAATATGTACATTATAACCATATTATAAACCTTAGATGAAAAATAATACATATGTATAAATAAATATAAAAAATAATGAAATTACAGTAATATTAAAAGGAAAAATTGAATAAATTGAATAAATTATAATGAAGAGTTAAAAATAAATTACATTAGTTGTGAATAAATGAGACTAAATAATATTAATTTAATGTTTGTTAAAAAAGTTTTAAATTAAATAACTAAAAATCTGTAGATTACAAAAATATTAAAAAATGAAAAGGTATTATTAATTATTTAAATAATTAAAAAAACTAAAATTTAATATTTGATAAAATGAAAATGAATAAATATTAATTATATAAATCACATCCATATTAAAAAAATTAATTTATAAACAAATATAAATAAATATTATATATGGATAAAATTACAAAAAATATTTAACAATTAAACTTTTAAAAATAATAAATTTTAAAAAAAATTAAAAAAAAATATTTTTTATTAGGTAATATATTATATGAATAAATTTGAAAGAAAAAATTATTGAAAATTTATAAAAATTATATTTTTAATAAAAATAAAATTATTGAATAATATATACTAATTAAAAATAATATATATATATATATAATATAGTTTGTTATAAATTTATTTCTAAAATAAATATTAAAAAATGAATAAATTAAATAAATATTATGTGTGTGTACGTTCTATATGAAAATGAATTAATTACATATATGTATGTTTCAAATTAAAGTAACACATCTTTGATATATGTTAAATTAGAAAAACTTCATTTAATTAAATTTCCTTTACTTGATACGTTCACTTTATGTTTTTAATGATTTTTAATTGTAAATTATGAACCATATTTCACTAAGTATGTGACTTATATAATATAAATGTACATATTTTGTATTATATGAATCATATATAAGGATATATTATATATAATGTCATATATATTTATATAAATATATTTCAATATTCAAAAGATTAAATATACTAATGACCAATTACATATAATTAGGGTAAATATTAATACATTAAAAAAATATTAAATATTTTGTTTAATCAATAAATTATAAAAAATTAGAAAAAATTAATATTATTTCTAAACTATCAGACAACCTTTATTTATGAACAGTAATATAGAAATCACAATCATCAGGTATAAAATTGGCCTTTTCATTTCTAAAAAGCATGAAGCCTTTATCATCACTAATAAATGACCCATTTATCAGTTCTCATAAAGAACCCCTTTAATGGTGATTTTGTTAGCACTACTAAAGGGCCTCAAAGATGGTGAAAAATATAAAGTTCTCCACCATCTCTATTACATAACTAGACTAGAAAAATAAAATCAAATTGGAATATAAATATTGATGAAAACTAGAATGAAATATAAATATTATAATTTCACAATCATTTTAAATCAAAATTTACATACAAGATATTTTCATTAATGTGATATTTGAATTTAATTAAATTAAATTAAAATACAATATAAATTATCAAAATATTTATAACAAACCTTTTTCAACAATAAATTTTTATTAAAACCATGCCCCAACAATAAAAAATGTTTTTTAGTAACCGTAGATAAAAAATAAACAAATTTTTATTTTAATATAATTCATATATGATAAGTTATATTGTTAATTGATATGAATTTTAATGATATGATCAGTAATACTATTAATTTTATTATTAGTTCTTGTATATTTAATTTTATATTAGTTTATATTTGTTAAATATTCCATTAATTGATAATTATAAGATCAATTATTAATTACATTGTTGATTAACATATTATAAATTATATTGATAATTACATAATGTTTTAATTATATTATTAGTTATTGAATTTTGTAATTACCAAAATTGTTCTTAAAAATTATATCATTAAACAAAATTAACATTTTTAAATTGAAATCAAGAACATTTATGATCCCACACACATTATGTTTGAGATTTTCATTAATTATTTATAGATAATTAACTTAATGTCAGAAAAAATAATATGATATCATTTAATATATTTTGACAACGTAACATGTGGTTTAAAGTTAAATGAATCTTTTATATTGAAAAAACTCAGTTGGAGTTATACCAGACACATTATATGTCGGATTGATGTGGAGTTGACTCCTACATGTCATAAATGAATTATGGACAATCTTGTAAAATATTTTAACCAATTAGATTTTATTTACTCGATTATGGTAATATGATTCTAATTTTAAACTAAAATTAAACATTTATATTTCAAACACACCCATTAATTCATACCGACCACAACATGTGGCAGGTTCACATTAGGTTGATTCTTATACATCAAGAATGAATTATGGATCATTGGTACAAAGTTTGAAAACAATAGGAGTTTGGTTTCTCAATTTTTTCTATGTGATGTATGTTTTAAAAATAAATTACACTATTATAATTATAACAAACACATTGAGTCATACGTACCACAGTGTGTGTCGGATTAACTTTTGATTTTTAACTATAATCACAAATCAATTATGGATCATTTTATTAATGTTAAAAAATATTCAGTCCTTTTTTTCATAATTTTTTCTTTTTTATTTGTATTTTAAACTAAAATACTACTTTTATATTGAAATCACTAAATTAGAGTCATGTTAGACACATCGTGTGTCATATTGATAGGTGGTTGATTATAACATGTCACATGTGAATTATAGATAAATTTCTTAATGTTTAAAAATAATTAAAGGTCGTTTTCTCAATCTTGGCTATGTAATGCATGTTTTAAACTAAAATGGCACTTTTATATTGAAAACATGCATGTTGATTCATAAAAACCATATCATGATTCTGATTGACATGAATTCTTTTACTATACATATTAAATGTGTTGTGGATTTTTTCACTAATGTCTGAAAATAATCTGAGATTTTTTATTGGATTTGTCTGTAATGACCCAAAAATTCTCATTTTCTTGAGAGTACAACGAGTCATTAATCATCCTTAAGCATCATCCCCAAGATGCCAATGTCTAACAATAAACACTGAAGGGTTCAAATATAAGGGGGGTATGATTTACCCTTCAATAAATAAATCAATAAACAAACCTACCATAACCAAGAATTAAATATATAATGCATGAACAAATGAAAGACAACTCAACAACTTCATGTATCTCAAAACCACATAAATTTATAAAAAAATAGAATAATAACCAAGTATCAATGTACACGGTGGATAAAAGACATAAGACTCTCAAAAGACCACAAGACTCCACTCTCCACAAGCTCCAAGATCCACAGTATCTGAACAACCCAAACATCACAAGGTAGTTCTAAAAACTTGGGAAACATTACCTTTTCCCTTGTCCTAGAATATAGCATCTTCAAAATCACCGTGGTTCCAAATCAGGGGTGAGTATAAAACTCATTAGGTTCTCTCAAATGACTTCCCTACTCACTCCACTATTATAGAAGCATTAGAAACAATTATATAAATTAGTTTCTATAAAACAATTTCTCAAAAATAGTTCATAACATAATATAAACACGTTTCTAAAACCATTCATTACCAAAAGCATACAAGTGCAATTTTAAAAAAAATTCCTAGAAATATATTTCTCCAGAAATATAACTAAACATGATTTTAGACCATTTAACAATATCCCTTTTTGGTATACCCAAATATTTCAGAGAAACCCATGAAACCAACCAAGCATGCTATGTTATGACAGTTCCATACTCATGAGTGGTTTCTCATCTATCTACCAAGTCATCCCAAGGGGATTATTTCTTATGTGTCATTTAACCTTTGGCACTGAGCACATGTTCATATTTTTACTAAGCCCTAGAAATTCAATGTGTACTTTATATCTTGCGTTCCACTTAACCTTTGGCACTGAGCTAATGTAATATTTCAACCAAGCCCTAGGAATAAAATATGAACTCACCCACCAATATGACAAAAGATCATGCCAAAAAAACCTTATTAATAAAAACAACCTTTTATTGAAAACCAATTTTATAAAAGTCATTTCAATAACAAAACATTTCAATAAAACACCCCTTTTATTGAAAATTGATTCTATCAAAGTCATTTCGATACCAAATCATTTCAATAAAACAATGTTTTTATTGAAAACCATGCATTCATCAAACCATTTAACAATTCAATTAAATGAATTATTTATAATAATCATTTACAAATCAATAGGCTATATCACTTATCACAATAATTCACCAAGATTTCACAATTTCATTAAGACCATAAATAATTTCTAAAAAATATTTATTCCATGCTTTCCACAATCAATTCCATTAAAATAAACAAACTTGACACTAATACAATAAATTCTATCAAGAGGAGTCGAGAGAGAAGCCTCCTACCTTAAAGATTTTGACAAAAACCACAAAGAACAAAGAACCCTCAAGAAAATCGGGTTGATTCTCAAAGAACCCACCTTAGATCTCTTCTCCTAAAAAGACTGAGACCAAATATCATCATATTTTTTATCCACACATCTATATTTAATCATAACGGGCATAGATCTATGAATCCGAGAGATGAGGAGAAGTATATATATGTAGATCTAAGAAACAAAACAAGATCAAAGAAGATTGATCACTTACCTAAAGAATTCGGATTCGATTCACCAAGGGAAGCCTTCTGATTTCCTCAAAAATGAAGGGACAAGCTTTTTTGACATAGGAGAAGAAAAATTCAATGTAATGGCCACTCAGGAAACAAACTATCCACTTAATGGAAAAAACGCGTGAGATCCACTTTTTTGGGATCTCACTAAAGTGTCTTCACAGTTAGTTTTCACGGTTAGACAAACCATGCGCTAACTGTGAATTAGACACTGCCTAGGAATTCCCTCGCATAACTTCCTCACACGGTCTCTCTAACCGTACTCTGACCATGCAGGAGCCACTACCACAAAATGACCAACTACACATGGTTTGGACCCATGGTTAGACAAACCATTTGCTAAATTTTTGAATTCCCTTTTTCCTCAAAACATCATTCAGAGTTCTCTCAAATCTCCCATTCATCACCCTTAACATTATAACCATGAAAATCATCAAGTTAGGGTTACATACCTAAAACCGAGGATTTTACATATTCCCCATCATTGGTTTCTACATCCTCAGAAAGTAGAAAACCCTTACCCATCTGAAAGACTTCCAACCACCACTCCTTCACTTCTTTTTTACATTCCCATGTATCTTACTGAATATGACCATGCTTCCATAAAACTAGAACTAGACCGATGCTTTTTCTACACAATACGTTCTCTTGTCTATCCAAAATCTGTACCTGGATATGTATCAATGAAGCATCAATCTCTAGGTCAACGTGATCCCATCTGATCACATGGTTAGGATCAGGCTTATACTTTTTCAACTAAGAAACATGGAACACATTATGCACCAAACTAAACCTTGGTGGTAATTCCAACCAATATCCCACCTCTCTAACCCATTACGGTATCTCTAAACGACCTAAGTATCTAAGATATAGATTTCCATGCTTTCTAAAATGGCGATTTCCATGACTTGAAGATATCCTCAAGAAGACATAATCACCCACAGAGAATGACAATGGTCTTCTATGGTGATCTGCATAAGATTTATGGAAACTCTAAGCTGTATCTATCCTTTTTCTGATCAAATGGATCTTCTCCATTGTTTCTTTGACAAGGCATGGCCCAACTAGTGATGTTTCTCCTATTTCCACCTATCATAGTGGAGAACGATAAGGATTCCCATACAATGATTCAAACAGAGCCATGTGTATTGAGTCCTACTAGCTATTATTGTATGAGAATTACACCAAGGGTATATGATCTAACCATGAGCCACCATAATCCATTACACAAGCTCTCAACATGTATGTCAATGTTTCTATCTTCCGCTCGTATTTCCAATCTGTTTGAGGATGATACGCCATGCTCATAGTTAACTGGGTCCCAAGAGCTTGCTGTATGGATTTCCAGAAAAGAGACATAAACCTTGTATCTCTGTCTAAGACTATTGAAACTGGTACGTCATTCCTCTTTTCCACTTCTAGGATGTAGATTTTTTATATATCTTCCATGTATGAGTTTCACATATAAGGATGAAATGGGCCAACTTGGTAAGCCGATTCACTATCACCCATATGTAATCGTGTTTCCGGACCATTCATGGAAGATATGTAACAAAATCCATCACTATCTACTCCCATTTCTACACTAGGATATGTAAAGACTACAACATTCCTACTGGTCTCTGATGCACTTCTTTAATATACAGACAAGTTATGCACCGCGAGACGTACTCAACTACCTTTTTTTCAACTTTCTCCACCAAAACTGCTCCATTAACGCCTTATACATCTTCTCTATACCAAGATGTACAACCTATCTTGAATGGTGGTAATCGTGAATGGCTTGTTCCTGATAAGATATTTGTACAACTATCTGATCTCTAAAGCACAAAAAGGAACTCCCATCATGTTTTTAACCCTCAATGGTCTCCCCAACATTTAGTTTTAAAATCAACACCAGACATTCCAAATTATATTTTTGTTCCTCTTTCACCACAGTTAACAAATTAGGAACAAGTGTGGCCAAAAAGAAAACCACAACATCACCTTGGTCTTCACATTCCACATGCATTTCTGCTAAGACTGACATTAACTACCATTCATCTAAAGCTTCTTTCACCAACTTAGTATATGAATTTATACTCAATGCATCTTCCACCAAATTTTATTTTCCTAGTGTATACATAAATTAAAACTATAAAATTTAGAGCTACTCTATCCATATCTTTTACCTCATATTCAAATATCACTATGAGAAAATGTATTTCAAGATTTTGTGATCCATGAACACATTGAATTTCTCATCTAGGATGTATTTTCTCTATGTTTTCAAGGAATGGACAACTGCAGCTAAATCCAAATCGTATGTTGGGTAATTATTTTCATGCACCCTAAAATTCCTTGAACCCTATGAAACCACATGGTCTCCTTTCAGGAGATCACAACCCAACCATAATCCTGAAGCATCACAGTAAACCACATACCCCTGTCCTGGTTATCGAACAATCAAGATGGGTTCTGATGTAAGATGAACTTTCAACACCTATAAATACTTCTGGGATTCCTCTTTCCATTGGGATGGAGCATTCTTCTTTGTTAGAGCGGTCACTGAAAATTCTAATCGTGAGAAATCAGGAAAAAAGATTCGGTAGTAACCAGTTAGACCAAGAAAATGTCATATCTCGAAGACATTATTTGGTGGTTTCCATGAGATAACAGATTCTATCTTTTTAGGATCCACATAAATGCATTTTTAAGAAATGACATGGCCAAGAAAACGTACGTTCTATATCCAAAAATCACACTTTGATAATTTGGCATACAGAAGGAGATCTCTAAAGATTTGTAAACTGTTTCCAAGAGCTCCTCATGGTCATCCGTTGTCTTTGAATACACCATGTTGTCGTCCAAAAACACCACAACAAAAATAATTCTGATACTGCTAAAATATATGATTCATCAAATCCATGAATACTAATGGTGCGTTCATTAGACCAAAATGAATTAATACATATTCATAGTGGCCATATCTGCTACTGAAAGATGTCATTGAAATATCTTCCTTCTGAACTCACAATTGGTGATATACTGATTGCAAGTAAATCTTAGAGAACAACTGAGCTCCCATAATTGATCAAATAGATCATCAATTCATTGAAGTGTATATCTATTATTTATCATAATTTCGTTAAGCTTATGATAATAAACACGCAACCGAAGAGTTCTATATTCTTTGTTCACGAACAAAACTCGTGCTTCCCATATAGATGTACTTATCCGAATGAAACCCTTTCTTTCCAACTCCTCCAACTGCACTTTTAATTCCCTTAAATCTTTTGGTTCCATCCTATTAAACATAAGGGAAATAATAATATTCCTCGGAAGGAGAACAATCATAAACTCCACTTCCTTTAGAGGCGGTAACCCTATAAATTGCTTGGGGAAGAAATCTTGAAAATGAACCACAACTGCTGGAAAATTATTTTCCTTGATCTCTTCCATTGATGTCAAATTCAACACTGCCAACTGATAAGTTATTGTTCCCACCGTTGGTTCCAACAAGCTATTTTCACCTATATTTACCATCCTCTCTCTTCTGAAGAGATACTTGATGTCATCCTCATTTATGAACCTAATTATTCTTCTATAACATTCGATGTGATCCTTGAACATTTTCAACCAATCCATACCCATGATTACATCATAGACATCCATGTCTAACATCGAGAAATCCCATTTCATCTCAACTCCATCAATAGTTATAACACATTATCGACACACAAAGGGTTTACATTCTCTTTCACCATGAGAAGTTTTCAGTTTTAAAATATATGGAATCATTCGTAACTTTAATCATAAGGAATCAACAACATTAGAAGCAATGAAATAATTTGATACACCAGTATCGAAGAGAACTTACACAAGGGTAAAATTTAAAAGAATCACACATGTCACTATAGATAGTCCATCTTGATCAGAGACCATCATCTACTCAGCTCCATACAATTGATTTGTTGCTGAATTATTCTCCTTGTTTTCTTTATGAAATTTTCATTGATTTGGAGTCATGGTATTTCAAGAGTTGCCATGTCTAGCTCTGTTATTCTAATGATATTGAGTCTAATGTCCTGATCCTTTTAAAGAATAAAATGCTTACGATGCCTGTGAAGTGTCCCAATCACCTGACCTTGGAGCACTGTGACAATAGTATTGAAGATGTACCATATTGTTTCAATTATGAAATTATCTATGTTGTGATGTACACTATCTGATTATGTGTTACAGTGAACCCCATTGAAAGGAACCTTCTTTGCTCTGGGTTCATGGAGGAAGGTTCACTGATCTCGCTGTCTGATTCAGATTTCCACTTCCAACTTGAAGATAGGTGTCCCTTTTCCGCTTTCTCCCATCAGTTGGATGCCCACCATTCCTTTTAGGTATCATCATTCCTCCTCCTATCGATCCTGAGATATCACATTCAACCATAGTTTCTCTATTAACCATCTCTGTATAATCCCTAATACAGAGAACCACAATCTTCGATCAAATCTCCTACTTTAACCCTGATTTGAAGATGTGTTCCTTCAAAGACGCACTTGCTACAACCTCTGGTGAAAATGGACTAAATTCATGAATTCAGCTGCATACACTGTGACAAAAAGACTCTACTATTTCGGGATGAAAAAGTTCATGGTTTTTTGGATCCTGAACGTATGATGATATAATTGTTTGTTGAATAATTCATCAAAATCCTCCTTGTAATTCTTTCATCCAATTTATCCTTCACTGCTAAATACCACCACTTTTATGTAATATCATTGAGAATATAGGTCTCCATCTTTACTTTGATCTCTAATGGTGTGCCAATGAAATTGAAGATATTATTCATCCTTTTCATCCACACCTCCTCTTTCTCGTGTTCAGAATAACCTCAAAAGTTAGGTGGATTTTCTTCATGAAATAAGTTGTATGATCCACATGTCATGGATGATTCCTACAGTTTATCGTATCCGGAACTTGAAAAGCCTAATAAATACTTTTAACCAACTCTTGGTTCACCCGTGGTTCAGGTGAACCCACATTCTCTGTAGCCTCTTTGGGTTGGTTTCAATGATGCCTAAAAATTTCCATTTTGTAAAACTATAACAAACTCTATCAATTTCCTTTTCTAAAAACTGATGTCTTAGCATTTAAAATTCTATCGCATCAACTATCACAACATTGTCTTCCAAAAACAACATTTTTCCATGTTCAAACATTATTTAAAATCAACCATTTGGTTTAAAAATCTAACCATTTTCAAAATACAACAAGTATCCTCTTTTCAAAATCATTCATTTTAAAATAAATTCTTCTTTTTTAAAAACAATTACATCTATGCACAAATTTATAAATCATTTCTCAAAATGAGATATGAAATCCTAGTGGGAATTCATTCCTATATAATTTATGTCATGCTCATCTCATTGGATAAACCTGTGACAAGGATATTTCCAACATTCTAGAAGTGTATCCAAAACACTTATGTACCCAACACCTTGGTAACTTGAAGTTCAGCGTAAATGGGTTAGCTAAGTTCTTTTATGTTATAAATTTCATGTTCCGACAATCCTACTCCTATCTGAGATTCCAAACCAAATAATAAATGAAAAGTAATTCCAACTCCAAGACCCAGAACACAAATGATTTGTACTACAAGAGAAGGACCAGACTGATACCATTTGTAATGACCTCAAATTCTCATTGGCATCAGAATATAATGAGTCGTTACTAAGCCATAAGGGAAATCCCCAAGATGCTAAAGGCTGGAAATAAATGTTTAATGGTTTCAAATACAAGTGGGGACAATTTACCCTTTAAGAAATAAACTAATAAACCAACCAACCATAACCAAAAATTCACTATATGATGCATGAACAAATGAATGACAACTCAACAACTTCTGTTATCTCAAAACCACAACAAAGTATAAAAAACTGAATAATAACCAAGTATAAAAGTACACAGTATATAAATGAAAAAAGACTCTCAAAAGAACACAAGACTCCATTATCCATAATCTCTAAGCTTCATAATCTTCAAACAACAAACCCATCATGAGGTAGTACTCAAAACACAGGAAACATTACCTTTTCCCTGTCCTAGAAGATAGCATCTCCAAAAGCACCAAGGTGCCAAAGCAAGGGTGTGTATAAAATTCATCAGGTTCTCCCCAATGCCTTACCTACTCACTCCATTAGGATATAAAAGTTAGAAATAATTATATAAAATAATTTATAAAAAACAATTTCTCAAAAATAGATCATAACTAAATATAAACAAGTTTCCAAAACCATTCATTACCAAAAACATACAAGTTCAATTAAAACCAAATTTCTCAGCAAGATATTTTTCCAGAAATATAACTAAACAAGAATTAAACCCATTTTACAATATACCTTTTTGGAATACCCATCCTTTCCACAAACCCATGCAAATAACCAACCATACTAAATTATGATGTTCTATACTCATGATTGGTTTCCCATCGATCTATCATGTCGTCATAAGGTAATTTTTTCCCTTGTTCCATTTAACTTTTGGCAGTGAGAACAAGGCCATATTTTAACCAAGCCCATGAAATGAAAAATGAACTTTATATCTCATGTGCCATTTAACCTTTGGCACTAAGTACAAGGTCATATTTCAACCAATCCCTAGAAATTCAATATTAACTCACACACCATTATTCCTAAGGATCATGCCAAAACACATTTAAAATAAAAACACCCTTTTTATTGAAAACCAATTCCATCAAATTCATTTCAATACAAAACCATTTCAATAAACCACCCCTTTTATTGAAAACTAGTTCCATAAAATAAATTTTAATTCCAAACAATTTCAATAAAACACCCTTTTATTGAAAAAAAAGCATCAAACCATTTAAAAATTCTAGAAAATCAAAATTTTGAAATCATCATTTTAAATTCAAAAGGCTAAATCACTTTGTATAATAATTCACCAAGATTTTACAATTTCACTAAAACCATAAATCATAACCGAAGAAGATTTATTCCATGATTTTCAAAATTAATCCAATTCAAATAAACCAATTTGAAACTATGCCTATAAATTCTAGAAAGTGAATTCAAGAGAGATGCCTCCTACCTCAAAGTTTTTTATGAAAACTACAATTAATGAAGAACGATCAAGAAAATCAAGTGGATTCTCTATGAACCCACCTTAGATCTCTTATCCTAACAAGAACAAGAGAAAATCTCATCATATTTGGAATCCACACACCTAGATCTACCCATAACAGCCATATATCTAAGAAGATGAGAGGAGAGGAGAAGTAGATCTATGTAGATCTAAGAAACTGAATAAGAACGTAGAAGAACGATCACATGCCTCAAGAATCCAGCTTCGATTTTCCAAGGGAAGCCTTCATATTTCCTTCGGAATGATGGGAGAACCCTTTTGAGCCTTAGGAGAAGAAAAATCTAGATTTATGGATGCTTAGAAGAAAAAATGAGCCACTTACAGGCAAAACATGTGAGATCCACATTTTTAGGATCTCACATAAGTGCCAGCACGGTTAGTTCGCACTGTTTGGCCTCACAGTTAGACAAATCGTATGCCGGCCTTGTGACATCCCTTTTGCCTCAAAACATAATTAAAAGTTCTCTTGACTCTCCCATTAATCCCCCTCAACATTATAACCATGAAAAGAATCAGTAACGGTTACATACCAGAAACTAGGGGTACTACATTCTCTCTATGACACATGTTGTAAAATAAATCGATACTTTTATATTGACAACACACAATTTGATTCATATCGAGTACATCATGTTTTAGATTTATGTGTGGTCGATTCTAACTCATAAAAAATGAATTATGGATTGTTTTCTAAAATTTTGAAAAAAAAATCCAATCTCATTTTCTTCGTTTTGAAAATGTGGTGCACATTTTAAGCTAAAATGAATCTTTTATACTGAATACATTCCCTCGAAGTCATACTGGCCAACTTGTGTGTCAGAATGATATGTAGTCAATTTATACACATAAAAAATGAATTATGTATCATTGAACTATTTTTAATAAATTCATTTCACATTTGTCTATTTTTTCTAGGTGGCAGGTGTTTTAAACTAAAATGAAACTTTTATATTGAAAAAATTCACTTTGAGTCATTTCGGTCACATCATGTATTGGATTGACATGTGACTGGTTCATAATTGTTGTAAATGAAATATAGATATTTTTTCTATTTTATGAAACAATGCATGACCATTTTATCATTTTTGGATATTTGATGTGCATATTAACTAAAATTAAACTTTTAAATTGAAAAAACACACTATGATTCATACCAAACACATTGTGTGTAGGGTTGACATGAATTCAATTTATATATTCCTTATATTAATTATGGATAATTGTCATAATGTTATAAAAAAATATTATCTTCTTTTAAATTTTTTAGATATGTGATGCATGTTTTTATCTAAAATAATAATTTTATATTGAAAATTCACACAATGAGTCATACCAACTACATCATGTGTTGTAATTATGTGTGGTAAATTCATACACATAAAATTGAATTATTTATCATTTTCGTAATGTTTGAAAATAGTTCGTGCTCATTTTCCCAATTTTCACATTTTGATGCACGTATTAAACAAAAATGGAAAATTTCTATTGAAAATACATGCTTGGAGTAATACCAAAAAAGTCATGTATTATATTAATATATGATCTGTTATTACATGACAAAAATGAATCATGGATAATTTTTCTAATTTTTAAAGACAATATGATCTAGTTTATATAGTTTTGTCTATTTAATGTGTGTCTTACCCAAAAAATACACTAATAACATGAAATTTGTGTAATACCAAACTTATCATTTTTCATATTTATGTAAAGCCAATAATTTATTGACATGGAATAATTTTGTACATTTCCATTATGTTTGAAAATAATCAGAGACTATTTGATTGTTTTTGTCTATGTGACGTGCAATATAAACTAAAATGATTATTTACGTTAAAAAAGGTACTTTTAGTCATACTATTCACATCATGTGTTTTATTGACATGTAGCCAATTATTATATGTCATGCATGAAATAAGTATTTTAATTATAACATTTGGAAATAGTTCAAGATTTTTTCCAGGGTTTTGGATAAGTGATGCATTTTTTAATCTAAAATGACACTTTTTTAATGAAAAATTTCACATTAAGTAAAACTGGACACAGTATGTGTTGGATTGAAATAAGGTCAATTCATACTCACCAAAAATGAATTATAGACCATTTTATTGAATTATAAAAACAATATATGATAATATTCTCATTTTTGGATGTGATATGTGTTTTTAAAACTAAACTGACACTTTTAATAAAAAAAAAAGACCCACTTTGAGTCATACCATCTACATCGTGTGTCAGATTTATGTATGGTCAATTCCTATATGTCAAAAATAAATTATGCATTATTTTACTAAAGATTGAAAAAAATATGAGATATTTTACTCAAATTTTAAAATATAACATGTGTTTTATTCTAAAATGAAACTTTTAAATTGAAAACACATACAAGGATTCATTTGAGTCACATCATGTGTTAGATTGGCCTTCAGTAAATTCCTATACATCAATAATTATTTATAGATAATTATCCTTTTTTGGATAGTTTGATCTCGTTTAGGTGTTTTTTATATGTGACATTTTTTAGAGTAAAATGAGTATTTTAATGTGAAGATGTTCACTTGGATTCATAATGGCCACATAATGTGTCAGGTCAATTTGAAATTGATTCCTACACATCCCACATGAATTATCGATTGGTTTCCAAATTTTTTACAACAATATAATCTCATGTTCTTGGTATTGATAATGTGAATTTCATTTTAAACTAAAATGACAATGTTATATTGAAAACAGGTATATTGATTCATACTAACCACATTGTGTGTCAGGTTGATGTGAATTAAATTTCTACATGTCAAAAATTAATTATTGATTTTTTCCAGAATTTTGAAAATAACGTGCACTCATTTGATCAGTTTGGAAATGCAAAAAAAATTTAAAACTAAAATGACACTTTTTTATTGAAACATGGATCATTGAATCATTCTAGAAACATGGTATGTAATATTGAAATGTGATAAATTCCTACACATAATCTATAAATTATGGAAAATTTACTAAAAAATTAAAACAATCAATGTTCATTTCATATGTTTTGAGAATGAGACATCTGTTTTAAACTAAATTACCTTATAGAGTTCAATCATCCACCCAAAATTCTCAACTTCTAACCCCTGTTTGACTTCCTTCAAATATAATTCCATGATTCTACATTGATCATTAGATCATAATATTAGAGATTAATCACTATTAATATTTATAGTAACATTCCTTGGCATGTATTTGGATGAATAAAATGTGAATTTGAAGGAATTAATTATTAATTTTTATCATGGGGTGTAAGTGATTATAAAAGATCAAGGACCATTTTTACATACTCATAACAAGACAATAAGACACAAAATGAAAATGATAATCCAAGGAGCATGGAAGTACCTTTCCTAGATTTTGGTAATATGACTTCGGGTTTATTGGTAAAAGGATCCTTTACCCATTACCCTCTCACCATTATCTTTATTACATCCTCAATGTACAATCTCTCATGAGAAAAATTTTCTTCATGCATGTTACTAGCTCAACCAAAATTTGTAAATTGTAACCTTCCATGATACATATCCTTGATAAATTGATCAAATAAGTATTTATTTGTAGCTTCATCACTATATCATTTTGTAGTTTCTACCAATTCAAACAAACACCTAAATGAAGAAAACTAGTGAAAAGTTTGAAAATAATTCAAGGCCAATTATGGAATGATAATATACCCTTTAGAACCATTTAAGAATTATAGTAACAATGGTATGGTTGTATTTGTCACATGATATGTAGGATTAAAAAAATATATCAAACATGTTTGATAGATGTCAGACTTCATCTATAGATGCAAGAATAATTGAATGTATCTAAAATTATTTCCCATCATGTTTGGGCCTATTATGAATATTCTTTTTCTATTTTTCCCAGATGCAACACCCTCAACCAAATGATTCATACTATTTTCATCAATAATAGGAACAATAAGTGGGGGAGGATCATAAAATATCTGGACTCAATATATTATGTAAAATTATTTATAGTGGGGTTCAAATTTCATTAGAATGATGGTAGGGTCAAATCATAAAAAACAAGGTGTGTCGTAATAAAAAAATTATGTTTATAATAAATATATAACTAAAATATTTCAAATATTATATAAAATTTTTATATGTTAAGGTAATTTATATGTATTATTATGTTGATGCATCAAATTCCAAATGTATCTATAAAGTAAAAACGAGTAAAATATCACAAATATAATAAAAATATCCCCTCATTTTGATGTCAAAAATCATTCTAACGCCATGTACTCTACCCAATAACATTTAAAAAAATATGTATTCTCTTCATTATGTACACTCTATGTTATCCTAGTAGTAATGAGAATATATAAACAAAAACATATTAAAAAATATTTTAATTTAAATCATAATTTCCTTGTTAAATTACATGTTTGTGGATGCTAGTTTTTTATGGTATATAATATCCTTTAGAAATTTTCAAAATTAATATCAACAAAATTATTGTTATTTTGTTTTGTACACTATAAATAAATTTAAAAAAACAATTGAATGGTTTTCAAAGATGGATTCATAAATAAATATTATAATATTAACCATATTCTATTTACATTTGAAGAAATCCTTAGGCTTCTTATATTTACTTCATAGCCTCATACCCTGATTTACCCAATATTTATAGATCACCCTACCATAAAAAAATATTTTCAAAACAAAAAATCAAAATTAATAAATTAAATTTTATCTAAAAAATATTGATTCTAGTACATTAAAAATTATCAATACACATCATGTGTTGTTGTTTTGATGGAAATACAAGATTTGGATCTAAAAAAATAAACATTTAGTGTATCCAATTTTATTTATATTATCATCCAGTGATTCATAAAAAAATAATTAATGAAATATATACATATATTATATAATTAAATTATAGAGTTTTACCCATGAATTTTAGCCATCAAGAGAGGTTCACCATTTGTTATTTTTTTTAAAAACCATTCTTAGTTCACTATTTCTCTCATTAGTTTCTTCTTATTACAAACAATATTTTTCTTTATAAATGATATAGTTATTAATGTTTTCAACTCTTACTTCATTGATTTTTCTCTTTATATACTAGTAATATATACAGCAGTTGAAAATATGAATAGTTATTAACTATAATTGACATAGTATAACTTTTTTCGGAAAAAAATAAAATGAAAATATACGAAATTTATGCTGGATTTGGTTCCCTATGACCAACTTTTTGTAATTTTATTACATGTATATTCAAATTTTTGAATAAAAATTAAACATCTAATTACATATTGTTCAATATTCTATAAGACTGTAATGTAATAATGTCCGAGATTTTTTTTGTATTGATAAGGTCATAACAGTTCCCCACTATGATGAGAAACATGAAGTCATAATAAAGTATTCTTAATATAGATCTTTCGTTGGATAATGTACTATGATGGGACACATAGTATATAGATCATTAAGTGAGAGTAATCATTAGGGGATGATGATTATTCTCATAATGTTCTTACATTGTAATCTCTATGATGGGAGATTATGAAAACATAACAACCAATTAGAATTTCAAATATTTTGGTCTCATCAAATATTCCTATTTCTGAGTGTGTTTAATGGTCCTCAGACATTAATATTATCATTAATTCATGTCATGACTAGCGCACTTATATTTTCTCAAAAAAACCCTGACAACATAGGTTCGCAGTGAGGTAGGGTACACCGGACACGTCACAATTGACAAGTCATTAATTGATAAGCCAAGGACATATTTTTAACTTCCATATTTATAGAATATGATATGTGGTCTCTTTTATTAGAATATAACTGTTGTCTTAAATTACATGGAAATGGAATAACAATGTGTTTATTCTAAATGGACAAAGAGAGACATATCAAGCATATAGGTTCGTAACATGGATGTGAAAACTTCTTGATGAGATATTTTGATAATTGGAATATATTTCACAGGGATCATTCATATTTGGTTTTCATAATTGTGAAATTAATATTTTTCTCTTGGCTTCTATGAACCATTCCTAGATAGTAATTTTAGACTTTAACAAATCCCACCTAATACCAATGAGAAATAATACTAGAGTTCAATAAACTATGTTTTTTCGTTGACCTTGATTAAATTCTATTTGATTTTAATTAATGGAATAAATATTATTCTAAAGGATATAGAATAATTTTTACACACATTTTATTGATCGCATATATTAAATACATATGTCTTCACTCAATTGTGAAGAAAAATTATTTTATTTATTTTATTTAATATTTAAGAAATTTTTATTTACTTGATTTTGAATAAAATATTTATCTAAGAGAATAAAATATTTTATTTGGGTATTCAATAAATTATAGAGGAGTTTAAATTGACTGAGACCACATTCAGTGAAAAATATTAATTAAGAATATGGTTAAATAATACTTGTTATTACGTAGGTTGTTGTTCACCACAAAATATTATTATTATTATTTCATCATGTGGAATGGTGTTTATTAACGGTAATTAAATAATTTAATGTCTAAAAATAATTAAAAATTTATTTTATCCAAAACCATTGCTCTATATATAGACGATTGTTCCTATTATGTATAGTCTCGACTAGTGTAATTGAAATTAGTAATTATTGCACACTACTAATTCTCTCTCAACTCCACCTTCACTATTTCTCTCCAGAATGATAAATACAAGGAATATTTTTATCAATTCTAATGAATGAGTGGTTAAGAACCAACAACACAAGACATTTGATTTTATGTACAAGCACACGAAGATCGAGTGGTATTGCACAAAGATCAAAAGAGCATGTGGGGTTCACTATTAGATTATCCCTGTATCATTATAATATAATGAATGAAATATAGAAGGGTGTATTCCAATGGTCAGAATTAGTCAACTAAGAAAAAACCTAAGCCTAGGTATTCATTTTATTAGATATTAAATAAAAAATTTATAAATTTTACATGAATGATCTTCACTCATGTTTTCATGAAATGATAATTAAAATAAATTTAAATTTATCACCAAGAAATACATTCTTATTCTGTATTGGGAATTAATAACTCATATAAGAGTGGTCACATTTAAATTTACTATTATTTATTTAATTGTTAATCAATGAAAATTTGTGGTTAGATTTTCATTTTTTTTATTATCCATTAATTCTTTTTAAATTTACACTCTTCCAAATATTTATCATGATTTATTCAGTGTTTCATTTCTATAATGGTTATATAATCATTAACGAGTGAGAGAGGTTTCCATCATGAATTTTCTAATTTTTATATGGAAATATATGGTTACATAGAGTGTACTTTAAATTACACGTTGTGTACCCTAGTGTGTTTCATTCATATGCACATAGGGATTCATAGTGTTCCATGTAGTAATTAAATGTGGTGTATACCGCATGTTAACTGGAAAACATGGGACATGGTTTTTGGATTACATTTTGTGTATCGGTGTACACATCACATATTATACAAGGGTTAGTGATGTAAATCGTGCAATATTTGTGTTCATTATACATGGTCAAAACCGCATGAGACTGACAACCGACAGAATTTATCACATAAATTACATGTATGCGGTGTACACAGTGTGTAGTTAATCAATTCCCACATCTTAAACACACAGAAAAGACAAAAGCGTTCATCCCAAACATAAGGTAAGTGGAACACACAATGTGTAACTGGTTTTTACTCACCATGTTGTTCATCTAGAGTACACACTGCAGACCCAGGCATGTACCTTGGATACGCAAAAATATAGATGCATGTCTTATGTATGGTTTGTGCATTCCATGTAGTCTACCATTAAATTAAAAAATTAAATATTATATGAAATTGATCATTACATCATTAAACCCTTATTTTATTGATTGGAAAACTAATGTGTGTTTAAAAAATTAATAATGACTTGAAAATTTATTAACTGCTTATTTAATTTATTGTAATTAATATGTCATTATTAGTTATACACTTTAATTTCCATGAGTTACATTAATTATGGGTATCTCTAATTATGTTTGGATGATCATTAAGATGAAAGGGATCTTATTAATTATTTCATCCGTTAATTAATTAAACTGAGTTCACCTAATAATAAATAATAGATAATAAAAGGAATGTTATCTAGTTACAATTGAATATTCATTTCATATATGATCATTCATGATATTGACCAAGACTTGTCTATGTGTTTGATTTTTTAACTTAATTTATTTCACGGGTTTGCAGTTATTTATTATTATATTAAATATGATGGCCTCTGATTCATCCATCCCTCCATTATTATGTTGTACCTTCATGTTCGAGGATATTTATGTAATCCCCTTTTAACTTATCCTTTGGTTCCCCTAAACTATGTTTGAGTCATAAATACACGTAAATGATAGAGTATCCAAATGTGTTTGGAGGCTGTTGAAGACAGAACCATTATGTTACTAACTCTGTTGATACACAGGTTGATAGTTGGAATGCAACAAATCATGCCATGGCTATAATTAGATGTTATTTCTCTCAGTAAAAGGTTTATTTACTATATTCTCATTAAATAAACCATTGGATAAAGCTCATAAAGGAATCATTTAATTGTTATTTTATTTCATTCTATATAATTATTTATTTTATGGATTCAAGTTCATGATCACATAAAAAAAATTATTAAAGTGAAATGAATGAAATTAAATGAATTAATTATGTGTAACCATTTTATCCATCATGGGTTATTAATTAAGTAAAATACACTTAATATCAACAAGAAATATAAAGGATAAAAGAAGATAATAATTTATTAATAGTTAATTATAATCCATCAATGAAATATTATGTCAGACTTGGACTTCCATTACATTCTTAGAAATGAAATCCGAGAAACTATGTGTTTTAACAACCATCCTTGGGACATCTACTTTTATTGTGAATTTTTAATGATTTTTATTGGTTGAATTAAAAATCTTATATCAATAGAAATATCCCTTACTAGACTTGATGTAACTTGGGGGGAATGTGTTGAAGAAATAAAAGTCAATATGTCATGTAAGGGAGTCCACTAAATGGATCATGGAGTTATCATCTCATAGTTTGTAAAGACATGGCTACCTAAACACCTTCTTGTATATTGACAAGCCTGCATTGGGGTTATGAAAAGGGGTATATGGATCCTTTACACTAGAATGAAAATGAAACTAGACATTCCTTATTCAATGGTGATGGCTATTTGGATTTGATAAAATACTTGGAGATTTAATAAAAATAAATAAGATCAAATTAATTTATTTTTTCTCATGTAATTTTTAATCAATAAAGTTACTAATAATATACTCTTTTAATTATAGAATAAAATTATAAACTCATCATCCACATTATCCCAACAACAAATATTTTATAAATACAACCGTATCACTTGTAGAAATTTTTAGGAGTTATTTAGCCACCTTCAGTTTACGCTACATCATGAAAAGAAAATCATAAATTCTAGAATCCACAATTATTGATCCTAATACTAAACATATGAGTGATGAAGATTTTTTGTCTTGAGAAACATTAGAGAGACGTGGTCGATGTTCAATTTTTTATGCCTTTTTATATGTCTAGTGAACTCATGAAGTCTCATGAAAACATGTATGCGTAAAAAATTCTTGAGAAACTCTATAGTATTTAACATTAGAGAGATATAAAGGAAACGTTTGTCATATCCCAGGAACTATTTCTTAGAAATCATGTAGAGGGTTCCCAAGATGGCCTCATGTGTCCAATCTTATTGGATACATTGAGAACACTAAGGTTCTAGGGTTTAAACACTCTGAAAATTTAGAACCAATATCATTATGGAATCATTACCTCATAGATTCTATATCTTTTTTGTAAATTTTAATAGGGAAAACCTTGAGAAGTCTCTTCTAGATATACTAACTCTCTTTCACTGTATCAATAAGGATATGAAGTAAAAAATTCCATCCATCCTTATGATAAAAAACAGAATTGGAAAGGGGAGATCATTAAACCAAAATATTATTCATACCCATACAACAAGAATAATATCAAGGTGAATGAAAGGGAATAGGGTTTTGTCTATTTCTCTTGTGACTATAAGGTCCACTGAAAAAAAACAGCACCCAACCAAAGCATTAAGGGGAAGATTCTGGCGTGTTTGTGATAAAGTGAAATTTTTTTATTTCTAAAAACTGGGTGTTAGATACATATTTTGGTTCTCACATATGTTTTCAAACATATTAAATAAGTATATTCAAGAAGTTTGATTAAGGGTATGTTGATCTATGAGTATCCAAAAGATACAAAATTGATGTTTTAGTTATTGGTGATTACCACCTCACATTTTTAAATAGAAAGATCATGGTATAAATGATTTTTTAATATGTTACTTTAGTTACCAAAAATATTATATCAGTATATATACTAGATGCATATAGTTTTATTTTCATGTCGGGAAATAAATATTGTGTCTCTTATAAAAATGATATTTTTATGGTAAAGAAAAATTAAATAATATCCATTATCTTTTGTACTAGACAAACCAAGTAATTTCAATAGATAAGGAAACTAAATCACAAGACTCATACCCCACCGAAAATTGGCATTTCCATCTAGGTCATGTAAATGAAAAGTGATTGACTAAACTACATCAAGATAGATATTATGATTATTTTGAACTAAAACCACTTGTTGTATATAAATAATGATTATAAGGTAAAATGACCAAAGCACAATTTAGTTGGAATAGTGAAAGGGTTAAAGACACACATGAATTAGTTCATATCGATGTGTGTGGACAATTTCATGTTGAATCAAGGGATGATTACTCATACATCATAAATTTTTCTGATGATTTTTATAGATATGGATATGTCTATATAAGGAGTTATAAGTCACATTCTATTGATAAATTTAAGGAATAAAAGAATTAATTTGGGAACCATATTTTTAAGAATATTAAAAAACTCCACTCATATCAAAGTATATAATATCTTAATCATTACTTTGTTGATTATTTATGGGGGTTTTAGATACTATCTCAACTCACTCCTCGTTATATTCCCCAGTGGAATGGTGTAACAGAAATAAGGAACTAAGACTTGTTAGAAATGAAATGATTAAGAAAGATCTATGCGAGTCTTTTGTTATCCTTTTGGAGATACATATTACAAACTATAGTACAAATACTAAAACCAATATCCAATTAAAGGGGAAGATTGTATACCATACCAATTATAGAATGGAACGAAACCCGTCTTTCCATACATGCATTTGTGGGGTTATGAGGAATTCATTAAGGTCTCTATAAGTAAAAAACATGGACTTTATGGAACACAGTATACCTTTATAGGATATCCTAAATACATAAGGGTTTATTCCATATACGACCCCCCATAAAAAATGGTTAAAGTGACAAGAGATTCCTTATTTCCTGAGAAGTATATTTCTAAAGAAGATAATGTATGAGTGAGATAAACTTAAATGAAGTTCAAGATCAAGGTACACATGAGTTGGTAGAATAATATTATAAGTACTTAGCCTTAAAACATTACTTAATATTGAGTTAAGTTAATAATTCACATTAAGGATTTTTTTAGGTTAAGAGTTTTAGATAATTAAGCCATAACTATTATATTACATCTCAAATATTACCAAGTAGACAGTTATACTCTATCCAAATATTTTCACAATAATAAAACTCTATAAAATAAGACAAGAGTTATTTTCTTGATATAAATATTCTTGAATAATTTCTTTTTCTTACCCTTCCTTATACCATGTGAAAATCATTTCAAAAACTTGGTATGAGCATTAAAATCATAGTAAGTGTTATAAAATA
Source organism: Viscum album (assembly GCA_963277665.1). NCBI lineage: Eukaryota > Viridiplantae > Streptophyta > Magnoliopsida > Santalales > Viscaceae > Viscum > Viscum album. The sequence goes on along the minus strand of OY728158.1, from coordinate 351,992,115 downwards.
AGAAAAAAAACATTAGTCCATCAAAACATACAAATAAATTAAATCATACATCTCAATCATAAAACATAAGATCTTTAACATACTTAATTAAATCATAAGATTTATGAATAACACATGGAAATAATAAATCATAAGTGTAACTTGTGCAATCTATAACGTACTTACATTTTAGATTTCACAGCTACATAGGGAGTAATGTTTAGAATACCCATCATAGTATATTCCACAAATATCTTAGGACAAGAATTAATGTTAACCTACAACATGTTACCCAATACATTGGGGAGATATCTCGGGCTCACCCACCCTAGGATTATCTAGGAACCACCCATATACATAAAAAATTCCCAAGAACAATAACATAATCATAACACATGAACAAGAATAAAATAAAGATAACATTTCCACATTGTAATCACAACATAAATGTCTAATATATTTATAGAATCAATACATTATAAATACCATTTTCAATACCAAAATACATAAAAAATGGTATACGATATTTACTTTTCCTTTTAAAAACACTACAGCTTGTAGAGGAAGCCAAATATCAAATAATGCTCGTAGCGACGGAAAGGTCGTTGGAACCACGTACATTAAAAAGAAACATTCCCTCTTTCATTTAATAAAACGATACATAAAAAAAATATTCCCTTTGAATGAAATTAAAAGTCAAATGGTTTTATACATTTTATAAAAGCAAGTCGTGTATAAATCAAAATATGCCACAATAAAATGGGATTGAGATGAATTCCTTAACCTTGAATATGACTCATCAAGTATGTTCCTTTTTGTTTCCAAATAATAAAAATAAGTTAATTTATACTTTCTTCTAAACCTTTTTCAAGTTTATTATTCCTTTTATATCACTTATTAATACGTTATAAACATTACTTATTTATTTAAGATTATATCAGTCTTTTTGTCGATATTTGGTACTTGAGTCAAAAATGAACTTGTTATAATTAAAAATTGTCGATGTGGTAAAAATAAAATTATATAAAGAATGATATTAATGATTTAAATATCATATATATAGAGTGTATATAGGTATTTCTAATAGTACATAACATTTGGAGATAATAATTGAAATGCACCATTCATAGAGATAGTAAGTCGTACGTACGCAAGAACGCTACTTTCATTTATTTTTCATGTTTAAAAAAATGAAAACTAAATTATAAAAAGGTATTTTATAATTTCACTATACTATCATATATAATTTCATTAACTCCATCCTTTATATGTTCCATGTATGTCATGAATGAGTCATATCACTTTGAGGGGGTTGTAGTCTGCACTTCCTCAAATTAAATTATCATATTTACCCATTATGGAAACCATATAGGCATGATATAAATAAAAAATAAAGAAGCATAGAGACAAAATAAATATAATATATATCAAATATAAATAAATTTCTAAAATAATGGCCACCATATAAGGTGGTTGGAAAAAATCAAACAATAATCGTTTCGTGAGGTAGTAGTTCATCATACACAGAAATAGTATGTTTGTATCCATTAGATAGAGGTATGTTTATTTGTAGATATAATCCTTCTCCAAACAAAATCATAGTATATTTATGATACTTTTGTTTTTATGTAATACAATAATAATAATTGAATATAGAGTGAAAAAGTAAAATAATGGAAATGACCTTTAGAGAATATTCCGCCTCTTAAAATGTGTAACTCCATTTGATTTAAGCCAAATGGATTTCTTAAATTGACTTATGAATAATGTAAGGCTTATAAGAGTAATATAGGGTTGCTGGGATCTTATTATAGAAGATTTTGGATGATACAAGGGGATTTATAGGTGTAAGTAATGTATTTGGGGTGATTCCCTTTTATAAGAGAAAGGAGGAATACTTTAGGATGGCATTGAAATATTATTTTATTATAAAATTAATTTCAGATTAAAATGGTCCAAAAGTATTATATTTCAAATATAATATACATTTGGGTCAAAAGCCTCTCAACCAATAGGTTTTATACAATTATTTGTCCCAAATTTATCCTTATCTTTTAGATTTAACCCTTAGTTAACTAATTTAACTCTTACCATGTCTTCTTGTATATTCATACAACAAGGTTAATATAGTTACTATAAAATAATAATAGAACCTCTAGTTGCTCACTAATAACATTTTCGACATTATTTAAGTCCTTTTACCAAATTTTGGATTTTTAGGACTATTATATCATTTAATAAAATATTATTTTTTTTAAAAACTCATTAATGTCAATTTTTATACGATTCATATCATGGATTTTTTAAAATACATTACAAATTGATTATTTCAAAAACACTTCATTAATTAAATTATAACAAGTAATAATAATTTCTAAAATTATTGTATGTCATATAATGTTTTAAAATATATTTATTTTAATATATATAATCTCATTTATTTAAATAATTCATTAATATGGTAATCACTACATCATGAGTGTGTCATAAATAAATTTATCTATTTGATATCTAAAAAATATAAATAAAATATCATGATGTAGGAAATATTGTTTTCTTTCTAATTACTATTTAAAGTAAAAAATATCACTTATATAACCCCATATAAAAATTGTTTTAGTAAAAGATATATTTTTATGTTATATTTTCCTTAAATTTAGATTAAAAGTAATTAAATGTCATTTTCATATAGAAGTGGCTCTATGGGGACCAAAAATCGACCCAAAGATGGAAATGGTCGAAAATATCTCATCCAATAGGGTTAGGACATGTGTTAGGGTTTTTTAATATTATTATAATATTATTTTCTTGCCCTTATATACCAAATTTACCCTTTAACCATGGTAAATAAAATATTTACTGAAGTCACAATTCATAATGTAGAAAAAAAAAGGCACCTATTTACACTATTTGGACCTCATAATTCCAAATATAAAATCCATTTTTCCAAATAAAAAACACAAAATTTCGTAAATGAATTTAAAATTAATTCCCATTGTAAAAACCAAAAGCGTGTTTTTAAGATGTAAAAACTAAAAAAATATTGACATGTGTTCATGTGCAATTAAAAAGTGAAATCACTTAAAATAAAAAAAATGTATTAAATGATAAAAATATAATCCAATTACACTTTAAATAAAACTAAAAGGATAATATAACTATATTAATAAATTAGATGAAAATGATGTTTTGACATAAAATGCAATATTTTTCACTATTCATTAAAAAATCAACTTTATCAAAAAAAATACCAAAATTTACTCAAAGTATATTTTGATGTCACAATTAAAAATAAAAATTTTATTTTGTCAAATGTAACATATAAAAGTAAATAAACTATATTTCAAAAGGGTTATCCATCAAAGGGTGGTAAAAATATCATTTAAAAATATTAGAATATTTATGCTTAAAATTTGATTCATTATCATTTTAAACCTCTAAATTTTATTGGATAAATGTAAAGACATTTTATAAACATATTGTAGTTTTTTCTATCGATTCCCACCAATACAATATATATTCATTAACTACTATTTAAAATAATAATGTTATATTGTTATTTTTTTTAGTATGACTCAACATTATGTGCAACATAAGATTTAGGAGAACCCCATTATTGCGTGTTGGGTAAACCATCGAACATAGTATCCCCATTAATGTGAAATTAATATTTAATTAAGAAATATTAATAAATATGAAAATGTCGTATTCATTATTTACTTGTCATGTTACATCCTTCCCCCCTTTTGTAAATTACATCCATGAAATTTTATTTACATATCAAATAAGTGGGCGTATTTAAACCACATAGTATTTTCAGATTCCCATGTGGCCTCTTCAACCATATAGTTTTCAAAACAAAACATTACCTAATGAACTACCTTATTCTGTAACACTTTCTCTTTTTGGTCAAGAATCTACACTGGTTGTTCCTCATAAGAGAGATTCTCTTTCAACTGAACTACCTCTAGAATCAAAACATGAGATGGATCCAGCATATACTTCCTCAAAATTGAAATAAGAAAAACATTGTGTACTTGGAATAAACATGGAGGTGAATCCACCCTTTAGGGAGTTGATCCAGATATCTCTAGGATTTCATAGGGTATAATTAACTTCAGACTTAGCTTTCCACTTTTACCAAAATGCATCACACTTTTCCCTAGAAAAACCTTGAGAAAGACATGATCACCTACCTTGAAAGAAAGATCCATCCTCTAGTTATATGCATATCTTTTCTACCAGATCTGAGCTATTATCATGTGCTTCTAGGTCAACTATACTTTTTTTTCATCTCTTCTACTAATTAGGGTCCCATCAACATTCTTTCACCTACTTCATCCCAAAAATCTATATTCTGACACCACTTTCCATATAATGCCCCAAATGGTGCCATCTGTATAATGGAATGAAAAATTTTATTATAAGAAAACTCAATCAATGAAATATGGTGGTACCAAATTCCTTAGTAATCAATTGAACAAGCACTAGGATATCTTCCACGTTCTGAATTATTTAGGTAATGACCCTCTAATTATCATTGGCTTGAGAGAATAGGGAGTCATTACTTGGCTTTAAGCGACATCCCCAAGAGGCCAAAGGCTGGCAATAAATGCCGAAGGGTTTCAAATACAAGTGGGGGACGATTTACCCTTTAAGGAATAACCAAATGAACCAAACAACCGTAACCAAACATTTACTATATGATGCATGATTGATTGAAAGACAGCTAAGAAACATCAATGTAGTAAAACACATCAAAGTACACAACAGTGGAAATACAACTCATGACTCTCAAAAGACACCAAGACACACTCCATGGCTCCACACCAAGCTCCATGCTCCAAGCACCACCACATCACCCAAGCATCACCACAAACAACTAGCAATGAGATTCCTTACCTTTACCTGTCTCACAGAATAGGACATCTACAAAATCACCAAAGTGCCAAAGTAGGGTTGAGTATAAAACTCAGTAGGTTTTCCCCAATGACTTCCCTACACACGCCACTAGGATAAAAGAGTTAGAAACATTTATGTAAAATATTTTATATAAAAAATTTCCTCAAAAACAGTTTATAACTAAATATCAACAAGTTTACTAAAACCATTTCTAAACAAAAGTATACAAGTGCAATTGAAACCAATTTTTCAAGCAAGTTATTTTTTCAGAAAAATACTCATGAGCAGTTTCTCATCAATCTGCCAAGTCATCACAAGGTAATTGTTTCCCATGTCCCATGTATCCATTGGCCCCGAGAACAAGGTCATATTTCAACCAATCCCCGTATTTGTAATTCACATGTGCCATTATACATTTGGCACTGATCACAAAGTCATATTTCAACCAAGACTCATATATGAAATATGAACACACAACACATATACACAACTATCAATCCAAAATAAACCTTTCAATAAAAACACCTTTTTATTGAAAACTATTTCCATAAAACCCATTTCAAAGACAAAACAATTCAAATCCAAACCATTTCAATAAAACTCCATATTTATTAAAAAAATATATTGAAAACCACTTTTTCATCAACCATTTAGCAATTCCAGAAAATCCATAATTTAAAATCAGCATTTTAAATTAAACCCCCTTTGGAAAAACTATTCACCAAGATCACACAATTCCACAAAAACCATAAATCATCACAAATGAATATTCATCCATAAATTTTACAATAAATAAACCAATTTGAATCTAATCCAATAAATTCTATCAAGATGAGTTGAGAGAGAAGCCGCCTACCATGAAAGTCTTGACAAAACTTTAACAACAGACGAAGAATGCAAAAGAAAGCGGGTTGATTCTCCAAGAGTGGCCTTAGATCAATTATCCTAGAAAGATCACGACTCAAAATTGAAATATTTGGTATCAAAAAACGTAGATCTTCCCACTATAGGTTTAGATCTGAGAAAGAAAGGAGATAGGATAAGTAGATCTAAGAAGATCTAAGAAAACAATGTAGATCCGTAAAGAATGCTGAGATACCTCAACAATCAGACTCGTAATCACCAAGGGAATGCTCCATAATGTCTTCCACTCATGTGGGAAGGGTTATAGAGCATTCTAGTGTGAGTAATATCTAATTAGGGGCGTTCTGATGCCAAAGAAAATAAATAGAATAAAAATGATCAAGATCCTAGAAAATTGGATCTAGATTTGACCTCTGCGCATGATTTGACCACACAGTTTGTGCCAACCGTGTATGGATTTTGCAACCTTAATTATTGTACCAAAACTACATATAAAACCCCCAAACTCTCCCATACTCCAAATTTACCCTTTTTATGGAAACACATTTTTTTATGGAAACATTACACTTTATGGAAACACCCAACATTTTGGAAATATCCAAATTTATGGAAACAACCAACATTATGGAAATATACAAATTTATGGAAACTACCAACATTATGAAAACATCCAAATTTATGGAAACTACCAACATTATGGAAACATCCAAATTTATGGAAACTACCAAATTTTGTTGAAACGTCCAAATTAATGTAAACTCACTATATTAATACATTCCAAATCAAATAAAAATGCGAGGAAAGGGGTTATGTACCCAAAACTAGGGGTACTACAATTCATTCCGACTGTCCATCTGATTTTAGATGAAAAGTTGTACTAAAATTTAATTCAGTGCCCAATGACTTCTAAAGGCCCTTCCAAAAATTAGAAGTGAACCTGGGATCATGATCATATTAAATGGATAGGGGAAATCCATGAAACCTGACTATCTATTCAATATAAAATTGATAAAGTTGATATAGAGACTATATATCTCTAATAGGAAGAAAATGTGGTGATTTCGTTAATCTTTCAGTGATATCGTAGATTTCATTGTTACCTTGATAATTCTTTGGAAATCCTACTATGAAATCCATGGACACGTTTTCCCATTTACACTTGGGAACTGAAAATGACTGAAGCATTCCTTTCAGTAACAGTAATTCTTCTTTAACCTCTTGATATGTCAAACACTTCACAGTAAAGTCATCAATATCACTTTTCATTCCATCCCACTAGAAATACTCCCAAATATCTCTATACATTTTATTACTTCGAGGATGAACCGAAAATGGAGAACTATTAGCTTCACATAACAACTCTTTCTTCATCTATGAATCAAAAAGCACAAATAACCTCTATAAAAATATCAAAGCACAATCTTTATCAAAGTTAAATTCTGGTAACTTAACCTCCTAAACCAATTCTACCTTTTTCTCTAACTCACATTCCTCTTTCTACACTTTCTTTATTTTGTCTGCTACATATGATTTCACTACCACCTAAAACAAAATAGAGGAATTCTCAACACCAACAACTTCCAATCCAAAATTCATCAAATCAAAAACCAAAGGATCTTGATCCAAACATAGCATGGTTAATGTAGCATTACTCTTTCATCTTAAAACATCATCTGCTTTATTTTTCTTTCCTGAATATTATTGGATCGTCCAATCATAATCCTTCATTAATTCTAGCCATCTCCTCTATCTCATGTTTAAGTCCTTCTTATTGAATATATACTTAAAACTTGTTTGATCAGTATATTTTTCACGGATTACTATATAAAAATTATCCCTCCAAATTTTTAATGAATAAACAAAATTAGATAATTCCAAATCATTTGTAGGGTAATTTAACTCATGAGGTTTCAACTGATGTGAAGCATAAAAAATTACCTGATAATTGTTCATAAGAAAATAGCCAAGTCCTTTAAATGAAGAATCACTATAGACAAAAAATTTATCATTTCTGGAATGCTGTTCCAAAACTGGAGCATTCGCCAATCTTCTTTACAATTTCTAAAAACATTAATCACATTATTTTGTCCAAATGAACTTAATACCTTTTGGAGTTAACTTAGTCAGTGTGCAAGATAACTGTGAAAAAATTTCAAAATTCCTCCGGTGATAACCAGCTAAATGAATAAAACTATGTATCTTGGTTATATTTGTTGGTCTTGGCCAGTCTTTAACAACTTTTTTTAGTAGGATCAATTATTATTCCATCTTTAGAAACAATGTGACAAAATAATAATATTTTTTGTAACAAAAACCCACACTTGTGAATTTCCAATATATTTTCTTTTCTTTTAAAGATTACAAGAAAACCTTAAAATGAGTCTTATTCTCCTCTTTACATTTATAAAATACCATGATATCATCAATAAACAATACCACAAATTTATCCAAGAACTCACAGAAAATTATATTCATAAGATCCGAAAATATAGCAGGATCATTGTTTAACCCAAAAGGAATAACTACAAATTCATAATGACTGTATATTGTACAAAATGTGGTCTTCAAAATATCTCCTTCCATTACATTCAACAGATGGTAACCCAACCTCAATTCAATCTTCAAAAAATACTGAGTTCTCTAGAGTTGATCAAAAAAATCATCAATATGAGAAAAATAATATGTGTTCTTAATAGTGATATTATTCGAGGCTCTATAATCAATGCAAAGTCTCATTGAACCATCTTTATTTTTAACAAACAAGATAGAATCGCCCAATGTTGATGTTCTAGGTTGAATGAATCCTTTATATAATAACTCCTATAATTGCTTCTTTAACTCTAAATGTTCAATTTGATCCATTTGATAAGGGGGTTTTGAAATTTTCTTAGCATTAGGAACTAAGTAAACTTTAAATTCAACTTCCAAGTGAGGTAATATACTAGGAAACTCATTAATAAAAACATAAAGATACTTATTTTCCACTAACACATCATTAATCTGAATAGTTCTTTTATTTTAAACAATATGTACAAGGTAACATTCATTTCCATCTATTACTTGTTTCTCTTCTTCCTGATATGTTATCAAAAGTAAGGGTTCATTCGTGTACAAAAATTGAAATTATTTCTAAAAAGAAGTCGCTTCAGCTCTACAGTAGATCTTAGAAAGAAAATGGAAAGCTAATACATACCCAAAATAATATCAAACTCTACTAGAGAAAAAACAATTAGGTTTTCAAGTAGATTCTTTCTACACAAAAGTACAGGAATGTTCATATAAATTTTTTTTTCTCAACATTTCTTCCCAGTGTTTTTGCCATAAGTTCAGGATCCATATATTGAGATGTAATTACCAATTTATTAGAAAATTTATCATAAATGAAAGAAAGTGTAGACCCTGAATCGAACAACACATTGACATAATATTAATAAACAAATAGTGTACCTGGTACTACTTAATTTGATGGACCAATATATGCTGAAGTAGTTACAATGGATTTCCCCACCCCTTTCATATTTTAGTCTAGTTTCATTCCTTCATTTGAGTTCTTCATTGGACACTCATTTTCATTATGACCCATTTCATTTCACCTAAAACATTTTAATGACTGTAAATCAGATTTTTTCTTACCATTACCCTGATCCTTTTTAGTTCAATTATGAGCCTTATGCCCCATTTTATATCATTGGTAGCACTTACTAGAATTCAAAAGGAATTACACAGTGTGCTTTTACCACAGTTTTCACAAACTATAATCCTATGTTTCTTACCATTAGACATTTTTTAAGATTTTATACCGTTCATCTTCTACCTTGACCTCTTGTTATTATTTTTTTGTCAAATAACACATGATCATCAGCAAACTCTATTTCCACCTTCCGCAGACATCAAACAGGTTTTTTTTAATTTTTAAACTCACATGAAGCTAAATCCCTTAGATACATTGGCTTTAATCCTGACTAAAAAATATTGATTTTACTATCAAGATATCATATGAAATTTGGAGAATACTTTTCCAGTCGAGTGAATTTTTCTTCATTAGAATCCACTGAGTATTCCACCTTCTTCAATTCCAATAATTTTTTTTCCATCCTAAGTCAAACCGCCTAAGAAAAAAATTTCTAAAGAAAAATAACTGTGAATTCATCCCAACCAAGAGAATAAATCTTTTCATTATCTCTGATATTTATAACTATTGACCACCACTGATCGGCTTCACCTTCAAAATGGTAAATAGTAACACTAACCTTTTGATATTCTGAACACTCCATGACATCGAAAATCATTTTCAGTACTTTAATCCACCCTTCAGCTATAACACAGTCATATGATCATATGAATGATGGTGAATGTTTCTTAATTAAGTGATCCACTACAAACATGTTCCTATTTAGTAGGTCTGGCTGATCTCGTGCATGGATACCACCTCCATTTATATCTAGAGTCAACTATTCCATCACTAAAAAACTACTTAGTTATGATTCCTACCATCTCAAGTTGCTGATTGGAAGGTCGTTTTCCTATTAATGGAATCCCATCATAGTTTCCCTCTTTCCGCTACTGCAAACCACTCAGAACACAGAAATATCATAGGAAAAGAAACAGGGTAATCTTTAAATTCTATATCATTTCAATCTTACTATGAATTAAAAATAATTTATGTATATTGATTTAACAATATTCTAACTCTTATGTTTTTCTAAACCATAATATGATACCAACTATAAGGCTCCAGCCTTAAAAAATTACTTAATCTAGAGTGAAGTCAAGAATTCACATCAAGGATCTTTTCAGGTTTAGATTTTTAGATAATTAGGTCATAACTATTACATTACATCTCAAATATTACAAATTATACACTTATACACTATCCAAATTTTTTCAAAATAATAAAACTCATTAAACAAAACAAGAGTTATTTTCTTGATATAAATATTCTTGAAAACTTTTTTTCTCATACCCTTCCTTATACCCTGAGAAAAACATTTCAAAAAATTGGGATGAGCATAAAAATCTCAAAAAGGGTTATAAAATAAGGAAAAAACATTAGTCCATAAATATATACAAATCAATGAAATCATACTTCTTAATCATAAAACATAAGATCTTTATCATGCCTCATGAAATAATAAGATTTACTAATAACACATAGAAATTATATATCATAAAGGTAACTTGTGGCATCCATAACATACTTACATTGTAACTTTCAATGCTACATAGGGTGTTATGTTTGGATTACCCATCATATTATATCCCCTAAATATATTAAAGAAACATTAATGTTTACCTCTGTCATGTTACCCAATGAATTGGAGATCTATCTAGGTCTCACCAACCCTTATCTCGGAACCACCCATATACGTAAACAATTCCCAAGAACCGTAACATAATCATAACACATGAACAGACATAAAAAAAAGATAACATTTCCAACTTTCCATAACAAGATACTAATTCAAGATATTTACATAATAAATCTATTATAAAAACATTTTCAATAACAAAATATGTAAAAAATAATATATTGTGTTTTCTTTTCCTTTTAAAAACACAACTTATTGTAGAGGAATCCAAATATCAAATAATTCTCGCAGTAGTAGAAAGATCGTTTTCACCACCTTCGTTAAAAAAATACCATTTGTCATTTAGAAAAAATATACATTGAAAAAATATTCTCTTTCCATGAAATTAAAATGTTAATGGGTTTATACACCGTATAAAAGCAAGTCATGTATAAATCAAAATATGCCTTAATGAAAGTCGATTGAGACGAAGTCCCTTACCTTGAATCTAACTCATCACGTTTGTTCCTTGCTCTACTTGAATAATAAACTTAAGTTAATTTATACTTTATTCAGAAACTTTTTTTTAGTATATTATTATTTCTATATGTCTTATTACTACATTATAAATATTACATATTTTTTAATTAAATATCGGTCTTTTTGTCGATATTTGGTACTTGAGTAAAAAAATGAACTTGTTATAATTAAATATTGACCATGTGGTAAAAATACCATTATCTCCAAAATGATATTAATGATTTAAATATCATATATATCAAGTATATATATGTATTTATAATAGTACAAAACATTGGGAGATAGGAAATGAAATGCACCGTTCATAGAGATGGTATGTCGTACCTACGCATAAATGATACTTTCATTTATTTTTCATATTTAAAGGAATGAAAACTAAATTAGACATAGGTATATTATAATTATAGTATAATATCATATATATTTTCATTAAATCCAGCCTTTATATGTTCCATTTATGTCATGAAATAGTCATATCACTTTGAGGGGGCGGTAGTCCGCACTTCCTCAGATGAAATTATCATATTTACCCATTTTGGAAATAATAAAGGTATTATATAAATTAAAAATATAAAAGAATAAAGGAAAAATAAATATAATATATATCACATATAAATATAGTTCCATCATAATGGCCACCATGATAATTTTTAGGGAAAAATTGAATAATAATCGTTTCGTGAGGCAGTAGTTTGTCGTACACAGAAACAGCAAGTTCATATCCATTAGGTAAAGGTGTGTGTAACTATAGATATAATACTTGTCATAAAAACATCCTAGTATATTGGGTATACTGTTTTTGTAATTTGATAAAATAATAGGAATATAATAAAGAGTGAAACGTATAATAATGGAAACGAACATTAGAGAAGACTCTACTTCTTAAAACGTGTAACTCTCTTTGATTTGAACCAAAAGGATTCCTTAATGGACTTATGCCAAATTTAAGGAATATAATAGGAATAGAGGGATACTATGAGTTTATTGGATTAGTTTTTGGACAATCCAAGGGTATTTAGAGTTTTGAGAAAGGGGTTATAGGTGATGACCTTTTATAAGAGGGAGGAGGATCACTTTACGAATGTATTGAAATATTATTATATTATAAAAATATTTTCAAATTAAAATGGTCTCAATGTCATTTATTTTAAATATAATAATATGTTGCGTTGAAAATATCTCAACCAATATGTTTTAGAAAAGTTTTCATACCAAATTTATCATTATCTCTTAGATTTAACCCTTAGTTAACAAATTTAACACTTACCATGTCTTCTTGTATATTCATAATATATGGTTAATATAGTTTCTATAAAATGAAAATAGAACATCAAGTGGTTCATTAATAACATTTTCAGCATTATAAAAGTCATTTGGATGAATCTAAGATTTTTATTACTGTTATATAATTTAATAAAATAGAATTTTTTTTAAAAACCCATTTATGCCAATTTTTATAATATTTATATAATGACATTTTAAAAATTTATAACAACTTCATTATTTCAAAAAATACTTTATTTATCAAAGATAAATATACATAATCATCCCTAAAATTCGTGTAAAGCATAAAAAGTTTTAAAATATATTTATTTTAATATTTGTAATCTCATTTATTTAAATCATTCATTGATAAGGTAATAACTACATCATCATTATGTCAGAAATAAATTTATTTATTTGGTGTATATAAATTATAAATAAAATATGATGATTTAAGAAATATTTTTAGATTTATATTGACTATTTATAATATAATATATCACTTATATAACCCCATATAAAAAAATTAGTTAAAGATATATGTTTTTGTTATATTTTCCTTAGCTTTAAATTAAAAGTAATTAAATGTCATTTTCACAGACAAGTGGCTTCATGGGGTCCCAAAATCGAGCCAAGGATACCCATGGTCGAACATATCTCATAAAATAGGGTTAGGACATGTGTTATGGAAGTTTAATGTTATAATAATATTATTTCTTACCCTTGTTTACCAAATTTACCCTTTAACCATGGTAAATAAAATATCTACTAAAGTTACTATTCATAATGTCTAAAAATAAAAGGCACCTATTTACACAATTTGGACCTACTGATTCCAAATGTGTAGTCCATTTTCCCAAATTCAAAACACAAAATTGTAGAAATTCATTTAATATTAATTCTTGTTGTCAAAACTAAAAGCGTGTTTTTAAGAAGTAAAACTACAAAAAGATTGATATGTGTTTATGTCCTATTAAAAGGTGAAATCACTTCCAATGAACAATATTGGATTAAATTGTAAAAACATAATCTAATTAAAAATTAATATAAATTTAAAGTAAAATCTAACTATATAAATAAATTAGATAAAAAGGTTGTTTTGACTTAACATACAGTATTTTTCACTATTCATTAAAAAAGAAACTTTATCAGAAAAATACCCCAAAATTACCCAAAAGAAATATTGATGTCCCGATTATAAATAATAAGTTTATTTTGTAAAATGGAACTCATAAAAATGATCAAAACTAGATTTTATAAGGGTTCTCCATCAAAAGGCAGTAAAACTAACTTTTAAAAATATTAGAGTTTTTATGCATAAAATTGGATTCATTCTCATTTATGCCTCTAAATTTTATTGGATAAATGTAATGACATTTTATAGAAATATTGTAGTTATTTCTTACCATTCCCCCCAATTCAACGTCTTGGCATTAACTACCATTTAAAAAATATATTATATTATTATTATTTTGAGTATGACTCGGCATTGTGTGCAAAACATAAGATTTCGGTGAAACCAATTGTTGTGTGTTGGGTACGCCATAAAACATTGAATAACCTTTAAAGTAAAATTAATATTTAATTCACAAAAATTAATAAATATAAAAATTTCATAATCTTTTTTTCCTGGGATTTTACAAATAGATACTATAAATCTCATTAGAAGAAGAAATTATTCCAGATACACAAGTATTTTGTAGGAGTAAAATAGAGGTTATAGAAATATAATGCCATGTATTTCTAGTCCCTGAGGATGGTGACTCATTTTTAGTTTATAATAATGATCCTTTAACCTATAAGAAGCATTAAGTGGCACAAATGTTTCCAAGTGGCACGAATCCATGAATTGTAAAATGGATTCTATGTACCAAAACCATATCTGTATTTTGGAGGATCCTCCAGTGGATATAAGGCACATTGAATGAAAATGGGTATTTAAGAAGAACCTAAATATGGAAGGAAAAGTTATTACCTGTAAGGCATGACATTTTTCAAAAAAAAATTAAATAGTTTCAAGTCATTGACAATGATTCAATCTTTTAACTTATTTCAATAAATAAATCCATCACAATTATACTTGATATTGAGTGTTACCATGACTAAGAGATTTGAAAAAATAAATTTCAAAACAACCTTCCTTAAGGGGATCCTTCGAGAAAATGTGTATATGAAAAAACCTGAAATGGTTGTGGATCAAAAGTATACAAGTATGAATTAATAATTGAAAAAAAAAACCAATTATTTATCAAAGTAAAAAATCTAGATCATGGAACATTAATTTAGATTAGGACATAATGGTTTTGTAATGAATGAGTGTGAGTCTTCTATCTATAAATAGTTTAGTTGGACTGCAGTCATTTTCTTAATAGTATATGTTGATTACATATTACTAATTGGAATAAAATACCAATCATATAGTTTTTTAATGTATGGTTGAATAAATTCATCTATTTTATGGATATGGTATAGGAAACATATACACTTGGGATCAAGATCCATCATGATATATCGAAGAGGATTCTCAACCTAATTCAATGTATACACATTGACAAGGTACTGAAGATATTTAGTATGGAAACTATATGAGGTAATTGTTTCTAGAATCAAATGGAATACATATTTAAAGGAAAATGATTCCTCAGACACATGGGGAAAGAAATATATTTGAAGTTATTCCATATGCATCACTGATTGGTTCATTCAGGTATTCTATGTTATGTACTATGCTATATGTTTCCCACTTATTATGTGTGGTGGGTATATATAAAGTTAATCTAGGTTACCTCCATTATATGGAAATCAAGACTATCATTTAATGTCTCGTGAATATAAAGGATATGTTCCAAGTTTGTAGATGAGATGAGGAACTGGTAAATTTAGGATATTATGATTCTAGTTTCCAAACTAATCTAGGTGACATGATGTCACAAACAGGATAACTCCAAATCAATTTTTTCATTTTCTATGTAAACCACTTTAAGGTTGAGTTGGAACTTCACAATAAAAGAAACTTAATATGAAATTTTAAACAAAAAAACATAAATAGCACACAATATTAAAAATCCAATGTAAAACATAAAAATATAACTTTATATTTTGAATTCAAAAACACATTTGAATAACATAAATGTCAATACCTTAGGTCGCATCCGCCTCTAACCAAGCTCCCTAAATCATCGCCCTAATTTTCAATAAAAACATCATAGACATCAACATTACCAGAAATCAAAATCCATAAGAGTATATCATCTTCACCAATAATAATAACTGAAGAATTTTGAGATATTCTTGTGATATCTAACTTGAACTAGAAACAGAACATCTGATAAACCAAAACAAACAAAATCAACATCACCTAGAACTTTAACCTACTATAATTATTTCAACCATTTGAACTCACCACTAAATAATCCTTAAAAACCAAAATTTAAATCTAAAAGGGAGGAGAGTGGAGGAATCCTCATGTAAGATCAGATTAGGAACAAACACTTTCAAATAGAAACACCAACACAAAAAACTTCTGTTGTCATCAGAGATTTAGGCCATGAACAAATCATGAACATCACGAGCCCAAAAATCATTCACGACTGAAAAAAAATTGATCGAAATAATTAAAAATAATATAAAGGCCCAAAATAAAACCAATAAAGGGGAATGATACCATAATAAGGGAGAGAACCAACATAAATCACAGATTCTGAAAATTTGATGAATATCAACCAAAAAATCCCCCCCCCCTCATGTGATGAAAAGGTATTCTTCAGTGATCCATGGTCGTGGAAAGATAGAAACACTCTAAAAATACATATAGAAAGAGACTAGAAGAGAGCAGTAAATGAAAGATGAGGAGACCAACCCTAGAGAAAAAATAGGTTTAAAAATGAGAGAAACCCATCTAAGGAATTTAATTAATAATGAAAAGGGAATCCTAGAAATAAATAAAGTGGAATAGAACAATATGAAGTAAAAAGTATGATCTGGTGATAGAAGAGTATAAACCATATCCAGGGGAAGAAACCCTATATAATGGCGATGAGTTGTGTTCTCGGATGATATCAACGAAGGGTTTATTCATTGATACTCTTGCAGAGTATAAGTGTATTGTGAATGAAATTTTTTATAAATATGGTGTATTTATTTGAAACATCATTTAGGAGCATGATGTGGTACCAAGAAGTAAATATTCGATCACACTCTACTATGATAATTATCCAGCGGTAGATCATGAAAAAGATCTAAGTTCACAATCGAACAAAGAATATACTCTATAAGTATAATGTCTTGATTGTTTTTTATAAGATATTTAAGGTTTTAGTGAGAAGTATTTCCATCAAAGACAATGTTTCAGAACCCTTGAATATGTCCTTAACTAAACAGAAACATAATTGTAATTTGAGGTATAGAGTAATAAAATTTAATGGAATTTGGCTCTAGTTCATGTGGGGTTTTGTTGGAGTTGGTTCCCTAGGACCAACAATTTTTACATTTATTACATGTATATTTTATGTATATAATATCAAATAAAAATATTATCACTTATTTTTCTATGTTCAACATATATTTAATAACGTCCAGGAGTATTTTTCAATTTTATATGGTCATTGTAGTTCCCCGCTATGATGATAAACATGAATTTCTATGCTAATATTCTCAATATAGTTTTATGGTTGGATAACATACTATAATGAGAAATATAGTATTTATACCTACATGTGAAAGTACACATGAGAAGATGATTCTTATTCTCATGAAGTTCTCACTTGGTAATCTATGATAAGGGAGATTATGAGAACATAATTTCCATAATGTATTCAACATGTTTTGGTGTCATCAAATATTTCTATTATCGAGAATGTGTAATGGTACATTAAATTTAAGATTATCAGTAATTCATATCATGACTCTCACAATTATATTTTATGATGAAATCCATAATGACATATTTTCAATATGAGGTAGGTTAGTTGGGTGAATCATTATTAACATGTCATTAATGGATATGTTGAGGAAGTATTTTTCACTTCCATATTTATGGAAGTTGATATCTCAAACCTTTTATTAGAATAGAATTATCTCTCTAATTTTCATGCACAAGGTGTAACGACATTTTTTTATATATTTTCAATGAAAGGAATATAAAAAATATAGGTTGGGGATATAGATGTGAAACATTCTTGATGATATATTGTTAAAAATTGACTATATTACAAAATGATAATTTTTATGTGGTTTTCATCCTTGTTAGATTACATTTTTTTTCTAGGGTGCCTTGACCCATTTCTAGAGAGTAATCTTGGAATTAAAGAAATCATTCCTAATTCCAAATGAGAAATAATCCTAGAGGGTCAATGTATTCATTGATCTCTATTATATTTCTTGGAATTTAATTTATGGAATTAATATTATTTTCAAGACTAAGGAATAATTGTTACTCATGTTTGATTGATTGAATAAATTTTATAAATATTTATTCACCATATTGGGAATGAAATATATTCATTTATTTTGTTGAATATTTAATAAATAGTTATTTACTATTTTATGAATAAAATATTTATTGTAGTGAATAAAATATTTCATTTGAAAATTTAATAAGTTCTAGAGAAGGTTTAATGGACTAAGAACACGTCTGGTGATAAATATTATTAAAAAGGTTGATTAAATGATACTTTTTCTTTCCCAAGTTAGCATGCACCACAAATTTATATTAATATTATTTTACTATTTGCAATGGGGTTTATTAAATATTATTATATTATTTAATGTCTATAATTCATTAAGTAGTTATTTTTATCCTATACCATATATTTATAAATAGACGATTATGTTTATTGCAGAGTATCAATCGGTGCAATTGAAATATATAATTTTTTCACATTAAATTCTATCTATAATACTTTATCTCTACCTCTAAAGAATGATAATTTAAGGGATATTTCTTCAATCCCAGAGAATGAGAGATCAAGAGAAAACAATACAACACATTTGATACAATTTTCTAGCACCCAAAGTTCGAGTGGAATTGCTCGGAGATCATAGGAGGACATGTGGATCAGCACTAGGTGGATTTGATCCTTGGATCCTCACAATGTAATGATGGATATCTAGAAGGGTATTTTCAGATGATCAGCATTCATGAATGATGAAATATCATAATTGTTGGTATTTTTTAGATATTAAATTAATAATATATAAGTTTTAAATACAAGATCTTCTCTCATGGTTTGAAGCCAGAATAATTAAAATAAATTTCAATTTATCTCCCACAACCACAAGTATCCACTACACCCAAGAACCTTGTAAAGTATCTATCTATAAATGAGACTCAAATCCATTCAAAAATCATAATTTCATTTATAATCTTGAGACAAACCACATTTGTAATTTCCTCTCCAAATATTTCTTATTCATATTAAAGGTTAGAAATAATTTCACCATTGAATGTTGTATCTTCATGAACTCATAATTTTAATATATATATAGAAGTTGGACTAAGGGGTTAATGTACTCTTAGAGTGAATTTTTGATTTATTGGTTGATTTAAATGATTGTCTTAATATGGTCTTTTGTTTCCCCTTTGTTTTGTCAATTTGTAATACCATAACTCATTTTCATCCTTTTTCATCAATTTTAAAATGTTTTTCATTTGAAATTATTTTTAAAGACATTGTTCATGTATCATTATAGTATTACATGACCATTCTATGGAAGTCCAAAAAATATTATCGACCCTTGTAACATCCAGATCTTCAATAGAAATAGGAAAATCAATGCTCGACTCAAGGGAAACTTAAATCCCCACCCTCATGTTATATTTTCAGAGTATTAATTATATTTCATGTCTCATAGGATAATTTACACTATAAACCATGCAATAATGTGAGGTGTGGGTGTTGATAGATATAAATCATATAAAATTTCACCGAATGGAATGTTAGTAATATAATTATATCACATGTTGTTTCATTAACATTTAGAAGGAAGAGGTATGATAAAATTAATTATCTCAGTTAGGTAATATGGTAGAGAAGAATGACTAGCCTTAAAGCTTGGGGGTCATGTGGCACTTTATGAAATGATCATTGTTCAAATATTATTTCACATTTACCATTTTTCATATACTAGTTAGGAAAACCAACCTAATAGCTATAAATGTATCTCTTTGTGACTACATTACATTTATAATCTCATACATATCTCATTGTGCCTTTATATTCTTGAAATATGTATGTGGTGATACTCCAAAACCCAAACCATTATTGCAGCCATATTATTCTTGCTGATTTTAGACTATTGAAAGTAGTTTTTTTACATATAATTAATTTCATCTCTTCTGTGTAAATATTATTAAAAAATATGAACATAAAGGTATATTTTTATGTAGTACAATTATAAATCATAAAAAATTACTATTATTTCATACTTACACATGATTCTTATACTTCTTGTGTGTTTTCATCCATTAGTTTCCCCTCTATTTATATAGCCCAACTTTCATTGTACACAATATGGTATGTAAGTGTAATTGAAGTCATATTCATCAATATTCATATAAACAAAGCATCCTATGTTGTTTAATATCACATAAATATTTTTATAAAGATTTAAAATAGAAACCTTTTTTTAGTAAAGTGTACCCCCTTTCTTATATTATGGTATGGGTGCATTGGATTTGATGCACACTACTTATTTTTAAAACCCCCATATTATATCATAAATTGTTTATCTTTTATTCAAAATAGATACAATAAATATTTTAAAATAAAATATTCTCGATTAAAATACAGAAAAAATGATTTCTTATCATGATGAATAATGAATTATTTCAATGTTTCATGGTTTATAATACATGATACATATCTAGTGGGTGGGGTTAACTTTCCCAACAACATGAATATGATTATGATTATTTAGATGTGCGATGAGGACTCTATAATCATTTCTACTAACCATTATGATGAAACTCTTATAGAAATCATCAAAAATAAATGACATATAAAAGAGATAATAAAAAATAATTAAATATTTTATTATGTATTTTTTTGGTAAAATATATAAATTATATCATAAAATTTCCATAATATCTTCCCACATGGTTATCTTCAAGTAAATCATGAAATTATTGTACATATCGTTCAAAATTATAAACTATATTCTTATTGTATCCCCAAATTAAGTAATAAACAATGAATTGATGGGGGTAAAAAGGTTTTCCATGTTGATTCCATTTGACCTAAAATTTTCAAAAATTTATTCATACCTTGATAACTTTAGTTAACATGGTGATTCTATGATGATATTATTTTTTCATCAAAATGTTGTTGATTCCCTAATAATTCCATAGTTTTGGCATCGACAGTATATTTTTTCTAAGTATTGGTAACATCAGCATGTAGAGAATTAAATATCTACATGGTTAGTTCCAAATTTAATTTATATTATATAAACATATTAGAGAACACATAATATTATAAATAAAATCATTATATATTATAAAAAACATTATGTTTTTCACTAAACTCTCTTTCTTTTATTTAAATATTTACGATATTTTGATAATCTATTGAGTGTCTAAATCCAATCCTTGTCATACCATTCAATTTAAATGAAACTCTCTATATTGGGACCTTCATAAAATTATTATGATCTCCCAATAAATGGGTCATCATTAAAAAAAATTAATAGGACACTACATTTGTTTTAGTCACCACAAAAATTGACTAACTCAATTTTACTATATATGGGATGTATAATACATTCCCGTTTTTTGATTTTTTTATAAATATTTTTTCATTATACCATTCTACACTAAAATTTACCTTCATGAATATCAATTTGTTATCTTTAACTGTATCCTTGTTCTCAATCCATTTGAATTGAAAAATATTCACATGAAATTTCATATTATCTAACCAGTATATTTTTTCAAATATGCTGGAGTATGAAATATTCACATAAAATGGATTTCTATCCTTGTAAATGAATACATGCATCACTTCAAACTTTATTCCAACTCAAATATTTCTTATCATAATATATTCCTCATATTCCTTCCTATAGGATATATAACCATTAATTACAAAACTAGTGTAAGAGGTAACATTTAGATTTAGTCCCTAGATAGACAATGAAGTTGTTAAAAAATAGATTTGGTATTTTAAGATAAATCATTTTAAATACGATCTTAAAACCATCATATAAACTTGATTATGGTTCATTGATATCCATCCTTTCGATCATGATTGATTCAAATGTATTAGAATTAATCAGTGGGATTCATTGTATGGAGGAATCTTTGAACTATTATTTAAAATCTAAATGTGAGTCTCTTGATGCTCTATAATAGTAATTGTAACAACATCTCTTCTAAAAAAATATCTTTTCCCCTAATTTTTCCACATTGTTGAGATTTTATGAGTCCAATGATATTAAAATCTAAGAGGTAATTGGTACATAATTCAACAGCTTCATCAACAATATATCACTCTTCAATATAACCTTCTAACTAACGTCAATTCATGATGTACCACTTCAAAATATTCATACGGAATTCAGTGGGGCACATCCATCAACAATGTTCATGACCACATAGTTGAATATATCTAACCTAGTAAACCATCCAGTGGAAAATTATATCAATGAATTACAGTTGGGATAATTACTCCACTTACCATAATATGACATAATTTCCTTATTCATGATTGGAAACTCCATATGGTCTATTAATTTACTGATTATGGACTTGAAAAGGAATAAATGTTTGGTTAATATATGTAGTACATTTTTAGGCAGAATGAAATGTAATTCTATAAGATTTAAATCTTTATCAACTAATTATTATCATGTTATTGTAGTCCAAATAACATAAAAATATTCATTCAAATTATATTCTTGATATTTGATAGATACCCCTCTATAAATTTTACAACATTAAGGATGTTTCAAAATTGAAATTGTTCCAGTCAAGATAGAGAGTAATCTGGTGGAGGAAAAATAGTATTCTGTCCACCATTAACTGGTGCCAAAACATATATTATCCCAAAATTAATTATGTCCAAAACTTTCATAATTCAATATTTTAATATATCTAGTACATTTTTTAACGTGATAAAAAGAATATAATTTATATATTTTTCTATGTTCCAGGTATCAAAAAAATATCTAATGTATAAATAATTCTAATATGGTAATTCAAAGAAAAATAATCTATTTGTTAACCATATTTTGTATGTTTTTTTAAATTATTTTCCAAAATTAGTGTCATCATCTTTTAATTTATTTAAAGGTTGGTGAATCATTAATTATTATGGTGTAGTACATTTTTATGTATTTTTATTAATCTATTTCATCCCGGATTTGTATTGATGTCTTCGGGGTAAAAAATTACATTTTCCTAAAAACATACTCTTTGAAGGATGTTTCAACTAGACTGAGTGTGTACTATATACATAAATGTGACACTAAAACATTCCATTAATGTTATAGCCTAAACAATTTCTATAATAATGAATATAATTATCAACCTATAAAATATGGAAATCAATATGAAATATTTAATTATATGAACCTCATAAAATGTAACACATATACCCCACGTCAATTTCTGGTCCTCAATCAATGAATCCAGATAGATATCTATATCATTACTATGTTACTTTTATCATGATATAACCAAATAAAACATAATATATTTTTGCTTCAAGAATGACCGCATTGGAAATATATAAATTACAAACGTAAATAGACATGTAATATGAGTACTAATTTTCACACTAATAGGAATTATTCCATCTTTAAATAACACAAGAAAATGGTTTCTTTTATTGTTTTTTAATTGATTATACTCATAATTAATTTTAATCCACTAAGGAGAGTTCGTTGGATGTCATATTTTACAATCTTAAATTATTTTATATACATGACATAAAAAATTTCTAATGATTTCCTCACATCCATTGATATGTCTAAACAGTTTAATAATTTCAAAGTAACATACACATTTTGAACTACTTGATTAATTTTTCTTGTATTAATCTGCGCAAAAGTCAGCGGATGTTATGAGTGATTCATGGTCCTTAAAAAAATACAATCATTTGGACATGCATGAATTTTTTCATAGATCATACCCATTTAACATAAAATTCTCTTAGCACAATCTATTCTATAAGGAAGATCATTTTATTTATTAACATATCAATCAGGAGACCAAGTAAATTAGTAATGTTGATGTCACTCCTTCCACTACCAACTTTCAAATTATATAACATTAATAGAACTAAAAATGTTTTATATTTAGTAAAATTTATATAAAATGGTTTCATTTCATAGATATTTAAATTACCAAACAACATTGTACAATCATGATGGTCATATTGAATTTTTATGCTCATTTATTCCATAAAATCTCCCTTCTCATTTACACTGGCATTCATATCAACTGATCAATAAATCACAATATAAAACTGGTCAATATGTACATTATTTTTTCCATAAGTTTAATCCAAAATATATATATTTGATCTATTTCATGAAATATCAAATATTCTTGCAACTATTCGGAGTAAATTCATATGGAATAAAAACAATTTAAACATAGATAAATGATTTGAGAAGCATCAAATACATGCTCAATTTCAATCTTGATGATCTTTTTGACGCCATCTACATACTCCTTTATAATATATTTAGAATCTATATAATTTTGATTCATATCCATCATAATATGTTCAATAATATTTATTTTGTATAAAAATTAATAAAAACACAAGTTATTAATAATCAATGGAAAAGTTTATAGATACTTCAACAAAATTTTATAATTTTCAAAAGAAAATTTTATAATCACTTTGGAAAACCAATGAATAAATAAAAAAATTATGTAATGATAAAAGGATTTAATTAATTGAAATTTCAATATTATACTACTTATGAGATTATTTCACACTAATAACATTTAATGAAAATTAATAATCTTGATTTTCTAAAATAATGTAGGATGGTGTGTGTAGCATTAAAGTTGAAAATTGATGATGGAAGAAAGATTTTAAGTAAAGTGGTCAAGGATAAAGCTAAATTCTAATAAGGGGAACCCACATGGGATGATATCCTCCATGATATAGTTTCCCCCTTTGGTCGATTGTAATATTGGTTGTATAATAATGATCATACTGGACTACTAAAGTAGAATAGATCTCAGAATGCCAATGATATTGGTGATGATTCCTAATAAGTTATATTTTTATAGAATGGTGACATGAAAAGAAACAACATATGGTGGTAGAAGGGTTATATGTTCCCCTATAAATAGAATATGTATTAGAACATTCTTATATTGAAAACATGAACTTTTCATCTTACCAACAACATCATGTGCCAAATTGACATGTGGTCGATTCCTACATGCCACAAATGAGATTTAGATAATTTTCCTAAAGATTAAGAACATTATGATATCAAATTATTGGTTTTGTCTATGTAAAGTGTGTGTTAAACTAAAATGGAACATTCGTATTGAAAACACACACATTGAGTTCTACAGACCACATTGTGTTTCATATTGACATAAGTTAGATTACTCTATGTCTTAAATGAATTATAAATTGTTTTTTAATGTTTTAAAATAATTAGACCTTGTTTTCCCAATTTAGGAAATGTGACATGCATTTTTAACTAAAATGTAACTTTTATAATGAAAATGTGCACTTTGAGTCATACGATAACATCATGTGTTAGAATAATGTGACAACAATTATTATACTTCACAAACTAATTATCGATCATTATTCTAATTTTTTAAAATATGATAATCTTGTTATATATTTTTTCTAGTGTGATGAAAATCTTAAACAAAAATCAAACTTTTATAATAAAACACAAACCGGTATTCATACCATTCATATCATGTGTTAGAATGATGTGACTTTAATTATAACATTCCAAAAATGAATTATAGATTATTTTACTAAATATTCAAGATAATCTAATCTAATTTACTCAATTTTGTCTACGTGATATGTTTCCTAAAATAATTTGACACTTGAAAACATACACTTTGAGTAATATAGAACACATCATGTGTTGAATTTCCATGTATTAAATTCCTATACATAAAAAAATATTTTTGGATCATTTCACTAATTATTGAAAAAACATTATAGGTCATTTTCATAGTGTTATCTATGTGATGCACGTTTTAAACTAAAATTATACTATTACATTGAAGGAATGAACTATCAATTAGATTTTCCAAATCTTCTTTCAGGTGGATGTGTGTTCTATTCCTATAAGTCACATGTTAACTATGGAACATTTTTATGGTTTTAAAACAATTGAATCTCATTTTTTTGATGTTTTGGTTGTGTGAAAAGTGTTGTTGTAACACCCCAAGATTTTATAGTGTGTTATTTCTTCAAAATAATTCAATAACTTTCACTACACGCAACACCAAGTTCAATCTCACCATGACTTACCAAACAAGACGTTCAAAAGAGGTTATGAATAGTGTTAACTAAATTTTAAACTTTATATAATCCTTATAATTTTAGAATCCATATTATGAGTTTCTTAAACATAATGTAAGAACAAATTCATTTTCAGTATTGCACTTTTAACAAATTTTAATAGTGAACCCTTTTTATATACTATATTTTAAACTTTTTGACTAAATGGGGACATCAAAAATTTAAAATGAAACATCCCAAGCTTCCACGGTACGCTAGCGTGTGTTGTACGCAACACCGAGTTCTAACACACCGTAACCAATCAAACTAGCCGTTATGAATAGTAATACCTACTTTTTGGAATTATATATATTTTATATTTTAAAATGGACTTCATTTTTGGATTTGGAATATCGAATTTAGCCTAAGGTGAAATTTTGGTACTTTTCGGATAACTTTCATATTTTGATGAATAGTGAAAATTACTAAATTTTAATTAAAAACAACTTTTTTAATCAAAATAATTAATAGTGATAAATTATGAATTTTAGTAGTTTTAAAGTATATTTTGAATATATTTTTACCATTTAATATAATTTTGGTCATTGGACATAATTTTACAATTAAACCGAACATAAACAAGTGTCAATCTTTTGATAGTTATTATCTCTTAAAAACACGCTTTTTGTTTTGACAGCGGGAATTAATTTTAAATTAATTTCTGCCACTTCTGTGTTTTGAATTTAGAAAAATGGATTCCATATTTGGAATCAGGATGTCCAAATTGTGTAAATAGGTAACTTTTATTTTTAGACATTTTGAATAATTACTGTGGTAAATATTTTATTTACCATGGTTAAGGGTAAATCCGGTAAATAAAGGTTACAAAATAATATTATAATAATACAAAATTACCCTAAAACGTGTACTAACCTTATTGGTGGACACATACCCGACCATGAGCATCCTTGGGATAATTTGGGGACCCCTTGGAGCCACTTGTATGTGGTAGGGACACTTTATATTAATAAAGTTAAAATTAAAATAAAAATGGCATAAGATTACATCTTTTAGAAGAACAATTTTTACATAGGGTTATACATGTTGGATTTTCGATTATAAATATTCATTAGAAAGCTAAAAATATTTCTTACATAATTATATTTTATTTATAATTTTTAGACATCAAATAAGTTAAATTATTAATGACACAATAGTGATGCAATGTTTACCTTATTAATAAATCATTTAAATAAATAAGATTATAATGATTAACATATTATCTAAAACCTATCCAATTCTTATTGGTTGATGTTATTTAGAATATGCGTCATCTTATCTTCGACCTCAATGATTTTTGGACCATTATAAACCGAATATAATTATATTATAATGTAATACTTTCACTCTTTCCTAAAGAGCCCCTCCTCTCCCTTATAAAAGGAGACCACTTCTACTCATTTCTCACACCTCTCATGCCACTTGGCTCTTCCAAACTCTGCCCAACTAAGCTCCCCACATCCCTCTCCTCCTCCTTGAAGCTTCCCCTTAGGCATAAAGCATTTCAAGAAGTCCTTTGGTTCCAACCAAAGTGAGTTACCTAAATTAAAGGTAACGATTTCTCCAAAATTATTTTCATTTATTTTGCTTCTCCAACCCCCAAAATCTTTTTATTTCCTTTCTTTTGTAACAACACCAGTATCCTCAATATACTATTATGTTGTCATAAGAAGTATTCAAACTACACATACACACAACTCCATCTAATGGATGATGAACATAATGTTTCTGTGGATGGCAAACTAATGCCTCACGAAACGATGATTGTTCAAATACATCTTACCGCCTCTCATGGTGGCCATTATGATGGAACTGTAATTAAATATGATATTAATGATATATATTTTATATATAATCTTCTGTAATTCCATTTTATTTAATACCATTATTCGTTTCATGTTGTATATACATACGATAATTTCATTTCAGGAAGTGCGGACTACCGCCCCCTTAAAATGATATGACTCGTTCATACCACACATGGAACGTATAAAGGATGGTGTTAATGAACGTAAGTAACATGTATAAAATATTATATTATAATGGAATATTAATATACCTATGTATCATTTGTATTCGATTCTTTTAAAATAAAAATTAAATGGAAGTAGCGTTCGTGCGTTCGTACGGACTACCGTCTCCACGAACACGATGAGATTCATTCTCCATCGTATCCATTCAAGTATAATTATCATTTGATGATTTAAAAATGATGTTTAAGGACTTGATACCATTCTGGATTTTAATAATATACAACTTATCCTTTACAAACATGTCTTACGTAACAAAACATACAAAAGCAAACAAGTAAGTTCACACCCGAAACATCGATAATACTAAGATATTATTATCAAATCAATATTAAAAGATCATTTATAATATCATATTAATGTATATGATTCTTGTATAATTTAATAACAATTATTTCACCATTATACAGGAGGTTAACCTACCCCAACCAAGGAAAATTACAAGGTAAGGGTTATTTCACAATCTCTTCATTATCTGAGGTTGTTTATACGTAATAATCTACTGAGATCTCTTTATCATCCACATCCATGTTTCTTAAAAATGTATTTCAAAACATTTTTACTATTTACTAGAATATGTGTTAAAGTCATTTATACCCTTTTTGACTTTTATAAGTGGTTTATAAAGGAATCTTTCCGTCTTTTTCAAAACAAGGTCCCTTTTTAACCCTTTCGACAGAATTAAGGTAAGAATGTTTTTTTTTTACTTATACGGCGGGTGCGGCTAATTTCCGCCATTATAAAATCGTCAAAGCTTCCCTTACAAGCTTATAAGAATATTTTCAAAGAAAATGTTGTATTTTATATGGATCTTAAATTATTTCAAAATAAAAGGAGATATTTCTTTAAAAAGAATTTTGATTTCATCTATGTCAACATCCTTTGATGGATTTTAAGATTATTTGAAGTTGATTTATTATGATACAAATCTTCTCTATTTTATTGAAGGTTTTGTGATATGTTTGACTATGGATGTGCTATTTTTATACCATTCATAGTTTATGGTGAAAGTATTGACATTTCGTATGTTAGTTTTAATACGAATGTTTATGTTATGTTTAAACCTTTTCATATGGGAATGAATTGGACTTAATATGTGACGGGTGGAGCCCGCTATAGCTCCTCGATGCATCGGTAGGTCTCATGAGACAAACTAGTGTCTTGGAACAAGGCCTTGACAAAATCTTATTTGTAGTCTTGGCACAAGGCCTTGACTATGTGGTTATGATAGTCTGGCATTATGCATTCCAACAATATGAAAGTGGTTTTTTTGATTTTTGCATGTGATTATTCGATTAGTAGAATATACATGTGAATAAGTAAATGGCATTATTTCATTTTACTTTTGCCATAATATGTTGAAGTTCAAGTTTAAAAGGCTTTTGTTTTAGTAATGCATTGCCTTAAATGTTTATGCTTATTTTGAATGTTCCGCTATATTGTTATCCTTACTGGGCATTTGAGCTCACCCCTTTTCTATGTTTTATTTTTTCCCAGGATGTGAAGAAGTAAGTTATGAATGACCTGCAGGGATATTATGAGGGGATAATAGTGTGGATTGTGGAAACATTATGTTGTTGCATTTGTTTTTCATTTTATGATGTAATGTAAAACTTATGAATATATCTAGTATTTCCAAGGCTACTAAACCAATCGGTCTTTCGAGATTTGATCTTTCTTGTGATCATGCCAATGTTATGTAATTAATGCACCGACTCTGGGTAACTGGGGTCGGGGCGTTACAGTTGGTATCAGAGGAAGTTTAGTACAAACCTTGGAAGCTAGATTTAGATAAACTCTGATTAGAGCACGTAGACCTAAGATGAACTTTGAGGATTAGTATAGAAGAACTTCCTAGAATTTTGGTATTGTAGAGATTTTGTGAGTTTTCCGAGCAATACATCCATGTCTGGATACGAGCAGGTAGAGGCGGCTCTGGCACAGATGTACCTAGGGGTAAAACCCGAAAACACCGCTTTGAGCTAGACTCGAACGGGAACTGGTGCACGACAACGGGCCTTGCTGCACTCTTGGTTACGACACTCCCGAGGGATATGCTTATGATAACTCTCATTTTCTTTACAAATCATTATGAAGGGTTTATGTGTATATAATTCCTCAAAGAAAACATTTTTATGATTATGGATTATATCCATAAATAGTTCAATTTATGTTAAGTGTTTTATATGTATGGGATTATGTATTTTGATTCATAAACTGATCTAGTTTATGCCATTGTTTAGAAATGGCGTCCAGTAGAAGGAATGAGAACTCGAGAAATGCACATGATCCAAAGAGAAGGAAGGATCATATCTTTCATGGTCTTAAGCTAGAATTGATAAGAGAAATAGTCTCTCATGTATTATCATCATATGAAGAAATAATACCATGTGTTGATAAGATAAGTAAAGAGTTTACTGAGTCCTATGGCTTTGAAGGGAAGGAAGAGAAGAAAAGGATGGAAGAGAGAAAAATGGATAAAGGGAAGAGGGAAAAGAAGAATTTTCCCATATGTGGTAACTGTGGGAAGAAACACCCTGGAACTTGCCTGAAAGGAATGGGAGTTTATTATAAGTGTGGAGGAAAAGGGCACAAAGTACGTGACTGCAAGGGTGAGAAAATGGTTTCAAATGTACAATGCTTCATTTGCAAGGAGTTTGGACACTACGCGAACCTATGCCCCAGTCATCAGACTATGCCGCAAATGATGCTATTGGATAATAATCAAGTTATGATACTACCACAGATGAAGAGGAATGATTAGAGTTCTTATATTGATTATGTCAATTGAGTGTTGTATCAACAATGTACTTGTTATAATAATTATGGAGTATATAAGGATTGTACTGCAGTACTATTTCATTAAGGACTTGAGATTGTGAGGAACAAAGAAAAGTTACTCAATAGCAGGATAAATTTTTGGAAAATATATGGTTGAGAGAATGATAAATCATAATATAGTTCTGATACTGAGGTAGTGATTTTGGAATAATATGTGATTATTTTGGATAAATTATATTGGATATTCTTGACTACCTTGGAACTGATTAATGATTTGTATATTCCATCATTGTTGGGGTTTAAAACATTTTTGGATTAATGAAGTATATCCATCATTCTATATGGAATAAGGGATCATGAGTATAATCAATAAGGAATATGGTAATACATGATGAAGGTATTCATATGCTATTACGGGGTAAAAATGATCTATATTATGTTTACCTTCCTTATAAATGTTGGATTGTGAGTTTGGATAGAAGTATTTTGGATAGTTCTAGTTTGGATTATTTTGGATTACCATAAAAGGACAACCCGGAGGTCGGGCGGCAACCCGTCGCGTCCGGCAAGGCTGCGAGACTTGAACCCGCAACCGAAGGGCGACAAGGCTGTATCACCTACCACTGGCCCACGAGATGTCCTGGATTAAATAATGTAGTTTTTATTAAAAGATCTTTTAGATGAATTATAAATTCGTTTATTTTGGAACCCTATACGAATAGTGTAAATAGAATTTTTTTACATTCTCTTATCTTTTAGAGTGAAAGATGAGTATGTGGTAGAAATTTATTAATGGATAAAACTCTAATTATAAAGTAAGTATATCTCCATATAATCTTATCCAATCTCATAAAAAAAATTCCTCAATATTAAGAAAATCAAATTAGAACAAAAATGTTTTCCTAGATGGTACCTTAAATCATCACTAATTTATGGCTTTGGGATTGTTGGCCTTTTCATAGCCATGTTCTCTACCACTCTCCATCAGGTAATTGATGGTTAGATTTTTCTTCCATATCCATATTTTACTACATGGAGGTCTAATATGTGTTATTTTCGGTAATCTTCATACTTTCGACTCTTTATTTTAAATAGAGGCCTCATTAATTCATTTTTCGATGTGGGATTTCAACTAAGATATTTTGAAACGTCAAAAATGTGTTATCCTAATACCCTATGTTTTGTTGAACCGATGGTATTTCAAATAATCATAGATTGATGAATTTAAGGACCTTAATTTTATACTTGTTTGTGATTGATGACCTCAATCACTACCTATAAATATTTACGTTTTTCCTCCAATTATATGTCTCAAATTGCCACCAATGTTCTCCTAATAGAGATCATAATTTGGTGGTGACCCTTTCATTTCTCTTTTCTTCATATTAAGACTAAATTTTAGTAACCCAATTTCCGATGTGGGTTTTCCCACAAATATATTATCTATTTTCAACCTTTTATTTTCAAAGAACAATTTCAAATTGCGAGGACGCAATTTATTGAAGGAGGGGAGAATGTAACACCCCAAGATTTTATAGTGTGTTATTTCTTCAAAATAATTCAATAACTTTCACTACACGCAACACCAAGTTCAATCTCACCATGACTTACCAAACAAGATGTTCAAAAGAGGTTATGAATAGTGTTAACTAAATTTTAAACTTTATATAATCCTTATAATTTTAGAATCCATATTATGAGTTTCTTAAACATAATGTAAGAACAAATTCATTTTCAGTATTGCACTTTTAACAAATTTTAATAGTGAACCCTTTTTAGATACTATATTTTAAACTTTTTTACTAAATGGGGACATCAAAAATTTAAAATGAAACATCCCAAGCTTCCACGGTAAGCTAGCGTGTGTTGTACGCAACACCGAGTTCTAACACACCGTAACCAATCAAACTAGCCGTTATGAATAGTAATACCTAATTTTTCGAATTATATATATTTTATATTTTAAAATGGACTTCATTTTTGGATTCGGAATATCGAATTTAGCCTGAGGTGAAATTTTGGTACTTTTCGGATAACTTTCATATTTTGATGAATAGTGAAAATTACTAAATTTTAATTAAAAACAACTTTTTTAATCAAAATAATTAATAGTGATAAATTATGAATTTTAGTAGTTTTAAAGTATATTAAGAATATATTTTTACCATTTAATATAATTTTGGTCATTGGACATAATTTTACAATTAAACCAAACATAAACAAGTGTCAATCTTTTGATAGTTATTATCTCTTAAAAACACGCTTTTTGTTTTGACAGCGGGAATTAATTTTAAATTAATTTCTGCCACTTCTGTGTTTTGAATTTAGAAAAATGGATTCCATATTTGGAATCAGGATGTCCAAATTGTGTAAATAGGTAACTTTTATTTTTAGACATTTTGAATAATTACTGTGGTAAATATTTTATTTACCATGGTTAAGGGTAAATCCGGTAAATAAAGGTTAAAAAATAATATTATAATAATACAAAATTTTCCTAATACGTGTCCTAACCTTATTGGTGGACACATACCCGACCATGAGAATCCTTGGGTCAATTTGGGGACCCCTTGCAGCCACTTTAATGTGGTAGGGACACTTTATATTAATAAAGTTAAAATAAAAATAAAAATGGCATAAGCTTACATCTTTTAGAAGAACAATTTTTACATAGGGTTATACATGTTGGATTTTCGATTATAAATATTCATTAGAAAGATAAAAAGATTTCCTACATAATTATATTTTATTTATAATTTTTAGACATCAAATAAGTTAAATTATTAATGACACAATAGTGATGCAATGTTTACCTCATTAATAAATCATTTAAATAAATAAGATTATAATGATTAAAATATTATCTAAAACCTGTCCAATTCTTATTGGTTGATGTTATTTAGAATATGAGTCATCTTATCTTCGACCTCAATGATTTTTGGACCATTATAAACCGAATATAATTATATTATAAAGTAATACTTCCACTCTTTCCTAAAGAGCCCCTCCTCTCCCTTATAAAAGGAGACCACTTCTACTCATTCCTCACACCTCTCAAGCCACTTGGCTCGTCCAAACTCTGCCCAAATAAGCTCCCCACATCCCTATCCTCCTCCTTGAAGCTTCCCCTTAGACAGAAAGCATTTCAAGAAGTCCTTTGGTTCCAACCAAAGTGAGTTACCTAAATTAAAGGTAACGATTTATCTTAAATTATTTTCATTTATTTTGCTTCTCCAACCCCCAAAATCTTTTTATTTCTTTTCTTTTGTAACAACACCAGTATCCTAAATATACTAGGATGTTGTTATAATAATTATTCAAACTACACATACACACAACTCCATATAATGTGTGATGAACATAATGTTTCTGTGGATGGCAAACTAATGCCTCACGAAACGATGATTGTTCAAATACATCTTACCGCCTCTCATGGTGGCCATTATGATGGAACTGTAATTAAATATGATATTAATGATATATATTTTATATATAAGCTTCTGTAATTCCATTTTATTTCATACCATTATTCGTTTCATGTTTTATATACATACGATAATTTCATTTGAGGAAGTGCGGACTACCGCCCCCTTAAAATGATATGACTCGTTCATACCACACATGGAACGTATAAAGGATGGTGTTAATGAACTTAAGTAACATGTATAAAATATTATATTATACTGGAATAGTAATATACCTATTTATCATTTGTATTCGATTCTTTTAAAATAAAAATTAAATGGAAGTAGTGTTCGTGCGTACGTACGGACTACCGTCTCCACGAACGCGATGAGATTCATTCTCCATCGTATCCATTCAAGTATAATTATCATTTGATGATTTAAAAATGATGTTTAAGTACTTGATACCATTCTGGATTTGAATAATATAAAACTTATCCTTTACAAACATGTCTTACGTAACAAAACATACAAAAGCAAACAAGTAAGTTCACACCCGAAACAGCGATAATACTAAGATATTACTATCAAATCAATATTAAAAGATCATATATGATATCATATTAATGTATATGATTATTGTATAATTTAATAACAATTATTTCACCATTATACAGGAGGTTAACCTACCCCAACCAAGGAAAATTACAAGGTAAGGGTTATTTCACAATCTCTTCATTATCCGAGGTTGTTTATACGTAATAATCTACTGGGATCTCTTTATCATCCACATCCATGTTTTTTAAAAATTTATTTCAAAACATTTTTACTATTTACTAGAATATGAGTTAAAGTCATTTATACCCTTTTTGACTTTTATAAGTGGTTTATAAAGGAATCTTTCCGTCGTTTTCAAAACAAGGTCCCTTTTTAACCCTTTCGACAGAATTAAGGTAAGAATGTTTTTTTACTTATACGGCGGGTGCGGCTAATTTCCACCGTTATAAAATCGTCAAAGCTTCCCTTACAAGCTTATAAGAATATTTTCAATGAAAATGTTGTATTTTATATGGATCTTAAATGATTTCAAAATAAAAGGAGATATTTCTTTAAAAAGAATTTTGATTTCATCTATGTCAACATCCTTTCATGGATTTTAAGATTATTTGAAGTTGATTTATTATGATACAAAACTTCTCTATTTTATTGAAGGTTTTGTGATATGTTTGACTGTGGATGTGCTATTTTTATACCATTCATAGTTTATGGTGAAAGTATTGACATTTCGTATGCTAGTTTTAATACGAATGTTTATGTTATGTTTAAACCTTTTCATATGGGAATGCATTGGACTTAATATGTGACGGGTGGAGCCCGTTATAGCTCCTCGATGCATCGGTAGGTCTCATTAGACAAACTAGTGTCTTGGAACAAGGCCTTGACAAAATCTTATTTGTAGTCTTGGCACGAGGCCTTGACTATGTGGTTATGATAGTCTGGCATTATGCATTCCAACATTATGAAAGTGGTTTTTTTGATTTTTGCATGTGATTATTCGATTAGTAGAATATCCATGTGAATAAGTAAATGGCATTATTTCATTTTACTTTTGCCATAATATGTTGAAGTTCAAGTTTAAAAGGCTTTTGTTTTAGTAATGCATTACCTTAAATGTTTATGCTTATTTTGAATGTTCCGCTATATTGTTATCCTTACTGGGCATTTGAGCTCACCCCTTTTCTATGTTTTATTTTTTCCCAGGATGTGAAGAAGTAAGTTATGAATGACCTGCAGGGATATTATGAGGGGATAATAGTGTGGATTGTGGAAACATTATGTTGTTGCATTTGTTTTTCATTTTATGATGTAATGTAAAACTTATGAATATATCTAGTGTTTCCAAGGCTACTAAACCAATCGGTCTTTCGAGATTTGATCTTTCTTGTGATCATGCCAATGTTATGTAATTAATGCACCGACTCTGGGTAACTGCGGTCGGGGCGTTACAGTTGTAAACTAAAATGATAATTTTATATTGAAAACATTCACATTTAGTCATATCAGATACATAATGTGTTGGAGTGATGCGTGTTAAATTCCTACACAATAATAATAAATTATAGATCAATTTATTATAATATGATGACAATAGAATCTTATTTTTTTTATGTGATTAATTTTTTAAACTAAAATATAATTTTTACTATAAAAAACACACACATTGTGCATGATGATCCATTCCCTATTTCATATGGATGCACAATCAACTTCTATACTTCAAAATTTAATTATGGATCATTGTGATATTGTTTAAAAAAATATGAGATTTTTTACATAATTTTAAATTTTGACATGCTTTTTAAACTAAAATCACACATTAATATTAAAAATAATCACTTGGATTCAATCTGGAAAATTGTGAGTCATATCAACATGTGTTTGATTCTTACACATCATAAATGACTTATAGGTTATTTTATAAATGTTTTAAGACAATCTATTATGGTTTTCTCAGTTATGTCTATGTGATGTTTGTTTTATAGTAAAGTGATGATTTTAATGCGAAGACACAAACATTGCATCATACAAACCATATCATGTTTCAGATTGATTTGAAATTGATTCCAATACATCACATAATAATTATGGATCATTTTTATAATTTTTGTGAACAATATGAGCTCATTTTATTGATATTGATAACGTGACACACATTTAAAACAAAGATGAAACATTTATATTGAAAACATGCACATTATGTCATAATGACCACATCGTGGGTCATATTGTTGTGTGAATATTTATTACACATAAAAAATTAATTAAATATCATTCTCCTAAATTTTTAAAACAAAATAAACTCATTTTCTCAATTTTGAAAATGTGAAGTGCATTTTAAAATAAAATAAAAAAATTATATTAAAAACATGAATTTGAGTCATACTAAACAATACATTTTATTAATGTCTATATGATTTCTAAATGTGACAAATAAATTATGGATCATTTTCATAAATTTGGAAAACAATTTTGAGCTCATTTGATCCGTTTTGAAAATGTGATATTTTTTAAAAGAAATTTCTATGTAAGATCTATCGTCCTCTAAACCTTTTCATCTTCCACCCTCAGTACAAATTCCCTCACAACTAATTCCTCACTTAGGCTTTGATTGTTGTATTAGGATATCAGTTAGGAATCATTATTAGTATTTATAGTATCAAACATTTCTTGTATTTTGTTTAATCAAACATGAATGTAAATAAATAAAACTTGTTTATTAATCGTAGGGGAGGAAGTTATGATTACAGGTCCCAAAACATTTTTAAAACTCATTAAAATATATAAAGACAGAAAATTTATTCTTAAGTTTATACCAACTCATATTAACCCCTAATGGAATGAAATTAGTAAAACGTTTAAAAGAAATTCATGGAAAATTGGGGGATAAAAATATATTCTATAAAAGCATTTAAATATTATATTAAAAATAATAAAATTAATGTCATAAAACAAGATGAAGTTTTACAAAATGTATCAGACATGTTAAATTGATCATGGAATACATCCATATTTTTAGGTGCATTGGAATGTATCTAATATAATTTCCTATCAACTTAAGGTTTTTATTGAGATAAATTTTTCTATTTCTCCCATATATAATGCCCTCAGTCAAATCAGTCATATTGTTGTCATTTGGTAGAGGAGCCACAGGATGGGAGGATCACCAACTCTATATCCACACTCGAGAGGGGAAAAATCTATAGTAGAATTCAAATTTCATTGGATTTATGGGTGTATCAAATCTCAAAAAATAGTTCGTATGTAATTAAAAATGTAATATTAGATTAAAAATATAACTAAATTATTTTCAATAGTACGCGAATTTTATTTTATGAAAAATAATATCTATTGGAAATGATGTTAATGATTCAAATACCTAATGTATCTATAAGGACATAGCCTCTAATATATAACAAGAATAATAGGTAATCACTTGAACTTGATGTCTACAAACACTGTGAAACTGTGTACTCTGCTTGTTCGTCTATAAAATTTTTTTACTTCTTCTTTTGAGTACATTGGAATTTATACATCCTGGTAGTACATAAAAAAATAGAAAAACATAATATTAATAATATTACATTTTAATTTTAAATTATATTCATGAATTACTTGTTTAAGGATGTTAATTTTTTTTTTGTATATACTATCCTTCATAAATTTGGAAATGTAATATCCACAATCATTATAATTGTTTTGTTTCAAACGCTAAAGAAACATTGACCATGAAAAGTAAAAAAATAAAATATGTTTTTATAGTCAAATCATAATATATATAACATAATCTATTTAATTTTTAAGAAATAATTAGGCTTATTATGTTTACTCGTCGACTCTAAACTAAAATTTAGATTGTATTTATAGATCACCCTATTATAATAAAATTCTTGTTAAAACATAAAAAAATTGAATAATATAAATTTTATAAGAAAAATATGGATTATAGTGCATTAGAAATTTACAATGGAAATCATGTGTGGTAAATTTTGTTGAAATATATTATTTGAATCTAAACAATAAAAAAATTGTATCAAAATTGTATTTGATTAGAATCCAAGGATTTCATAAAAACAAATAATTAATGTAATATATATATATATATATATATTTGTCTATGATTAGATTTTATATATTTACACATCTATTTTTTCCACCAAGATAATTCTTAAATCTATTATTTTGTTTTCATATTCCATGATTAGTTCATATATTGTCTTTTAATATTTTTTAAATTCCAAAAAAAACTTCTACAATAGAAATGATAGAGGGATTAATGAGTCAAAATCGTTATTCCAAGATTTTCCATTTATATATTAGTAATATATACACCTATAGAAAATATGAATATTTATTAATTATAATGAACATACTAGATCAATTTTTTGGGAAAAACATATTTTGAAAATGTATTGCGTTTATGTATTCACCACTAAGACTCCTAGCCATTCATACAAGAAAATTTAATTTATACTCTTAATAACAACCATATATACAATAGCATACCCAAATATTTCTAATTAAAATTAAATTTAGGACATATTTTCATCTTTAATTGTTGTATGTGTATGAATTTGCATTGTTAATACATGTTGTAGTGTAACTGGTGTAGTGAATTTTCTCTCAAAAGTTCATTTTTTCTTGGTCGATTCACTACATTTTCTTGATGTTAACTTCTATTTCTCATTAATTTTTTCCATCTATGAAACCATATATCATTTCTAACATTTTCATATCAATTTATAAAGTTTATTTATTTGAAATATTTTAAGGACATAAATCATGTATCTAAATAATATTTAATTAACATTCAATAAAAGTAATAGTATCATTGTCAACTATATTAACATATAGGACATCAAGAAGAACAGGAAACATGGTGCTCACCTAGTGAGCTACATGAATCCATAATATAAAGTTTTATTTTGTGATTTGATGATGTTTTAATATTTATCCTAGGTTATTTTACACTATACACCTCACAACAAGAGAATGAGTGTGTGTGTTGATAGATATAAATAACATACAATTTCTCCATATGGATTTTTAGTAATATAAAACTATGATAAGTTGTTCAATTAACATTTCGAAGATAGAGTTATTATAAATTTGGTAACCTTAGGTAGGTAAGGGATTTTGGTGTATATGAAACTTCAATGTTTATGGGGTTATGTGTCTATTCATGTAATGATCATTGTTCTGGTATTGGTTCATATTGATCCTTTCAGAAATACTGTTTTACAAAACTAGACTGAATAAAAATATATTTTGAAGAATCTATCTTTTCCTACATGCATTTAATCATCTCATATGTACCTATTTGAGGAATTATATTCTCAAAATATATTTTAGGTGACGATACAAAGAATTCACCACTAATGCATTCATATTGTTCATTCGGATTCAAAGATATTCAAATAAGTTTTTATTCAGGTTAAATCAATACTGATCATGTGTATAAATCACATAAAAAACATATGAAAATTAATATATATTTCTATGTAATATTATTATACATAATTAAAAATTATTATTATTTTTGTACTTAAACATGATTCCTATACCAGTAGTGTTTTTTCATCTATTAGTTTCCCTCATAATTTATACAATCCTCCTTCAATAATACATGATATGAGATGAAAGTGACATTGAAGTCTGATTCATCAATATTTATATAAATAAAAAGACTTGTTTCATTTCATACCACATACAGATTTTTCTAGATATTTAAAATATATACTATTTTTTTCAAGTGAACAATATATCATTCTTGCTTTACAATAGGGGTAAATTTTTTCTAATGCATGATTATTATTTTCAACACTCCTTTTTTGTTTCATAAGATGACGATTTTAAATAAAATTAGATAAAATAAATATTTTTAAATAAAATATTATCAATAAAAATAAACTAAAAATGATTCCTCAACATGAATTGTAATGAATTATTTACATGTGTCTTGGTTTTAATGTGTAAAAAAATTATTGGTGGGTGTAAAATAACATTCCCCCACACACACACACACACATATCTACTATGATGATTTGTTATAAGTGTTCAAGAATCTAGATCATCTTTTCTAAGGACCATTAAGAAATATTTATTTTTCAAATAATCTAAAATAAAAAAAATCTTTAGGGGAAAATAAAAATTAAATCAATGTTTCATTAAATTGTTTTGGTAAAATAGAGAAATTATATCATAACATTACTATAATATCTTCCCATATTATTTTCGTCAATATAGGTATGACATTATTCCACAAACCTCTATCAATTTGAAAAGGAATTCTCATTGTGACACTAATGTAACTAATGATTATTAACATGATGGGGTAAACATGTTGGCCTCATTGATTCTATCCAACCTCAAACTTTATACCTTTTCATATTTCCTTCATAACTTTGCCTAACACAATAATACAACACTAATATATTTTTTTCATCCACATGTTGTTGATCCCCTAATAATTCCATAGTTTCATCATTTATTATGTGTTATTCATTCATATTGATAACATCATCATGTAGAGAAGTCATTATCTTCATGAGTAGTTAAAAAATTAATTTACATTATGTAATGGAAGTAGATAACACATAATATTATGAGGAAAAAAATATTATATTAAAAACACTTAAACCTATTCATTGAAATCCATTTATTTTATTTAATGGTTTAGGGTATTTGGATCCTCCATTGAGTATTGAAATCCCCTCCTTATTTCCCACTTTAATTTATAATGAATTTCTACGTCAGTACCACTGTCAAATGATAGTGATCTGATAATAAAATTTTCATCATCAATTGAAAATTATTCTGAACATGTAGTTGTTTTAGTCTCCAAGAGAATAATTGACCAATTCTTGTTTGTTGAGATATGGGGCATAAAATACTTTTACTACTTGTAATTCCATTATGAACGTTTTTTCCTTATACCCTTCCACACTAAAATTCACCTTCATAGATACCAATTAGTCAACTTTAACTATGCTTATATTATCAAAATATTTGCAATTGAAAATCAAAAATTGAAAAAATTTATAACATAACCAATATAATTTCTTGATGATGCTGAAGTTTTATATATTTGGATAAATTGGATTTCTATCCATAGAACCAGATAC
The DNA here is from genome assembly GCA_963277665.1 of Viscum album. NCBI lineage: Eukaryota > Viridiplantae > Streptophyta > Magnoliopsida > Santalales > Viscaceae > Viscum > Viscum album. The sequence goes on along the minus strand of OY728158.1, from coordinate 351,949,880 downwards.
ATGCATTACTTCCTTTATGATATTAACTCCATTTTTTCATCATACAATGTTATATTTCTTCCTTCTAATAGAATTTATTACTATTAATTTAAAAAACGGTTGTATTAGATAACAATAATATTTTGTCCCCTAGATATCCATTGAAATAATTCGGTAATTGAAATCAAAATTGTAGATAAATCCCTATAAATATGATCTTATAACTATATTATGAAATATTTATTCTGGTATTTGGTATTCATAATTTATCCATTTATGGATTAAAATGTTTATGAATTACTTTGTGGAATTAAATTTATTGAGAAAACTTTATAATATTATTTAAAATGTATTGGTGATCCAGATACTTCTCAATAATGGTAATTGTAATAGCATCTATTCTAGAATTTCCGTTTCCTATTTGGATTCCACTTTGATGAAATTTTGGGATACCAACTATCTAAACATATAATAGGTAATTGGTATATAATTTAATATATTCATCAATAATATATCCCTCTAAAATAAAACCTTCTGGATTAATTCTACTCTAGATGTACCCTTTCCAAATATTCATATATCATTTTTTGGGGTACGTCTATCTTTAATGGATAGGACCACATTCATGAATCTCAATAACATATTGAACATTTTTGTGGAATATTTTATAAAATATTTATGGTGGGAATAATATTTATAATTAATATAATATTACTAAAATATCTTTATTCATGATGGAAAGCTCTGTGTTGCCTATAACATTATTGCATACAACTTTGAAAAAGTATCAAGGTATGGTTAATGTATGTCGTTAATTTTTATATAGAGTAAAACACAATTCTATAATAATTAAATCCTAGCTCAAGACATGAATATCATGGAATTTTAGATACATTATCGCCAAATGGGTCATTGGCATGATATTCTTGATATTTTCTAAATACCCCTCTTAAAGTTTTACACCATTAAAGAACATGTATAATTGAAATTTCTCTTATCTAGAGATATTGTATGCTATTAGACAAAGATAATTTTATATTTCATCATTCACCAGGGTCAACTCTACCTTTATCTACATGTCATTCTTGTCCACCATTTCCTTAATTCTATATTTTTTATCATTGGTAAATTTATTAACCTTATAATAATATTATCACATTTATATTCTTTTATATGTGCTGGAAATGATGAAAAAATATGATGTATAAAAAATTATAATATGGTAATTCAAATAAAAATTATCTCTTTTTTCAACCAAATTCATAAGGAATTTTGATAATTTCTTTCCCAAATTCAGTTTTGATATATTTTAATTTTATGAATAGTAGATCAACCATTAATTGACTTGGTATTTTACATTAATCTCTATTTACATCGAATGATGTCATCCATTGTCGATATTTATTTTTTCATACTATATTTTTTATATTACCTAATAAATTCTTCAAATAATGTTTCAACCTAAATGATAGTATACCATCTTCAAAATTGGGACACCCAACATTCCATTAACGTTATTTTCTAAAAAAATTAATATGTGGAAAAATAATTTATCATCCTATAAAACATGGATCTCAATGTGAACTCCTTACTTATATGATCCTAATACAATGAAACAATTATAACCAGCATCAATTACATATATTAAATGAATGAGACCAAATATAAATCAATATTATTATCAGGTTGTTTTGGTTTTGATATAAGTTGAGAAAACATAGTGTATTTTTACTTCATGTAAAACAAAAATTTAAGGTTATAAATTACCATCAAAACTGAACATGCACTGTTTATACAATTTGTTACACAAAAAGAATTTATTCTATCTATTGATAACAGAAGGTGAACGTTTCTTGGATTATTTAAAAATTCAGGAAACTCAAAATAAATATATTTTAGAGAGGAGAGATTTTTGGTTGATGTAGTTTCCCATATTCTATTATTATATTTGAGTTCCATGAAATTTTTTTAATGGTTTTCCAAAATACTTATAGTCATATATACATCTTAATGATAGGAATGTTCCATATAAATTTTAAAGGACATGATTCATCTTTCATGAATCAATCTATTCCAAAAAAAGAGTTTTGGTGAGTGATTCATATCACAAGATTCATAAATCATAGTATCATCCTAGTAATTATGTACATCATATTTTTTATAATATTTAGTCCAACATTTATTGATTCGATCTATTCTATGAAAATTCAAAATTTTCTTACAATTCTTTTTGATTAATTCATCTTAAATAACAATAAATTATACAAATAGAAATGATTTGAGAAGGCTCATATTCATGATCTATTGAAAAATTGATACAATATTTAACTCCATCATCAAAGTCCACTTTCAAATGATTAACATCTATCCATTTTGTTTCATATCCATCCTATTAGGTTTAGTAATTTTCATTTTTAAAATAAATAAATAAATACACAAAAGATATTAATTATCAATGTAGAAACTTATATATAATTTGAATAAATTTGATAATTTTCTTAATTAAAAAGTTATTCCCAATTTGGACACTCAAAAAAAATTAAATACCATAAATTTAAAAGGAAAATGGATAGAATTTATATAAATTGTAATATTATACTTCTTATGAGAAGGTTTCACATTGATAACCTCATCTTAAAAAAATTTATTTTCAGTGTCTGTTAAAAAGTTGGATGGTGTTTGGTAGAATAAATGTAGGACATTTATTATGGATGAAATCATTAAAGTTGGGATATCAATATTGAGGCTAAATTTTTGTAAGGGTAACCCGCATGGGATGATATCCAACATGATTCTTTTTTAACCTTTTGAATATTGTAATTTTAATTGAATAATAATGATCATAATGGAATAGTATAATTGAATGACTTTCAATATCTAAATGTTATAGGTGATGATTCCTAAAAGGTTAACATTTGACAAAAGGGTAACATGAAAAAACAACTGATAGTGGTTGATGAGTTATATGCACCCCAAAAGAGTATATAAGTATTAAAAAAATTCAAATAATAATTTAGCCTACATAAATCAATTTTTACAAGATAATATGTTCTTTATTGATGTGTATTGATATTTATTTTAGTGGTGGAAATCATTGAAACAAGGTAATGTGATATATATATAAAGTCATAAGGAATATAATTAAATTTCATTTAAATAAATACATAGAGATAAACAATTCTCACTCAAAAAATTATTAATGGTAATAAGTTGGGAGGAAATTGTAAAGGATAATTATGTTTTTTATGAGAAACCTTCAATCATTATATGTGGTAATATGTTATTTTATTTATATATAATTGATTTTTGATGACTATAAATATGAAAATAAATTTTTTTGGAGTATAGTGAATTAAAATTTCCACTAGAAACTAAATGATGCCATTTTAGTCAAGATTACAAAACCTCTTATATCTAATAAATTGTTATGTACTTCATTTAAGATGAATTATAACAAGAAAATTTACAAAAATTGGTTTCAAAATTGGTGGATAACATCATCATTTTTTGAATAATTATTCTATTATATGTAATCAAAGAAAGTGAAAATTATTTGGAGATGTTAAAACTCAATAAGTTATACATGAAATTATTTTAATATTAGAGGACTCTATGAAACATGAAGTAATAATTGTTGTTTTGTTAGACAACAAATAATTTAGACGGATTAAAAGAATGAAACTTAGAAAAAATAATCAATAATAAAATTCATTTGGGTAGTGTACTTACATATTTCATGATATTGTTATTGAAAAAAAACCCTTTTATAAATAAAATTTATTTATAAAATAACATGAACTAAAAATAGTTTTTAGAATGATTTTTTAAAAAATACATCACCAATATCAATATTATCTAGACAGTCCAAAAAAATTGGACTTTATTTTATTTTAAATGGAGATAATAAAGTCATGTATTTGTTAAAATCTGACTATGTAAATAATTTATTAACATGGTATTTGTTGGGACGAGTTAAACTTTCACACATTCCTTTAGATCACCAATTTAATCATTCCCTTTCCATGTCTAATAACTATTAAATCAAATGTAGGGCTTATTAATAAGATTTATTATTCCAATATTATCGATAAACTTTTGTGTGGTTTAGTTTTTCTATAAATGAGTGTTGGTATTGAGACCTAATATTTTAAGTGAGTTTATTCCATTTTCCAAGTTTTATCTATTATTATCTTATATATGATTTATGCTTTGGGTTCATTTTGTTTGTTTTTTCCAAAAGATATGGAGGTCGGTTTCTTTTAGTTGGTTTTTTCACTATAACTTGGATTAATAAGGATTTTTTATTCAAATATCATATGTGGTCCTTTACTTCTGTTAAGTTATTTTATTCTGGTTATTTTCTTTTACAAAATAGATAACATAAGAGATGTTTTTATTATCATTGGTGTAGGTCCAAAATGTACTAAAGGACATTAACTAATTTCTTTCATTTTTTATTTTTATGAATCTTGTGAATCATGATATTCTAGTCAACTTTTAATTAAGTTTTTGTTATACAATATGGTTTATATTTAAAAAAAATTATAGGTTATTATAAGTTAGTCGCTCCTTTAAGCACACCCATGAAAGGCAATCCACCACAAATACAATGAAATAATTATTTATGTTTCTGATTTCCAAAACTAGTTGTAATTATTTATATCTAAAATATTTGAGAGAATGATCCCAAAATTCTAGATTTATTTACTTTTTAGAAAAAAGTATTGACCTCATGAATTTTTTAGTCTTTGTATATGGAATAAAAACAATAAAAAAATTGTGTTAATATCTATGTAACTATTTAAAAACTGGGGTACCACGTGACAAATTACTATAGGTGATAGCTTCCTATATAAGATACTACACCTATCTAGGTTTTAGTATAACACTCACCCAATTACTAGCTATTCAAATCCTTTATTCATTCAATGATGTACATGGGAAGAATATCCATGCCCTTACTTCTCACAATGGCATCCTTGCCACAACCCCCACTCATACCTCTCTTGCTGAAGCATTCTCCACTACCACATTAATGCTCCTCCATTAGCTATTGATCCTTAGAACTCACCAATAAGGGTACCACACTAGATATGGGGTGCAATTATTATTTTCCCACCCCCACCACAGTACCCAAACCCTAAACTTCTAAAGGATCAATATTTTCCCAGGCATCTCCTGGCTAATTATCTAAATTTCTATATCCTGTGTTGGTTATTATATGTTTTCCAAGTATTAATTGATTTGGTTTTTTATATTTCACTAATAAATCTCTATGTTTTCTCCCCTCACCAATAACTAAAGATAAATGTCTAATTATTTTTCTCTAGTTTTCTATTTTTTTATTTTTAAAAATATTCTTCTTTCTCTAATCACTAATACAGCTAATGTATTTAACAGTACTAGAAAAAGGTATTTTTTGATAAAAAAAATTTAATGAAAATATAATAGATGATAAAATCATGTATCATTTTTAGTGATAGGAACAGTACCAATAAAGGCCCACTTTATAAGTGAAAAAATAAAGAGATGATCAAGGCCCCATTTATATTTACTAAAATAAATTAATAATAATGGGGTCTTTTATAAATGTTTTTTGTTAGTTCTAGTAATGGGGTTGATTAATAGTGATTTATTTTAGAATTGCTAAGGGATTCATTTTTATGTAGTTTTTATCACTGATAAATGTGAACTTTATTAGCGCTTTTATTAGCACTAATAATGATTAAGAAACTACTATAAAGATGTAATAGACTTGCATCATCAATATAACAACAAGCCCAATCAAAAACTAAATAAATATAAGTAATAATATACTTAAAAGATGATTGAAATAAAAAATATAACATTCTAATATCATTTAAATTCAAAATTTTCATTCATGATATTTATATTAATGCTTTGTATAAAATTAATAAAAAAATAATACTAATATTCAAAATATTAACTCTTATTTCAGGATTTCCCCAAAAAATAAAAATCTACATAGATGGTTTCCCCTTTAATATAATCTATATTAAATTTAGTAATAGTAAATAAAAAATTAAAAATATTAATTTTAGTAGTTTATTATCCATATATAATAAATTATGTTGTTAACTTCTATATATATATATATTATTAGTTAATCATGCATCAGATTGATGTGTAGTAAATTCCTACACATCATAAATTAATTATGGGTTATTTTATTAATGTTTGACAATAATACAAGATTGTTTTCTTGTATTTGGCTATGTGATACTTATTTCAAACTAAAATAAACCTTTTATATTGAAAACATGCACTTTGAGTCATACCAACCACATCATGTGTTGGATTGAAAAGTGGTCAATTAATACACATTAAAATGAATTATTAACCATAGGCCAAAAGTTTAAAAATAATATGATCTTGTTTTATTTATTTTGACTATGTTGCACTCACTTTAATATATAATAGGTTTTCTATTGAAAACATACACTTCGAGTCATACTGACCACATCGTGTTTTGGATTTATGAAATGCTAATTCTTAAATTAAAAAATGTATTTTTTATTTTTTTTATTAATGTTTGAAAACAATATAATATTGTTTTCTCATTTTTGTCCCATAATGCTCATTTTAAACTAAAATGATACTTTTATGTTGAAAACATGTACATCGAGTCATGTTGAAAAAATCATGAATCTTATTCACATGATCCCAATCCATATACATCACAAATGAATTATTGATAATTTTTATAAATTTTGAAAAAAAAAATATGATCTCATTTTCATAGTTTTGTTTTTGTGATGCATGTTTTAAAATAAACATTAACTTATATATATAAACCATGAACTTTAAGTCATACTAAGCACATCATGAGTTATATTGATGTTAATTTAATTCCTACATATCACAAATGAATTATGACCATTTTAATAAAGCTAGAGACAAATATGTGCTGATTTTCTAATTCTTGGCTAGTGGGGTTCATTTTAAACTAAAGTGAAACTTTTATATTAAATACACACACATCATGTTATATCAGAATCATCATGCATCATATTGTTGTGAGGTGAATTATTATACATCAAAAAATGAATTATCAATTTTTTTGCTAAATTTTGAAAATATTCTAAGCTCGTTTTCTTGGTTTTGGAAATGTGATGATTATTTTAATATAAAATGGAACTTTTATATTTAAAATAGGCACTTTCAGTCATACCAACCACGTAGTGTGTTGTATTAATGTGTTGTTGATTTATACATGTCACAATTAAATTATAAATCATTTTCCTAATGTTTAAAATTAATCGAATATATTTTTCATTGTTTTGTCTATGTGATATGCATCTTAAAAATGATTTCACTTTAATATTAAAAACAAGAACTTCAATTCATACTAACTACATCGTCTACTATAACAATGTGTGGTAAATTAAAATATGTCAAAAATTAATTATCAATCACTTTTATAATGTTTGTTAACAACCCATTATCTTTTTCTTGGGTTTTTCTATGTGATTCTTATTTTTAAAAAAATGTAACATCTATATTGAAAATATGAACTTCAATTAATACCTGCCACATCAACTATCATATTGAAATAAGGTCAGCTACTACATGTCATAAATGAATTATGGATCATTTAACTGATTTTTTAAAACTAATATTAGCTTTTTTTCTCTGTTTCAGCTATGTTAAAGGTTTTAAACTCACATGAAAATTTTATACTTAAAACATGTTCCTAAAGTCATATGGACCACAACTTATGTCCATTTTGTGTGATAATTATTCATATATATCAAATATGAAATATGTATTGTTTTCCTAAAGTTTAAAAATAATCCAATATGGTTTTCTTGGTTTTTTCTATGTGACGTGTGTTTTAAACAAAAATATACTTCTATATTTACAATTGTAACTTTGTGTCATACCAGATACATAAATTTTTAGATTGAAGGGAGTTAAATTATTACATTTTCCAAATGAATTCTGGATTTTTTTACTAATGTATCAAAAAAATATGAATGTATCTTCTTTTATTTGAGTATTTATTTTGTGTTTCTCACTAAAATGATAATTTTAAATTGAAAAAAAAAATTTCATGCCTTATTGGTCATACCATGTGTCAAATTGAGGTTCAATCGACTCCTACATGTCAAAAATAAAATATGTATCATTTTCCTAATATTTGGAATAACATGAGAACATTTTCATGGTTTTGAAGATGTGACATTCCCTTTAATCTTAAATGGAACCTCTATATTGAAATCACAAACATCATTTTTATACTAGCCACATCATGTTAAAAATTTACATGCAATCAATTCATACACATAAAAATGAATTATAGATAATTATTATAATTTTTGGATACAATTTGATCTTGTATTCTTAGTTTTTTATGATTATGATTGTTTTAAACAAAAATGACACTTATATATCGAAAACATTCACCTAGATTCCTACTGACGACATCGTGTTCTAGATCAATATGCGGTCAATTCCTATACATTATAATAAAATTATGGATCATTTCCTTAAATATTGAAGATAATATAAGTTCATTGGAATAGTTTTTTCTAGTGACATGAGTTTTAAAATAAAAAGGAACTTTTATATTGAGAACACACGTGTGGAGTAGTCTCTGCCACATCATGTGTTGGACTAATTTTAGGTCAATTGTTACATGAAATAAAATAAATCATCGATCTTTTCCAAAATTCTCAGGAAAATTTGATATTTTTTACGTTTTGTATATATTAAATGTGTGTTGCATGGAAATGGAACTTAGAAGCTTGCACTTTTGGTCATACTGGCCACATCATGTGTCAGATTTATGTGTGGTCATTTCCTACACATCCAAAATGAATTATGGATCATTTTACTAAGGGTTGAATAAAATCAGAGATAATTTACTCTATTTTGTCTACATGATGTGTGTTTTAATATACAAAGAGAATTTTATATTTAAAAGAATAATTGTTAGTAATACCAACTGCATCATGTGTTAGAGTGACAGTCAGTAGATTCCAAAATGTCACACATGTAATATGGATCATTATCATAAGTTTTAAAAATAATTGGAGTTTTTTCCTTAGTGTTGGTTTTTTGGCATGTTTTTTTAACTAAAACGATGATTTATACTAAAAAGAAGAATTTTATGTTATTTTGACCACATCATGTGTTAGATTATTGATCTGTCGATTTATACAAACAAAAAAATAAAGTATAGATCTTTTTCAGGAATTTTCAAGATAATATGAGCTCTTTTTATTATTTTTATCTATGTGAAACATTTTTTAATCTAAAATAAAACATTTTTACTTTAAACACATACTTTAATTCATACCAAAAACATCATGTGTCAGATTGAAATTAAGTAAGTTTCTACACATCAAAAATCAATTATTGATAAAATTATAGAATTTTTAAAAAAAGTTGAACTTATTTGATTATTTATTAAAAATGTTACACATGTTTTTAACTAAAATAGAAATTTTATATTGAAAACATGAACTTTAACTCATACCAAAAACAACATATATCAGATTTATATTTGTTTGAATCATACATATCATAAATAAGAGAACTCACACCATTCAAATACTTTGGGAAAAATAAAAATACCCAAATAAGAATTAAAAATGTTGAATTTATGAATAAATATGAATAAAAGATCACAAGTAAAAAAACGGGGTTTTAAAGATTTTATTTTTCCAAGGAGTTCAAGGGATAGTGGTGTCAATGTTTCAATTACATGAGAGCATGAACAACATGAGGGATGGGGTCGTCTACTTGGGTTCTATTTAAATGATCGTAGAGGTTTTATCAGTGCATTTTAGAAAACATTGATAAAGACCAATATTTATCAACACAAAAATTTAAATTGATGATAAAATCACTCTTTTTGAGTTTTATCTCTTAGCACTGATAAATATGGTATTTTATCAATACTTTCTAGAAAAAGTTGATATAGATAGTTTTTGTATGTACTTAACATTTTAGCATTGAAAAACCCTATAATTAAAAATGAATATTTGGAAATAACTGATAAAGTTCTAGATTTTTTGACCTGGGAGGTGATGAATGTTGATCCCATCCCTCTCCTTATAAAGTGGGAGGGTCCTCTATCATCTTTCAGGGTAATTGACTTCTCTCCTCTCTATTTTATATCCCCTATTTTTCTTCATTATTTCCATCAAATCTCGTTTATCCATAAAGTTTCATATTTGTTTGATGAATTTCAAAACATTAACTCTCATCCTTAGAGTTCACAGATTCCTATTTTCTTTTGAAAATAATGTTGATATAATATTACAAATAATTTCCTCCATTAGTGGATTCATTTGAACAGTTTTTTTCATATAATATTTATTATCATAACTATTAACTATGGGTATACTCTACAACATGAACATAATGATTTGGTTATCTTCTAAGAACAACATGGTCTATCCCTATTCTAGTTCTCCCCACTTCTGTAATGGGTTTGGTTTCTATTTTTTCAAGTGTAATTATGATTTTGACATGAAATGAGATACCTTGACCATGGTGATTTGGGTTAGTTCCAGACCACCCTTTTTCATTTAAAAATCCATCCATTATTTTAATGATACATAATTTAGTTGGTATATATTTATGTTATGATAATATAATTAGAACTATTTTCTATCCTATTTCTCTATTGTTTTTTTGAAGTCGATGCCTTAAAAATGCCAAAATATATTGTTTGGATTAAAGATGGGGGATAGTTCCACTACAATAAACCTATTTATTTTGAGTCATAGATTGATTTTTTATCTTCATTCAAGAATATATGTCACTTAAATACAAATCATAGAAATGGGTGCATGAATCAATTTTAGAATATGGTTATAAGATTGGGATGCAGTGGTAAGGGCATGGTGTCCATTTATGGTGCAGTTTCAAAGGAAAATGTTTAAATTGGTGTTTCTAATAACTAAAGTAGTCATTAGAATGTTGTTTACTTTGGATCACATGTGGGTGGGAAGTTTAATGGTAGAGGAATGCCTACTGGTCTCACTGAAAAACAGTTGATTCTGAATGGAATAGAAAAAGTTTTCACTGTCTAGAAGGAGGCTAGACTATTAATCCTTGATTCGAGATTTGTAGACATATATGAAGCATTGAGATGTGATTTTGAGGGGGTGTGTGCAATAGGACCCATGGAAATTAAAATAAATGCAGCTAAGGAAGCATCCAATGAAGTGGTAGTGAGAATTAGTGATGAATCATAACACATGGATGTGATGCAGGCAGCAAGTGAGGAAGATGTGATGGTCTTTATAACTAGTGAAGGAATCTAGGACTTGGTTAATACAAGAAGCAGGTAGATGGAAAGAAGGACTGGCTCAACTATTAATATTAGTAATCTCTTCAAAGATATGTATGTCGAACATTCAGATTAGGGACAAGGGGATTAAATACAAGAAAGAGTGGGAATCAAAACCCCTATACTAGTAGGGAACTTCTCTGATGACCACATCCTTTATGGGATAGATTTGGAGGAAGATATATCTAGACATGTTTCAGTAGACATTGTCTATTGAGTGCATGTAAGAAGCCTATAAACCCCAATGATGATGAAGGGAAAGAAAGAAAAATGGTATTTAGGGAGATGCATTATGTGAAATGGAAATAAGTCTAAAGGATGTAAGCACTACTCTAAATTATCTAAGTCGATGGAAACAAGGTCATCCAAAAAGAATAAGGTGATAGATATAAACCTGTGTCTCATGGCTAGGAACACACAAAGAGTTCGAATCTTCATAGATAAAATCAGATAATGGAGTGCGGTGAAGCCAATAAATAATAACAGGGTTGTTGTATAATGGAATATCTGATTTAGTAACATGAGGTATCTAATAGTAATGTCATGGTAGTAGAGAAGAAGAATGGGGGAAAAGGGGAGGCATGGGAGCTTATTACTAATTTCAATGAAGAAATGTTAGAGGAGGCATCTGAAATCAATGCAATATAGGAGGAGGTCCATAGGATGAATGAGAGGATGATTCAAGTTGACGCTAATATGAAATTATGTGTATGGATCAATAATCAGGATTTTATTTTGATATGTGTTTTCAAAAAAAGGATGATTTTTGTGGAAGAGTATATCCAAATTTTGGACAAGATGGCCTAGAGTTTTGAAGACCACATCGAGGATGACTCGGACACAAAGGACACTGATATTAAATGGATTTTATAAAAAGGTAAGGTTTCTAATGGACTTAAACACGATTTTAGGGATTCAGTGATTTCTTATGGTTAATATTGATTGCAAATTAATAACATGAAAGGTTTCCCACTTTTTCAATAGAAGTTATTTGCATAAAAAAGTTAATTCTCAGCCATCTCACTAAGACATCATAAAATAAATTATAAAATATTAAAATAATATATATTAAAAATGAATAAATTATAAAATGGAAAAAATTAATTAACATTATTAATGAATAGATAATCGTAAATATATTAATGTAACGTATGAGTGAAATTTAATAAATAAAAATGAATAGAATTCAAAATTATTAATAAAATTCATGAGTTTTATAATTATATAAATTACTATAAAAAGAAAATGAATATATATTATAATGAAATGAATACATATAAATTTGTATATTGCTACCATATTAAGAACCATAAATTATAATGAATAAAAATGTATTTAAAATATTAAAAATTGAAATTTCAATAATATTAAAAGAATTAATATTATAGATGAATAAATTATAAATAAAAGTTAAAAAGAAGTTACATTAGTAGGGAATAAATAACACTAAATAATATTAATTGAAATAATTTTAAAAAGTAGTGAAATCCAATAATTAAAAAATCTTTATATTGAGAAAATAATGAAAAATAATCTAGTATTATTAAATATTTATATTGTTTTAAAATGTAAACATGAATATATGATAAAATGAAAATAAATAAAATTTAATTAAATAAACTACAACCATATTTATATCATTTTATATTAATGAATAATCATATATTAATATATATTAAAATGGATTAAATTACAAAATAAATTAACAATGAAAATTTTGAAAATTAATAAATTTAAAAAAAAAATAAAAAAATTAATATTTTCATTGATTTGATAATATTTAAATTAAATAAATTCGAAAAAAAAAATATTTAAAAGTAATAAATAATATATTTTTCATAATAATATAAAAAATTAAAAATATTTAATGACCAAAAACAATATATATATATATATAATATAGTATGTTAATAAATATAATTATAAATTAAATATTAAAAATCGATTAATTAAATAAACATTATGTGTGTTTTCATTCTATATATAAATGAATTAATTACATATTTTAATGTTTCAAAATAATGTAACAAATTTTCGATATATTTTAAATTGAAAAAATCACATTAAATTAAATGTCCAATACTTGATACAATTGGTTTATTTTTTTAATTAATATTAATTGTAAATTATAAACCATTTTCACAAAGTATGAGAATTATTTAATGTTAATATACATATTTTCTATTATATAAATCATATATAAACAAATATTATATATATATATATATATTAATATATATATAAATATATTTCATTATTAAAAAGATTAAATATATTAAGGAAAAAATATTTATAAAGAATGTAAAGATTAATAAATAACTAAAAAATTAAATAAATGTATTTAAAAACAATAAATTTTAAAAAAGTAAAAAAAATATGAAAAATAACAAAAACATTCTATATGAATACTAATATAGAATGCACGTTCATTAGTTCTAAAATTGGATTTTTCATTTCAAAAAAATCTTGCAACCTTTATCATCATGGATAAAGGACCCCTTTATCAGTGTTGATAAAGGACCCCCATTATTGGTGCTTTTGTTTTCACTGGTAAAGGTCATGGTAGAAGGTGAAGAATATACAGTTCTTTACCATCCCTTTAATATTACCATATTATAAACATAATATCAAGAAAGAATATGAATATTATAGAAAACTAGAATTAAATATAAATATTACATTTCATTTTCATTTATATTCAAAATTTATATACAATATATTTTCATTGATGTGATATTTATACTTAATTAAATAAAATTACAATCCAATATATAAAATTAAAAAAAATATTGCATGATTTTTTTAACAATCATCATCCATACAAACCTTTTCTCTGTAATAAAACAAATGTTGTTTGGGTAACCATACATAATAAAATAAAAAAATATTTTAATAAAATCGATATATGATAAATTATATTATTAATTATTTTGTATGTGAATGATATCATCTGTAACACCCCAGGTAAATAAAGAATATATCATTTTTATATTTATCCCTATTTGTGAATAAAATGTTAATATTAATTTAAAGGGAACGCCATGCTCAATGGCTTACCAAATACGCAACAACGAGTTCATTTGAAATCTTAAGTTGCACTCTAATAATAAAATAATTTCATTTTAAATGGTAGTTAACACCTAGTCGTTGTAATGACGGGAATGAACAGAACTAACTACAAAATTATTATATATATTTTTCAAATATTTTTAATTTTTATAATAAATGTTAGAGGATTAAAAATGCGAATGAATCCAATTTTAAGCGTAAACATTCTAATATTCTTTAAAAGGTCGATTAACTGCCTTTTGATGGTGAACCTCTTTTAAATTCTATTTTTGAAAATTTTATGTGTCATATTTGACAAAATAAAATTCTTCTTTAAAATCGGGACATCAATATTTACTTTGTGTAAATTTTTGGTATTTTTACGATAAAGTTCATTTTTAATGAATAAGTGAAAATTGTTGTATTTTTATTCAAAACCTCTTTTTAATCTAATATATTTATATTATTAGATCATATTTTTAATTGGTTTTAGAGTGAAATTAGAATATATTTTTACCATTTAATCCAATGTTGGTCATTGAAATTAATTTCAATTTGAAATTTGACTTAAACTAGTGTCAATCTTTTAATAGATATTGTCTCTTAAAAACACGCTATTTGTTTTGACAGTGGGAATTAATTATTAAATAAATTAATGCAACTTATATGTTTTGAATTTTGTAAAATATACATCATTTTTTAATTTGGAATATCAAATATAGCTTAGGGTGAATTTTTTGTATTTTTCTGAAAAATGACAATTTTTTATGAATAGTGAAACCACTAAGTGGTAGTTTAAAAACTGTTTTTTCATTTAAATGAAACTTTACCACTTCTGTGATTTGAATTTTAAAAATCTGACATACATGGTTGTCATTAGGATGTAAAATGTGGTTCAATGAGATTAAAATAATTTTTTGGTGAATAGTAACTTTTATGTTTTATTAATTGTGATTAAAGGTAATTAGCGTAATTTAAAGTAAATATAATGTTATAATAATATGAAATGACCTTGACACATGTCCTACCCTTATTGGATGAGTCGTGGCCGAACAAAAAAATCCATGGGTCAACATGGGGTCCCCATGGAGCCACTTTGGTAGGAAAATGACATTAATAACTTTTTATTTAAAGTTAAAATTAAAATGTCACAAACATGTGTTGTTTTACTAAAACAATTTTTACATGCGGTTATACAGGTCATATTTTTTACTATAAATATTAATTGGAAATATAAAAATATTTCTTACATCATGGTATTTTTTTATAATTTTTAGACATTAAATAAAGTAAATTATTTATGACACCGTGATGATACATCAATTACCTCATTAAAGAATGATTTAAATAAAATGAAACGATAATGTAAAATCTAAGAATTACACTTATAAAAAGCCTATTGAATGAGTATTTCGAACCATTATCACCTTATCCTTGAAATATATCAAAGTGGGACCTTTAAAATCCAAAATTATTTTATAATAAAGTAACTTTTCTTGACTTTCCATGAGTGCCCCTCCTCTCCTCTTATAAAAGGCCCCCACCTCTACCACCTTACCCACACCTCTCAAGCCTTTGTATCGGCCAACCCCTACCAATTTCATCTCCCCACGTCCCTCTATTCATCATTGAAGCCTCACCTTTGGCAGAATTATCTCCAAGAAACCCTTTTTGTTCAAACCAAATGGAGTTACCTGATTTAAAGGTAATGTTTTCACTTGTGTTCTTTTGTTTTATTTTGCTTCTCCAAACCCCTAAACTCTTTTTATTAATTTATTTTGTAACAAAACCAGTATATTAAATATACTAGGATTTTGTTATGTGAAGGATTCGAGCTACACTTACACACCCCATCGTCTAATGGTTAAAGAACATACTGTTTCTATGGATGGCGAATTACTGCCTCACGAAACGATGATTGTTCAATCTTCTATTAACACCTTTCATGGTAGCCATTATGATTTCATTGTACTTTATATATGATATATATGGTTTTTATGTTTCCTATATGCTTCTGTATTTTATATTTAAAACATGCCTTTATGCTTTGCATGTTGTGAAAATACGATAATTTCATACGAAAAAGTGTGGACTACCGCCCCCTCAAGTGATGTGACTCGTTAATACAATACATGGAATGTATAAAGAATGAAATTAATGAAATTATGTGACCTATATAACATATATATTATACTGTAATTATAATATATATATATATCTCTCAATTATTTTTAATTCCATTAATATGACAAAGAAATGAAAGTAGCGTTCATGCGTACGTACGGCCTACCGTCTCCATGAACGGTGCATTTCATTTCTTTTTATCTCCAAATGTTATGTAATAGTATAAAATGAATATTTACTGGATATATATGATATTTAAATCATTAATACTATTCTGTAGATGATGTACTTATAACTACATGGACAATTCTTTTCAAACAAGTTCATTTTTTACTCATGTACCAAACATCGACAAAAACATCTGATATGAACTCACATAATTAACTAATTATTATAACATTATAATATGTGATATTAACTGAATCATAATATTTAAATGAGGTCCTTAAGAAATTATAAATTGACCAAAGTTTATTATTGAGGAATATAAATAAACGAACAAGACAAGTCGGACTTGAGGTAAGTGATCCTACCCCTCTCTTTCTTTTTAAGTACACTCTTTTATGTAATTCATTTTAAGCTCATATTTATTATTATTGGGATGTTATTTTATATTAATATTACTTTACTTTTTATTCTCATGTGATGAGAGACCCAATTTTCTCTCATCAACACATTTTGGAAGTTTTGAGTGGTGTCGTTAGGCTGCCGAATTTTTGTAAGAGATCCAACCTCTCTCTTTCTTTTTAAGTAATCTCCTTTATGTCACCTATTTTAATCTACTATTTGTTATGTTGGGGGATGTTCTTTTATATTTCTATTTCTTTAAATTTTATGTTAATATGATGAGAGACCCTATTTTATCTCATCAATCCATTTTTGAAGTCTTAAGTGGCGCTGTTAGGCTGCTGAGTTTTCGTAAGGGATTTTTCATCTCACTTTTATTTCCGTGAGATTTATGCTACATTTGCCACCATTTCCTTTGAGTGGTATATGTACTTCCCATTATTATACTCTTTGTGTAATATACTTCCTCTTATGAGTATTTACATAAATGTTGTATTGTCCTTCCTTCATGGTGTGTATGTTTCGAAAGATACATAAGTCGGTAAGGGAAACTTTCACCCTCCTCTTTTTAAAAGACTTATTTTGTTGGGTCTTTTAATTTACATATTGTAATGTTGGGATATGTTCTTCTATATCCTTATTGACTTCAATTTTATGTCCAAGTGATGAGATACCCTTTTTTATCTCTCATCAACTCATTTTCTGAATTTTGAAGTGACGTCGTTAGACTGTCGAATTTTTGCAAGGGAACTTCTTAACCCAATTTTGATTCTTTGGGATAAACTTGTACTCCTTTAATATGTCATTATATGAATATGTGTGAATGACCTCTGATTTTTTTACACTTAACATCCACTTATATTTGGTGTATTCGTTTTTCACAAATAATTATGTAATTGATTTATCCTTAATCCAAGGATACCGTCTTTGTAAGGGACTTCGTCTCAATATCTTTTCATTGAGGAATATATTGTTCTAATACAAGACTTTCTTTTATACGGTGAATAAACCACTTTGACTTTTAATTTTATACAAAAGGAATATTTTTCTACGAATCGTTTTACAAAATGACAAAAAGGAATGTTTCTTTTAATGTACACGGTGACAACGACCTTTTCCGCCGCCGTGAGTATTATTTGGACTTTGGCTTCCTCAACAAGATGTAATTTTTTTAAAAGTAAATAAAAACCATATACTCTTTTATGAATTTTGGTATTGAAAATGGTTTTCTATAATGGATTTTTTATGACAATATATTTTAGTGATATATTGTGATTGAAATGTGGAAATGTTTTCTTTCCATTATATTTGTTTTATGTATTATGATTTTATAATGGTACTTGGACATTTGATGTGTGGTTATGTGATAAACCATATGATGGGTGGTGCGGTGAATACCAGGACGGGTGGTTACGTTATAACCTCCAATGCATTGGGTATGGAAGTCGGACTTATGGTTATTCCATTAAGTGATATGTGTGGAAGTCGACCGTATGGTTATTCCATTTAAGTATGTTTATGTCCAAGTTACCTTTATATGTTATGTATATGGGTTGTATGGTAATATTTTGGTTACAAAAGGGTAAGTAATGATCTTTTATTCATTGAAGAGTTTATACTACTTCATAAAGGTGAAAATTATTACTTTGATAAAGTACTCATGGTTTACTTTTTGTTTTTAAAAACTTATAGTTTTCCTTCTTTGTGTATCCCTTACTGAGATTTTTATGCTCACCCAGAGTTTTTTTAAATGTTTTTCACAGGACATAATGTGGAATAGGATCAAGGATGGGAATAAGGAAACATCATGCTATCTAAAACATAGAACTAGACAAGTTTCTTTTTAAGAGTTTTTATTTTATGGAAACTTAGTAGAAGTGTCTACTTTATAATATTTTGAGATGTAATAGTTATATCATAATTCTCTAAAACTCTAAACCTGAAAAGATCCTCTATGTAAATTATTCATTTAATTCAATAATAAGTAATGGTTAAGGTCGGGTCCTTATAGTTGGTATTAGGGGTCGGTTTAGACAACTTTAGGGATTAGGAGTTTTTGTTAGACACATGGTTAGTCTCTATATCTATTATTTCAGTTAAATCCTTGTTTTATAACTTTTTTCAATTCAAGTAAAGTCATTTACGAATGGCAGGAGGAGGATCTAAAATAAAATTCCTATCTCTTTCTGATGACATGCTTGCAATAATTATTGCAAAGTCATGTTCGAATGATTGTGAAAATTTTTCTAGCATACAACTCACTTGAAAGAAATTGTTTGAGATATCAAACACCTCCACTATACCTCGTTATCATCGTGGATCATGTGTTGTATTTAGACAAATACTATTTTCACAATATTCTCGTATTTTCAATAAAGGTAAATATTATCAAGGTATTTTCAAATATTTTACCTTATCACAAGAATTTGAATCATATTATGATTTCAAAAATGGTGCTGAGGAAGGATACCCTTGCGCAACCTATTTATATTTTCTTTTAAAATATAGTCTCTCATCACATATTTATGGTATTTTAAAAAACCATTAATAGAAAGTTTCAACCCAAATTCTGTCCGACTATTTTATTGAAATCATGTTTTATCATATGTTTCGGAATTATATGTCAAACATGATTATTTTCTAAAACTGTTTTTCTGTGAACACCCATATGACCCATGTTGTACAAGGTGTATTTGGATGGAAGAAGAAAATGATTTTGAAGGATCTCTAAATCGTTGTTGTAATTCATGGGACTTTTACCTTCATGAACATGATGATGATAAAACCGAGTGGACGCCATGATCAAGGTATGATGTTACTCATTTTGGGAATCGTTTTATTTTATCTTATCATGGTGAAATAAGACTTCAAGAATTAATATGTTGAGATCGTAATGATTTTGGATGAAAATCAGAGGTATAAGGAAACTATTGAGGTTAAAACATGTTAAGGTTATTTTTGGAGATTTTTAAAAAGGACAACACGCAGACCGTGTGACAACCCAACACGTCGGAAAAAACTACGGGAATCGAACCCACAACCAAAGTGTGACTGGTATTTATAGCCTACCACTGGACTACGTGAAGTCCCTGGTTAGTATGACTTATTATTTTTAGTTAGATAATTTTAGGAATTAAGATTAAGTTTATTTTGGGTTATCTATGGAAATTATTAACCTATCATGGAGGATATGTAATTAGCTTAATTACTTTTCGATATGAGACTTTTAGAGGAACTGATGTTATTTGGAGATGAGTGTTAATTTGTACCTTGGAAGACTATGTGACTAAATCCTTCAAATATTTGGGTTTCAATCTTAGTTTGGTTTATTTTGAAGAATTTTATGGAAATTTTTTTATCGAATGGCCCTCGTTGATCTTTGGGTGTTGTTGAACAAATTTTGGAGATTAAGAATAGATTTTCTTTTTATAAAGGGTTATCCTTTTTTGGATTATCTGATCTTGTTCTAACAATTTTGGTTTTGGTAAGGGTTTAAAGACATGGTAAATAGAAAGTTCTCTTTTGTGGATTAAGTGATTCTCTAGAAGTTGATTATAGTACTCTTAATTTGAACAAGTCTTCCTAAATACTCATCATTTGGGGAAATTATGAGTTTGTGTAAGAAATCTAGTAAAATTTGAAAGTCAACATGACAAGTAAGTATGTTTCCTTAAGATCAAAAATAAATTACTCAATGAAAAGTAACTTAAAACAAAAATTTTGTCTATTAACTTTTCCTACTGGGGAATCGAATACTATTTAACCCACCATAAGTTTGTGATTTTATTGTGGTTAACTTTCTCCTAAACATGTTTTCTATCACTCTCTCTCAGAAAATGACCCTTTTTCATCCATATCCATATTTTTCTAAATGGAATCCTATTATGGGTTAACTCTGGTGACGTTTTTACTTCTCTTTCTTTCTTTTAAAGTGATATTTTAATTTACTCTTTTTCCGATGTGGGGCATTCAATGAAGTTTCTGAGCCCAATTTTAAAATTGTGAGGACGCAATTCCCAAAAGGGGGGAAGGATATAACACCCCAGGTAAATAAAGAATATGACATTTTTATGTTTATCCCTATTTGTGAATAAAATTTTAATATTAATTTATGGGAAACGCCATGCTCGATGGATTACCCAATACGCAACGAGTTCCTTTGAAATCTTATGTTACACTCTAATAATAAAATAATTTTATTTTAAATGGAAGTTAACAACTAGACGTTGTAATGACGGGAATGAATAGAAATAACTAAAAAATGATTATATATTTTTTCAAATATTTTTACTTTTAATAATAAATGTTAAAGGATTAAAAATGCGAATGAATACAATTTTAAGCGTAAACATTCTAATATTCTTTAAAAGGTCTATTAATCGCCTTTTGATGGTGAACCTCTTTTAAACCCAATTTTTGACAATTTTATCTGTTATATTTGATAAAATAAAATTCTTCTTTAAAATCGGGACATCAAAATTTACTTTGTTTAAATTTTTGGTATTTTTACGATAAACTTCATTTTTAATGAATAAGTGAAAAATGTTGTATTTTTATTCAAAACCTCTTTTTAATCTAATTTATTTATATGATTAGATCATATTTTGAATTGTTTTTAAAGTGAAATTATAATATATTTTTACCGTTTAAACCAATGGTGGTCATTGGAATTAATTTCAATTTGAAATTGGACTTTAACTAGTGTCAATCATTTAATAGATATTGTTTCTTAAAAACACGCTATTTTTTTTTGACAGCGGGAATTAATTATTAAATTAATTAATGAAACTTATATTTTTTGAATTTTTTAAAATATACAACATTTTTGAATTCGGAATATCAAATATATCTTAGGGTGAATTTTTGGTATTTTTCTGAAAAACTTCAATTTTGATGAATAGTGAAACCACTAAGTGGTAGTTTAAAAACTAATTTTTAGTTTAAATGAAACCTTACCACTGTTGTGATTTGAATTTCAAAAATCCAACATAAATGGTTATAATTAGTATGTAAAATATGTTTCAATGGGATTAAAATAATTATTTGGAGAATAGTAACTTTTAAGTTTTGTTAATCGCGATTAAAGGTAATTAGTGTAATTTAAAGTAATGATAATGTTATAATAATATTAAATCACCTTGACACATGTAATACCCTTATTTTATGAGTCATGGCCGACCAATACAATACATGGGTCAACTTGGGGACCCCATGGAGCCACTTTTGTAGGAAAATGACATTAATAACTTTTTATTTAAAGTTAAATTTAAAATTCACAAACATGCGTTGTTTTACTAAAACAATTTTTACATGGGGTTATACAAGTCATATTTTTTACTATAAATATTCATTGTAAATATGAAAATATTTCCTACATCATAGTATTTTTTTTATAATTTTTAGACATTAAATAAATTAAATTATTTATGACACCATGATGATGCAGCAATTACCTCATTAATGAACAATTTAAATAAAATGAAAAGATAATGTAAAATCTAAGACATACACTTATAAAAAGCCTAATGGATGAGTATATTTAGAACCCTTATAACCTTATCCTATAAATATATCAATGTGGGACCTTCAAAATCCGAAAATCATTTTATAATAAAGTAACTTTTCTTGACTTTCCATGAGTGCCCCTCCTCTCCTCTTATAAAAGGCCCCCACCTCTACCACCATACCCACACCTCTCAAGCCTTTGTCTCGGCCAACCCCTGCCAATTTAATCTCCCCAAATCCCTATATTAATCATTTAAGCCTCACCTTTTTCATAATTCTCTTCAAGAAACCCTTTTGGTTCAAACCAAGAGGAGTTACACGATTTAAAGGTAATGTCTTCACTTGTGTTGTTTTGTTTTATTTTTCTTCTCCAAACCCCTAAACTTATTTTATTCATTTATTTTGTAACAAAAAAAGTCTATTCAATATACTACAATGTTTTTATGTGAATTATTCTAGCTACACTTACACACACCTTCGTCTAATGATTAAAGAACATACTGTTTCTGTGGATGGCGAATTACTGCCTCACGAAACGATGATTGTTCAATCTTCTCTTAACACCATTCATGGTGGACATTATGATGTCACTGTATTTTATATATGATATATATGGTATTTATGTTTCCTATATACTTCTGTATTTTATATACAAAACATGACTTTATGCTTTGCATGTTGTGCAAATACGATAATTTCATACGAGGAAGTGTGGACTACCGCCCCCTCAAGTGATGTGACTCGTTCATGCAATACATGGAATGTATAAAGAATGAAATTAATGAACTTATGTGACCTATATAACATATATATTATACTGGAATTATAATATATATATATATATATATATATCAATTATTTTTAATTCCTTTAATATGACAAAGAAATGAAAGTAGTGTTCATGCATATGTACGGCCTACCGTCTCCATGAATGGTGAATTTCATTTATTTTTATCTCCAAATGTTATGGAATAGTATAAAATGAATATTTAATGGATATATATGATATTTAAATCATTAATAATATTCTGGATATGATGTACATATAACTACATGGACAATTCTTTTCAAACAAGTTCATTTTTGACTCATGTACCAAACATCGACAAAAACATCTGATATGAACTCACATAATTAACTAATTATTATAACATTATAATATGTGATATTAAGTTAATAATAATATTTAAATTAGGTCCTTAAGCAATTATAAATTGGCCAAAGTTTATTATTAATGAATACAAAGAAACAAACAAGACAAGTCGGACTTGAGGTAAGGGATCCTACCCCTCTCTTTCTTTTTAAGTGCACTCTTTTATGTCATTCCTTTTAAGGTCATATTTCGTATGATTGGGATGTTATTTTATATTACTCTTACTTTACGTTTTATGTTCATATGAATAGAGACCATATTTTCTCTCATCAATCCATTTTGGAAGTTTTGAGTGGCGCCGTTAGGCTGCCGAATTTTTGTAAGAGATCCAACCTCTCTCTTTCTTTTTAAGTACTCTCCTTTATGTCACGTATTTTAATATCCTCTTTGTTATGTTGGGTGATGTTATTTTATATTACTCATGTTGTAAATTTTATTTTAATATGATGAGAGACCCAATTTGATCTCATTAATCCATTTTTGTAAGTATTAAGTGGCGTCGTTAGGCTGCTGAGTTTTCGTAATGGATTTTTCATCTCACTTTTATTCCCGTGAGATTTATGCTACATTTGCCACCATTTCCTTTGAGTGGTATATGTAATTCTAATTATTCTAATCTTTGTGTAATATACTTTTGTTTATGAGTATTTACATCAATGTTGTATCGTCCTTCCTTCATGGGGTGTATGTTTCGAAAGATACCCAAGTCTGTAAGGGAACCTTTCACCCTCCTTTTTTTAAAAGACTTATTTTGTTGGGTATTTTAATTTACATATTGTAATGTTTGGATATTTTATTCTATATCCTTATTGATGTAAATTTTATGTCCAAGTGATGATATACCCTTTTTATCTCTCATCAACTCATTTTCTGAATTTTGAAGTGACGCCGTTAGGCTATCGAATTTTTGCAAGGGAACTTCTTAACCCAATTTTGATTCTTTGGGATAAACTTGTACTCCTTGAATATGTAGTTCTATGAATATGTGTGAATGACCTCTGATTGTTTTAAACTTAATATCCACTTATATTTGGTGTATTCGTTTTTCACACATAATTATGTAATTGATTTATCCTTAATCCAAGGATATCGTCTTTATAAGAGACTTCGTCTCAATATCCTTTCATTGAGGCATATATTGTTCTAATACAAGAATTTATTTTATACGGTGTATAAACCCCATTGAATTTTAATTTTATACAAAAGGAATCTTTTTCTACGAATCATTTTACAAAACGACAAAAAGGAATGTTTGTTTTAACGTACGCGGTGACAATGACCTTTTCCCCTACCGCGAGTATTATTTGGACTTTGGCTTACTCAACAAGATGTAATGTTTTTAAAAGTAAATAAAAACCAGATACTCTTTTATGTTTTTTGGTATTGAAAATGGTTTTTTATAATTTATTCATTATGACAATATATTTTAGTGATATATTGTGATCGAAATGTGGAAATTTTTTCTTTCCGTTATATTTGTTTTATGTATTATGATTTTATAGTTGTACTTGGACATTTGATGGGTGTTTACGTGATAAACCATATGACGGGTGGTGTCATGAATACCAGGATGGGTGGTTATGTTATAACCTCCAATTCATTGGGTATGGAAGTTGGCTGTATGGCTATTCCATTAAGTGATATGTGTGGAAGTCGACCGTATGGTTATTCCATTTAAGTATGTTTATGTCCCAAGTTACCTTTATATGTTATGTATATAGGTTTTATGGTAATATTTTGGTTACAGAAGGGTAAGTAATGATCTGTTATTAATTGAAGAGTTTATACTTATTCATGAAGGTGAAAAGTATTACTTTGATAAAGTACTCATGTTTTACATGTTGTTTTGAAAAACTAACAGTTTTCCTTATTTGTGTATCCCTTACTGAGCTTTTTTTGCTCACCCTAAGTTTTTTTTTGAAATGTTTTTCACAGGACTTAATGTGGAATAGGGTCAAGGATGGGAACAAGGAAACGCCATGCTATCTAAAACATGTAACTAGAAAAGTTTATTTTTAAGAGTTTTTATTTTATGGAAACTTAGTAGAAGTGTCTACTTTGTAATCATTGGAGATTAAATGGTTATGTCCTAATTCTCTAAAACTCTAAACCTTAAAAGATCCTCTATGTGAATTATTCATTTAATTCAATAATAAGTAATGTTTAAGGCTGGGTCCTTATATCATCAGTTACCCAATTAAATGTATTAATAATTCTTTTATTGTTAATATTAAATTAGTTAATTATTCTTTAAATATACCATTAATTAATAATTATGTTATGAATTATTAATTACACTATTAATTAATAATATAAATAAATTATATTGTTAATTACATAATATATTAAGGATATTTTTAGTTACCAAATTTTTTAATTAGATAAACTTTTGAAAAAAAATTATATCATTAATAAAAATTAACATTTGTAAATTGAACACATGAACAATGATAAAATAAAGAACATTTTAAGTCAGATTGTTATACGGTCAATTCATACACATCATTAATTATTTACAGATCATTTTCATAATATTAGATAATAATATGAGCTCATTTACTCTATTTTTCAAATCTTACAACAATATTAAACTTAAATGAATCTTTTATATTGAAAAAACTGAGTAGGAGTTATACCAGCCACATTATATGTCAGATTGATGTGCAGTTGATTCCTAAATGTCATAAATGATATATGAGCCATCTTGATAAAATTTTAAAATAATTATAGCTCATTTACGCTATTTTGATAATATGATGATCATTTTAAACTACAATAAAACATTCATATTTAAAACACATAAATTGGTTCATACTGACAACAACATGTGTCAGATTGACATGATGTTGATTCCTATTAGTCAAGAATGAATTATTGATCATCGTCCTAATGTTTGAAAACAATATGAAATTTTTTCTCAGTTTTTTCTATGTGATGTATGTTTTAACCTAAAATTACACATTTATATAGAAAACAAACACGTTGAGTCATACAATCCACATTGTGTGTTGGATTAATGTATGAATGTTTACTATAGTCATAAATTAAATATGGATCATTTTACTAATGTTAAAAAAATATTCATTGATTTTCTCATTATTTTTGATATGTAATGCATATTTTAAGCTATAATGCAACTTTTTTATTTAAAGTGATGAATTAGAGATATGTCGGAAAAATCGTGTGTCAGATTGACATGTGGTTGACTCCAAAATATCATGTATGAATTATGGATTGTCTTCTTAATGATTCAAAATAATCAAAGGTAATTATATCAATTGTGGATATGTGACGCAAGTTTTAAACTAAAATGAAACTTTTATATTGAAAACATGCATTTTGAGTTATAAATACCATATCACGAGTCTAATTGACATGTAGTCCATTTCTATACATCTTAAATATATTATGGTTTTTTTACTATTGTTTGAAAACAATCCAAAAATTTTTCTTGATTTTGATATGTGAGATACGTTTTCAACTAAAGTGACACCCTTATATTGAAAACAAATAATTTTAGTTATATCAATCACATGATGTTTCAAATTGATTTGTGGTTGATTCCAACTCATATAAAATAAATAATAGATCATTTTCTAAAATTCTGAGAACAATCAAATCACATTATCTTGGTTTGGACAATGTGAAAAATGCTTTAAGCTAAAATGACTCTTTTATATTGAATATATTCCCTTTGATTTTTACTGGCCAAATCATATGTTGGAATGATATGTAGTCATTATCTATACATCTAAAATAAATTATGGATCATTATATTAATCCATAATGTACCAAAGGCCTTCATTGTTTTATTATTTTGATAATCTAATTTTCAAGGGGTGAGGTGGAACCCTTACAAAGCCCAATGACTTATGAGATAATTACATGACCCAGAGGTATTACGGGAATCACCCAGACAAGAAATCTTGGAACTATTACTCCCAGGACAATGTCATCATATCAGCATTCAACCTTCACAAGTATGGTTGGATAGTTGTAATTTGCAATGTTTTATAAGCCTAGTACCGATGGAAATGTCATACCCTCTCAATCATCCAATTCTAGGTAGCTCTGATCTGGTGAATTTGCCTGCTCTGAATCCTCATCTGGAGCCTTTTCCCTCGTAATGTGTTTGTTTTTTCTAGGATACATGTATTTTAAACTAAAATAAAATTTATATATTGAAAAATGGAACATTGAGTCATATATGCAACATTGTACTTTGGATTAACATGAGATTTA
Source organism: Viscum album (assembly GCA_963277665.1). Taxonomy (NCBI): domain Eukaryota; kingdom Viridiplantae; phylum Streptophyta; class Magnoliopsida; order Santalales; family Viscaceae; genus Viscum; species Viscum album. The sequence goes on along the minus strand of OY728158.1, from coordinate 351,921,936 downwards.
TTTATAAATGTCACAAATGAAATATGGAACTTTTTCCTGATGTTTGAAAACAACATAAGATCATTTTCTCATTTTTTTGAAATGTGACATGATTTTTAAACTAAAATTACTCTTTTATATTAAAAACAAACATTATGAGTCATACCAACCACATCGTGTTTTGGGTTTACATAAATTCAATTTCTATGTTTCTTATATAAATTGTGAAACACTTTCATAATCTTATAAAACAAACATATCTTATTTTCTCTAGTTTGCATATGTGACACATGTTTTTAACTAAAATAAAAATTTATATCGAAAATGAGCACTTTGAGTCATACCAACTAAATCATGTGATGGACTAATGTTCAGTCAATTCCTACATAATAAAAAAGAATCATTTATCTTTTCTCTATTTTTTGAAAACAATTTGAGTTTGTTTTCTCAGTCTTCAAAATTTGATGAGTGTTTTGAAAAAAAATGATGCATTTCTATTGAAACCACAAACATAGAGTAATATGAGACACATAACCTATTATATTAACATGTGATTTATTATTACATGACAAAAATGAATCATGGAACATTTTACCAAAGATTCAAGAAAATATGAGCTTCTTTATATAGTTTTGTATGTGTGATGCATGTGTTACACTAAAATGACACTTATAAATAGGTACTCTATGTAATGCTGGACACATAATTTGGATTATTTTTGTGAAATAATTTCTTACATGTCATAAATGAATTATAGATAATTTCTATGGGGTTTGAAAATAATCAGAGACTAATTTCTTAGTTTTTTCTTGCGTGATGTGAGATCTAAACTAAAATCAAACATTTATATTGAAAACACATACTTTCAGTCATATCGGCCACATCATGTGTTGTATTGACATGTAGCCAATTCATGTATTTCACACATGAAATATGTATTACAATAATAATTTTTTAAAACAATTTGATATTTTTCTATTGTTTTGGATAAGTAATGCAGATTTTAAACTAAAATTTCACTTTTGTATTGAAAAATCAGACATTAATTAATATGGGACACATCTTATATTGGATTGAAATCATGTTGATTCATACACACAGAAAATAAATTATATATCATTTTCCTGAATTATCAAGAAAATATAAGATCATATTCTCATTTTTTATTATGTTTTGTATTAAACTAAAATGAAACTTTTAATGAAAAAAGATGAACATTGTGTCATATCATACACATCATTTTTCAAATTTATGTGTGCTCAATTCCTATGTGTAAAAAATATATTATGGATAATTTTCCTACGTTTTGAAAACAATATGAGATATTTTTATCAATTATTACAATATAATGTGTGTTTTAATCTAAAATGTCACGTTTTTATTTAAAACACGGACATGGAGTCATTCAAGTCACATCTTGTATCAGATGGACCTATGATCAATTCTTATACATCAAAAATTAACTGTGGATTATTTTAATAATATTTTTGGATAGCTTTAACACATTTACTTGGTTTTGGTTATGTGTGCTTTGTTAGAGTAAAATGATACTATTAATGTGAATACATTCACTTTGATTCATAATGAAAACATCATCTGTTAGGTTGATTGGAAATTGATTTGTACACATCCCACAAGAATTATGAATTGTTTTCCCAATGTCTGAAAGAAATATAAGGTTGTTTTCTTGGTATTGATAATGTAATTTTTATTTTAAACTAAAATGAAAAAGTTATATTGAAAACACATTATTTGAGTCATACTAACCACATCATGTTTCAGATTGATGTCCATTAAATTCTTACTTTTTTAAAATAAATTATGGATTTTTTTCCCAAAATTTTGAAAACAATATGATATAATTTTTTTAGTTTTGAAAATTTGAAAAGCATTTTTTTTAAAATAACATTTATATATTGAAATCATTATCTTTTAGTCATTATAGAAACTTTTTAAGTATTATTGATACATGATAAATTCCTACATATCATAAATAAATCTTTGATCATTTCCTTAAATTTTGAAAACAATACATGTTTTTATTCTATGTTTAGACAATTTTACATGTGTTTTAAATTAAATTAAATTATAGATATTAATAATCCACACAATATTTTATAATTCCAACCCTCATTCGACTTTCTTCATATATAATTCCATGATTCTACATTGATAATAGAATCATAATTTCTTAGGGGAATCACTATTCTTATATACAGTATCTTTCATTGGAATGTATTTGGGTAAATAAAATGTGAATGTAAAGGAATTTATCTTGAAATTTAATCATGGATGTGGAGGTAAATATAACAGATTTGTGACCCCTTTAACATACTCAAAAAATTACAGAAAGGCATAAACTAAAAATAATAATTCTAAGAGCATGGAAGAACCTTCCCTAGAAATTTTTAATATGACTTCATACTTGTGGGTAAAAGGATTATTTACCTATTTTTCACTAACATTTATCTTTACTAAAACCTCATTATACAATCTCTCATGAGAAAAACGAGCTTCATGCATGTTACTATCTCAACCAGAATTTGTATAGTACAACCCTCCATGATAGAAATATTTGAGAATTCACTCAAATAAGTTTTTCATTACAGCTTCATCACTAAATCATTTTGTAGTTTTAACCAAATCAAACTAACACCTAAAGGAATGAAATTAGAGAAAGGATGAAAATAAATTCATGGAGAATTTGGGAATAATAATATACCCTTTATAATTTTTTAATAATTATAGTGATAATGTATTGATTTAATTTATAAAATGAGATGAATGTTTAGTATATATATCATTCATGTTGAATTTATGTTTGAATTTATCTACATATTCATGTGGATTTGAATGTATCTGAAATTTTTTACCATCATGTTAGGGCTTATTATAAAGATTCCTTTTCTATTTATCCATGATGCATCACCCTTAGTCAAAACATTCATACTATTTCCATCAGTCATAAGAACCAAATTTCGGGTAGGATCATCCACTCTATATCCTCACACAAGAGTGTAAAATTTTCAATGGTTGGGTTCAAATTTCATTGAAATGATGGGAGGGTCAAATCATAAAACAAATGTTTGTATAGTAATTAAAAATTTATATTTAGAATAAATATATGAAAAAAAAATTCCAATAGTATATGAAATTCATTTTAGGGTAAGTAATTTCTATGTATTATGATGTTGATGCTTCAAATACCAAATGTATCTCAAAGTTTATTTCATGTACAATATCACATACATAATCTGTAATCACCTCAACTTGATATCGAAAATCATTCTAACACCATATACTCTGCCCACTCACCTCTAAAAAAATATTTATTATTTTCAGTATGTATAATTTTATATTATCTTGGCAGTACAGAAAAAATATAGCCTAAAAAATAAAAAACAATTAATTGAAATTTTAATTACCTTGGAAAATTACATGTTTTGGGGTTGTTTAATTATTTATGTTATATAAACCATAAAATTATTTACCTTCACAAAGATCATTTTTTGGAATTTAACTATAGCTCTATTGTCAATCCATTTTCAATTAAAATATTCACTTGAAATGTTGAATAAGATAACTCATATATTTGTTCAATTATGCTGATGTATGACATATTAACATAAATTGGATTTCTATCTTTGGAACTGAATAGATGAATCACTTCCACCATTATCCTAACTCAACTATTTATCATCATACTATGCTCATTGTGTTCCTTCATATAGAATGTATAATGATTAATTAAAAAACAGTGAAAGATATAACGCTTACTTTTGGTCCTCCAGATAGCCAATAAAGTTGTTTGGAAATAGAATAGATATTTTCTGATTAATCCTTATAAATATGATATTAGAAACATATTATAAACTATTTTTTATGGGCAATTGATATCCATATTTCATCCCTTGATAGATTCAAATGTTAAATATTTAAACTATGGGATTCTTCATATGGAGGAAACTCTAAAATATTATTTAAAAAATTAAAGGTGGGTCTACTCAGGAACTATAATTGTAATTATAAAAATAAATATTCTATTAATTTATTATCCCCTAAGGATTTCACTATGATGAGGTTTTGGGAGACCAATTCTATTCACATCTGGAGGTAATTAGTACAAAATTAAATATCTTTATCAATAAAAAATAAATCATCAATAAAACCTTTTAATTAACAATAACTCATTATGTTCCAATTTAAAATATTCATATATCATTCAGTGGGGTACATTCATCAATAATGTTCATGAACACATAGTTGAATCTTTCTAACCTAGTGAACTATCTGGTAGAAAATTATATAAATTAATTATTTTGGGAATTATAACTCCACTAATACTAATATGATAGAAATTTATTTATTCATCATTGGAAACTTCATAGGGTCTATTACATTACTACATATGGAATATAAAGGGATGAATAGTATGGTTAATACATGTTGTACATTTTTAATCAAAATGAAATGAAATGCTGTAAGAATTAATTCCTCATCAAAACATGATTATCCTGTTATTATAGTACAATTAACATAAAAGTATTCATTTAAATGATATTATTTATATTTTAAATATAACCCTACATAAATTTACACCATTAAGGAAGTTTCATATCTGAAATTATTCTTATCAAGATAGAGTGTAAGATGGTGGAGGAATAATAGTTTTCCTTTCACCCTTCACTAGTGCCAATACATCATTTATCCCCATGTTATTCATGAATAAAATTTCCTTAATTCCATATTTTAATATCTCTTGTAAATTTTTTAACATGGCAAAAACAATATCAATTATATTTTTCAAGAAATCAACAAAATAGATGACATATAAAAAATTCTAGTATGATAATTTGAAGAAAATTCATCTATTGTTTTCAACCATATTGTGTATGGTTTTTCAAAATATGGTGTTCCAAAATTAGTATCCTTATCATTTACTTTCATGAGAATTTTATCACTCATTAATTGGGATGTTTTTTTGCATTTTTTCTGTATTTCCATTTAATGATGTCATCCAAAATCGATATTTATGTATTTAGGTTAAAAATTTACAATTTACTAAAAAGAGAGACTTCAAGGAATGTTTCAAACTAAATGATTTTTTACTATATACAAAAATGGGACACACAAACATTCCACTAATATTATAGCCTAAAAAATTCCCATAAGAAGGAAAGTCAATTATCAACCTATAAAACATGGTTCTCAATCTAAAGTCTTCAATTCTATGAGCCTCATATAATGTAACAAATGAATCTCACATCAATTTTATATATTCATTCAATGCATCCAAATGGATATCAATATCATTAATGGGTTTTTTTCTAGATATAAATAGCGAAAACATAATGTATTTGTGCTTTATGCATGACCATGGTGGTAAGATATAAATTACCAAGATAACTAAACATATAATGTGAGTACTATTTTTTACACCAATAGGACATATTACATATATATATATATAATTTCAATGTTTTATTGGATTTTTTTTAAATTTAGGATACTAATAATCAATTTTCATCCACTAAGGACAGTTCGTTGGGTGTCATATTTTACTATCATCAATTATTGTATCTTCATTCCATGGAAATTTTCTAATAGTTTTCTAACATTCATATAGATGTCTAAACGTTGTAATGATTGAAAAATACCATAAACATTTTCATATACTTGATTTATTTTTATTGTATCTATCTATTCAAAATCCTTCAGATGTTATGAGTGATTCACGGTCCTTGCAAAAAAAATATACAATCATTTGTACAAGAACGTATTTTGTTAGAGATCATACCCATTAAACACAAAAAAAATTAAGTACCATCTTCTTTTCAAGGAATATAATTTTATTCCAGTAATATATCAATCAAGAGACTATGTAAATTAAATATGGTGTCACTCCTTCTGTTGTCGACTTTAAAATAACATAACATTAATATAGCTGACAATGTTGTGTATTTAGTACAACTAGTATTCAATGGTGTCCTTTCATAGATATTTAATTTATCAAACAACATTGTATAATCATTAAGGTCATGTTGAATTTTTATTTATATTTCTTCCATAAGATCTCTATAATCATTTACACTATCATACATAAAAACCGATCTATAAATCATAATATCACACCAGTCAGAATGTACATTCATATTCTCCTAGTGTTATTCCAAAATTTATAGATTCAATATATTTCTTGACAAATAAAATATTAATTAGAATCTTATGAGTGAATTCATATTTAATAACAACAAATTAAACATGGATAAATGATTTTATAAAGGTTATATGAATGCTCTATTGAAATCTTGATAAACATTTTGTTTCCATCCTAATACTCATTTTTCATACGATTATCATCCATCCAGTTTTGATTCATATTAATCCTGTTATGTTTAATAATATTCATTTTGTACAAAACCAAAAAAACATTCCAATGGTATTAATAATCAAAGTATAAATTTAAAGATAAATTGAAAAAAAATGATAATTTTCCTAAGAAAAATGATTATACTCACATTGGACACTCAATGAGGAAATAAAAAAGAATTTATAATTATAAGATTATATAATTCATTGAAATTGGAATAATAGACTCCTTATAATAATGTTTCATATTAATAAACTCCAATTAAAAAATAATTTTGATTTTATGAAAACAAAGTAGGATGGTGTGTGTGGCATAAAGCGAGAAATTTACGATGGATGAAAGCTTTGAAGCAAAGAGGTCAATGTTGAAGCTAACTTCCAATAAGGGAATGATTTCCCCCATAATTTTGTATCCACTTTGGTAGATTGTAATCTTGATTATGTAATAATGATCATTCTAGACAACTAAAGTTGAATGAATCTCAACATTCCAATGTTATTGGTGATGATTCTTATAAAGTTATATTTTTAAATATTGGTAACATGAAAAAGAAAAAACCTATGGTGGTGAAGGGTTATATGTTACCCAATAGAGGTAATAAGTATTATAAAATTCTTCAAGAATAATTTAAGTTACATGAAGTTATTATTATATGATAATAATAGAAGAATTATGTTTATAGAGATACTTTTGTAGTGGTGGAAATAATTTATGGAAGGGTATGTGTAGTATCAATAAATTTACGAAGAGTATAATTAAATTTTCATCTATTGAAAAAGATAGAGATCAATAATTTTCACTCACAAAATTATTAATGGTAATTAGTTAATGTATAATTATGAAGGATAATGATGTTTATGGGGAGAAACATTAAAACATTATATGTGCTAAAAATTAATTTTATTTCTATATAATGTTAAAGGTGACTATAACCAAATCCTTTGGGAAAATTAAATACACCAAAATAATAACTAAAAATGTTAAAATAATGAAAGATCTTTAATGGGAGTTGACATGTAAAAAATGGTGGGTTTTTATAGTGTTGATGTTTCTAAGGAGTTCTAGGGAGAGAGGCGATAACATTTCAGTTCCACGATAGTTTGAATGACATGAGGTATGTGGTCCTCTATTTTGGTCTATTTAAAAGATCGTAAACGTTTTATCATTTCTTTTTAATAAACATTGATAAAGACCCATATTTATTAGCACTAAAATATAAATTTATAATAAAACCACTCTTTATGATTTATAAATCTTATCACTGATAAAGATGTGATTTTATTATCACATTCCAAAAAAAAAATTGTTAAAGATAGGTTTTGTAAATGATGTCTTTTTTAACACTAAAACCTATATTTATCATCAATATTAAGAACGAGATGATAAAGTTACAAATTTTTTGAACTAGAAGGTGATGGATCATGTTCTCATATCTCCCCCTATGGATTGGTTGGGACCTCTATCATCTTTCGAGGGAACACAACCTCTCACCATCACCCCCTTTCCCATCCTTGATTTTCATCCTTATTTCCCTCAGGTATTTATTATCCATAAAGTTCTATACTTGTTTGATGGATTTCTAAAACATTTGTTCTCATCCTCAGAGTTCACCTCATTGCTTTTGAACCTCATGTTAATAGCATGTTTCATACAACATCATCCGGCTGTGGATTCATTACGTTTTATTTTAGATATTGAGAAATATAGTAATGATTAATTATGGATCTTCTCAACAACAGGAACATCATGATTCAGTTCTCTTTAGAGAACGACTTAGTCCAGCCTTGGTCTAGTCCCCCTGTATCCACAAAGGATGTTGTTTCTCATTATTCATGTGGACATATGATTTATTGTTTGTAAAAAATCTCTCAAGGCATCATTGAAGCATTTTTGAGGTGATTGTGTTTGTTGACAAAGTGGACATCTGTGTTGTGATTATTGATAAAACAAACCATGACATAAAAATTTGTTGACAAAGGGGATTTCATTGTGGCATGTAGAGTTTAAGATTTTTGGTTAACGATCAATGTTTGATTCAAGAATATCGACAAATGAATGGATGATCTGGAGGCAGTACAAAAATAGCAGATACAAGGTGGCGCCGATTTCCAGAGTTTGCCAAATTTTTGGGCCTATAAATCGACAAATAAAGAAAATTTGTTTTTGGAAAAGGGACTTGCGCGCTGAGGTCTTGAAGTATAGGAATCTTGCATGCCATATGTTATTCAAGATCAGAACATCAAAATATGGCAAAGGGATAAGGGTCGCGCAAGTTTTGGAGTTGGTCGGGCAAGTAATTTGCGCGGCAGGAGACTTGCATGCCAAAACTTGCGCGCCGAGGGGATACCTGCATGCCATCATGCAGGGTGTCCAAATACCAATAAATACAGGTCGACCCCTCCTCATTCGGTGGAGATTTCAACACTTAGAAAACTTAGAGCTCCCGTCGCGCATGTGTGGTGGTCACGCAAGTGTTGTGTGGTCACGCAAGTATAAGTTGCGCGCTAGGTGATAGTTGCGTGCCTAAGGTGGTTTGGGTGATTAAGAAAGTGATTCATGCAAGTTTTGAGCATAATAAGAAGTCGTCGCGCAAGTGGTTTGGTGACACGTGTGCGCCAATTTTTGAAGAATCACGAAAGTTGTTGGTTGCGCGCCAAAATTGGATTGGGTGCAAAAGGTTGTGTGCCACGCAAGTTTCGAGTAGCAGAAGCTTGTGTCGTGCAAGTGGTTGAGGTGGACTTGCACGCCAGTTTTGACTTGCATGCCTAGACTTGCGCGCTGGCTTAGATAAGGGCACCAAGTAAGGTTGATTCATGGCAGATATTTAGGGCTTCGTGAAAACTGGATGATTTCCTGATACCTTCGATGCAAAGTTTGTTTCATATACAGGTGAAGGTTGAACATCAACATACCATATAAATACAACGGAGGATGTATTTATTAGTGATAATGAAGATACCTATAAGTTTATAAACTATGAGTGGATCCTTTCCAAAGCAGTGAGCAAAGAAAGAGGAAGGAGGTGATCCTCTCCAACCGCAGTGAGCCAGAGAAGGAGAAACAGGGAGTGACCCTTGGCAAAGCAGTGAGCTAACCCTAATCTTTGTAAAGGCAGTGAGCCTGGGAAAAGAAGTGATTTATCTTGAACCTTGTAAACATCAGTGTGTTATAGTGGATTTGGTACATCGGCACATTTCCAGTGTATGCTCCTTGGATGTAGCCCAATGAGGGTGAACCAAGTAAAAATTGATGTGTCATGTGCATGCTTTAATTTCTATTTATATTGTGCAACGGGAAAGAGAGAGAAGATTGTTTTTCTTAACAGTGAAACAATATCATAACAGGCTTTAATTTTAAATTAGTCATACCCTGATTCACCCCCCCTCTCATGGCATTCATCCTTATGGACCTACAAATTGGTATCAGAGGAAAAGGTTGATATTAGCTCTTCTCTCAATGGAGGTCACTAATCATAAAGGGATTCTGATCTTCGACGGAAACAATTTTCAGATATGGATGAATTGGATGTAACACTACTTCTGATCTTTGGGAAAAGATGTGTTCACAACAGCAATGCATGGCATAATAGCTGATATTAATAGTGGTTCATTATCATAATATGAGTGTAGAGAGTTGGATGTTGATGTCAAAGCAATCAATGCCTTAGGGAGATATCTATCCAATCCTATCTATACGAATGTGATGTCATGTAAAACATCACATGAATTGTGGGAAAATATTTTGAATATATATGAAGGAGATACAAAGGTCAGAGAGGCAAAGCTACAAGTACTATGGAATAAGTATGAAGATCTGAAAATGAACCCGAATGAGACCATTGATGCATTCTTTGACAGGGTAAATATTTTTTTGGAATACATGAAAGGTCTTGGTGAAGTCATTGAAGATATAAAAATTGTAAAATGCATCTTGAGGAAACTTCCACCTCGGTTCAGTCTGAAAGTTTCAGTTCTAGAAGATAACGATCCAAAAGAGTTGACACTGGACAATTTTCATAGTACGTTGGTTGCATATGAAATGAGGAACGATGATAACGAGGCTGTGGAAAAGGGTAAATCCAAAGAGGTGGAATTCAAGGCCGTGAAGAAGCTAACCATTCAAGACTCTCAGCAAGAAGAAGAGATAGATGAGGTGATGTCATTCCTCTCATCAAACCACCAAAAAAGAAAAGAAAAGTTTAAAGGGAATCTTGTACTTACTTGATTTAGATGTGGAAAAGTTGGTCATCTTTCCACAAGGTGCCCCAAAAAGTTTCAAGAAGAAAATGATGAAGATGAAGTTGAAATTACCAAGAAGAAATCTCCAACCTATGTGAAAGGGAAGAAGCAGTTCAAGAGAAATTTCTTCAATAAGAAGAATCTTCTTTCATAATAAATAGATAGTTAAGATGAGTCTAAGGTTAAAGAGGTTGAGGAGATTGAAAATTTCTAAGATCGTGGAGAAAATTATATGGTGTCTGTTGTCGGTAGTGCTCAAGAAAAGGAAGAAACTGACGTTGATGAAGAAGAAGAAAAAATTCAAGGAAGAATATACATGGAAGCTGAATTAGAAGAATATCTTGAATAGATATATGTTTGGAGAGAAAAAACAAAGAAATTCAACAAAGTGGTACATGATTTCAAACTCTACATGCAATAGCAGGAAGAAGAGAAGTCTGAGCTAGTGAAAGAAAATGAAATCCTTAAGTCTTCCATGCTAGAGAGCATAGAAAATTTTGATGAGCATAAGCTCAATATTGAAGAATATAAAAGGGAGATCGATGGCTTGAATATAAAAGTGAAAGATCACTTTAAGCGTATTGAAGATCTTGAAGAGGAAGTAGTCAGTCTGCGGAGAAAAGTTAAAGACCTAGAAAAACCTTTGATTCCAAGCACATTCTTGGGAAAGAAGGTCATTCTGAATACTGAGAAGATGAAAGAGGATCCTAGTAGTTCAGCAGGAAAGAAGTAGTAATTGAGCTCAGACGTTAAGGCTGATTCAGGGCTTGATCAGAAGAAAAAATCTGTGACAATTGAAGTCAAACCGCAATCAACCGTCCTGATATTGAAGGTTGATTTGGGAAAATAGCAGAATCAGAATATTAATAGATCCCAAGGACAAACTTGTAGTATGGAAGTAACATGAAGTAATGCACCTTATATTAGGTGTTATTGTTTTTTAAAGATGGGGAATTCACAGTATGTGTGTTTAATAGCCAACAAATATCAAAGGGAACAAGAAAAAAGGTTGAAGATAAATAGAGTATGGTACTCCAAATCATATTTCTAAGGACAATGTTTTTGGTGTAGAGGATTTGGTCACATTGCAAGGTACTGCACTTCGACCATACAGAGGAATAAACCAAAGCAGGATCAAAATGTCTGCAGGCAGTAGATCAATAACCCAAAATATGAGCTAAAAATACAGAATATATTTGCAGTGTCGCAAGATGAAGCTGGTCCATCATACTCTGATAAAAAACAAAAGTCTCAATCCATGCCAAGTGTGAAGGAAAAAATATGGCCCAAAAAGAAGAAGGAAGAGAAGACTGTGGTGGAAGAAATTACCCTTAAGGCATCAGATCGCTCTGGTGTGTGGATCCTTGATAGTGGTTGCACATCTCACATGACAGGTAATAAGGATCTTGTTACATGTGTAAAATATGACAAAGAAGGAGTTTTCAAGTTTGAAAATGATGAAGGCCTGAATATTATTGGTGCAGGAAAGGCCATGTTTGGGGGCAAAGAGATGAGACGTGCTAACGTCTTGGTAGTAGAGGGCCTCAGTCATAACATACTCAATGTCGGTCAACTATGTGACTCTGGGAACTCTATCCAATTTACCAAGAAGATGTGTGTTGTGAAAGGAAAATATGGAACAGTCGTTCTATAGGGAAGAAGGACAACGGGAAATCTTTACCATGTAAGTGTTGAAGAAGATATGTGACTTTTATCCAGAGAGGAAGAAAACAAGATGTGTAATACGCGACTTGGTCATCTATTATAACCATGTATGGAAGATCTTGTAAAGTGTGATGCTACTAGAGACCTTCCCAATTTATCACGTGATCGCACTCATACGTGTGATGATTTCCAATAAGGTAAGATCATCCAAAATACATATAAGAAAAAGGAACAGAAATCAACCAGAGTGCTCTAATTGGTGCATGCTGATGTTTGTGGACTGATCTCACCATGAGCCATAAATGGGAAAAGGTACTATGTACTTTTAATTAATGATTATAGCAGAATGGATTGGGAATTTTTCATTACCAAAAAGACAAAAGTGTTCAGTGGTGTTAAGCAGTATAGGAGGGAATCAGATAGGATGCTTGGGTAGAAAATTTCTGATGTTTCGTACTGATAATGGTACAGAATTCACAAACAATCAAGTGGAAGAGTATCTCGAGAAACATGGGATAAGGCATCAAGTTTCATCAGTGAGAACTATCCAACAGAATGGAGTGGTTGAAAGGATAAATCATATCATCAAAAACAAGGTCGGAATGATGCTTATTGAAAAGGAACTACCAGAGAAATTTTGGAAGGAAGTAGTTTTGATATCGGTCTATATTTCGAACAGGTCTCTGTTGTGTCTGAAGGAAGGGAAGACTGTGTATGAAATGTGGTATGGAAAGAATCCAATGTTGAAATACTTTTGAATCTTTGGAAGTAAGTGCTTCATTCTCAAAAAATAAAATCACAGGAAGTTTGAATCATGAGGAGATGAAGGGATATTCCTTGGTTACTCAGGGAAAAGAAAATCATATAAATGCTTCAACAAAAGGCTGGGAAAAATTGTTGAGAGCAATGATGTCACTATAATTGAAAATGAACAGAATACTCAACGACCCAGTGAACAGTTTCTGGATGAAAGTGATGAGGAGGTAAGCAACATAGATGGGTTATAAGTGATAGAGGCTGACTTAGAAGATGATACTGATGATGAGAAAGAGGTAACAAAATCTGAATCTTCTAAGAAGCCAAAGAGTTGAGCTGAAATTGATAGGAAAAATATCATTGGTGATCGGACAGCTCCAGTTCTGACTCAAAGAATGAAATCATCACAGCAAACATCGTTTTTATCTCAAGTAGAGCCGAAATTTATTTCTAATGTAGTTGAAGATGAGTACAGGGTTCAGGCTATGAATTAAGAATTAGACCAGATTGAGAAGAATCATACATGTGAGATTGTTTTAATGCCAGCAGATAAGAACGTCATCAGGACTAAATGGGTTTTTCACAACAAGATGAACGAATATGGAACAGTGATTCGAAAAAAATCACGACTAGTGTATAAAGGATACTCCCAAATAGAGGGAATTGATTTTGATGAGTCATTTTCACCAGTTGCAAGGCTAGAGACAATAAGATTATTTTTAGCCATAGAAGTGCAAGGAAAGTTCAAAGTGTTCGAGATGGATTTCAAATATGCATTTCTGAATGGGGTTTTGGAAGAATAGGTGTACATTGAGCAGCAATATGGTTTTCTCATTAATGAGGATGAGAATGAGGTTTTCATACTGAAGAAGACGTTGTATGGGATGAAACAAGCACCAAGAGCATGGTACTCAAGGCTTGATCATTACATGAAGAATCTTGGTTTTTAGCATGGGGGAGTTGATTACAATCCCTATTTCATCAATGACAGTAATCAAAGGATGATGGTGTTGGTTTGTGATGATGACATAATATTTGGCGGATCAGATGAAGCTCAGTGTAGACAGTTTTCCGAATTCAGGAAAAGTGAGTTTGAAATGTCAATGATTAGAGAGCTAACATTTTTCCTTTGTCTACAGTTGACACAAGGAAGGAATGGAACATTAATTTCTCAATCCAAATATACCAAGGAGGTTCTGATAAGGTTTGGAATGGAGAATTCCAAGGAAATGAAGACTTTGGTTGCTACCCAAATGAAATTATCAAAAGATGAAAGTGGCAGGGTAGTTAATATCACTGGATACAGGAAGATTATCGGCAGTTTATTGTACCTCACAGCAACAAGATCTGATCTTGTTTTCACCACATGTCAAGCATTATGTTATCAAAGCAATCCAAAAGAAAGCCACATGCTTGAAGTGAAAAGAATACATCGGTATATCAAAGGCACTATAGATTTCAGTCTGTTGTATAATGAAAAATCTCAATTAGTGTTATTGGGTTATAAAGATGCAGATTGGGCAGGATCAGCAGATGACAGAAAATCAACGTCAAGAGGTGAATTCTATCTTGTTGGATTGTGTATTTCTTGGCTAAGAAAGAATCAATATTTCAATTCATTGAGCACTACAGAGGATGAGTATATTGCGTCCACTCAAGCATGCACGTAGTTATTGTAGATAAAGCAGCAGCTTGAAGATATGGGAGTTGAAGTGAAGTCTCCAATCGGAATCCAGTGTGATAAATCAAGTGTTATCAGTCTTAGAAAAAATCCAATTCATCACTCAAGGAAAAATAACATTGAGATGAAATATCATTTAATCAAGGAGAAGGTGGAACAAGGGCTTGTGATGTTAGAGTATGTGCCTACAGAGCTACAGGTTGCATACATTCTAACAAAGACTTTACCCAAAGAAGATTTTGAGAAGCATTTACTGGCTTTGGGAGTCTATTAGACTCCCCGCACTTAAAAGAGTGTGGATATGAAACGCCCCCTCTCCCCGAGGTATGATGTGTTTTTCCCTAATGTAATGATATATGTTATCTACTCTGTTACAGACTACAAAGGAGTGTCCTTTGGGTTCGTTGAAAAAGGGGGGAAAATAGTGATTATTCAAGGGGGGTACAGTGTGGCTATTTGAAAAATCATGAAAGATATGAGGAGAAGCTGACAGGTGGAGCATCCAGATTAGGGGAGTTGAAGCTAGTTGAACATGATTAGCCAGAGCTTAGTTTGGACAACACCAGCAATTATGCTGAAGAGAATTTTCAGCTGACAAGAGTTACAGCTGTGAGAAGATAGGGGGAGCGTATTATATCTGAAGATGCTAGAAGTGATCGATCAAAGAATAGATATCACAACAGCTGGGGATCGTGATAAAAGAAGAAGAGTGTTGTTGGAATGTGGTAAGAATATTTCCAAAAATTGGTATCAGTTTGGTAAAAATTGGTATTAGTTTGGTTTCAATAGTGGGTGTCATAGTTGAAGTGATTCATTGATGAACTTTTCATTTACTCTTGTTTCTCACGCCAAGAATTTCTCATGTGGGCTTAGAGTATGTTTTGAGTAAATCCTTGACAGCTATCAGGAATCGCAATGGGCGAATAGTGGCTGATTAATTAATGATGTATCTTTTTATGGAAGAGTTTTCAACAAACCCAAAGAGGGATATTGTTGGGGAAAATCCCTCAAGGCATTATTGAAGCATTTTTGAGGTGATTGGGTTTGTTGAAAATGTGGACATCTGTGTTGTGATTGTTTACAAAGCAAACCATGACATACAAATTTGTTGACAAAGGGGATTTCATGGTGGCATATCGAGTTCAAGAGCTATGGTTAACAATCAATTTTTTATTCAAGAACATCGACAAAGGAATGGATGATTTGGAGGCGGTACAAAAAGAGCAGATACAAGGTGGCATCGTTTTCCAGTGTTTGCCAAATTTTTGGGCCTGAAAATCGACAAATGAAGAAAAGTAGTTTTTGTCAAAGGGACTTCCACATTGTGGTCTTGAAGGAGAGGAAACTTTCACACCATATGTTTTTCAAGATCAGTAAATCAAAATATGGCAAAGGGATAAGGGTCACTCAAGTTTTGGAGTTGGTCACGCAAGTAATTTGCGTGGAAGAAAACTTGTGCTCTGAAACTTGTGCTCTGAGGGGAGACTTGTGCGCCATCGCGCAGGGTGTCCAAATGCCTATAAATATAGGTCGACCCCTCCTAATTCGTTGTCGAGTTCAACACTTAAAAAAATCAGAGCTCCTGTCGTGTAGGTGTGGTGGTTGCGCAAGTGGTGTGTGGTCACGCAAGTATAAGTTGCGCGCCAGGCGATAGTTGTGCACCTAAGGTGGTTTGGTCGAGTAAGGAAGTGAGTCACACACGTTTTGAGAAAAAGGAAAATGCGTCACGCAAGTGGTTTGGTGACACTTGCGTGCCAGTTTTTGAAGAAGTGAGAAAGTTGTTGGTTGTGTGCCAAAATTGGATTGGGTGAAAAAGGTTGTGCGTCGCGCACAAGTTTGGAGTAGTAGAATCTTTTGTCGTGCAAGTGGTTTAGGTGGACTTTCATGGAGTTTTGACTTGCATGCCGAGTCTTGCACGCCAGCTTAGAGAAGGGTTCCAAGTAATGTTTATTCACAGCAGAGATTCAGGGCTACGTGAAAGAGGGAAGATTGCCTGATACCTTCGGTGCAAAGTGAGTTTCATCTACGGGTGAAGGTTGAACTTCAATAGAGCATCTACATACAATGGAGGATGCATTCATTAGTGATAATGAAGAGACCTACAGATCTAAAAACTATGAGTGGATCCTTTCCAGATCAGTGAGAAAAGGAAGAAGAAGAAGTTGATCCTCTCCACCGGCAGTGATCCAGAGAGAGAGAAATAGGGAGTGACCCATGGGAAAGCAGTGAGCGAACCCTAAACTTTGTAAAGGCAGTGAGCCTGGGAATAGAAGTGATCTATCTCGAACCTTGTAAACAGCAGTGTGATTATATTGGATTTGTTACATAGGCACATTTCCAGTGTATGCTCCTTGGACGTAGCCCAGTGAGGGTGAACCAAGTAAAAATTTCTATGTCCTATGCATTCTTTACTTACTATTTATATTGTGAAATGGGAAAGAGATATAAGAGTGTTTTTCTTAACAGTGAAACAAGATCAGAACAGGATTTAATTTTAAATTAGTCATGCCCTGATTCACCCCCCCCCCCCTTAGGGTATTCATCCTTGTGGACCTAACATTTCTACATGAAAGGAGAAACCCCAACTATGGTGATTTTGGTGAGTTTTTAAGATCACCCTCTTCCTTTTTAAAGTACTTCCATTATTCAAATGTTAGATAATTTGGATGGTATATATTTATGTTCTAATATTAGAACTCGAACTATTTTCCCTCATATGTCTCATCAAATTTGAGTGGGATTAGATGTTTAAATAATACCAATAGAGAATTTTTGGATTATATTTGTGTAAAACATCTACTACAAGAAACTTTTTTCGTTTTAGTCATTGATTAATTTAATATATTCATTCAAAAAAATGTTTAACTTGATCATAGTGTGTGATAATAGTTTTATAAATCAATTTCAAAAGATAGATGAAATGTTCGGATGCAATGGTATGGCGATGGTATCCATTTCTAGTATAGGTCCGAAGGAATGGGTTCAAATTGGT
Source organism: Viscum album (assembly GCA_963277665.1). NCBI lineage: Eukaryota > Viridiplantae > Streptophyta > Magnoliopsida > Santalales > Viscaceae > Viscum > Viscum album. The sequence continues at coordinate 351,904,255 of OY728158.1, read as the reverse complement.
GTTTTTAGAGATTGAAGCAGTAATTGAAAGGTACTGCACTTTGAATCACTTGAAGTAGGGGAGTAAAATGGTAGAGAACTATCCACTGGGCTCACATCCAAATAATAGACATTGAATAGAATAAAAAAAGGTTTCCACCATCTAGATGGAGGCACAACTATTAATCAATGATTCGAGAGTAGTAGACATCTATGAAAGATTGAGATGTGATTTTGAGGGTTTGTGTGCAACATGGCCTATGGAAATTTAAATAAATGCAGCTAAAAAGGCATGCAATGAGGAGGAAGTGAGAATTTGTGATTAAGAGAAAATAAGGAGGTGTTATAGGTGAAAGGTGAGGAAGATGCAATAATGTATATATCCATTGGAGGCAACTGGGGCTGGGTGGAAGCAACAATTAGGGTGAGGCAGAGAGGGATTTAATTAACTATTAATATTATTAATCTCTTTGAATATATAGTATTATAATGTTAGGTTCAGGAAATGGGGGATGAAATACAATAAATAATTGGCATCCAAACCCCAATTCCAATAGAGAACATCTCTGACAGCTAAAGAATTTATGGAAATGGATAGGAGGATGATATATCTAGTGAAGTTCTGGTGGATAGTTTCAATAGAGTGCTTGCAAGAAGCCTATATATCCCAAGTAAGAGGAAGGGGCACAAAATAAAAAGGGATTTATATAGCTTCATTGTGTTAAATGAAAATAGGTCTAAATGATGTAAGGACTAATATTAGCTACCAAAGACGATGGAAATAAGGTTAGAAAATAATAATAAGGTGATGGACAATGAACCCATGTTTCATAGTCAAGAAGGAAATAAGAGTTTGAATCATCATAGTGAAAATCATATAGTGGAGTGTGGTGAGGGAAATGAACAAGAATAGGGTGGTGGGATAATGTAATATCTAATTTAGGAATATGATGTATCTAATAGTAAGGTCAACATAGAAGAAAAGTAGGATGGATAAAAAAGGGAGGCATGGGAGATTATTATTTATTTCAATGAAGAAATGTTAGAGAGAATCTGAGATTGATTCTATGCAGGAGGATTTCCATAGGATGAATAAGTGGATGATTCAAGTGTAAACTTATATGGAATAGTGTGTATGGATTAATAATCAAGAATTTATTCTGATACGTTGCTTCGAAAAAAGTAAGATTAGTGTGTAATATTATAACCAAAATGTGGACAAGACAACCTATTGTTTTAAACACCTCATCGAGGATGACCTCGATACGAAGACCACTACTCTTCAATGGATTTTATACAGAGGTAAGGTTTCTAATAGACTTAAACTCGATATCAATGATTCCATGATTTCATATTGTGTGTATTTTTTCAATGTTCCTAACATGAAAATTTCACAACGCCCTTTCTATAAAGATGCCCCTCCTGAGATAGAAATATAAGAAGAGAGATAATGACTCCGAAGTACCACCTCTAGTAGGCCATGGGATGGAAACTAGCACCAACGGTACAAAGATCCCAAAATATGGTAGGAATTACCCTCTATAAGAAAAAATATATTGGTAGATAAGTTGGTTAATACCAAAAAAACTCCAAGAAATATATATATATACATATGTGTGTGTGAAATAAAAAACCATCCCACATGCATGTATAAAAATATAACTATTACAAAACAAGATTCTCTAAAGTAAATACCAAAAAAAATCTAAGAAGTGACACGATAAATATCCCAAAGTCTAAGTTAGTAATGCCCAGAATGGTCCATGTGGTCCTCTTAAAAACATGAAATATGTTTTATATATGTAGGGTGAGAATAAAAGTATACTCAGTAGGGAAATACCAATGTCTCTAATGCACAAGCGTATAATCATTCTAATACTCCTATGAGATAATAGTATAATCCAACAGCACCTAACAAGGTATACTAGACACCCCAACCTAACCAAAGGCACACTCACCAAATAACAAAATTCATGTAAAGTAATATAAAGAACATCAAGCATAGGGTACCTCAGGCCACATTCCCACTAATTAGATGCTCTCACACCCTAATAGAAAATGTCCTAGAACTCCCACCTCTTATGAAAGAACCATGTCACAATCCACCCGCACACATCTAGGACTCACATCTAGTCCCGAAAACTAGGAATAAGAAGCTCATCCCATCTCATCCTCACAATCCATGGCCTCAAAAAGCACATCACATCATGCCCACAAAAACCTGGGCCTTATTCCACATCACATACGGAAAACACCTAGCAAAGAAAAACATTTGTAATCTTGAAGACACCTGGGAAAACACATCTCATCTGAAGAAACCTGGGAAAATACAACTCAGCCACACACACCTGGTCCCCACAAACAACAACCTACCCAAAGAATATTGGGCTATCACCACCTAGAAGAGGGAGCAGGAAAAAGTGGGCGGCTAGCAATCCATCCTGCCACCGAGATGTTTGGGAAAGACACCCTCTTCTATGACAAAGGGGTTGTTCGTCACATAGTTCTCAACTAGGGTGGGTGCATATAGAAATCTCAATTTAAAATACATTTATATATATATAATACCAAACACTCAATACCAACCTATTTTTTCAACCAAAAACAACCTCATGATACCACCACATTTTCGACTTCTAAATACACTTACTAGTATCAACAAGAGTCACTTTGGAAGTTTATAAATGAGAATGCGCTCAACAATAAGATACAAACTCATTTATTACCACCATCCAAATCAATTAACTGATTCTCATTATTTATTAACAATTCGTTTATTCATTCCATAACTACCTAGGAAACGACTAGACATGGGACATAAAAGGAAACATAACCAATGTCATCTCAGAAGGAAAATATCCATATAAACTAAAGTAGATATGCAGTCACCTCTATTTAAAACCCACTAATACTATAACAATGTACTGATACCAAGACATAGGGTGAATCTTTATGCAAGAAACTCATAGAGAAACTCTGAATGAATTACCCATGCAAACCACCACTTACATAATTCATCAAAGTCATTCCTCCCAATATATCCTCTAAACAACGAAACCCACAAACTCATAGCCATACCCAAAAACACATACCATCACAATAATCCTTGGTAGCCCTGTGGCACAAACATAACACATCCAATACATTCAGAATCATGGAAAAACACAACCCAATGCAATCCCACTATACAAAACTGCTCAACTATTCTAAAAATAAACAATCTATCAACTTTAGATTCCATTACACCACCCAAACCACCCAACACATAGTCGTTCTCTCAACACCAGCACCACAAAACCACACATGGAAAAATTTAATGATTTAATAATAGATCCCTTATTTAATTATTGTTTTTTATTCATGGGTTATCATAGAACAAGTATAATCCTAGGGCATTCATTTATTTAACTGAATATATGTGGCTAATCAATTTTATAAATACACAGACATTCACACTAGATCAAAAAAAGGATTCACAGTCCATCCTAGATGTAAACAAAAAATACCACCAATGACCATGATATTAAGTCAGTATATAGCCAATAGAGTTTACAATATCAGTAAATAAAAAACATAAGTATGTTTTAATTTTCCCCATCCCCAATTTATTGTTTTTTAATATGTTTTATTACCTTTTTTAATTTGGATTAAACCATTTAAATAAATATAAATTCTTACACACACCCCACATGGTACATAAATAAAAGGGATAAAAGGGGATCCCTACCTCAAATAACACACAATCAGTAATTCCCCCTTGCATCCAAAACAGGGGGTGTGCATGCAGCAAGAAAATCCTCTTGGGAAACATGATCTGAAGGTTATAGCACAATGCATGATTTTTCAAGGAAGAATGGTCATGGGTACACTTGGTAGCTAGGGTAAAGGGAAACGTGCAAGGAAGAAATGGTCTTGAATTTAGAAAGTCCATATCATATATCAATTAAAAAAATAGTTTCAAAATTCATTAATGTCAAATCATGATCAAGACCATGTTTTTTGAGTATCTAAAATCCTCTTGAGCATTATAAATTTAATGATATATTTTATATACATTAAAACGGATTCAAAATAACATAAATATGGAATTAAAATCATTTTATGTCAAATGAAACATCAATGGGGTGAAACTGGGAAAACTAGAATTTTTACAAACTGTTGGAAATGACACACTAGTGGATGACCTACCATTGGATAACTAACCATTATGTGACCAACCATTGGATGAATCATCATTGAAAGAGTCACCATTAAATGAATCACTGTTTGACGAGTCACCATCATGACTCACAACTAGACGAGTCACCATCGGGAGTCACCGCTAGACGAGCCACCATAGAATGTCATCGTTGGATGAATCACCATCAAAAGTCACCACTAAATGGGTCACCATACCAAGTCACTGCTAGATGGTTCACCATAACGAGTCACTACTGGAAATATACCATCAGCAACTCATCATTGTGACTCACCTTTCTGAGCTACCGGTGGATGACTCACCGTTCAGAGTCACCATAGCGACTCACTGTCTGACATACCACCACCACCTACCGGTGCAAGTCACCATTTCAACTCACTGGTCCAACCCACCCTTTGAAGAGCTATTGTTGGAAAATCTTGATTTTTGACAATCTATTGAAATGAGCTACCATGACCTCCAATAACACATATAACAATGGATTCTCATAAAAGAATGGATTGGTGAAGTTTGTGCAATTACATCAGATACTTGTTAAACTATTATCTTCCTCAATAATCAAAAACTAGAACCGAAGAAATAAGGGTCCAAATAACCACCCCAAGATATACCTATCAAGGATATTGCTAAATTTGACACACCGCTACCAAAAATCACCTCAATGTTCAATGATAAACCACCATATGTTATTCGAAAGTTGGAGTGCAACCTCAACATCCAAGGAAACCTACTCTGACATATTCTCACCCAACCACCAAAATACACACCACACTATCACAACAACCACACTGTCTGAACACATGAATCAAAGAATCATGTCCCCCGTGTTAAGATACTATCTGCTCTGGGTGGTACTAACTCTCCTTAATGGGTGTAATCACATCTCAATTAATACATCTCGAGAAGAAATATGGTCTTACCCTTTTCACATGTCCTGACGTTATCACACATCATGAAACAATGAAACAACTCATCTCATAACAAACAAGGTTCAAAATTTATATTATATGGCAAAACAGAACAAGACCAAACTCATAATTTCTCAGGGTATTGGGAACACATTCGTGCTTCTCATTCCCAAGTACTCTCCTTAAGGAAACCATGCCTCGATAGCATACAAACCAAAGAAATGTTCCACCCATGAATCACCTTCTTCCTATGATCGTGGATATTTATTATTCAATCCATGTACGTCGTGTCATCCTCGATGTCTAACTCTCCCCAATTGATGATGTGGGATTCATCATGAAGATACTGATGAAGCTAAAAGATGTGAAAGGCATTGTGGATCTTCTCTAACTGTGGAGGTAGTGCCAACTGGTATTCCACCTCACCAACTCACCAAAACACCTCAAAGGGTTTAATAAAACTATGACAAAGCTTACTTCCTCTACCAAAACGTTTATGCCCATTTCATGGGGAAACCTTCAAGAACACGTCATCTCGAACCTCGAACTCTAAGGTTATCCTCCATTGATTGGTATATTACTTCTTCCAGTCCTATTCTGATTTCATCCTTCCACAAATAAGTTAATCTTTCTCTTCCGAGCTCTGCACAACCTAAGGACCAAGAATAGTTGTCTCCCCAACCTCTATCTAGCAAAAATGTGAAAGAAATGATATTTCATAAAAATAATCAAATGGATCAATTCTAATTTAAGGGTGATAGTTTTTAGAATAAAAAAACTCAACTAAGGGTATGTGTCGTACCCGATATCCACTAAAGTCCAAGATGCATGCCTATAGAATATCCTCTAATATCTGGATAGTCTACTCTATTTGCCTATCTGTTTGAGTGTGGAATGTAGTGTTGAGGATTAATTGAGTTAAAAAAACATGATTCAATAACCTCTAGACTTATGAGTTAAATCATGTTTGATGGTCCAAGTCAATGGATCTTTAAACTCCATGTATCTAACCACCTTATCCACATACCTATTAGCTAAGGTATCCACCATGTGAGACTCCTTAATAACTATGAATTGGGTTGATTTCATTAGCGGATCTACTACTAACTAGATAGAATAATATCCTCTACATGCCATGGGTAATACTATGATAAAATCCATCGATATGTCATCCCACTTCCACTCAGGTACATTTTAAGGATGAAAAAATCACCGAGAATATGGTGCTCAGCCTTCACCTGCTAGAACACTAAAAACTTCATCATAAAATCTACTACTACATTTTTCATCCCGGGCAACAAAAACTGATCTCTAAATCCATTTTACATTAGGGAAACTCAGTAGTGTACCACTAAGGGTGATTTTTGAAACTCACAGTGGATTCCATCATGCGTCTCCACTAGAACAAACATCCTTCCATAGAACAACATCCAATTCTGACCATTCTCTGACCATCCTTCTGGAGGAGCACCATGGTTAACACAAACGCACATACCCTCTACCTTTGAGTCTCCCCAATGAGACTCCTCCACCTTATGAATCAAATAATCATGCATTTCCAATTGAAATAAGTATTCCCTACCACTATCCTACCTTGCATCTAAGTGAAAGGCGGGAAACTCCTCCATCGCCTTCAAAACGTCCACAGATCCTGAACAACTTCTTTCTGCAACATTGGGATCAAGGAGTTATCCACGACATTACCCTTTCCTAGTTTTTAAGTAATATCTAAGTCTTAATCCAAGAGAAACCCCATCTACCTCCAATATCTCTAGTTTAAATCTTGTTGGGAAAAAATATACCTCAAACTCTTGTAATCTTTAAAGACCACAAAGTGCTCCCCAATGAGGTAATGCCGCCACATATTTAGAGAAAACACAACCTCAACAAACTCTAGATCATGGGTTGAATAGTTAAATTAATTTGGATGTAACTACCTAGACCCATAAGATATTACTCCCAACTACTGCATCCGCATGCACCCCATACCCAGATAAGAAGCATCACAAAACACTTTGAACATTAACCCTTTCTCTGGAAACTGGAGCACTGGATAACTGACCATATTCCCCCTTAGATATTTTAATGCTTCATGTCATTTCTCACTCCATGAAAAATCATGGCCCTTTTTTGTTATATTTTTCAATGTAGATGAAAATCGAGAGAAATTGGGAAAACGATATGTTAATTTTTTGCCAGGTTGAGAAAAATGTGAACCTATGCAACACTCTTGGGTGATTTCCTAGAAAATGATTCCTTAAACTTTTATGGAACCTGTTCTAAATCATGTTATGACACCACATGTCCAATGAAATTCACCTCTTGCATCCAGAACATGCACTTGGATAACTTTTCATAGAGCTGGTGGCATCAAAGAACCTGTAAAATAGTCCTAAGATACTCAGTATTCTCCTCATCTGGCTTCAAGTATATCAAGATGCCATCACTGAATATGATCATGAAACAATCAAGGAACTCAAAAAATACAGAGTTAAAATGCCCCGTGGACACGGTTGGTGTGTTCATAATAAAAAAATACATGGCCATGAACGAGAAGTTCCCATAACTTCACCAGAAAGTAGTCTTCAAGATATCACCCTCATTCACCCTCAACTAGTGGTATCCAGACTGCAGATCGATCATAGAAAACAAACTAACTCCTCTCAGTTGGTTGAAAAGATCATCTATCCTCGGAAGAGGGTAGCGTTTCTTGACCGTCACCTAATTCAACCTTTGTTAGTCTATGCACAACCACAAACCACTATATATATTCTTTGAAATAGCACTAGGGCACCCCATCATGAAACAATGGGCTAGATAAATCTCTTCTTCATTTGGTAATTCATCTAAACCCCTATCTCTTACAACTCATAAGTTTTCATCTGATAAGGATTCATCAAAATAATATAAGCATCAGGCTGTAATTCTATCCCAAACTTAATGTCATGTTGAGGGGGAAGAGTCAGAACCTCCTAAGGGAAAACATGCAAGAACTCTCCCACAACTCAGGGAACCTCAAACTTCTTAGTATCCACTAAACCAATTGATAGTTCGGCCAATAAGGAAATAATAGGCTCTAGACACCAACTTCCTACCTTGAAAATACGCTCGCCAATAAAAGCCACACACCTACCAACCATGTGTGAGAACTCAACTATCCTTCGAAAACAGTCGATAACAGCATGCATAGAATACAACCATTTGATGCCAAGAATGAAACTGTATGGATCCATATGCCATAAGAAAATATCCCCATGGGACTGATGTGGTACCATCATTAGTCTACATCCTTAGAATAAATCAAACAAGTTGGTCTATCCTCTGACTAGCATACTCAACACCATAGGAACAAGATGCTAATGACTGGACCCTCTACCAATCCTAGGTCAAGGTCCTGAGCAACACCCTGGGTATTGACCCTACCAACTCTATATCTCTTTAGTGGAGCATGATTCTATTGTCCCTACTGCTGAAATGGACTATCTTTCATCTGCAGCTGAGACTACCATGAAACCTGTCTACCACCACCATATTGAGCCCGAATAGCCACTGGATGTTGTTTCTAATGATTCACATGGACTCCACATAATAAAAACATGAGCCCCAAGACCATGGTATAGGCACGAGGACCATAAGGTTGAAACAGAAACTGATGAGGTAGAATACCTTCTAATCAAAACTTCGAAGGGCCTGGTCCCTGAGACCTGCTGTTGGTAACCCTGCCTCTCTAATAACCCTACTAGATCCCCTCTCACTATATATGAAGTGCACTGTGTTGCATTTGTTGTCAATGAGACATGAAGTTGTCTTGGAATGAATGGATGTCAAGGAGTCAAGATGTGAATGTCAAAGGATGTGATGGTGATGGTGATGAAGGAGCATGGCCATGGTACTTAGAGGAATGTCACTTAGGAGATTCACTAAGTGGCATTGGAGAATATGGTTGAAACATTCTCCATGAACATCTGACGATTGTGGAGCTGTTCTTTAAGTTCATAGAACTTGTATCAACTGGATACAAAGTCACAACATTGATTGAAGACCATGCATTGTCTTCACAATGCATGAGGAGTTGAAGAAGAAAGATGTTCCATCCACAACTACTAAGTGGATGATGTGCACTAATGAAGTCCATGTACTAACTCTTAGTGCATGTGAATTGGAAGTGATCCAATTTGATCTCTGATTAGATCAATGAAGATTATTGAATAATTTATGTGATTAAGGAGTTCGGTTGAAGATAAAAAACCTTCAAGAAGTCCCTCCTAAGTATTGAACACATATGGAAGAGGAGATGAAGAAGATTAAGAAGAAACCGTTTGAAATTCCATTCATAAGTGATGAATACATGTTGAAGATAATGGAGGAATTTCAAAATGAAGAAGAAGAAAGGAAGAAGGATAAATGAGGAAGAAGGCTTGAAGTGGCACTTGGCATTTGGCATGTTTTATATGGAGAAGAACTTTGTATTTCACAAAGTCCTATTCTGTCCCTTTGCCAAAAAATTGGCCAGCCAAGGCACCTTGGGGGGTTCAACCCCAAGGCATGGGCACTAGGGCACCACGCCCGGGGGAACCCCGTGGGGCGAGCCAGGGCGGCAGGGCGCACCCAAGGACACCGCAAGGGCGCCAGGGGCACGCCCGGAGGAGCGCAGGGAGCATAGTGGGCGCTTGAAGCGCGCCCGAAGGAGGCAGAGTGGGCGCAGAGCGCGCCCGCAGAGAGAACCCGGTGCAGGGCGGCACCGGGAGGGGAGAGAATTCAACTGAGCGCTTTCCCCCAGCGCTTAGTTAATAAGCTGCGGAAAAACCGCGCCCCGTTTCGATGTGGGACGCGGAAAATTTCCCGGGATTGAATCTGAGCCGCTCGATTGATCGCGCGCTTGATCTGCGCCGCACATCTGATCCGCGGCGTCCCGATCTGATCCAGGCCGTCCAAAGTCGTTTGATCGGCTGATCCAACGGCCCAGCGACTGTCTTCTTCCCCGAGCTCACACAAGGCCATCCGACGACCGCCGACGAACCAGAGGCCTCCGAGCACCAGTTTTCGAGCTCCCGGCCATCATTGTTCGATCCAAAGACTCCATTGAGATCGTCTAAGCACATTGAATACATCCATGCAATAAAATGGGCCTGCATGCACGAAATGGAGAATCTGATGTTCGGCCGAGGCAAACCGAAGGTGCCGAGGCTTCGGTGAGTTCGTGCCTTTGCATGAATTAGGCTTCAACAGAGGCCGTGCATGCGTTAAAAATCGCATGCACGTGAGGAAAAATAAATAGAGAACCCGCGTGAAACAGAGGAGCAAAATAAAGATTTGGAAAGTTTTTAAAGATCCGAAGATCTCGGGATTTCAAGATTTAACACGCGGATGATTCGGGCATCTCTCTGCCTATAAAAGAAGATCCAGAGGCTCTCATTTTTTTTGCTGAAACGCTGTTGAAAAACCGAGTCCCGCGAAGCCTCTGCCTCGCGAAGTTGAAGCCCCGCGCAAGGTATTTGCGCGGCTGAGTCCCTTTTGTGCACTCCTTGCGCAAAAGAAGTTGGAGGAGACCCTGCGCGCCTCCTTTGCGCGACAGGAAGAACCCCAGCCGCATCTCCTTGCGCGCTTGCGGTTGGCACCCTCACTGCCCGTATACCTGCGTGGTAGGAGGAAGTGCATGCGGGTGTTGCACTTGGGTGCCCCGCGGCCAATGCACACTTGCGCGCTCTTGTGCTCCAAGCACTTGCGCGGCCAGCTACACCCGAGGTGAACTCACACCTTACGCGTCTTGAAGAGGAAGTGAAGTCCCGAGGCCGTGTGTGCTTAACAAAACAAGAGAAAGGTCGTGGCCGTGTGTGTGCTTAAGGAGGAAGACCACACTATTTGTGTGTGTGCAATTCAAGTGAAGGCCGAGGCTTTGCCTCGTGTATGTACAAAGTGGAGAAGAGCCCAAGGGCCTTAGTGCTTATGTGCTAAACAAGCAGGACCCGAGCCCTTGCACCCTTTGAGTGCAAAGTGAAGAAGAAGAACATACGGGTGTTGTGTGTGCAATTACAAGAAGGTGGCAGTGGGTGTGCACCAAAGAAGACCCGAGGCCTTAGTGAAGTTGTGTGCCAAGTGAAGTGGAATACCACACATTGTGTGTGAAGTGGAAAAGGCCGAGAGGAAGTGTGTGCAAGTGGAAGAGGGCTGTGACCTTGTGTGTGCATACCTTGAAGAACAAACTAAAAGAACACTAAAGTGAGTGTGTGCAACAAGAAGAGGAGAATAGGCCAAGTCTAAAGTGTGTGCAAAGTGAATAACTTGTGTGTGCTTAACAAGTGAAGGCCGAACCTAGTGTGTGCACTAAAAGTGTGTTCACACTTAGAAGAAGAAAGAAGTGAAAGACCCACACTAAAGTATAACACATTTTTAGTGTGTGAACAATTTGAACATAGTGTGTGAAGATTGTGGAGGAGGTGTGTGCTATAATTGAATACACCCTTTGAGGATTTACTGCACCTAGAAGAAGAACAGGAAAGTGCATGCATGCATGCATGCACGTGCACACGTGAACAAGTCTGAATCAGCTTGTGTGCATTTGAGAAGTCCAAGACCAGGAGATCTTGAAGATATTGTGATGCCATGCATTCAGTGCATGAAGTTGAAGTGAACAGAGACTGAGCCAGACTGAAGTGAAAGATATTGTTTGTCTGAGTTTTCAGCAGATTGAGAAGACCCTGATCACCACAAGTGATCAGAAGAAGAGCAAGGCCAGCAGCATTTATCCCAGACTGCTGAAGATACTTGAAGAAGCTTAAAGAGAAGAAGAGCTACTCGTGTGACTCGAGGAGCCAGGAGAAGACCCTGTGGGACTCAGGGAGAAGAAGTCTTCAGTGGGATTCTGGAGCAGGCCAGTGGGACTCTGGTAACACTGTGGGACGCAGTATAAAGACCCTCCTGTGGGACTCAGGAGAGATACAGTGGGACTCTGTATCGACCATTGTAATTCTAACAAGTTATAATGGGAGAATCCATGCTTGGAGAGCATGGCAAGGATGTAGGCCTTTGGTGCCGAACCTTGTAAATCCTTGTGTCCTGTGCCTTTTCATTACTGCATTATCCGGGAAAGGATGAGAGATACAAGAAGAGTGGATCGAGTCTTTAACCAGCCATAGAGGTTTAATTGATTAAGAATCAATTAGTAAAAAGTTTTAAGGGATCACTGATTCACCCCCTCCCCCTCTCAGTGATTCACACTGATCTGGGCACTTCAATTGGTATCAAAGGGAGGTTACCTCTAAAAGATCCAAGGGAGTCTATATGGAGTGCAGATTTGAGGAAATGAAAGAACAGCCTCAAATGGAGATATCTGCCAAGACTCTGAAAAACAGAATGAAGAAACAGGCAATGAAGATGAGGAAGAAGGTTGCTGCAATCATAGAAACTCCTTCTATGGAAAGAAATGTGAAAGTCACATCAGATGACAATTCCTTTTATCATTCTTCTGATGAAGCCTGCTCTAGCTGTGATGAAGATGGAAGGAACAATGATCTTCTAAATGCAATCAAATATCTTCAGAAGAGAGTCCCCAAGGAAATTGCAATGTGTATAGCCACATGCCTCCTTGATCTTCAAGAAGAAAAATTACAGCTAGAAGATGAAGCCAATTCTCTAGAAGTCCAATTGGCAAAAAGGGTTGGCATAACCAACACTCTCAGAAAGCTGGTAAATGCCAAAGATGAAACAGTATCTCTTTGCAATGAAAGATATGAAGACACTGCTGAAGAATTGCAAAGAAGCCTTTCTGAGAAAGAAATCTTTAAAGTATTGGTCAAAGAAGTTTTCCATGCACTGGAAAAGAGGCACAAAGTGTCAATGGTTGTCAGAGATGCTCAACTAGAAGACAAAGTCAAAAGGGTGAAGGAGCTGGACAACTCATTGCTTGAAATGAAGAAAGTGCATGAAGACCAGATGAAACAGCTGGAAGAGAAATGGGAAGGAAGGCTAAGAACAGTTAAGGATGAGAAGAACTCCCTTAACATGAAATGCCTAGAACTAGAGGTGATATTGAAAAATCTGCAATCACCCAAAGCTAAAGCCTCCCAGTCAGCTGAAAGGAGAAATGTTGCTACTCAAGTATGCCTTGAGAAGGATGATTCTAAAAGAAAGACATCCTCTAGTGAAAGTGCAACAACTTCTAGAAAGAAGGTACCATCCATACCATCTTGTACTGATGCTTCTAATTGTGTTTCCACAAAAAGTGCAGGATGGAAAAATAATTCCAAACAAGTATGGATGAAGACAGTAAAGAAAGAGAGCTCTCCTAAAACAACACAACTTGTCAAGAAAAGTACCCAGCAATCAGAAGTATACAAGAGGTCAAGATTTGTGGGTCAATGCTGGTGTTGTAATAAGTATGGGCATTGTGCAAAGGATTGTTGGTACAATCCAATGAATGTCAAAGCACAGAGGAAGCCCATGCCTAGGGGGAGCAAGCCAGAAGGAAAGAAGCAACATCCACAGGTCCAGAAACATCTGTTTACTGCAAATAGATTTGGATTACTTGACAACATCTGGGATGATTGCAAAAGTGGTCAAAAAGATACATGTCAATCTCCAACTGTATCCAGAGCTCAAAAGAAGAAAAGATCACTGAACCTGGCTCAGAAAGATTCCTTGGGAAGCAAGCAGAAGAAAGTGGAAGATGCTCCCAAGAAGATTTTGAGAAATGAAGAGAAGTCCTTGGAGTTTGAATCCAAGAAGGGTGATGCATCCAGAAGGACCACCAAGAAAACATGCTTCTACTGTGGAAAGAATGGTCATATCATGGATCTTTGTAATGAAGCCATGAAATTCAATAGAGGCAGACTGAACTCAAACAGACAATCAATCTAGAAGAAGCAGAAGGGATTGATTGAAAACAAGTTGCCTAAGAATGGTAGCTTGACAGCATCTAAGGAACCATGTGAAACTTCCAGAACTGGGGCCACTCTTCCAAATGATATACTTGTCATATGGCCACATCAGTTGCAACTTGCCAGAGAACTACAAAGAGCTGAAGATGAAGCTCTGGCAATTGCTAAAGCAAAAGGGAAGAAGAAGGTTTCACATGAAGTTGTTTTGAGAACCACACCAGCACAAACATCAATGAAGATCAAATGTGCAAGTGTGAAGACTGGTGAAAATGGGACATCTCGGTTGAGAGAATCTTCTCAACCTTGTTGTTCACATTGATGAACCAAGGAGGTTCCATCTTATTCCCTTATACATTGGTATATACATGTGCTAACATTGCAGGGAATTGAAGATGATGATCATTCTCAGCTGGAGGATGGTTTGGAAGGAATGGAGTGCACCCCTTGAGGGGGAGCCAATCTGGAGAAGATGGTATTCTAAGATTTAATACTATCTTGAGAAAAGATGAAGGTATTCCAATCATACTTTCATCCCTTGTTTCTTAATTGAGTTTATCTTGTCAATTAAGGGGGAGTATGGATTGAAGACAAATAGATGAAAGGGGGAGCTTTATCTTTGCACTGATCTTTCTAATGAGTTTTGTGAAGTATGTGCAGGATTCAGCAATTCATTGAATATCTGAAAAAATTCAAACCCCTAAGCATGATCTCACATGTGTAGAGAATTATGGACAGCTTTGAATTCCTTGGTTATATCACTCTTGTTTTCTACACCGGGTTAGCCCAAGTAGACTTAGAGCTGATTTACTAAAGGTTCTTTGCTAAAGAGAACATGTGACATCATCCCTCTCTCAGTGTTTTTCAAGAAAATACTTTTATAAGGGAGGAAGAGATTTTTGAAAGTGAACCACACCACACCTTTGCATTTGATTGCCAATAAGGGGGAGAAAATATTGGCACACATATTGACCCATTCATATGTGCTGATGGAGTGTATTGACAACAAATACAAAGGGGGAGATTGAAGTGCACTGTGTTGCATTTGTTGTCAATGAGACATGAAGTTGTCTTGGAATGAATGGATGTCAAGGAGTCAAGATGTGAATGTCAAAGGATGTGATGGTGATGGTGATGAAGGAGCATGGCCATGGTACTTAGAGGAATGTCACTTAGGAGATTCACTAAGTGGCATTGGAGAATATGGTTGAAACATTCTCCATGAACATCTGACGATTGTGGAGCTGTTCTTTAAGTTCATAGAACTTGTATCAACTGGATACAAAGTCACAACATTGATTGAAGACCATGCATTGTCTTCACAATGCATGAGGAGTTGAAGAAGCAAGATGTTCCATCCACAACTACTAAGTGGATGATGTGCACTAATGAAGTCCATGTACTAACTCTTAGTGCATGTGAATTGGAAGTGATCCAATTTGATCTCTGATTAGATCAATGAAGATTATTGAAGAATTTATGTGATTAAGGAGTTCGGTTGAAGATAAAAAACCTTCAAGAAGTCCCTCCTAAGTATTGAACACATATGGAAGAGGAGATGAAGAAGATTAAGAAGAAACCGTTTGAAATTCCATTCATAAGTGATGAATACATGTTGAAGATAATGGGGGAATTTCAAAATGAAGAAGAAGAAAGGAAGAAGGATAAATGAGGAAGAAGTCTTGAAGTGGCACTTGGCATTTGGCATGTTTTATATGGAGAAGAACTTTGTATTTCACAAAGTCCTATTCTGTCCCTTTGCCAAAAAATTGGCCAGCCAAGGCACCTTGGGGGGTTCAACCCCAAGGCATGGGAACTAGGGCACCACGCCAGGGGGAACCCCGTGGGGCGAGCCAGGGCGGCAGGGCGCACCCAAGGACACCGCAAGGGCGCCAGGGGCACGCCCGGAGGAGCGCAGGGAGCATAGTGGGCGCTTGAAGCGCGCCCGAAGGAGGCAGAGTGGGCGCAGAGCGCGCCCGCAGAGAGAACCCGGTGCGGGGCGGCACCGGGAGGGGAGAGAATTCAACTGAGCGCTTTCCCCCAGCGCTTAGTTAATAAGCTGCGGAAAAACTGTGCCCCGTTTCGATGTGGGACGCGGAAAATTTCCCGGGATTGAATCTGAGCCGCTCGATTGATCGCGCGCTTGATCTGCGCCGCACATCTGATCCGCGGCGTCCCGATCTGATCCAGGCCGTCCAAAGTCGTTTGATCGGCTGATCCAACGGCCCAGCGACTGTCTTCTTCCCCGAGCTCGCACAAGGCCATCCGACGACCGCCGACGAACCAGAGGCCTCCGAGCACCAGTTTTCGAGCTCCCGGCCATCATTGTTCGATCCAAAGACTCCATTGAGATCGTCTAAGCACACTGAATACATCCATGCAATAAAATGGGCATGCATGCACGAAATGGAGAATCTGATGTTCGGCCGAGGCAAACCGAAGGTGCCGAGGCTTCGGTGAGTTCGTGCCTTTGCATGAATTAGGCTTCAACAGAGGCCGTGCATGCGTTAAAAATCGCATGCACGTGAGGAAAAATAAATAGAGAACCCGCGTAAAACAGAGGAGCAAAATAAAGATTTGGAAAGTTTTTAAAGATCCGAAGATCTCGGGATTTCAAGATTTAACACGCGGATGATTCGGGCATCTCTCTGCCTATAAAAGAAGAGCCAGAGGCTCTCATTTTTTTTTGCTGAAACGCTGTTGAAAAACCGAGTCCCGCGAAGCCTCTGCCTCGCGAAGTTGAAGCCCCGCGCAAGGTATTTGCGCGGCTGAGTCCCTTTTGTGCACTCCTTGCGCAAAAGAAGTTGGAGGAGACCCTGCGCGCCTCCTTTGCGCGACAGAAAGAACCCCAGCCGCATCTCCTTGCGCGCTTGCGGTTGGCACCCTCACTGCCCGTATACCTGCGTGGCAGGAGGAAGTGCATGCGGGTGTTGCACTTGGGTGCCCTGCGGCCAATGCACACTTGCGCGCTCTTGTGCTCCAAGCACTTGCGCGGCCAGCTACACCCGAGGTGAACTCACACCTTACGCGTCTTGAAGAGGAAGTGAAGTCCCGAGGCCGTGTGTGCTTAACAAAACAAGAGAAAGGCCGTGGCCGTGTGTGTGCTTAAGGAGGAAGACCACACTATTTGTGTGTGTGCAATTCAAGTGAAGGCCGAGGCTTTGCCTCGTGTATGTGCAAAGTGGAGAAGAGCCCAAGGGCCTTAGTGCTTATGTGCTAAACAAGCAGGACCCGAGCCCTTGCACCCTTTGAGTGCAAAGTGAAGAAGAAGAACATACGGGTGTTGTGTGTGCAATTACAAGAAGGTGGCAGTGGGTGTGCACCAAAGAAGACCCGAGGCCTTAGTGAAGTTGTGTGCCAAGTGAAGTGGAATACCACACATTGTGTGTGAAGTGGAAAAGGCCGAGAGGAAGTGTGTGCAAGTGGAAGAGGGCTGTGACCTTGTGTGTGCATACCTTGAAGAACAAACTAAAATAACACTAAAGTGAGTGTGTGCAACAAGAAGAGGAGAATAGGCCAAGTCTAAAGTGTGTGCAAAGTGAATAACTTGTGTGTGCTTAACAAGTGAAGGCCGAACCTAGTGTGTGCACTAAAAGTGTGTTCACACTTAGAAGAAGAAAGAAGTGAAAGACCCACACTAAAGTATAACACATTTTTAGTGTGTGAACAATTTGAACATAGTGTGTGAAGATTGTGGAGGAGGTGTGTGCTATAATTGAATACACCCTTTGAGGATTTACTGCACCTAGAAGAAGAACAGGAAAGTGCATGCATGCATGCATGCACGTGCACACGTGAACAAGTCTGAATCAGCTTGTGTGCATTTGAGAAGTCCAAGACCAGGAGATCATGAAGATATTGTGATGCCATGCATTCAGTGCATGAAGTTGAAGTGAACAGAGACTGAGCCAGACTGAAGTGAAATATATTGTTTGTCTGAGTTTTCAGCAGATTGAGAAGACCCTGATCACCACAAGTGATCAGAAGAAGAGCAAGGCCAGCAGCCTTTATCCCAGACTGCTGAAGATACTTGAAGAAGCTTAAAGAGAAGAAGAGCTACTCGTGTGACTCGAGGAGCCAGGAGAAGACCCTGTGGGACTCAGGGAGAAGAAGTCTTCAGTGGGATTCTGGAGCAGGCCAGTGGGACTCTGGTAACACTGTGGGACGCAGTATAAAGACCCTCCTGTGGGACTCAGGAGAGATACAGTGGGACTCTGTATCGACCATTGTAATTCTAACAAGTTATAATGGGAGAATCCATGCTTGGAGAGCATGGCAAGGATGTAGGCCTTTGGTGCCGAACCTTGTAAATCCTTGTGTCCTGTGCCTTTTCATTACTGCATTATCCGGGAAAGGTTGAGAGATACAAGAAGAGTGGATCGAGGCTTTAACCAGCCATAGTGGTTTAATTGATTAAGAATCAATTAGTAAAAAGTTTTAAGGGATCACTGATTCACCCCCTCCCCCTCTCAGTGATTCACACTGATCTGGGCACTTCAATATACATCATCATGAGTGCATCTTTTAAATCACTTATTCCTTATTCTCGACCTCCAAGTACATCGGAAAGCTAAAAAGGGTTTATTGTGTACTATATAGAAGAAAAAAGTGCCTCCTCTAGGCATCATGCATGAGGCTCCTTATCTGGATAAAGATCGAGGGGAAAAGAGAAGGGTATCCTTTAACATAATCCCCAACTCATGTACCAACATACTCCACTGCTAGAGGAAGACAAACTCATGCCACTTATCAGTCTTCATGGATGATGAAAGGAATTATTCTTGAAGATATTTCTCATAATTGACCCATATAACATCATCCTCTTTCCTCTCCCCTAGGTACAGCGTCCAGCACTAGCACGCAGCTCCCATCTTTTGACTCAATGCCAATGGAACCCAATACTTTATCAGATCCCAGATCTAACTAAAGGTGATCACAAGATAATTGAGCTATCTATCCATCTCAATATCAAAAATGATACCCTCGTACATTCCTAGAGCCTACCGCTGGAAAGAACATAACGTTTTCTGCCACTGGTCATCCTCTTCCTCTAGATGAACCTTCCACCAATCAACTGGATCGGCCTATTGAGAATCAACTTCCTATACCACATGTCAACAATGACCAGGTTCCATAGCCGAAAAGGACGACAAGGAATTCCTAAGCCTTAGTAGTATGGAATTTTAGTTAAAATTTATTTGATCTCATTTTTTTATCCATTCCAAATTCCCCAAAACAAACCAGTACAAACAGGAACCCAAGTCATTATGATGCATGTAAGTTTCTTAGGGTCTCTACCCTAAAAATAGTGTAGCTTCACTTGGATGTTCAGTAGGCTCAGAGTCCATGCATCAGATCAAGGGGCCCCTAAAATCTCGTGTCCTAGCTGGTCTACCATATCCTATATCACACACAAAGATCACCAGACATTGTTTCCCTACCAACCCATGAAATCCTCATTGTGATAAACTCCAAAATCCATCCTATCTCTTCACCATCAAATTTGATACAATTATATCAAGACCTCCTCCCTCTAAAGACACCCCTACTGGTCTAGCAATTAAGGAAGATAGAGAATGACCCCCTGAGTCCCGCCTCCAATAGACTTCGAGTTGGAAACTGGCACCAATGGTAAAAAGATCTCACAATATGGGAGGCATTACCCATTACAAGACCACAAGATCAGGAGATAAGATGGTTAATCCCAAAAAAACTCAAATATATATATATATATAATAAATCCAAAATCATCTCACATGCATGTTTAAAAATATAATTGTTAGAGAACAAGAGTCTCCAATGTAAATAAAAAAAACAAGGCTAAGTAGTGACATATAATCTATCCCAGTTTCTGAGTTAGTAATGCTAACAACGGTCTATGTAGTCCTATTAAAACCAAAAATCAGTTTTATATAATTAGGGTGAGCATACATGTAAACTCGGTAGAGAAAAAGTAATGTCTCACATGCACAAGTAGAGAATCATACTAATGCTCCCGTGAGAAAATAATAGAAACCAACAACACCTACCAAGGTATACTAGCCACCCCAACCTCACCAAAGTTATTCTCACTGAATAATTAAAGTCAAGAAAATTAATACAGATTACATCTATGATAGGGTAACCCTCAACACTTTCATATAGATTATCCTCTCTCTCACACTAATGGAAAACATCTGGGAACTCCTAACTCTTCCAAAAGAACCCTTTCACAACCCACCCGCACACAACTAGGCCTCAAAACTAGTCCCACAACCTAAAATAATAAAGCTCATCACATATATCCCACACCCATAGGGGCCTCAAAACCACATCACATCCCACCCGAAGATACCTAGGCCTCATACCACATCACATCCTAAAAACACATGAGAATGAACAAAACATCTCATCCCAAAGACACATGGGAAAACACATCTTATCCCAAAGACACTTGGGATAAAAAAAACTCTCCTACACACATCTAGGCCCTCCATACCACAACATGTCCAAACCGTATTGGGATATCACCATTTGGAAGAGGGGATGAGAAAGAGTGGGTGGCCATCCCTCCATCCTCCCACCAGGATGATTGGGAAAGACACCCTCTCTCATGACAATAGGGGTGTTTGGAACATAGTTCTCAACTAGGGTGGGGTGCATATAGAAATAAAAAAGTAAAATACATGTATATATATGTAATACCAAACACTCAAGCCCAACCTAGGGATTTTCAACCAACTACTGACTCATGATACCTCCTCTGTTGCAACATCTAAATTCACTTACTAGTATCTGCATCAGTCACTTTGGAATTTGATTAATGAAATGTTTCTTCACAATAATCCACAAACTCAAATCATACCCCCAACCAAATCAATTAACTTGTTCTAATTATTTATTAACAATTCATTCGTTCATTCCATCACAACCTAGGAAATGGATAAACACAAGGCACAACATCCAACACAACCAAAGTCATATCATAAGTCAAAGACACATATAAACTAAAGTAGGTTCACATTCCTCTCGGTTTCAAACCCATTCAAGATATAACAGAGTAACAATCATTAGGCATATGGTGAATCATTCTCCATAATTCCCATGGAGAAAATCTTGATGAATTATCCATGAAAACCACTACCTACATCATTCATAAAAGTCATTCCACCCAATCCATCCTATAAACAAAGAAAACAAAAAACTCATAGACAAACACAGAAACAACTCCCATAACAACCATTCTCAATATCCCATCTCCACAAATATACCACATCCAACACATCTAGTAGTGTCAACAAAACACAACTCGGAGCAGTCCCACTACACAACACTGCTCAACCATTCATAAACCAAAAAATATTTTAGTCTAAGATTCCATTACACCACCCCATCTAGCCCACACACAATTGTTCTCTCAACCCCAATACTGCACAACCACACAAGGAACAATTTATAGATATAATAAGATATCCCTTATTTAATTCGAGCTTTTTATTTAGTGGTTATAAAATAAGAAGTTCAACCCTGGGGAATCCATTTGTTTAACCGAATATACGTGGTTAACCAATTTCATATATACAAATATGTTCAAAAAAGATCAAAAATAATAATTCATTGTCCATCAAAGATGATTAAATAATGACCACCAACGACCATGATTATTAGTAGGCATAGAGACCATACAATTCACAATATCAATAAACAATAAAACCTAAGCATGTGTAACTTTTCCCCATCCCATGTTTATTGATTTGTAATAAGTTTGATTATGTTAGTTAAATTTGGATTCAAACATATACAGAAGGATTCATTCATACACCCACCCCTCATGATACACAAATAAAATAGAGATAAAAGGATCCCTAACTTGAATAATAATTTATCAGAAATTCTTGCTTGCACCCAAAACATGGGGTGCACATGCAGTAGGAAAAGTCTCTAGGTAAACCTGATCTGAAGGCTACAACACAACACACAATCTTTTGGGGAAGAATGGTTATGGGGATTCTTAGTAGAAAGGTTAAATTCTATTGTACAAGGAAAAAAGGGTTTCAGTTTTAGAAAGTCCAGATACTATATCAACCAAAGAAACGGTTTCAAAATCCATTAAAGTTGGATCATGATCAAGACCACATGTTTTTACTATCCAAATTCCTCTTGAGTGTTATTGATTTATGGATATATTTGATATCCTTTAAAATGGATTCTAAATTACATATAATATTGTTCTAATCCCATTTAAAATCAAATAAAATGTCAAAGGGGAAAACTGGAATTTTGAAAAACTATTGGAAATGACCCATCGGTGGATGACCTATCATTGGATGACTCACTATTAGGTGATGTACCATTGGACGACTCACCATTGAACAGCTCACCATTGGAAGATTCACTGTTGTATGACTCTCCATTAGATGATTCACTATTTTATGTCACTATTGGATGACACTTCATTAAGAGTTATAGTGGGATGGGTCACCATTGTGAGTCGCTGTTGGAAGAGTCACCGTCGCAAGTCACCGCTTATAACCTATCCTCAGCAACTCACTGTTTTCACTACTGTTGGATGAATCACCATTTGGGGTCACCGTCCGGAATCATTTTCGTGACCTACCATCACCATAAACTAGTGTCAGTCACCGTTGTGACTCATCGGTACAACCGACCATTAGATGATCTACTGTTGGGAAAACTAGATTTTTGATAAACTCTTGAAATGAGCTACTGTGACCTCCTAGAACACCTCAAACACTATATTTTCACAATGGAATTGACTGAGGAGGTCTGGTCCATTACAGAATGGTATCCCACTTTTTCTATTAAAGTGATTTCCATAATAAAAAGTTAATTTTCAATAAGATACTAAATACTATGTAAAATAAAGTATAAAATATTAAACGAATATATACTAAAAATGAATAAATATTAAAAAAGGTAAAAATTAATTACCATAAATTATAAACAGATAATCTTAAATGCATGAATGTAATAAATGAGTGAAATTTAATAAATAAAAAATAAATACCCTTCAAAATTATTCAAAAAATACATGTGTTTGATTAATTATATAAATTATTAAAAAATATAAATGAATATATATATATATATATATAAAATTAAAATGAATAAATTATAACTATGTATACTACAATCATATTGGAAAAAATAAATTTTGAAGAATAAGTATGTATAAATAAATATTAAAAATAATGAAATTACAATAATATTAAAACTGAATAAATTATAAAGAAAAGTTAAAAGTAAGTAACATTAGTAGTGAATAAATAATACTAAATATTATTAATTTAATGAATGTTTAATAATAGTAAAATTCAATAATTAAAAATCAATAGATTGCAAAAATATTAAAAAATGAAAAAGTATTACTAATTATTTAAATTATTAAAAAATTAAAAATGAATATATGATAAAATAAAAATTAATAAATATTAATTATATAAATTACAACCATATTAGAATCATTTAATATTAATGAATAAACATTTATAAATAAATAAATAAAATGGACAAGATCACAAAAAAAATTAATAATGAAGCTTTAGAAATGAATAAATTAGGAAAAAATTAAAATATAATTGTGTTTATTATTGATTAGATAATATAGAAAATGAATATATTCGAGAAAAAAAATATTTAAATGTAAACTGATGTATCTTTTTAGTAATAATATATAGAATGAATAATATTTACTTATTAAAAACAATATGTATATAATATATTTTGTTAATAAATATAATTCTAATATAAAAATAAAAAATTAAATAAATTAAATAAGAATTATGTGTGTGTAAGTTCTACCTAAAAATAAGTTAATTACATATACGTATGTGTAAAATTAATGTAACAAACATTTTATATATGTTAAATTGAAAAAAAGAAATCACATTTAATTAAATGTCTATTACCTGAAAAACATACATTATATTATAAATTAATATTAATTGTTAATTATAAACCATTTTCACCATGTATATGAATTAATTAATGAAAATATACGTATTATGTATAATATAAATCCTATATAATAAATATTATATATATTGATATAAATATATGAATATATTTCAATATTAAAATGATTAAATAAATTAATGAACATTTATGTATAATGAAAGTAAAGATTAATAAATTACAAAAAATATTAAATAACAAATATTTGAAATAAATTAATTATAAAAACGTAAAAAAATAAACATTATTGATAAAAAAATTACGTAACCATTATTTATGAATATTAATATAGAAAGCACATTCATTAAGGCTAAAATGGGCTTTTCATTTCTAGAAAAGCATGAAACCTTTATCATCACTAATAAAGGACCCCTTTATTGTCGTTGATAAAGGACCCCTTTATTGGCTCTTTTATTAGCACTAGTAAAGGCCATGAATGCTGGTGAAAAATATGCAGTCATGCACCATCCCTATAACATAACTAGATTAGAAACATAAAATAAAATTGGAATATAAATATTATAGAAAACCATAATGAAATATAAATACTACATTGCACTATAATTTTAATTAAAATTTTATATTCCTGATATTTTCATTAATGTGATATATACAATTAATTAAATAAAATTACAATCCAATATAAAAAATAAAAACATTTATAGAATACTTTTTTCAATAATAAACTGCTATAAAAACCGTTTCCCTGCAATAAAACCAATGTTTTTTAGAAACTGTAGATAAAAAAATTAAAAAAAATATGATTTTAATATAATCTATATATGATAAGTTATATTTTTAATTATTATGTACATAAATGATATTACCAGTTATACTATTAATTGTAATATTAGTTCTTTTATTGTTAATTTTATATTAGTTAATATTAATTAAATATACCATTAATTAATAATAATATTATTAATTATTAATTACAATGTTAATTAATAATCTAAAATATATATATTTTTAATTACATAACAATTTAATTATATTATCAATTATTAAATATTTTCATTACCTAAATTGTTGTTAAAAATTATATCATTAAACAAAATCAACATTTTTAAATTGAAAACTTGAACTTTGATAATATGACTCACATTTTGTATCAGATTGACGTGTGATCAATTCTTACAAGTCATTAAATATTTACAGATCATTCTATTAATTTTTGAAAATAATATGAGCATAATTAAAATATTTTGAAAATGTGAAACATGTTATAAACTTAAATAAATATTTTATAAAAAAATCAGTCAGTTGGAGTCATACTAGCTACATCATATGTCAGGTTGATGTATAGTTGATTCCTACATGTCATAAATAATTTATGGACCATATTTCTAAATTTTGAAAATAATTGGATCTCATTTACTCGATTGTGATAATATGATACCCATTTTGAACTAAAATAAAACATTTATATTTAAAACACACACTTTAAGTCATACTGACAATAACATGTGTCAGATTGACATGAGGTTGATTTATATACAACAAGAATGAATTATGGATCATCGTCCTACTATTTGAAATAAATTTTAGTTTATTTTCTGTTTTTTGGCTATATGATGTATGTTTTAAACTAAATTTACACTTTTATATTGAAAACAATAACATTGAGTCATATGAATGACATTGTGTATCAGATTAACATGTGATCATTTACTATAATCACAAATGAATTATAAGTAATTTTAATAATGTTAAAAAAATTCAAAGATTATTATTGATTTTCGCTATGTGACGTGCCTTTTAAAATAAAATGACACCTTTATAATGAAATCACTAAATTAGAGTCATTATAGACACATCGTGGGTTATATTGACATACGGTTGATTCTAACATGTGACATGTGAATTATGGATCGTTTTCTTAATGTTTAGAAATAATCAAAGGTCATCATCTCAATTTTGGGTATGTGACGCATGTTTTAAACTAAAATTACACTTTAATATTGAAAAAACGAATTTTGAGTCATAAATACCATATCATGATTCTTATTGAGATACATTCCATTACTATACATCTTAAATGTATTATGGTTTGTTTTGTTATTATTTAGAAAAAATTCGTGTTTTTTCTTGGTTTTGGCTATGTGACACGTGTTTTAAACTAAAATGATACTTTTATGTTGAAAACATATAATTTTAATCATATCAATAAAATCACGTTTTTTATTTTCATATGGTAGATTCAAACTCATCAAAAATAAATTATGGAACACTTTCTAAAATTTTGAAAACAATCCAATCACATTTTCATTATTTTGAAAACGTGACATTTGTTTTAAGCTAAATTGACTCTCTTATTGTGAATACAAGTCCTTAGATTCATATTGGCTAAATAATATGTCATAATGATGTGTAGTCATTTTATACACAACAAAAATGAATTATAGATCAATTTTCAAGTGTTTTAAGAAAATCGTATCTCCTTTGTCTATTTCTTCTTTGTAAAATTTGTTTTAAACTAAGAGAAACATTTATTTTGAAAAAAATGCACTTTGAGTCATATCAGAAACATTGTGTATTGGATTAACATGAGATTGATTCATAAATGTCATAAATAAAATATGGATCTTTTTCCTAATTTTTGAAAACAATCCAAGATCATTTTCTCATTTTTTGGCTATGTGACATGAGTTTTAAACTAATTTACACTTTCATATTGAAAACACACACTATGATTCATAACAACCACATCACATGTCAGGTTATCCTAAATTCAATTTTTATATTTCATAGATGAATTATATATCATTTTTAAAATTTATAAAACAATCATAGCTTCTTTTCTCTATTTTCAATATGTGATGTACATTTTTTACTAAAATAACTATTTTATTTTGAAAACACACACTTTGAGTCATTCCAACTACATCATTTGTTGGATTTATGTTCAGAAAGTTCCTACACCAAAAAAATTAATTATTTATCATTTTCCTAAAATTTTAAAACAATTTGATCTTATTTTCCAGTTTTCACGGTGTGATGAGTGTTTTAAACAAAAATGACACATTTCTATTGAAATCACATGCTTGGAGTAATTTCTGACACATCATGTATTATACTAATATTGGATATATTATTACATGATGATAATAAATAATGGATCGTTTTTTTAATGTTTCATGGAAATATGATCTTGTTTGTATAGTTTCTTCTCTATAAATCATGTGTTACAATTAAATGAAACTTAAAACCACACACTTTGTGTTTTACCATACACATCATTTTTCAGATTTATATTCAATCAATTCAAGCATTTAACAAATGAATTTTGGATCATTTCTATAAGGTTTTAAAA
This sequence comes from Viscum album, assembly GCA_963277665.1. Taxonomy (NCBI): domain Eukaryota; kingdom Viridiplantae; phylum Streptophyta; class Magnoliopsida; order Santalales; family Viscaceae; genus Viscum; species Viscum album. Next base: position 351,877,031 of record OY728158.1, on the reverse strand, counting down.
TAGTTAGGGACTGTTTTCATATATTTTTTGTATGTGATGTTCGATGTAAACTTAATTGAAACTTTTATATTGAAAACATATACATTTGGTCATATCGGCCACATCGTGTGTTATCATGAAATATAGTTAATTCTTATATGTAACACCGAAAATACCTATTGTAATAATAAGGTTTGAAAAAAACAATCTTTTTTCCACAGTTTTGGTTAAGTGACACACAATTTATACTAAAATGACTCTTTTATAATGAAAAAATCCAAATTAAGTCATACATTACACATCATGTGTTAGATTGAAATTGATTTTATTCATACAAACCAAAAATGAAATATATATCATTTTCATTAATTATCAAGGCAGTATAAGATCATATTATCATTTTTAGCTATGGAAAATGTTTTTTAAACTAAAATGACACTTTAAATGAAAAAATGAACTTTGAGTCATAACATCCACATCATGTGTCACATTGATGTGTGGTGAATAATTATTTGTAAAAAATAAATTATCAATCATTTTCCTAAATTTTAAAAATTATCTGAGATTGTTTACTCAATTTTTACAATATGATGTCTATTTTAATCTTAGATGACACTTTTATATTGAACACACATATATATTATAAGCCCCGACCTTAAACCATACTTAATATTGAATTAAATGAATAATTCACATTGAGGATATTTTCAGGTTTATAGTTTTAGAGAATTAGGACATAACTATTACATCTCTAAAGATTACAAAATAGAAACTTCTACTAAGTTTCCATAAAATAAAAACTCTTAAAAAAACATGTCTAGTTCCATGTTTTAGGTAGCATGACTTTCCCTTGATCCCATCCTTGACCCTATTCCACGTTAAGTCCCCTGAAAACATTTCAAAAACTTGGGGTGAGTATAAAAAGCTCAGTAAGGGATACACAATTACTGAAAACTGTTAGTTTTTCAAAACAACAAGTAAACCATTTATACTTTATCAAAGTAATACTTTTCACCTTTATGAAGTAGTAAAAACTCTTCACTAATTAAAAGTTCATTACATACCATTTTTTAACCAAAATATTACCATAAAACCCATATAAAGATCACATAACATATTAAGGTATATTGGGACATAAACATACTTAAATGGAATAACCATACGGTCGACTTCCACACGTATCACTTAATGGAATATCCATATAGCCGACTTACATACCCAATGCATTGGAGGTTATAACATAACCACCCATCCTAGTATTCATGTAACCACCCATCTTATGGTTTATCATGTAACCACCCGTCAAATGTCCCAGTACCATTATAAAATCATAAGACATAAAACAAATATAATGGAAAGAAAGCATTTCCACACTTTGATCACAATATATCACTTAAATATATTGACATCAAAAATCCATTATAAAAACCATTTTCAATACCAAAATACATAAAAGAGTATATGTTATTTATTTCATTTTAAAAAACATTGTGGCTTGTTGAGGAAGCCAAAGACCAAATAATACATGCGACGACGGAAAAGCTCGTTGTCACCGCGTACGTTAAAAGAAACATTCCTTTTATTCATTTAGTAAAACGGTTCATATAAAAATATTTCTTTTGAATAAAATTAAAATTCAAAGGGGTTTATACACTGTATAAAATAAAGTTGTGTATAAAACAAAATATGCCTCAATGAAAGGAGATTGAGACGAAGTCCCATACCTTGGGTCTGACTTGACTCGATCGTTCTTTAACGTCCAGAATAATAAACTTGAGTTCATTTCTACTTGATTAAGAACCTTTTTCAAGTTCTTTATTCCTTTTATATCACTTATTACCATGTTATGAACACTATGTAATTATTTATGTTAATAATGGTCATTTTGTCGATCATTGGTACTTCAGTCAAATATAAACTCTTTATAACTACAAGTTATTCATGTGGTAAAATATCCATTATATCAAGAATTATATTCATGATGTAGATATAGTATATATAATATATATCCAGTATATACATGCATTTATAATATTACATAATCATTTAGAGGTAAGAAATGAAATGCACCGTTCATGGAGACGGTAATCCGTACGTACGCATGAACGCTACTTTCATTTCTATGTCATATTAATGGAATTAAAACTAAATGAGAGATATGTATATTTTAATTCCAGAATTATATTCATCATTTAGATGTAACATAAATCATATATATCCATTATATATATGTACTTATAATAGTACATTACATTTGGGGATAAGAAATGAAATGCACTGTTCATGGAGACGGTAAGTCGTACGTATGCATGAACGCTACTTTCATTTCTATCTCATACTTTAATGGAAAGAAATAATAATGATGTAAAGGTATATTATAATTCCAGTATAAAATCATATATAATAACTTTAACTCCATCCTTTATACGTCCCAAATTTGTCATTAACGAATCAAATCACTTTGAGGGGGCGGTTGTCCGCACTTTCTAAAATGAATATATCGCGTTTACCCATAATGGAAACCATAAAGGTATGAAATAAATGAAAAATACAGATTCTTAAGTAAAAAAACATATTATATATCTTACATAAATATAGTTACATATTAATGGCCACCTTTGAAGGTGTTATATGAGTTTTGAACAATCATCGTTTCGTGAGGCAGAAATTCATCATCCACAGAAACTGTATGTTCTTTAACCATTAGATGTAGGTGTGTGTAAGTGTATCTTGAATCCTTCACATAAAAACATCCTAGTATATTGAAGATACAGTTTTTGATTCAAAATAAAAGAATAAAAAGAGTTTAGGTGGTTGGAGAATCAAAATAAAACATAAGAACACAAGAGAAAACACTACCTTTAAAACAGGTAACACTTTTTGATTTGAGCTCAAATGCTTCCTTGGGAAGACTTCTGCCCAAAGTGAGGCTTCTTGGAGTAAGAGAGGGATGTGAAGAGACAAAAATAGAAGATCTGGCCGAACCAAAGGCTTTAGAGGTGTGGGTAAGGAGGTAGAGGTGGGGACCTTTTATAAGAGGAGAGGAGGGGCACTCTTGGAAAGTTATAAAAGGTTACTTTATTATAAAATGATTTTAGGATAAAAAAGGTCACAAAATTATAAATTTAGAGGATAAGGTGATAAGGGTTCGAAATACACCCATCCAATATGTTTTTTACATGTTTAGGTCTTAAATTTTACATTATCGTTTCATTTTATTAAAATCGTTAAATAATGAGGTAATCGCTGCATCATCATGGTGTCGTAAATAATTTAATTTATTTAGTGTCTAAAAATTATATAAAAAAATATAATGATGTAGGAAATATTTTTATCATTATAATTAATATTTATAGTCAAAAATATGACTTGTATAACCCCATTTAAAAATTGTTTTAGTAAAACAACTCATGTTTGTGACATTTTTATTTTAACATTAAATAAAAAGGTATTAATGTCATTTTCCTACCAAAGTGGCTCCATGGGGTCCTCAAGTTGACCCATGGATTGTATTTTTCGGACATGACACATCATATAAGGGTAGTACATGTGTCTAGGTCATTTAATATTATTAAAACATTATGTTTACCTTAAACTACAATAATTACCTCTAATCGAGATTAAAAATTTAAAAGTTACTATTCACCAAAAAATTATTTTAATCTCATTGAACCACATTTTACTTATTAATGACATCAATTTATGTCGGATTTTTGAAATTCAAAACACAAAGGTGGTAAATTTTCATTTAAACGAAAAATCTGTTTTTAAGTACCACTTAGTGGTTTCACTATTCATCAAAAATTGAAGTTTTTCAGAAAAATACCAAAACTTCACCTTAAGATATATTTGATATTCCGAATTCAAAAATGATGTCTATTTTAAAAAATTCAAAATATATAATTTACATTAATTAATTTAATAATTAATTCCCGTTGTTAGAGAAAATAGAGTGTTTTTATGAAACAATAAGTATCAAAAGATTGACACTAGTTTAAGTCCAATTTCAAAGTGAAATTGATTCCAATGACCACTATTGGATTAAATGGTAAAAATATATTCTAAATTCTCTTTAAAACCCATTAAAAATCTAATCTAATCATATAAATAAATTAGATTAACAATAGGTTTTGAATTAAAATACAACATTTTTCACTATTCATTAAAAAATGAACTTTATCAGAAAAATACCAAAAATTCACACAAAGTAAAATTTGATGTCCCGATTCTAAAGAAGAATTTTATTTGGTCCAATAGAATTTATAAGAGTGACCGAAACTATATTTGATGATGGTTCACCGTCGAAAGGCGATAAGTGGACCTTTAGTGAAAATTAGAGTATATATGCCTAAAATTGAATTCTTTTCTTATTTTAAGCCTTTATCTTTTATTGGATAAATATAAAAACATTTAAAAAAACATATATAATCAGATTTTAGTTATTTCTATTCATTCTCGCATATACAACGGCTACGTGTTAACTACCATTTAAAATAATAATATTTTATTACTAGTGTGCAACGTAAGATTTCAAAGAAAACTATTTGTTGCGTATCGGGTACGCTATCGAACATAGAAACCCCTTTAAAGTAAAATTAATATTTAATTCATAAATATTAATACATATGAAAAAAAAATTATTCTTTATTTACTTGGGATGTTACATATATAGTCCTTCGGGTCACATCATGTTTAAGATTGGCCTTCAGTAAATTACTTTACATCAAAAATTAATTATCGATTATTTCCCTAATGTTTTGGGATAGTTTGATAACATTTAATTGTTTTTTGATATGTTAAATATTTAGAATAAAATTATGATTTTAATGTGAATACATATACTTTGATTCATAATGTCCACGTTGTGTGTTGGGTTGATTTATAGCTGATTCTTTCACATTACACATGAATTATCGATTTTTTTTACTAATTTTGATAACAATATATGCTTGTTTTGTTGGTATTGATAATTTTATTTTAATTTTAATATAAAATATAAAATACATGTTAAAAACACTTACTTTGAGTCATACTAACCTCGTTTTTGTGTCAGATTCATCTGTATTAAATGCCTAGTTTTGAAAAATGAAAGATGGATTGTTTTATAGAATTTTAATAACAATGTGAACTAGTTTTTTTAGTTTTGAAAATGTGATAGGTGTTATAAACTAAAATGACACTTTTATATTGAAAACATGATCTTTGGATCATTATTTCCACATTGTATGTATGATTTATTTGTTATTGATTCCAACACATCATAAATAAATTAGGGATCATTTACCTAGATTTTGAAAACAATCCAAGTTCATTAACTATGTTTTAACAATGTGACATGTTTTTTTATTTAAATTACCTTGTAGAGATCAATCATCCAGACAACATTTTCACTTACACCCCTCATTCAACATCCTTTAAATATAATCCCATGACTCTACTTTGAGAATTAGATCAGAATATCATAATGGAATCATTATTAGTATGTATAGTAACTTTCCTTGGAATATCATTTGTTGAATAAAATGTGAATGTGGAGGAATTCATTTTTCATTTTCATCATGGCTGTAGAAGTGATTATAATAGATATGGGACCCTTTTTACATACTCAAAAAAAGACAACAAGACACAAAATGAAAATGATAATTTTTGGGGAATAAAAGTACCTTCCCAAGAATTTGGTAATATTACATCACATTTGTGTGTAAAAGTATCCTTTACCCATTTCCACCTCACTATTATCTTTACTATAACCTCAATGTACAATATCTCATGATAAAAAGTATCTTCATGCATTTTATATATCAACCATAACATTTATAGTGTAAACTTCCATGATACATCTCTTTAATAAATCTATAAAATCATTCTTTCTTTTTAACTTAATCACTAAATAATTTTTCAATTTCAACCAATTCAAACTGAAATCAAATAGAAGGAAATTAGTGAAATTTCAAAATGAAATTCATGGCCAATTGGGGAATGATAATATACAATTTTGAATCATTGAATAATTATATTAGTAATGGAATGATTTAATTTATCACATAAGATGAAGGTTTTGTAAATATATCATACATGACAAATTGGTGTTAGGATGCATCTATAAATGAAAGTTTATTTGAATGTTTCTGAAATTATTTCCCATAATGTTGTGACATATTGTAAAGATACATCTTCTATTTCTCTCTGATGCAACACCCTCAATAAAAAAATTCATATTATTTTAATTGAGTAGAGGAACCATATGTGGGGTGGGATCGTCAACTCTATAGGCTCATTCAAGAGTCGAAAAATATCTATTGTGGGGTTCAAATTTATTTGAAATTATGGTAGGGTCAAATCCTAAAAAAAATGTTTTTATGGTAACTAAAAATGAATGTTTTGAATAAATATATAATCAAATATTTCCAATATTATATGAAATTTATTTGAGGGAATGTAATTTATATGTATTATTATGATGATGCTTTAAATACCAAATGTGTCTATGAGTTCATAGAATGTACAAGATCACATACAATATCATAATTCACATAAACATAATGTCGAAAATCATTCTGACCCCATCAACTCTACCCACTCACCACTAAAAAATATTTCTTCTTATCTCTATGTAGACTTTAGGATATCTTGGTAATATTAAGAAAATATAGAAAAGTGAACTATCAAAAAATATTTTAATTTTAATTTTAATTGCCTTAGAAAATTACATGTTTGGGGATGTTATTTGGTTGATGGAATATAGTGTCCTTTATAAATTTACAAAAATAATATCAAAAATAATTGTTGTTATTTTTTTAGGAATCTATATAAACATTGAAAAAGAAAAGTAAATTGATTTCAAAAATTATTTTATGGGTAAATATTTATATATAAACTATAATTTATTTCCATTTGAAGAAATTTTTAGGCTTCTTATGTTTACTTCATTACCTCATACAATGATTTAGCAGATATTTATAGGTCACCCTATCATAAAAATACATATTGTTAAATCAAAAATGAAAATGAATAATTTTAATTTTAATTTTATTTATAAATTATTCATTGTAGTGCATTAGAAATTTACTAGATACATCATGTGTGGTTATTTTGATGGAAATCCTTGATTTGGATCTATAAAATAAACAGTCATTGTAGCCAATTTGATTTATATTATCATCCATTTATTCTTAAAAACCAAATAATTAATAAAATATATTTATATATATTATATGATTAGATTATAGAGTTTTATCCCTACATTTTATCCATCAAAATATGTTCTTCATTTTTAATTTTCTTTTCAAACACTATGATTAGTTAAACATTTTTCTGGTTATTTTTTCTCTAATTACAAACAAATGTTATATGAAGAAATGATTGAGGGAATAATGATTTCTAACTCTTACTTCATATATTTTTCACCTAATATAAAATTAATATATACAACAATTGAATTAATGAATAGTTATCAACTATAATGAACATAGTATATCATTTTTTGGATAGAAAGAATATGAAAAATGTTCCTCATTTATGTTGGAGTTGGTGTCCTATGATCAACTCTTTTTACTTTTATTACATTTATATTCAATGTATTTAATACTAACTAAAGATATTATTAATTATTATTTAATATTCTTCATGGCTTTAATTTAAAAATGTCCAAGAGTATTTTTCACATTTATAAGGTCATAGTAGTTCCCCACTATGATGATAACATTAAATTGATATGATAGTATTCTTAATATAGTTTTTTGGTTGGATAACATACTATAATGGGACTCGTATTTAATAGACCATCAAGTGCGATTACGCATAAGAATATAAGGATTATTTTTATAAATTCCCACATGGTAATCTCCAAGATGGGAAATTATGAAAACAGAACCACAAATTGCAATTCATGATGTTTTGGTGTCATCAATTATTCCTATCTTTGAGTGTGTATAATGGTCCTTAGACATTAATATTATCATTAATGCATTCCATGACTAGTGAACTTATATTTTCTGATGAAAACTATGACAATATATGTCCATAGAGAGGTAGGGTTTGTCAGATGCTTCATGATTGAAATGTCATTAATGGATATGTCAAGGAAGTAATTTTACATTCCATCTTTTTTGATGTTGATATATTGTCCCTTTGATTAGAATATAACGGTTTTCCTAAATTCCACAGCAATAGTGTAATGATGTGTTTATTGAAAATGGACAATGAAAGACATATCAAGCTTATCATTAGGGGACATGGATGTGCAACCTTATTGATGGGATATTGTGACATGGGAATTATATTATATTTTAAATACCTTTAAACATCAAGGGAAATTTTTTACTTAATTTTCTTTTGAATTTTACGAGTACATAGTTTTTTATGGCACCTGATTCTGTGGCCTGGTGTGCCTGGAATCAATTTCTGAAGTTTAGCTCGGGTACGTTCAGTGAACGAATGAGAAGGTTTTTCCTAACTTTTGAACTGGTGCATGGAATCGAAATCCGAGGACACCGATGGAATCGCAGTGCCGGTTTTCTCTTAAGAGAACTTTCACCTCGACGACAGATGATCGGGTTTGAGAGTTGGTTTTTGGGTTCATGTGTAATAATAAAATAAAAAAAGTGACAAGTTATTTTATCTTTGTTGAACCGAAGCCATGTGGATAGTGTTGGTTAAAAGCTCCACTTGGGATTTTTGGTGGGACCTCCACACCCTAACCTCCGATGGGAGGATAATTAGGGTGGGGACCACCCGAGCAGCATAACCTCCCATGAGAGGTTATGACATGGGGTCCACACGGGTCTTAACCCCCCATTTAATGGGAGGGGAGGAAATCTCTCAATACTCCCTCATTAATGAGGGAGAGCCTCTTGGACTCTAACTCCCCTCTTAATGGAGGATAATAAAACCTCCTCAACCCCCCCCCCATTTAATGGGACGAAACTCCTTGACACCTTCCTTGTTAATTAGGTGGGGACCACCCGGGCCCCTAAACCCCCTCGAAACTCCCCAAATTAATTATGTCATCCACTCAAGCAATTAATTTGGTGGAGACTCTCCCCCTTTTGAATTTTGAATTGTTCCAACCATAATGAACTTAATTAAGTGGGGCCCGCTTAATTAATTTCCTCCACCAAGAATAATAAATTATATTCTATTATTTTGGGCACGTTCTTGCACCATTTTGGTGGAGAGCTTTGGAGAACTTCTTTCTCCAGCGAAGAACGTGAAGAACGTTGGCGATGCTTCTTCCCCGACCTTCTTAGGCCTTCTTCCTCGGAGCCCCCCCTTTCTGACGTTGTTCTTCTCCGACGACCCTCCTTCTTCCCTCCTCATCGTCAACGCACCAAAGCACGAACTTGGAAGTGGAAGCGTGCAGTGAGCGACGTCATCATCTTCCCCGGCGACCCCTCTTTCCGCGACACTCTTCGAACTCCTCTCGTTTTCAAGGTAGGGGTATTTGTTTTTTCGTGAATTTATCCTTTGTCGTTCCTCGTCTATACTTTTGGGCCACTTGATATCAACTTATCGGGAGGAGGTCGGACCACACAAACACGGCTGACTCTCCTCCCCCTTTTTGTTGTTGTGTTGTTGCGGTTCGAAAGAAGGCAGTGCGGTGCTGCGGCACCATGCGGAATCTTGGAGAAATGCGATTAAGATGCGCGGGATCGTCGCGCTGCTCCGTTGAGGCCGAACGAACCTGTGGCCGGAGTTGGGCCACAGCGAAGGGGCGCGACGCCGTCGCACTGTGCCGAATATCCATGAAGACACCGCGGCCGGTGTGGGGCCGCGGCGGCGCAAGGCCGGGCTGCCAGAACCACCGGCCGTCAGCACCTCAGAAAGGCGGGACCCCGGCGGTCCCGCGACAGTAGCTCCATCCGGCCGAACCAGGTCGGTCGGCTTCCAGGAAACTATGGGTCGTAACCCCCGGCTGGCCGAAGGAGCGGCCCCCCACGTGGGGGTCGCGGCTCACCAATCAGGGGGCCATCCCCCCCCCCCCCCCCCCACCCCCGTCCGCTCAATTCGGCATCAGCCGAGATGGCCACGCGGCCGTGCGAGCGCGCCGGGCCGGGCCGGGCCCTAATGGTCCGGACCCAGACCCAGTTTGGGCCGACCCAGGGGGTCTTGGGCCGGGTCCAAAACCCCCTATTTCCGGACAGTTTGGTTCAAACACACATATCTTGGGCTATGGGCCTCCGATCGACGCAACATCTATTGCGATGAGATCCTTGGTTTGAGACGGTCATTTCGGTACACTACACTCAAGGTTTCGGAGAACTTTGGGTACAGCCAGGTTGGTTCGAACACGAAATCAACCGGGCCCTCGGAGTGGAAATGCTTATAACTTGAGCTCCAGAAGTCCTATTAACGTGCCGTAGACTTTTTTGGATTCCTCTTAGTGAGACGGACCTTTTGGATTACTCCGCTCGAGGTTTGGACACAGTTGGAGTGCGTTCGGGTTGGTTTTGACTTAAAAACCAACTGGGGCCCTGGTAGGAAAAGGCCAATAACTCTCGGACCAGGCGTCCAATTGACGCGTCGTATGTCGTGTTGTGTTCCTTTTGGTGAGATAGAACTTTGGGATACATCAACTCTGGACTACGTGTAAGTTGATGTATCGACCTCTTGGATCATGGAGTGGACCCTCTCAGAACGAGCGTGCTGTGTGCGGAAACCCTAGAGTTGGCTGCGACGGCAAGGACAATTGTACGGGAATCCTCCATGGGTTCGGCGGTGACGACTACGGTACCTTCAACCTTTATGAAACCCCATAGCTAGCTGAGACTTGATGTCATCTAATCGATCGACTCGGTGTGTTTCGAATCGCTTAGTGGGGAGCGCTTGGTTGTAGCGGCAGACCCACGGCCGAGGAGCGCTTGGTTGTAGTGGCAGACCCGCAGTACTCAACAGAAGGAGTACCTCTGGAGGCTATGAAGGGGAGCGCTTGGTTGTAGCAGTAGACCCACGGTGGAGGAGCGCTTGGTTGTAGCGGCAGACCCGCGGTACTCAATAGAAGGAGTGCCTATGGAGGCTATGAGGGGGAGTGCTTGGTTGTAGCGGCAGACCCATGGTGGGAAGCACTTGGTTCTAGCAGCAGGCCCACAGTACTCGACAGGTGGAGTACTACAGCAGTCCATGGTTAATGGGAAGTTCTTGGTTGTAGCTGCAGGCCCACTGTACTCAAAAGAGGATGAGTTTCCCCAGCAACTATGGTTTCGACATCATGATTAAATCCTGGTTTGAGCTGAGTCTTGACTTTCAATCTTTATCTTCGATAATATTGACTTGATTTCCTGTGTGGATTACGTCATGCTTTCCTGTGTGGATTGAGTTGTGTTTCCTTTGTGGACTGCGTTGTACTTGGGCTCTGGTGTTGGAGCTGAACTGTAATTGATGGAATAGGTATATGTATGGGCATATACCTAAGTAGTGTCGGATGTTACTTCGTGATTGTATCTTCCTTTGTGGATTATCCTTTGTGGATTCTGGGAGACCTTCGGGGGTCCCGAGGTCCCTAATGATTAGCTTATACTCAACCCTTCACGGGCTATGCCCGCACTACGTCGTGTTGGATGCAGACGACGGATAGCGCTGATCGTGGTGGAGGCTTGTGGAGAAAGTCGGTACCTGGAGGTGGACCACTGGGCGGGACATACACGGAGCAGACGGCTGGACCCATGGAGCTTAGGAGGCTATTTGTACCCACCCTTCAGGTGGGACTTCCTGTGGACGGCACGACATTTCGGCTTTACCTTTAGTTGTTGTACTTTCTTTCTAGTTGTATTTTACTTTCAGTTTGGGTTTGTATTCTGGCCCATTTACTTTTCCGCACTCACTATTGTACCCAGTTTTACTTAGTGTTTACTTCTGTTTTCTTACTTTTTGGTGTTTTTTTACTTTACAAAGGCAATTCCTTCCTCTTTTTTTCTGGATTTTACGCCTTAGTGCTAGTCGCCAGCCCCTGGACTATGGGAGGCGGGCTTGGGGTAGTCACGGCACGATCCCCGAGGATGGTTCGTGACAAATTGATATCAGAGGAGTTCGGTTCTACCGCAGAACTCAGGACTCTGATCTTTCTTCTATGTGAAGCAATAGTGTTAAGGGTATTGAGTGTGGTTATCAGTCCAGGGAGTCTGGTGTTGGTGCAGCGGCCGACGTATCCGTACACCAGGACCCTGACTTCTGATTTCCAACTCAATGCACGAAAACATTGATTGCATGTGTGTTTCAAAAGTTTTCTTTGTGATTACTTTGTGTCAGCTCACTAGGTATACTATTTTGACCATGGCGCACTTGTATCTTTTCAAGATGTCCCCACGACGGCAGCCAGCTAGGGTTCCCAGTTTTGTACGTGACGACAGCCCACCGAGCGATGAAGCCTCGGTGCAAGGCCCTATTACTGCGGAGGCACCGGCGGCACCACTACCCACCAAGCCACCGATGCTACCAGCCCCAGCCGCTGAGAGTGCATGTCGCCTTGGTGCACTGCACGAGTTTCAGCGTCAGAGACCACCCAGGTTCCCCGGGGAGACGGACCCTCAGGCAGCCAAGGATTGGCTGGAGGCAGTTGTACGAGTTTTCCGATTTGTAGGGACACCAGCAGACCTCATGGTGATTTTTTCATTGAGTCTTCTGCACGCGGCAGCAGGCAGATGGTGGACCTTGATGCTCCAGGTGCACGATGAGGAATCACTTCTTTAGACGGACTTTGAGGGCCTCTTCCGCTCGGAGTTCGTCCCAGCCACCCTCTGTGCGGTGCGCATACAGGAGCTTCTACAGCTGCGGTAGGGAAGCATGATCGTAGTCTAGTACTCGGCGATGTTTACCGATCTCTCGAGCTATTACACGGACATGGTATGGGACCCATTCTTCAGGGCCCAAACCTTCGAGCAGGGGCTCAGGCGAGAGATCACAGCTTCACTTGTATCTCACAGCATCCCGTCGCAGATAGGGGTGTTGGAGCGAGCCCTCTTAGTGGAGAGTTTCCATGCTGAGAAGTCTCCAGCAGCAGGACCCACCACTAGCCGGCATGCGGCAGAGTCTTCTACAGCGGTCAGTAGACAGATGACACAGAGGTATAAGAGGACTAGACCTACAGGTGGTCGACCACATGATACAGGATCGTTTGTGCGAGGCACCCAGGGGTGGGGAATGACTTACCATGAGCGGACAGTGTAACTCCTACGGCGGGGTTGGTCACATGGCTCGTGACTGTCCGACCCTCCATACAGATGATTGGCAGATAAACTAAGGACCTCCCAGGCAGAGGCATATATTCGATCGAGGCATACCGCAAGGAGCAGGAGACCATGGCAGGGGAGCTAGTCGTACAGCTGGAGGTGGACGATGCTTCGATGTGTTGCCACCACCACCACTAAGAGCTCCACCCCGACCGCAGGGAACTGGTGGACATGGGAGAGCTCAGCTTCAAGAATCTGGGGCCTACAATCATGGAGCTCTGGGAGCAGATGAACAGAATAGGGACTAGCTCCAGACCTGGAGACTTTTGTTCATATTGCTTCTATCTTTGTTGATTTTTGGTTGTTGATGCTTTGTGTCTTTGTACTTTGAGCTGCATTAATAAAAGAAAACTTTCTTTGAGGCATTTACTTTCCTGTCCTCTCTTTTTGTCGTTACTAAGAGGTTCCAGTTTAAAACTGTTGACTTGACCCTCACTTTGAGATACCTACTGGAGGAGACCCAGTGACCACACACTGATGCCGACAGTGTGACTCAACCCTTGGAGGCGAGAGTAACGGTTGGATCTCTTGGTAGTAGCGTCAAGGCCTTACGATGTCATCCTTGGTATGGATTAGTATCATCCATGTCGGTAATTGAATATATTAGGCAAAGAACATGGTCCATCCAGGGGATGAGACTAGATTTCTCTTATCGGAAAAGAAGAAATCTTAGCAGCTCTTGTAGGACCAGAGAAGTTCCAGGCCATCCAAGAGTGGATGAGGACATCTCAGAGCCGGATAAAGTCTTGTGCTGACAGGAGGAAGAGACCACTAGAGTTTGAGGATGATGACCACGTCTTCTTACGGGTCTCACCTCGACGTGGATTGCGGAGATTTGGTCGGGGCGGCAAGTTATCTCCACACATCATCGAACCGTTCCAGGTCCTCCGCAGGATAGGTGAGGTGGCTTATCGCCTGGCTCTACCACCTCAGTTTCACCAGGTGCACGACGTTTTCCACATATCTCAGTTGATGAGATACGTGCACGACCTGACACATGTCATTGGCCATGGGGAGCTGGACTTTGACGATGGGGATACTTTTGCGGAGGTTCTGGTGGAGATCAAGGATCGACATGATCGGGTCCTACGTGGACGGTCGATACTTCTTGTGCGCATCAGATAGCAGCATGGGAAACTCCAGGAGAGCACTTGGGAGTGGGAGGCTCAGATGCGTGCTCAGTACCCTCATTTGTTTCCCTAGTTTATGATGTATCTTTACGGGGACGTAAATCCCTGAGGTGGGAGTAATGTAAAGACCCGTAAATTTCAAGGGAAATTTTTTTCTTAATTTTCTTTGAAATTTTACAAGTACGCAGTTTATGATGGCACCTGATTCCGAGGCCCGGTGTTCCCAGAATCAATTTTTGATGTTTAGCTCGTGTACGTTCAGTGAACGAATGAGTGGGTTTTGCTATCTTTTGAACCGGTGCTCGAAATCAAAATCCGAGGACACCGATGGAATCGCAACGCCAGTTTTCTCTTAAGAGGACTTTCACCTCGATGACAGATGATCAGGTTTGAGAGTTGGTTTTTGGGTTCATGTGGAATAATAAAATAAAATAAGTGAAAACATATTTTATCTTTGTTGAACCCACGCCATGTGGATAGTGTTGGTTAAAAGCTCCACTTGGGAGTTGGTGGTGGGACCACCACACCCTAACCTCCCATGGGATGATAATTAGGGTGGGGACCACCCGAGCAGCACAACCTCCCACGAGAGGTTATGACATGGGGTCCACATGGGGCTTAACCCCCCATTTAATGGGAGGGGAGGAAATCTCTCAATACTCTTCCATTAATGAGGGAGAGCCTCTTGGACTCTAACTACCCTCTTAATGGAGGAGAATAAAGCCTCCTCAACCCCCCCCATCTAATGGGAGGAACTCCTTGATCCTCTCCTTGTTAATTAGATGGGGACCACCCGGGCCCCTAAACCCCCTCGAAACTCCCCAAATTAATTATGACATCCACTCGATCAATTAATTTGTTGGAGCCTCTCCACCTTTTGAATTTTGAATTGTGTGAACCATCGTGAACTTAATTAAGTGGGGCCCACTTAATTAATTTTCGCCACCAAGAATAATATATTATATTCTATTATTTTGGGCATGTTCTTGCGCCTTTTGGTGGAGAGCTCTGGAGAACTTCATTCTCTAGTGAAGAAAGCCGGTGACGCTTCTTCCCTGACCTTCTTCGGCCTTCTTCCTAGGAGCCCCCCCTTTCTGACATGGTGCTTCTCTGACGACCATCCTTCCTCCCTCCTCGTTGTCAACGCACCAAAGTACGAACTCAAAAGTGGAAGCGTGCGGTGAGAGACGTCGTCATCTTCCCCCACGACGCCGCTTTCCGCGACGTTCTTCGAACTCCTCTCGTTTTCAAGGTAGGGGTTATTTGTTTTGTCGTGAATTTATCCTTTTTCATTCTTTGTCTATACCTTTGGGCCAGTTGAAATCAACTTATCGAAAGGAGGTCAGACCACACGAACATGGCCGACTATCCTCCCCCTTTTTGTTGTTGTGTTGTTGCGGTTCGAAAGAAGGTGGCACGGTGCAACAGCACCGCGCGGAATCCTGGAGAAATGCGACGAAGATGCGCGGCGCCGTTGAGGCCGAACGAACCTGCGGCCGGAGTCGGGCCGTAGCGAAGGGGCGCGGCCCCGGCGCGCCGCGCCGGAGAACCAAGAACACACCGCGGCCGGTGCGGGGCCACAGAGGAGGGTCACAGCACCGTCACGCCGCACCGGTCGGACATGGCCGCGGCTTGAAGCTGCGGCGGCTCAAGGCCGGGTGGCAGAAACCGCCGGCCGTCGGCACCTCGGAAGGGTGGGACCCCGGCGGTCCCGCAGAAGCAGCTCCGTCCGGCCGGACTGGGCCGGCCGGCTTCCAGGGAACCGGGAGTCATAACCCCTGGCTAGCTGAAGGGGCAGCCCCCCACGTGGGGTCCGCGGCTCACCAATCAGGGGGGCAGCACCCCCCCCCCTCATCCGCTCAACTCGGCATCAGCCGAGCTGGCCACACGGCCGCGCGAGCGCGCCAAGCCGGGCCAGGTCGCGCCCAGGTCGGGCCAGGCCCTGCCCAGGCCGGGTCAGGCCACGCCCACCATGCCGGGCCACGCCCTAATGGGCCAGACCTGGACCCGGTTCGGGCTGACCCAGGGGGTCTTGGGCCGGGTCGGTCCGGGCCCAAACCCCCATATTTCCTGATAGTTCCGTTCAAACGCCTGTATCTTGGGATGAGGACCTCCAATCGATGCACCGTCAGTTGCGATGAGATCCTTGGATTGAGACGGTCGTTTCAGTATACTACACTCAAGGTTTCGGAGAGATTTGGGTATGTCCGAGTTGGTTCGAACACGAAACCAACCGGGGCCTCGGAGAAGAAACGCTTATTACTTGAGCTCCGGAAGTCCGATTGACATGTCGTCGACTTTTTTGGATTCCTCTTAGTGAGATGGACCTTTTGTCTTAATCTTCTCGAGGTTTGGACATAGCTGGAGTGCGTTCAGGTTGGTTTTTACTTAAGAACCAACCGGGCCCCTGGGACGAAAAGGCCAATAACTCTCGGACCGGGCGTCCGATTGACGCACCGTCTGTCGTGTTGTGTTCCTTTTTACAAGACTGAACTTTGCAATACATCAAATCTAGAATATGTGTTAGTTGATGTATCGACCTCTTGGCACGTGGAGTGGACCCTCCCGGAACGAGTGTGTTGTGTGCGGAAACCCTAGAGTTGGCTGCGACGGCGATGATAATTGTACGGGAATCCTCCGTGGGTTCGGCGGTGATGAATACGGTACCTTCAATATTTATGAAACCCCATAGATGGTTGAGACTTGACGTCTGCTGATCGATCGACTCGGTGTGTTTCGGATAGCCCAGTGGGGATCGCTTAGTTGTAGCGGCAGACCCACGGCGGAGGAGCGCTTGGCTGTAGCGGCAGACCCGCGATACTCAACAGAAGGAGTACCTCTCGAGGATATGAGGGGGAGCGCTTGGTTGTTGTGGCAGACCCATGGCGGAGGAGCGCTTGGTTGTAGCGGCAGACCCACGGTACTCAACAGAAGGAGTACCTCTGGAGGCTATGAGGGGGAGCGTTTGGTTGTAGCGGAAGACCCATGGTGGGAAGTGCTTGGTTGTAGCAGCAGGCCCACAGTACTTGACAGGTGGAGTACTACAGTAGTCCAAGGTTATTGGGAAGCACTTGGTTGTAGTGGCAAGCCCACTATACTCAAAAGAGGAGGAGTTTCCCTAGCAGCTATGGTTTTGACATCATGATTAAATCCTGGTTTGAGTTGAGTCTTGACTTTCAATCTTTATCTTCGATAAGATTGAATTGATATCTTGTGTGGATTACGTTATTCTTTCCTTTGTGGATTGAGTTGTGTTTTCCTATGTGGACTGGGTTGTACTTGGGCTCGGGTGTTGGAGTTGTACTGGAATTGATGACTTAGGTATATTTATGGACATATACCTAAGTAGTGTCGGATGTTACTTCGTGATTGTATCTTCCTTTTTGGATTATCCTTTGTGGATTCTGGAAGACCTTCAGGGGTCTTGGGGTCCCTACTGAGTAGCTTATACTCACCCCTGCACGGGCTATGCCCACACTATGTCGTGTTGTATGCAGACGACGGACAACACTGATCGTGGTGGAGGCTTGTGGATCAAGTCGGTACCTGGAGGTGGACCACTGGGAGGGACATACACGAAGCGGATGGTTGGACCCGTGGAGCTGAGGAGGCTATATGTACCCACCCTTCAGGTGGGACTTCCTGTGGACAGCACGACGTTGCGGCTTTACCTTTAGTTGTTGTACTTTCTTTCCAGTTTTATTTTAATTTCAGTTTGGGTATGTATTCTGGCCCACTTACTTTTCTGTACTCACTATTGTACCCAGTTTTACATAGTGTTTACTTCTGTTTGCTTACTCTATGGTGTTTGTTTACTTTACAAAGGCAATTCCTTCCCCTTTTGTCTAGATTTTATGCCTTCGTGCTAGTTTCCAGCCCCTGGACTATGGGAGGTGGTCTTGGGGTAGTCCTGACACGAGCCCCGAGAACGGGTCGTGACATATATAGTGAGCATTCATATGTGGTATTCATCATTATAAAATTAAGATATTTCTCTTGGGTTCCTTGACTCGTTGCTAGGAAATAATTTTGGTCTTTCGGCAAGCCAACCTAATGACAATGAGAAAGAATTCTACATGGTCACACGCTATGTTTTTTCATTGATCATGATTAAATTAAATTTTAATTTAATTAATAGAATATATATTATTTATAAGTCCAAGGAATAATATTATTCACATTTTATTAATCGGATAAATTAAAAAAGTATTTATTCATTAGTTTGTGAAAAAATATATTTATTATTTTATTTATTATTTAATAAATATTTATTTAATGGTTTGTGAATAAAATATTAATCAAATAGAACAAAATATTTTATTTTGATTTTCAATAAATGCTATAGGTGTTCAAACTGGACAAGACCACTTTTGGTGCCAAATATTAATTAATAATATGATTAAATAATTCTTGTTATTTCAAATGTTGGCGTGCACCAAAAAATAATAATATTATTGTTTTAATATTTGTTTGGTATCTATTAAAGTTTATTATATAATTTAATGTTTTAAAGTCATTAAGAAAATTAACCTAAACACTATCACTATAAATAGACGATTATTCCTACACTGTATAGTATGGATTAGTGTAATCGAAATTGATAATTGTTGCACACAACTAATTATCTCTTAACTCCTACTTCGATATCCCTCTCAAGAATGATAAAATAAAGAGATATTTTATTCAATGCTAAATAACGAGTGGTCAAGAACGAACAAAAAATGATATTTGATACACTGTAATAGAACCTAAAGATCGAGTGTCATTGCACAAAGATCATAAGAACATGTATGGATTATCATTAGATTATCCTTAGATCCTAAAAGTGAAATGAAGAAAATATGATTGGGTCTTTTTTGAAGGTCAATATTAACCAATGAATAAAGTTCCTAAACCTAGGTACTCATTTCTTCAGATGTTAAATAAATAAATTATAAATTTTATATAAAAGATCCTCAATAATTATTTTAGAAAATGATAATTAAAATAAATTTTAATTTATCTCCCACTAACACATGCTTCTACTACATCCAGAACCAACAAATGGTATCAGAGTGTTTACATTTAAATTTATAATTTTTTATTTGATTGTTGATCTATATAGAATTGTGGTTATAATTTAATTTCATATTATTAATTCTTTAATTCGATTTAAATTAACACTCTTCAACATATTTATCATGAGTAATTTAGTTTTCCATTTTCAGAAAGGTTTTATAAAAGATGATGAATGACAAAATTATCAATCAGGAAACAACTAATTTTTTCAGTAAGACATGGTTACATGGCATGTACTTATAATTTCACATTTTGTACCCAAGGGAGTTGTGTCTGGATGTAGTAAGGGATTCATAGTGTTCCATTCAATAATGACATGTGGTGTATTTTTTACATTGACTGGCTAACCTAGGACATGAATATCGGATTACATAGCATGTATCGGTGTACACATCGTGTAGTATGCATGGGTTAGTTGTGTAAATCATGCACTCTTTTTGGTCATTATACATGGTCAAAACCACATGAGACTAACACATTAGTGCATTTATGATTTTCATGTATTGTATGTAGTGTACATAATGTGTAGTTCATCAATTCTTACATCATAAACACATGAAAAAGACCCATGCGTGCATCCCAAACACATGGAAAGAGAAACACACAATGTCTGGCTAGTCTGTATTAGTCATATTGTTCATCCAAGTACACATTGAATGTAAGAACTCGGTTCTTGTTTTTGAGGTACAGGTTTCTTCTATTCTCTTTTCCTAAAGTGTTTTTGAGAAAATATGAAAAATGGGGGAAATCCCAAAATTTGGGAAGTACACGATGTGTAGTTTTGGCCGTGTGGAGTGAGTACACATGGCGTGTGGTCGTGTCGGTGATGAAGGGTGTAGGAACCAAGTACACACCGTGTAGTTGTCCCTTACACACCGTGTAGTCAGTTGGTAGGAGAATAGTAAGGTGGTGGCCAGCTGTGTGACAGAACACGCCGCGTGCTCAAGGAGACATGCTATGTAGTAACATCAGTAGGTTAACAGTGCCACGCTGGCGGTAAGCCGCCAGAGGAACAGTTAAAAATGGGGAGTACACACCGTGTACTTGGAATTACATGCCGTGTACTTTGTTTTTTTCACTTAAAATGGGAAGTAGCCTCCCATGTTCATAGAGGAGGCTTAGAACCGGACGGGAGCTCGGGAGAGGATGGCTGAATCTTCAGAGATCCGCAAGGCACACGTCGGGAATCTGTTTATGCCTCGGACGATCTCGTTGGAACCGCGCGGGTATGCTCTCCCTTCTCATGGAGTAGTTCTTTCCAATTTTTCCTCTAAGGGAAGTTATTTGTGTTTATGTGGTGTTTTTTTTACCTCAGATCTATGGCATTCTTGGATGTTTCAGAAGGCATCATTCGCGTATATCGTTTGTGGGTGTTTAAGGTAGGTGGCTTGGTGTTTATTTCAAACGGTCGTGTGTTTTGTGAGTTTTTGAGCTATGAACCCATATTTTGGGTGTATTGAGGCTGAGGTTGTGGCTATTTTAATACCTAGAATTTTATAGGTGATTAATTAAAGATGTAAAACTATTTTTTGGGATTAGTTCTTGGATCTGGGACCACTCCAGGGGTGCGTTCCTCTGTTTAGCCGTTTGGCCAGGATACCCGAGGGTATGCCTTTAAAGTAATGATTGTAGAATTTCCTTGAGAGGAATTTCTTGTGAATGTTTACTTACATGTTGGGCATGGCCCAGTTACTTGTGCCTGAGGGAAGTGTTTTACTCAGCCCGTGGGTGTTGTTTTGCTTAGCCCTAGGGAAGTGGTTATCCTATCCTGAGGGAAACTTCTTCTGTGCCTGTGGGCAATTGATTATGTGTCTGTGAGCGACACTTACTACGCCCGAGGGAAATATCCATGTGCCTGCGGGAATATTCTTGTGTTGGATACTCTTTACCTGAGGGTAGGGGTTTACGTGTCTGAATACATTAGCTGTTTACTTAGAATATTCACTGTGGTGATATTTTAAATTAACTGATTAAATGGATATTAAAATGGAAATATAATAGTTTAAGTTAGTTACTTTTTATAACTACTTACTTTATTACATTTTACTACTTCACAGTATTATTTCATGTTTTACACACAGTTGAGCATGGGCCTTTGGTGGGTGCCTACTGGGAATTTATTTCTCACACCCTGTTTGGGCCATGCTTTTCAGCCAAAACAGATTTCGTTGTTGCAAGTGTAGATAAGGGAAAGGGTCCTTATACAGGTACTTGATTGTTGCTGGGGTGTAGGAAATCATGGGACAGAGCCTTGGCTCACGATGCTGATGGTTGTTCTATTTTTATTTCTGTACTAGTAATTTGTATTGTATTGTACTGCTATGTAACATGTTCTGGCTGTTTTCTTAGAGTTGGAGACATGTTTCATCATATCTATATATCTGGTTGGTTATATCTACTGCAGATGTTTATTTCTGTTGTGTATGGTTTACTGCTTCCGCTATTATTGTATATTTATTTATATTCATCTACGCTACACTTTGATAAATGAGGTCATAGTTTCCCCACTATTAGACATGGGCCCTCACTGCTAGTCAGAAGCCTCTGGCGTTTGGGTAAATGCGCTTGAGGTCACGTGGCGAACCGGGTTCGGGGCACCCGTTGTGTGGCACCTGAAACTGGGACATTACAAAGTGGTATCAGAGGGGTTCTTTTCTTTGACTTACTATTTTGAGCCTTAGTCAGGGATAGGACGGAATGGTAGTTGGTAATAAGCTGTGTTTGGGCATAGCTAACCTGTGTATAGGGAAAAGCCAATTTACCTCGTATTGCAATTCTACTGATTTTACAATTTACAGTTGATTTGTTTTCACCATTGGGTGATGCACTTGTGATTGTGTTGTTGATATTTTATCTATGGGTTCCATTTAGTTTCAACCCAATGAGATGAGGGTATTCCATATCATGCATCATTTAGGCACATGCTAGATATCACATGCCATTTATAGTTTCCATGCCATGTGGGTGCATTAGAAAATTTCATGTTGTTGTGATAGTTGTTGTGCTAGAAAATCATTCTATTGTGATTGATGATTGATAAATACCTTCTATGTGATAGGGTATTATTGTATAAACTCATTAAAAGAATGGAATCCAAACTTTGGTCTTTGGGGAGTATGGGCCCCCATTTACCGGAATTTGGTGGATCATTGACTATTTATTTTTTTATAACACAGATAAGATGTCAAACTTTGATTCGTGGGAAGTATGGGCCCTCACGGATCAGAATTTGACACTTAGGTGTTGTTTTGCGGTATTTTTTGGGTTCTGGGGAAGTTTCTGAGGCATACTGTCTGTAAACCCAGTATACACACTGTGTAGTATTTAAACATGTCGTGTATGTTCTTCTGTTCAGGAAGGAAAATAAACTTTTTGAGTACACGCCTTGTACCCTGCATACACGCCGTGTACCCTGAGAACATGCCGTGTAGTCTCTTCCCATGTCACAAACCCTGTGGGCGGTGACATGGGGAAGGGACGAGCTTGGGGCAAACACGCCATGTAGTTTCTATACACGCTGTGTAGTGTTGACCTGGTTTCCGCCGTGTAACTCCAACACGGGCGGAGGAAACCTAAAGACATTAACGCCATGTCCCCTATGGAACACGCCGTGTAGTGTGACCTGGGAACCTGGTCGTGTAACTAACAACACGGGTCAGGGTAATCCTTTCGAGTACACACCGTGTGTATATAGAACACGCTGTGTAGGTTGATCCGTGTAAACCGGCTGTGTAACTAACAACACTGGTCAGCGGAGCTTGTCTAGAACATGCCATGTACCTGTGGGACATGCCCTGTAGTCTTGTCCGAGGACAGACCGTGTGGACTTAGCCGTGTGACTGAGAAATGGGGAAGTGTACACGTCGTGTGTGGGTGTAACACGCCGTGTAGTTTCAAACCGAGTATTCGGCCATGTCACAAGTGACACAGGCAGTTGGAAATAACACCAAACATGCTGTGTAGATTATATACACGTCGTGTAGTTTTTATCAAACGGGAGTCGTATGGATTAGCCGTGTAGAAGGACTTGGGAAGGGGAAGAGGAGTCAAGTACATGTCGTGTAGTCATTATAGACACCGTGTAGTCTTGTTATTCAATTTTGAATGCCTTCTTCC
Organism: Viscum album; assembly: GCA_963277665.1. Classification (NCBI taxonomy): domain Eukaryota; kingdom Viridiplantae; phylum Streptophyta; class Magnoliopsida; order Santalales; family Viscaceae; genus Viscum; species Viscum album. The sequence goes on along the minus strand of OY728158.1, from coordinate 351,853,525 downwards.
TCCTGTTCCCCTATTGGTTTCTTCATTTTTCGGTCTTTGATAATCTTGTTCTAAGGTGTGCATTTGACCTTGTAGTGTCATGCCGCCAAGACGATCATGCGTTGTTCACCAGGAAAACATCAATGAGAATACTCTAGATATGGTTGGACATGGGCTACCAGTGGATCCTCCAGCAGAGCTAGATGCGGCGCCAGCTGTTATACCGGACACAGGCACGGAGGCGTAGTTCCGTGAAGAATTTATGCGGTTCATGCAAACCTTTTAGGGAGCACCGCCAGCTGCCACAACTATGTCTGAGCTTACTTTTATATTCCAGCAGTAGCATCCACCTACATTTTCCGGGGATGGTGGACCATAGGATTTGGAGTCTTGGCTTGGATCGATGCAGACTATTTTCGACCATCCTGATATGCATCCAGGGTGGAGGGTCAAGCTCACGATATATATGTTGCGTGATTCTGCCAAGAGGTGGTGGGATGTTACCACCCAGTCAGAGCATCACAAAGACATGGCGTGGGAAGATTTTCAGGCAGTCTTCTATGACTTCTTCTTCCCATAGACAATGCGGGAAGATAGAGCTCGAGAGTTCATGAATCTTCAGCAGGTCACTATGTCAGTGATGGACTATTCTTCTCGCTTTACTGATCTTCAGCATTTTGCACCAGTGCTGGTGGGTGATGAGACATTGAGAGCCAGACGTTTTGAGGATGGTCTTCGGTATGACATCCGAGCATTGGTGAATGTTTTCATGTTTCCTTCAGTACATTCTACTGTAAACTAGGCGCTGATTACAGAGAGGAACCTGCGGTAATCTAGTGGTGTGGGCTAGGGCGGTTCAGCACCGGTTACTGGTACAATTTCTACTGGAAAGAGGAAGAGAAATATGGACTTATCTCAGGGTGGCAGTACCAGTTAGAATAATGATTCAGGTGGTCGGGTCATGTGCTACCAGTGTGGTAGAGAGTGGCACAAGAGACCTCAGTGTCCACAAGACCCAGTGGAGTGCCGAGCTTGTGGAAAGATGGGTCATTTGCAGCACTTTTGCAGGGAGTTTCCACCGATGGCTAGTGAGAGGGGTTCTGTGCAGACTCTACGTGCGAGATCAGGACCAATGGATTCTTACCAGTCAGGGAACTGGAATACTTCAGGGCATGCTGACAGAGATGGTGGTCATGGTCATGGTAGCCAGACACCAGGATCGCAGAGGCAGCAGGGCGGGACAACTCAGGGTAGCCAGGCTGTGTCGCAGGGTCGTGGCACTGGGTAGACATATGCGGTGCAACAGACCTAGCATGAGCAGGATCTCGGACCTTCTACTGTCAGAGGTACTATTCTAGTAGTTTCTGTCTTATCTTCAGTACTTTTTGATACGGGTGCTACACATAGTTTCATATTTGTACCCATAGTGGAGAGCCTTGGGCTTTGTGTTTCTACTTCTTCTGATAACATGACGCTAGACACTCCGTTGGGGAATAGAACGGCCAGTGTGCGTCAGTGCAAGGAGTTCCCCCTTGAGGTTGGTGGCTGTCACTTCCTTTGGGACCTCTATGTCTTAGAAATGAAAGCTTATGACGTCATTCTCAGGATGGATTGTTTGGTTCCCTTTGGAGCCTTTGTAGATTGCTATCGTCGCAGGATGGGTTTCACGTCACCAGAGGGCGGAGAGTTTCTATACAAGGGTGAGTTGGATGTTCAGGAGAGTCAAGCTAGACAAGAGCATCGTGGGAGGGGTGGAGTCACGGCCCAGATTGGGAGATTATATCTGGACGACCAAGGGACTTGTTAAAAGGATTTCCCTCCAGTGGTTGATCGTTTCATGGATGTCTTCCCGGAATAATTTTCAGTTCTTCCTCCGGAGCGTGAGGTGGATTTCTCTATTGAGCATGTTCCAGGAGCAGAGCTGGTGTCCATTCCTCCTTATAGGATGGCTACTCCGGAGTTTCAAGTTCTCAAGAGGCAGTTAGAGGAGTTACTGGCAAAGGTATTTATCCGACCCAGTACTTCTCTGTGGGATTCTCTGGTATTTTTTGCGAAGAAGTCGGATGGTACCCTCAGACTCTGTGTGGATTATCGAAAGCTGAACCAGTTGACGGTTAAGAACCGATATCCCTTGCTGAGGATTGATGATATTTTTGATCAACTTCGTGGAGCACGACTGTTCTTGAAGATTGAATTGAGATCAGGATATCATCAGTTGCGCGTTAGACCATATTATATACCTCTCATAGATTTTAGGAGCAGGTATGGTCTATACGAGTATACGGTTATGCCGTTCGGACTCACGAACGCGCCAGAAGTTTTCATGGTTCTGATGAATCTTGTGTTCCATCCTTATCTGGACTCTTTTGTGGTAGTATTTGTGGATGAAATCTTGGTTTACTCTCACACTCGACATGATCATGCCACCCATCTTCAGATCATATTGAGTACCCTGAGAGATAATCGGATATATGCTAAGATCTCAAAGTGACACTTTTGGATGGACCAGATTCACTTCCTGGGTTATATCATATCGGAGGTAGGAGTTTCAATAGACCCAGAGAAGGTGAGAGAATTAGTTTCCTAGGAGAAGCCTAAGAACATGTTTGAGATACGGAGTTTCATAGGGATGTTGGTTACTATAGATGCTTCATACAAGACTTCTCCCACTTAGCAGCACCATTGACATGCTTGACTAAGAAGGGTGTGAAGTTCGTTTGGTCAGAAGCTTGTGAGACAGCATTTCAGGACCTGAAAGGAAAGTTGACATCAGCACCGATCCTGATACTCGTAGAGAAGAGGAAGAGCTATACAATTTACTGTGATGCATCAGGGATTAGACTGGGAGCTATGTTGATGTAGGGTGATCAAGTTGTTGCATATGGGTCTCAACAGTTGAGGCCCCATGAGAGGAATTACCCGACGCATGATCTCGAGTTGGATGCAGTTGTTCATGTGTTGCGCTGTTGGAGACATTATCTATTGGGAGAGTATTTTATTGTTTTCATTGACCACAAAAGTCTCAAATATATCTTCACCCAGAATGACTTGAACCTGAGGCAGAGAAGGTGGGTTGTGTACCTATAGTCCTTCAATTTTGAGCTTACCTATACACCTGGTAAAGGTAATACAGTAGCTGATGCACTGATCAAGAAGACTCAGATACAGGCAGTGCGGGAGGCCAGTGGTGAATGGAAGCTTATGGATTTGCTCTCTGAGATGCATTAGGAGGTGCACGACAGTCAGGGGCAAACCTATCTATCATCTTTAGCTGTGACTTCTACTCTCCTGGATAGAGTGAGGATGAGACAGCTCTCTGAATCAGAAGGCCTAGTTCTACGGGAGTCGGTGGCAAGTGAGGACCCTCCTCCTGATTGGACGATTGGAGATGATGAGGTTATGCATTTCCATGGACGAGTGTGGGTTCCAGGGGATATACACGAGGAGCTGATGTGGGATTTTCATGCTTCAGCTTGGGAAGTTCATCCCGGAGTTACCAAGATGTACCGCGACTTGAGACATCAGTACTGGTGGCCGAGTATGAAGAGAGATGTAGCTAGTTTTGTTATGACGTGTTCCACCTGTCATCAGGTGAAGCCAGAGCATCAGAGACCGGCTGGACTATTACAGCAGTTACCAATCTCATAGTGGAAATGGGATGATGTCACGGTGGATTTTGTGACTGGATTGTCGAGGTCACCTCGAGGGAATGATGTCGTGTGGGTTGTTTTGGAAAGACTCACGAAGGTAGCTCACTTTTTTCCGATCAAGGAGACCTTTGGTGTTGACGAGCTCAGGAAGTTTTATATCCGAGAGATCTTACGTCTTCATGGGGTCCCTCATTCTATCGTTTTAGATAGGGATGCATGTTTTATGTCTCGTTTCTGGAAGAGTTTTTAGAGGGCACTGGGTACACAGGTGCTTCTGAGCATAGCATACCACCCTCAGACAGATGGTCAGTCAGAGCGTACTATACTGGTGCTTGAGGACATGCTGCGTGCATGCATCCTAGACTTTGGGGGCTCTTGGGAGAAGCACATACCCCTAGTCAAGTTTTCCTATAATAACAGTTTTCAGTCAACTATTGAGATGACACCATATAAGGCTTTATATGGTAGGTCGTGCTGATCACCTTTGTGCTGGTTAGAGGCAGGTGAGGTAGCTTTACTGGGACCACGTCTCGTGCAAGAGACAACTGAGCAGGTCCAGTTGATTCAGAAGCAGATGGCTACCGTGCAGTCTCATCAAAAATCATATGTTGATCGTCTTAGACGACCTTTAGAGTTCTTGGTTGGGGATCAGGTTTTCTTACGGGTTTCACCGAGGTTGGGACACAAGTGGATCAGGAGATAAGGTAAACTTTCACCAAGGGATGTGGGGCCGTTTGAGATTCTGGAGAGAGTCAGGATGGTTGCCTATCAGTTGTAGTTACCGCAGAGGTACCAGGCTATGCACAACGTCTTCCATGTATCTCAGTTGCGCTGTTATCATTCATACCTGTCTCATGTTTTTCAGCCCGAGGAGGTTGATCTTGAGTTAGATGTGTCCTTTGAAGAGCATCCAATTCGTATCGTTGATAGGAGCATGAAGGTTCTCTGAGGCAGGTCAGTTACTCTCGTATGTCATCTATGGTAGCATGGCCGAGTGTAGGAAGAAACCTGGGAGCGGGAGACTGATGTACTTGCTCAGTGGCCGGAGTTATTCACAGCTATATCTTCACCACCCTTGGAAGGGAAATTCGGGGACGAATTGCTTTATGGGGGGAAGTTCGTAAGAACCCAGTTCTTGTTTTTGAGGTACGGGTTTCTTCTTTTCTCTTTTCCTTAAGTTTTTTTGAGAAAATATGGAAAATGGGGAAAAATCCCAAAATTTGGAAAGTACACGACGTGTACTTTCTCCACACGCCGTTTACTTTTGGCCGTGTGGAGTGAGTACACAGGGCGTGTGGTCATGTCGGCAATGAAGGGTGTAGGAACCAAGTACACACCGTTTAGTGGTCCCTTACACACCGTGTAGTCAGTCGGTAGGAGAATAGTAAGTCGGTGGCCAGCTGTACAGCAGAACATGCCGTGTGCTCAAGGAGACACGCCGTGTAGTCACGTCAGCAGGTGAACAGTGCCACGCTGGCGGGAAACCGCCAGAGGAACATTTAAAAATGGTGATTACACGCCGTGTACTTTGTTTTTCCCACATAAAATGGGCAGTAGCCTCCCCTATTCACAAGGAAGGCTTAGAACCGGATGGGATCTTAGGAGAGGACGGCCAAATCTTCAGAGATCTGCCAGGCGCACGTCGGGAATCCGTTTCCGGCTCGGACGATCTCGTCGGAACCGCGCGGGTAAGATCTCCTTTCTCTTGGAGTAGTTCTTACCAATTCTTTCTCTAAGGGAAGTTATTTTCATTTAAGCAGTGTTTCTATTACCTTAGATCTATGGTGTTATTGGACATTTCAGAAGGCTTCGTTCATGTATATCGTTCGTGGGTGTTTAAGGTAGGTGGCTTGGTGTTTATTTCCAACTGTCATTCGTTTTGTGAGTTTTTGAGCTACAAACCCATATTTGGGGTGTCGTGAGGCAGAGTTCATGGCTATTTTAATACCTAGATTTATATAGGTGATTAATTAAAGTTGTAAAACTATTTTTTTGCGATCAGTGCTTGGATCCGGGACCACCCCCGGGGTGCATTCCTCTGTTTAGCTGTTTGGCCAGGATACCCGAGGGTATACCTTTAATGTAATGATTGTAGAATTTCCTTGAGATTAATTTCTTGTGAATGTTTACTTACATATTGGTCATGGCCCGGTTACTTGCGCCTAAGGGTAGTGTTTTACTCATCCCGAGGGCGTTTTTATACTTAGCCTGAGGGCAGTGGTTATCCTAGCCTGAGCGCAACTTCTTCCGTGCCTGTGGGCAGTTGATTCTGTGCCTGTGGGCGACACTTACTACGCCCAAGGGAAATATTTGTGTTCCTGCGGGTAGATTCTTGTGTTGGATACTCTTTACCTGAGGGTGGGGGTTTACGTGTCTTAGGACATTAGCTGTTTACTTAGAATATTCACTGTTGTGATATTTTAAATTATTTGATTAAATTCATATTAAAATGGAAATAAAATTTGTTAAGTTAGTTACTTTGTTTTAATTCTTACTTTATTTCATTTTACTACTGCACACTGTTGTTTCATGTTTTACACACAGTTGAGCACAGGCCTTTGGTGGGTACCTACTGGGAATTTATTTCTCACACCCTATTTGGGCCTTGCTTTTCGGCCCAAACAGATTACATTACTGCAGGTGTAGATAAGGGAAAGTATACTTATACAGGTACTTGATTGTTGCTGGGTTGTAGGAGAGCATGGGACCGAGTCTTATCTTGCGATGTCGCGGGCTATTCTATTTTTCCTTCTATACTTGTACTCTGTATTGTAGTGTACTGCTATGTAACATGTTCTAGTTGTTTTCTTAGAGTTGGAGACATGTTGCATCATATCTATATATCTAGTTGGTTATATCTACTGTAGATGCTTAATTATGTTGTGTATGGTTTACTACATCTGCTGTTATTGTATGTTTATTTATATTTCGTTGTGCTACACTTTGACAAATGAGGGAATAGTTTCCCCACTATCAGACATGGGCCCTCGCTGCTAGTCGGAAGCCTCTGGCATTTGGGGAAATGCGCTTGAGGTCACGTGGCAAACTGGGTTTGGGGCACCTGTTGTGTGGCACCCGGAACTGGGACGTTACATTGAATACCTCGGTGTGTAACCTAGATAAACAGAAACTGAGATACATGTTGTGTGGAAGGACTCTAAATCCCATGTAGTATACTATTAAAGGATATAATTAAATATTACATTAAATTTATAATTACAACATTAAAAAATTATTTTATTGATTGGAAAACCAATGTGTGTTTGAAATTTTAATTATAATTTTAAAAAATATTAAATGATCAATTAATTTATTGTAATTAACAAGTCATTATTAGTTCTTCTGTTTTCTTCCATGAGTTCCAAAAATTATGGGTGTTTGTAATTATGTTCCAATGGTCATTAAGATGAAAGGGGACTTATTAATTAAGTAATTAATTAATTAATGCACATGAATTAACCTTAATAACAAAGAGATAATAATTAAATGAATTTTATCCAATTACTTTTTAACATTCATTGCATGTATGACCATTAATGATCTTGACCAAGGCCTATGTAAGTGTTGGATGTTTTAATTTATTTTATTTCATGGGTTTGGAATTTTTTATTACTAAATTAAATATGATGGACTATGATTCATCACTAACTCCATTATTATGTAGGACCTACATGTCCAATGATAATTTTTTAATATCTTTTTTAACTTATCCTTCAGTTCCCCTCACCTGCATGTGATTCCTAAATACATGTAATTGATGGAGTATCTAAAGGCGTGTAAAGGTTTTTTGATAAATAACCATTATATTACTAACTACGGTGATACACATGTGGACAGGTAGAATGGAGAACTCATTCCCTAACTAGTTATTTAACATAGGACAAAGGTTGATTTAATACCTTCTCATTAAATCAACTGCTAGATAATGGTCATGAACAGGTCATTTATTTATTTTATATTTCTTTCTATCTAATTATTTATTTTATGGATGAAAAATCATGATCACATAAATAAATGAATTATTATTCAAAGAATTAAATTAAATAAATGAATTATGTGTAAACATTTTATCCAACGTGATTTATTATTTTAGTAACATACACTTAATATTAATAAGGCATGTAAAGGTTAAAAAAATATAAAAAATTATTCATAAGTAATTAAAATACATTAATTAAATATTATGTCTAACTTGTCCTTACATTACCTAATTAGGTATGAAATCATTGAAACTATGTGTTTTAAAAACCATAATTTGGACACTTAATTTAATATGTAGTTCTTATGAAGGTTATGGGTTGCCTTAACCATCTTATTTTAAGATATGTAGCCCCCACTAGAATTGATATAACATGGAGAAAAGTTGCAACAACCGGATGTTTTATGAAATATTTTTCTTCAAATAATAATAATTATTTAGTAGATTTATTTGATTGAAATGGTGATTTTAAACAACCCATGATATGCCCTTAGTGTAGAATTACTGTTATAGCTTAGCTGTTAGGTTAGAGTTAATAATTATAACTAACTTATAAGAATGAATTATGAATTCATTGGCTATCAATTATTTATGAAAAATATAAATTAGATATTTTTATTTTTGAGTGAATTACTTTTTTTAATGTAATTAATGAGATACATATTTTATATACATAATAAAATATTTGTTATATTCATCCAATAGATATTGAATCAGAGGGTGTGAATAAACAATATTTTTTGTATATAAATCTATATTTCTTTTAAAAGGGTTATCATACATATTTGAATGGAGAACCCATTATAAATTAATATTTTGACACATTAACATTTTTTATATGACAATATAAATATGTTCTTTTAAATTGGGATATATAAATTTTCTTTGGATGAATTTATGATATTTTTCTTGATAGTATTCAAGTTTTGATGAGTAGAAAAAATACACTAAATTTTATGTGAGAAAAACATTTTTCATCAAAAAAATTTATATGGTTAAATAATAATATTGAATTTTTTTAAAGAATAAATATAATATATTTTTATCATTCAATATAATTTATTTTATTATCATTAAATTTATATTGAATTCATATTTAAAAAAAATAATCTTTTGTAATGCTTTAACTTGTAAAAACTCATTCTATCATTCAAAAAATGGGATTGATTTTAAATTAATTACTGCAACATGTATGTTTTTAATTTTTAAAAATGGACTCCATATTTTGAATTATTAGTTCCATATTATGTAAATAGGAGACGTTTATTTCTGGGAATCATGAATAGTAACTTTGGTAATTATTTTTATTACCATGGTTGAAGGTAAATCAGGTAATTAAAGTTAAAATTAATATTATAAAATTATTGTAACACCTATAAAAATCCTATTAGATGACTAAATTCTTCCCTTTTCAATTATTTTTAGAAATGGAATCACTTAATGGCCACTTTCCCATGAATATGAAATGAATATAATAAAAACTAATGAATGTTACAAAATGTCAGAATCTAATTTTATATAAGTATATGAATTTTAATATATGGATAACCAGAAGATAATATCTACTATAGGTAGTATATATAATGATAAAATAATTACCTATATCATATATATTTATTTATAATTTTTAGAAATAAAATAGTTACCATTAAGGATGACACAATAGTGACACAGAAATTATTTTATTAATAGAAATATCAAATAAATGGTTTTAAAAATAGTAAAAAAAATATATTTTGAATAAATTAATCTACTTAAATAATTTTATTGGTTACTATGAAATTTTAGTAGTTTATTATATATTTTTCCCCAATTTATTTTCTCAATTTATTTTATTTCAAGTCAAATAATTGGATAGTGTCAAAATTGACACTATATATATTTTATAAAAATAACATATTATTATATCATTTTAAAATAAAAAATATATGTAAAAATTACAAAGTGAAAATTATAATTTTTATCAAATTATGGAAAATTGACAACAAATATTTAAATATTTATAACCATTTAATATTTATAATATTATTTCCACAATTAAAATTAAATAGATTAAATAATGATAAATCAAAATGATAATGTTTAAAATAAAATCTAAACATGTATAAATTTTGTTGGATGATGGGATTTAGTCGCCTATTTATATTATATTCTCAATAATCTACATTGGTGGAATTTTAATTTAAAATTTAATTTATATTAATTTAATAGTTTTGGTATTTCCAAAGGTGTTGCTCCCCTCTCTTATTAAAGGGAACCCCTCTTCTCTTTTAATCACAGCTATATTGCCCTTTTTCTCGTCAAAAACCTACCCATTTCTTCTCCCAACTTCCTCAATTTATTTTAGGGGCCACAATTTGGGAATAAATCCATCATATAGAGGCCTTTTGTGTCAAATCAAAACAAACTACTCAAAAAAGAGGTAATTGTTTTATCAGCTCTTTCAAAATTCGTTTCTTCTTCTACTTCATCCCCTTATGTTTTTTACATACTAAAGTAATAAATCTGATATCTTATACATGATGATATTCTATTATAATTATGTGACAACCTTATACCTCATTTTATCCATATTACAAATAACATTATCATCATGTGTGCGTACGTATGACTTATGTCTCCACACAGTGGTGTAGTTTTTTATTCAAAAATACGTTATTTGGATGGGTATTATGATGAGAATAATGGTTTTAAATATTTAATATATCATTATAATTATTCTTTATATAAATATACAATCCAATTCCATGGAATTTAAACATCAAGGAATGATATCTTCATTCATGTGTATGTACGGCCTACCGTCTCCACGATGCAGTGAGATTCATTATCCACGTTAAAATTTAAAGAATGATTATAAAATTAATGTGATGATTAAAAATAATAATAATGAACTTAATTTTATTCATTACCTGAATAAAATACATCCTAATCATAACAAACATGACTTACATGGCAAAACAAGAATGGGAAAATGAAGAAATTAACACCCGAAATAATGGCAATATTGAAACACTACTAACAAAATAATATAATAGGATCATATATGATATAATTAATATGTATATAGTTGTGGTATAATTTAATAACATATTATAAAGTATGTTAACACACCCTTAAATAACAAAAAGTAAAAGGTAAGGGACAATTTTTCAATCTCATTTTTTTCCGATATTGTTTATATGTACGTATTTATTGAGGAATATTTATCATTCACATCCATGTTTCCTAAGTATATAATATTGTTTCTATTACTATAAAATTGTTTAAAGTTATTTTTAACCTTTTTTAAAGTTTTATTAAACATTATTAAAAGAATATTTTATCGTTATTCAATTTGAGGTACTTTTTTACCTTTCTGGAAAACGTACGAGGAGAATGTTTGTTTGAACTTATACAGAATGAATGGATTCATATGATTTCATAAAACCGTATTTTCATGAATCTTATTTTAAAATATTCCAAGTTTATTTTAAATTAAATTCTTTTCCTTTAAAATTTCTTGGATTTTTGGGAAAAGAATTTTTTTTGAAAAATAAATGATATTTTCCCCAAGAATTAATTTCATGTATTTTATCAAAATTATTTTCCATCTAAGATGACATAGGGTTTTGTTCCTATTGTAATGCCCTGACCCCTATTACCCAGAGTCGATGCATTATTACCTAACATTTCTCTGATCACAAGGGATCAAATCCTGAAATACCAATCAGTTTAGTAGCCTTGGATGTACTAGATACATACATAAGTTTTACATTACATTATGAATTGGAAAAACAAAAAAATTGTGTCCCCTTTGAACACACTCATATCCCTTATCCTATTCCTATAAGTTAATCATAAAATAATTCTTCAAATCCTGGGAAAAAGAAAACTTAAGAAAGGGGGGAGCTCAGATTCTTAGTAAGGATAACAATATAGCAGTAACTATCATAAATAAGAATAAACATTTAAGGAAATGTATAAGACTAAAAAAAGCCTTTAAACATAAACTTCATCATAATATGGAAAATATAATCAAATGATACCATTTAATTTTTCAAATGGATATTCTACTAGTAGAATAATCACATGTAATATCATTAGCTAATTTTATAATGATGGAATGCATAATACCGGACATCATAACCACATAGTCAAGGCATCATTCCAATACTACAAATAATATTTTGTCAAGGCCTTGTTATAAGACACTAGTTTGTCTCATTATAACTATAGATGCATCGAGGATCTATAGTGGTCTCCACCAATCACTTACTATGTCCAATTCATTCCTCATATGAAAATATTGAAACATAACATAAATATTCGTATTAAAACTAGCCTGCGAAATGTTAATACTTTAACCATAAACCATGAATAGTATAAAAATAACACAACCATAGTCAAACATATAACAAAACCATCAATAAAAATGGAATATTGTATCATAATAAATCAACTTCAAACAAGTGTAAAATCCATCAAAGTATGTTGACATAGATGAAATCAAAACTATTTGGGAGAAATTTTGAAATCATTTAAAAGTCACGTAATTATAAAAGAAGAAAATTATTTTGAAAATATTTATATAAGATTTTAATGGAAGATTAGAAGGATTTATAACTGCAGAAAGTAGTCTCACCCGCCGTATAAGTTAAAAAACACAGTCTTAACATAATTTGTCGAAAAGGTCATAAAGTACCTTGTTTGGAAAATGACAGAAAGATTACTTAAAACAATTATACAAATTAAAACAAGAATATAAATCAAAAGTAAACCGCATTTTAGTAAATAGTAATAATGTTTTGAAATAAATTTTTAAGAAACACGGATGTGGATGATAAAGAGGTCCCAGTAGATACTTACGAACAAACAACCTCAGATAATTATGAGATTGTAAAATTAACTATTACCTTGTACTTTTCCTTGGTAGAGGGCATGTTAACCTCCTGTATAAATAGATAAATCATTGTTATTAAATTATAAAATAACTATATACATAAATATGATATTATATATGATCTTCTAAAATTGTTTTATTAATAAGATTCCAGTAGTATCATTGTTTCGGGTGTTAACTGATTCGTTTTCCTTTATATTTTTTGTTACATAATTCAGGTTTATTATGGATATGATGTATTTTATTCATATCAAGAATTATATTAATTTATTTAAAATTATTTATAATCATAAATTAAAATTATTCTTGAATGGTTACGATGGGGAATGAATCTCATCCCGTTCGTGGAGATGGTAATCTGTACGTACACACGAGCGACAATATCATTATATTGATGGTGAAATTGTATGTAATTGGATAGTATATTACATATAAAGAATCATTAATATGTTATATTTATTATTTACATCAATAATAGTCATTATTATACCCATCCAAATAATGAAGTGTGGAATAACAAACTACACCACAACGTGGAGACGGTAAGCCGTGCGTACGCACGTATGGTGACATTGTCATTCATAGGATGGATATAATAATGAATATGGTTGTAACATATTTATAATAACATCAAATTATGTAGAAGGTACTCGATTTATTATTTTGGTATGGAAACAACAAATAAAGAGTAAGTGGAAGAAGAAAATAACTTTGAAAGAGGTGATGGAATTATTACCTCTTCTTTGGGTGCTTCCTTTTTTATTTGATCAAAAGGGATCCTTAGGTTGGATTTATAATCAAATTAAGGCCTCTAATTTGAATTGAGGGTAGTTAGGAAGATATTTTAGTAGGGTTTTACCGATCCAAATGGCTTTGGATGTGTGATTTTGACGGAAGGGGAAGTACCCTTTTATAAGAGAGGTTAGGGTCCCTTTAAGAAAAGCATGAAATATTATTTTATTATAAAATAATTTTTGATTTAAAATGACTCCAAATGGTCTTATTTCTAGGATAAGGTGGGGATGGGTTGAAAGCCTCTCAAAATATAGATTTTAGACAATTTGATGTCACCATATTAATCATATATTTTAGATTTAACCATTAGTTAAATAGTTTAACTTTTACCATGTCTTCTTGTATTTTTATATTAAATGGTTAATAAACTTACTATAAAATTACATGAGAAACCAAAGTGTTTCATTAATTACATATATATTATTATATACATCATTTGGATGAACCATAGTTTTTATTAATATTTTATCATTTAATAATATAGTATTTTTTTTAACACTCATTTATGTCAATTTTGACACTATTTAGTATTTGGTTTTGTTGAAAGTAAAAAAACTTTATTAATTCAATAAAAATACATTAAATAAATCCTAACATGTCATAATAACCTAGAAAATAACTGGAATTCATCAAAAAACACAATTTAAATTTAAGTTTATATTTAAAATATCAATGCTTCTAATCTTTCATTAATAAGGAAATTACTGCAACATCATTGTGTCATAAATAAATTTAATTATTTAATGTCTAAAAATTATAAATAAAATACCATGATATAGAAAATACTTTTATATTTCTAATGAATATTTATAATCAAAATTATATTATGTATATACCTATATTAAAAATATGTTAGTTATTAAATTTTGAATTTAACACTTTTAACTCTTATTTAAATAATATAATAATAAATGTCCTAATCTAATCCAAGTGGATAATATTTTATTAATAAGGTTGATTTTGATATAAATACACTTATCTAATAGAATTAGGACATGTTTTTGGATAATTATAATATCATTTTTACCTTTAATTACCTTATTTACTTTTAACCGTGGTAAATAAAATTCAAAAGTTTCTATTCACCAAAATTTATTTTCATCCTATTGACCCAAATTTTAATTAATAATGTCAACCATATCACTCTGATTTTTGAAATTCAATTCACAGAAGTGGTAAAATTATGTTTTATGTAAATTTGCAAATGTGCCTCAATGGTGGGTAAAAGACATTATAAAATTTAATAAAATTTTTTATATCTTATCATATTATAAAATGACTCCAATGAATTACCTTGGATTAATATAGGTATCATGTATCTATTTTGACTTAAAATAAATTTTAATTTATAAATAATTACTTAAATAAAAATTTGGTTTTAAAAAATAACTTAGTTTTCTTCACTATTCATCAAAAATTGATTTTTTCATATAAATACCAAAAAATAACCCTAAGATAACTTTGATAATGCAAATCTATATATGATGTCTATTTTAAAAAATTAAAAACATAGGAGTTTCATTAATTAATTTAATATTAATTCCCATTGTCAAAACCGGAATGCGGGTTTTTGAGAAGTAAAAACTATGAACTGATTGATATGTGTTTATGTCCAGTTTAAATGTGAAATTACTTCAAATGAAAAATATTAGATTAAATGATAAAAATATAATCTAATTATACTTAAAAATCATTAAAATGTATAATTTAACACTATAAATTATTTTTATTATAAAATTTGTTTTCAATTAAAATTTAGTATCTTCATTATTCATCAAAACATAAATTTTATTAGAAAAACACCAAACATTTAGAAAAACTAAATTTTTATGTCCCGCTTCTAAATAAGAAGTTTATTTTGTCAAATTTAGTATACAAAAGTTCCAAATATTTTATTTTAAAAGGGTTCTCCATTAAAAGGTGGTAAAGTTTAATTTTTTTTTAAAAATACTTATTTTATCTGAAAAATTGAATTTGTTATTATATTATGTCTAAGAAACACATAGTATGGATGCTAAAATTATATAGAGTATATAAAATTAAAAATCTAGTTAATACTGATCATAAAAACTTTTTGAATGGCTAGTTTGGTATGTTGTGGTGCGTTCGAACTCGGTGTTGCGTGTAGCGCAAGATATTAAATTTCATTAAAGAGATAACATACTATGAAATCCTATGGTGTTACATTCTCCCCTCCTTTAATAAATTTCATCCTCACAATTTCAAATTGTTCTTCGAAAATAAAAGCTTTAAAAGAGAAAATACCATTGTAGAAAACCAACATCGAAAATAGGGTTAATAAAATTTAGTCTTAATAAGAGTGAAAGGGAAATGAAAAAGTCACCACCAAATTAGGATTTTGAATAAGATAAAATTGGTGGAAATTTGAGACACAAAATTGGAGGAAGAAAATAAATATTTATAGGGAGTTATTGAGGTCATCAATCACAAAAAAGTGAACAATAAATAGAAAATTGAGGGCCTCAAAGACATTAATCTATGATGAATTAAAATATTATTGGTTCATCAAAACGTAAGGTATTAGGATAACACATTTTTTGTTTTAATATCCTTTCCGTAAAGTTTAAGAATTAATTTATTCATAGAATTAAAAAAATACTTGATAAGTAGAGTTCCGTCCTTTAACTAATTTCTACCACAAACTCATATTTCACTCCAAAAGATAATATAACTCAAAAATATTCAATTTATTCTAATCATATAGGGTTTCAAAAAAATGAAATTATAATTCACTTATCCGATCATTTAATAAACTAAATTATATAAACCATGACATCACGTAGTCCAGTGGTAGGTGATTCACCCTTGTCTCCCCTTGGTTGCGGGTTTAAGTCTCACGGACTTGCTGGACGTGACGGGTTGTCGCCTGACCTTCTGGTTGTCCTTTTTATAAAAAAACCAAAAAATAATCTTAAGAAATGTTTAAACCTTATACCATAGTATCCAATTTACAAATTAATCTATTAAACCCTTTATAATTATCCAAAATACTTGTGTCCGAACTCATAGTCCAAAAATTTATAAGGAAGGTTAACATAACATAATGAAGATCTATTTTTTCCACAAAATAACATGTGAGTACTTTTATCATATATTATCTTAAATTATTGTAACACCATGAATTACCATAAAACCATATTTATTACATTCATGATCCCTTATTCATTATAAAACAGTAGATATTTTTCTTATATACCAAAATATTGAATACTCCAGCAATGATGGAATAAACAAACCATTAATCGGTTCCAAGGTATTCAAGAATATCCAAAATAATTTATCCAAATCGACCATCTCTTATTCCAAAATAACTACCTCAGTATCAGGACCATTTTAAGGTTTATCTTTCCTTCAACCGTGTATTTTATAAAAAAATAACTTTCTATTGAGTCACTTTTCTTAGTACAATATAGTCTCAAATCCTCAATGAAATAATACTACAGTACAATCCATATTTATTTTTATAATTAATATAACCAGTACATTGTTGATACAACACTCAAATGACATAATTCATTAATAGAAAATATGATAACACTAATTATTCCTCTTCATATGTGTTAGTATCATAACTTTATTATTATTCAATAACATTATTTTAGGTATACTTTGATGATTGAGACATTGATTCTCGTAGTGTCCCAACTCCTTGTAGATGAAGCATTGTACATTTTAAACCTTCTCTTACCCTTGGAATCACGTAATTTGTGACCTTTTCCTCCACACTTATAACAAACTCTCATTCCCTTCAAGCATTTACCAAGGTGATTCATTCTATAGTTATCACATATGGTAAAATCCTTCTTTCCCTTATTCCCTTTATCCATTTTTCTCTCTAGCATCCTTTTCTTCTCTCTCTTCCCTTCAAAGACATAGGAATCAAAGAATTATTTACTTATCTTATTAACACATGATACTATTTATACATATGATGAGAATACATGGGAGACTATTTCCCTTCTAAAGTTTGGCTTAATACCATGAAATATATGATCCTTCTTACTCTTTGGATCATGCGTATTGTTGCAGTTCGCATTCCTTCTATTGGGCACCATTTCTAAACAATGGCATACACTAGGTCAGTTTATGAATCATAATGCATAATTCTAAACTTGTAAAATATCTAATTCAAATTGAAAAGTGTATGCATATAATCCATAATCATAAAAATGTTTTTTAGGAAGTATTAACTCATAAATTCTTCATAATAGTTTCTAAAAAATGTGAATTTTCCTAAGAATATTCCCCATGAGTGTCCTGATAAAGAGTGAAAAAAGGACCTTTGTCGTGTATCAATTCCTATATGAGTCTAGATCAATGTTTTGTTTTCTAGTTTTACACCTAGATACATATGTTCCAGAGCCGCCTCTACCTGCTCGTATCGAGACAGGGATGTATTTTTGGAAAATTCAAAAAATCTCTACACTACCAAAATTCTAGGAAGTTCTTCTATACTAATTCTCAAAGTCTATCCTAGTGTAATGTTCACTGATCAAAGTTTTTATAAATCTATTTTCCAATGTTTTTACTAAATTTCCTCAGATACCAACTGTAATTCCACGACACCAATTACCAAGAGTCAGTGCATTATTACATAACTTTGGCAGGATCACAAGGGATCAAATCCCGAAAGACTGATTTGTTTAGTAGTCTTGGAAGTTCTAGATACATAAATAAGTTTTATATTATATTATGAAATGAAAAAACAACAATATTGTGTCCCTTTTTAGCACACTTAAATCCCATAGCCTATTCTTGCAGGTTAATTGTAAAATAATTCTTCACATCCTTGGAAAAAGAAAACATAAGAAAGTTGTGAGCTTAGATGCTCAGTAAGGATAACAATATAGTAGAGACTATCATAAATAAGTATAAACATTTAAGGCAACATATAAGACTAAAAAAACATTTTAAACTTAAACATAAGAATATTATGGAAAAGATAAGTCAAATAATCCCATTTACTTATTCACATGGATATTCTACTAGTAAAATAATCACCTGTAATATCATTACTAATTTTATAATGGTGAAATAAATAATTTCGGACATCATAACCACATAGTAAAGGCCTCGTGCCAAGACTGTAAATAATATTTTGTCAAGGCCTTGTGCCAAGACACTAGTTTTTCTCATGATACCTACCGATGCATCGAGGATCTATAGTGGGATACACTCATCACTTACTAAGTCCAATGCATTCCTCATATGAAAATTTTTAAACATAACATAAACATTCATATTAAATCTAGCATACGAAATGTTAATAATTTAAACATAAACAATGAATGGTATAAAAAACACATCCATAGTCAAAAATACCACAAAACCATCAATACAAGATAGAAGATTGTATTATAATAAATCAACTTCAAACCAGTGTAAAATCCATCAAAGGATATTGACATAGATGAAATCAAAACTATTTGAGAGAAATTTTTTAAATCATTTAAAAGTCACATAATTATAAAAGAAAATATTTATTTTGAAAATATTCTTATAATATTGAAAAAGAAGTTTCTAAGGTGTTATAATGGCGGAAAGTATCCACACCCATCGTATAAGTTTAAAAAACATTCTTACCTTAATTTGTCGAAAAAGTCATAAAGTACCTTATTTGGAAAATGACAGAAAGATTCATTTAAAAAAAATTATAGAAAGTAAAAAAAGGTTATAATTGACATTAAACCATATTCTAGTAAATAGTAAACATGTTTTGAAATACATTTTTAAGAAACACGGGTGTGGATTATAAAGAGGTCCCAGTAGATAATTACGTACAAACAACCTCAAATAATTAATAGATTGTAAAATTAACCCTTAACTAGTAATTTTCCTTGATTGAGGGTACGTTAACCTATTTTATAAATAGTTAAATCATTGTTATTAAATTATAATAGAAACATATACATGAATATTAAATTATATAAGATATTATAATTTTGTTTTGTTTATAATATTTCAGTCATATCATTGTTTTGGGTGTTAACTTATTCATTTTCCTTTATATTTTTTGTTATGTAAGTCATGATTGTTATGTATAGGATGTATTTTATTCATATATAGAATTATATTAAGTTTTTTAACATTATTTTTAATTATAAAATGAAAATTATTCTTGAATGGTTATGATGGGAATGAATATCATCGCATTCATGGAGACGGTAATCCGTACGTGCGCATGAGCCAAAATAACATTATATTGAAAGGTAAATCATATGTAATTGGATGTAATATTATATATAAAAAATAATTAAAATTTTATATTTATTATTTACATCAATTATACTCATTATTATACCCATCCAAATAATGAAGTGTTGAATAACAAACTACACCACAACGCGGAGACGGTAAGGCGTACGTACGCCCGTATGGTGACTTTGTCATTCATATGATGGATAGAATAATGAATATGGTTTTACCATATTTATAATAATATAAAAGTATTTATAAGTTACTGGAGTTATTATTTTTTTATGGAAACAACAAAGAGCGGATGAAGAAAAGAACTTTAAAAGAGGTGATGAAATTATTACCTCTTCTTCGGGTGCTTCCTTTTTAATTTCATCAAAAGGGCTCCTTAAGTTGGCTTTCGGATCAAAGTAAGGCCTCTAGGATGAAGTGAGGGTAGTTGGGAATATATATGGGTAGGGTTTGGTCGATCCGAATTTATTTGGAGGTGCGATTTTTAGGGAAGAAGAAGTACCCTTTTATAGGAGAGGTGAGGGTCACTTTAGGAAAAGCTTAATATATTAGTTTATTATAAAATCATTTTCAGTTTATAATGGATCCAAATGGATTTATTTCGAGAATAAGGTGTTTATGGTTAGAAATAATCTCAACCAATAGGTTTTAGACAAGTTTATCTTGCCATATTAACCTTATATTTTAGATTTAACCCTTAGTTAAGTAGTTTAACTTTTACCAAGTCTTCTTATATTTTTATATTACATGGTTAATAAACATACTATAAAATTAAAATAAAATCCCAAGTGGTTCATTAATGACATATATATCATTATATAATTTCTTTAGCCTAAACCTATATTTTTATGAATATTATATCATTTAATAATATGGTATTTTTTTCAAAACTCATTTATGTCAATTTTGACATTATTTAGTATTTGGTTTTTGTGAAAGTAAAAAAAACTGATTACTTCAAAAAAATACATTAAATAAATCCTAAAATGTCATATTAACCTATATAATTATTGTAATTAATCAAAAGCCTCAATTTACATTTATTTTTATTTTTATAATATCAATTATTTTAATATTTTATTAATAACGTAATTACTGCATCATCATTGTATCATTAATAAATTTAATTATTTAATGTCTAAAAATTATAAATAAAATACCATGAATTAGGGAATATTTTTATATTTCTAAATAATATTTTTAATCGAAATTATCTTATAGATATCCCTATATTAAAAATGTTTTAGTTATTAAAATTTGACTTTAACTCTTTTAACTCTTCTTTAAATAAAATAACAATAAATGTCCTCATCTAATCCAAGTGGATCATATTTTATTATTAAGGTTGATTTTGGTATAAATAAACTTATCCAATATAATTAGAACATGTGTTAGGGTAATTATAATATCATTTTTACCTTTAATTACCATATTTACTTTGAACTGTGGCAAAGAAAATTCAAAAGTTATTATTCACAAAAAATTATTTTAATCCTATTGAACCACATTTTACTTACTAATATAAACAATTTCTCTTAAATTTTTGAAATTAAATTCATAGAATCAGTAAAATTATATTTTATGAAAATTTTTAAATGTTCCTAGAAGGTGGGTAAAAGACATTAAAAAATTCAATAAAATTTTATATATCAAATTTTATTATAAAATAATTCCAATTAATTAAATTGGATTAACATAGGTATTATGTATCTATTTTGACTTTCAAATAATTTTAAATTTAAAAATAATTATTTAAATAAAAAGTCAGTTTTAAATAATAACGCAGTGTTTTTCACTATTCATCAAAAATTGTAAGTTTTCAGAAAAATGCCAAAAATTAACCCTAAGATAATTTTGATATTATGAATCCAATAATGATTTCTATTTTACCAAATTCAAAACATAGGAGTTGAATTCATTAATTTGAAAATAATTCCCGTTGTCAAAAACAGAAAGCGGGTTTTTGAGAAGTAAAAACTATCAAAAGATTGATATGTGGTTATGTCCAATTTAAATGTAAAATTATTTACAGTGACCAATATCAGAATAAATGATAAAAATATAATCTATTTATACTTCAAAATCATTCAAATATATAATTTAACACTATAAATTATTCTGATTAAAAAAGGTGTTTT
Source organism: Viscum album (assembly GCA_963277665.1). NCBI lineage: Eukaryota > Viridiplantae > Streptophyta > Magnoliopsida > Santalales > Viscaceae > Viscum > Viscum album. Next base: position 351,831,874 of record OY728158.1, on the reverse strand, counting down.
CAATTAACATTTAGTATCTTTCACTATTTATCTTAATATGAAAATTATCAGAAAAAAATCAAAAATTTATTGAAACTAAATTTTTATGTCCCGATTCTAAATAAAGATGTTTATTTTGTCAAATTAAATATATAAAAGTTTCAAAAATTGTATTTCAAAAAGGGTTCTCTATTAAAAGGTGCTAAAATTCAATTTTTTTTTAAAAATACTTTTTTATCTGAAAATTTGAATTTGTTCTTATATTATGTCTAAGAAACACATAATATATATGTCAAAATTATATGTAGAATATAAAATTCAAAATCCAGTTAATATTATTCATAACTGCTTTTTGAATGGCTAGTTTGGTAAGTCGTCGTGCGTTCGAACTCGGTGTTGCATGTAGCGCAAGCTATTGACTTGCTTTAAAGAGATAATGTACTGTAAAATCCTAGGGTGTTACATCTATCCCTATTATTACTTTGATTTAATTGTGTTTACTATAGAATTATTTTTATGAAATCCATTTATTTATATGGATTATAATGGAATGATGTTTAAGAACCCCATTTTTTGTTCCTTCGGTTATATTATGATGAATGGTTTATGTTTTTATGAAACATGTAACAATGATTTAATTATGAGATGGGTGGGACGTATATATTCCTCTAATTAATTGGTTAAATATTTATATCTCATGATATAGACATGACTTGAACAAAAAGTAAATTCATTTCAGTAATACAGGGCTAGAACGATAAGTAAACCTCATTCAATAATAGACTGTGTTTGCTATGATGGTCTTTGAAATTATCCTTGAATAATATGAAATGATTTTATATGCTTATGTGTATGCAAAAAAACTTCATGTCTTAGGTTATGACTTTTTGGATTATGTCAATTAATTATTATGAACTTTTATCCCAGAACATGATATCACGATCTTTCGTATGTAGGATAAGACTTAAAAATGTTATGTTCTTATGTCCTATGATTATGATATGATTGATATTTCCCTTGTATACCCTTACTAAAAATTAGAGCTCAACCTTTCATATGTTTATTTTCTCCATGTCATAAAGAAGTTTATTAAGTAAGCTATGTCAAAAAGAAGTCCAGTTATGAAGAAATAAGTGGGATAAATTTTAGATGTTTTGTGAACCAGTTGTTTATGTTTCACAGTTTCTAAATAAACTATACCTATATGGTATTTTTGTGGATTTATTATATATTTTAATGGATATACTTAAATTTTTAAGTAATATCAATGTATTTAAATTATGGGTCATTATAGTAGGTATTAGTGGAAAGGTATAGATAACCTTTGGAATCTGGGATGAGAAAGACTTAGTAAGAACCCTAAATATATGTCTATATATAGGTTACAATCATAGTGTTTTTTAAATGTCCATGAATAAACTAGGATAAATCTTGAAGTGTCCTAAATTCTTGATTTATGTGGTTTTCTCATTATGATTATTGTTTCTCACATTATGCTTCTTGGTTTTAGTTAATGGTTGCAACCATAAGGAACCACGTTAATGCTAAATGAGACAGGAAATGAAATTATTGTACTCCTAAGAAACTAAATGTTATGGGAGATGGATTGGAAAATATTGTAGTTATGCTCACACAAATTTCTCAGGATATGAATTATACAGGACTTCCGAATGATAAAAGGAGATAGAAACGTTCTATTGAGTCCTTCATGAGGTAGTGTCCACCTTCTTTTAATGATATTTTCAGCTCTATAATGTTATAAACATGATAAAGTCATTTTATCAATCTATCCTTTAGAAGGTGAAGTTGATCAATGGTGGAATATTATCAGGAATATGATGAAAATAATGAAATTTAGTCCATGGATTGGGGTGAGTTCAAAAACTTATTTTTGAATACATACTTTCCTCATATTCTTCAATCAAATATGGAGAAGGAGTTCCTTGAACTTATAAAAAAAGAGGACAAACATGTTGGTAGCTACAAATAAAATTTTCCAAGACATGCAAGGTATGCTTCTAGAATTATGATCTAACCTGGGAGAAAAATTGATGGATTTTTTAGTGGTTCGAAACCAAGTCTCCTAAGGTAATTAATTATAAAAAACTTTAATAACTATGAGGAAATCATTCGATGTGCTCTCAAGGTTGATATGGAGATTAGTGTAACCCATCAGTCCTATGCATTTGATAAGAAGAAAAAAAATAGAATTCAAAGGAAAATATAAATACCACAGTAAAAAGAATATGAGTTTTCCCATATTCTCAAAGTGTGGAAAGAAACATGGAATAAATTATCTTAAAGGGACTATTAAATGTTTTATGTGTGGAAAAGAAGGTCATCAGGAAGTTGAATGCTGAAGTGATGGGAAAAAATGTCTAATTATGCATATAAAGAAACGTTTACACAGAATGAACCTCTAACTCTTCAATGCTACAAGTGTAAGTAAATGGGGCATTATAACAATCAGTACCCTAATCCAAGGGTTATTGATGATGATCGACCTCAACAAACTCTTAAGGAAAAAAATATAAATGTCACATAAAATCACTATCGGTGATGTGGAGTATGATAATTAAGTGTTGAAAGGTACTCTTACCATCCGGTCTAAAGTATAAAATGTTTTATTTCATTCTAGATCCTCCCACACAATTATTTCTCAATAATTTTCTAAGGGTATCACTGTAGTACCTCAACAATTAGATATTGAGTTAGCTATGATGACTCATAATGGCACAATAATTGTATCAAAAGTTTATAATTCTTCACTGGTTGACGTTTTTGTGAAAGTGATTCTTAAAAATCTAGTGGGCCTTCCTATAGTGAAATTTGATGTCATTCTTGGTATGGATTGGCTTTCTCTATATGGAGTGAAAATCAATTTCCATGGAATTGAAGTCCCATTTTATATTTCGAATCAATCTATGATCATCTATCTATGCAAGTATGACTATAACCTTACAATAGGAATTTATTCCATCTTATGGGCTTTTATTCCTATAAGAGAAGGTTATTTTTCTCAAATGTTTTGAGATAAACTCATGATTAAGAATACACCCATTTTACGAGATTTTGAATATTTTTTTCAAGAGTAATTTCTAGGTTTTCACCAAATCATGAAGTTATGTTTTCAATACAACTCAAACTAGGTGTTATGCCTATTTTAATGAAACCTTATAGAATGGCCCCAATCGAGTTTATGGAATTAAAGAAGATACCCCAAGAGAATCTTGATAACAGATTCATATTCCAGGTGTTTCACCTTGGAAATCACATGTTCTTTTTGTTAAGAATAAATATGGATCAATGAGACTCTACATGGATTATCGATAACTTAACAAGACCACTATCAAGAAAAAATAGCGTCTTTCCTGCATTAATGACTTATTTAGCCAACAATGTGGATCTGAATACTTTTCCAAAATTGATCTTCATTCAGGATATCATCAATTAATGGTCATGAAATAGGATATACCAAATACAACATTCCATACAAGGTATAGCCACTATGAATTTCTAGTGATGCATTTTGGTATTACTAATTCTCCCTATATCTTCATGGATCTAATTAATAGAGTCTTTAGAGAATATCTTGATTAGTTTGTGGTAATCTTTATAGATGATATTATTTAACATTTGATGAGAAAAGAAGAAAATGATGACCACTTGATAATTGTACTGAAGACCGTGAGAAAAGTGAATCTTTATGAAAAATTTACCATGTGTGAATTTTGGCATCATAAAGTTTCATTTTTGGGTCACATAATCTCAAGATATGGGATATCTATGGATCCATCAAAAACATTTGTTAAAAGTTGGCCGAGACCAAAAACGGTAATTGAGATCCAAATTTTTCATGGATTGGCTGGATATTATAGTTATTTTGTGAAATATTTTTCATGATTATCTAATCCACTCACTATGTCGACTTTTTAAGGAGTTATGTTAGTATGGATGGAGGAATGTAAATAGAATTTCAAAGAGTTAAAAAGAAGGTTAACCAATGCACCTGTGCTCACGCTACTTTGTAGTTGAGAATGGTTTGTGATCTATAGTGATGCATCCAAGAATGGGTTGGGATTTTTTCTCATGAAAAATGATATTGTGAGAGCTTATTCCTCATGACTGTTGAAAATCCATGAGAAAAATTATCTAACTCGTGATTTCGAGTTAGCTACGGTAATCTTTTCATTAAAGATAAGGAGGCATTATCATTATTGTGAAAGGTGTGGTATTTATAATGATCATAAAAAATTAATGTACATTTTCACACAAAAGGAGTTAAATATGTGCCAATGAAGATGGTTGGATTTGATTAAAGATTCTGACTACTCAATTAATTACCACCCTGGGAAAGCAAACACGGTGGTAGATGATTTGAGTCGGTACAACCATGATAGCCTATTTTTGATGAGGATTAGAAAATATCTTTAATTTATTTATTTAAAAAATACATATCGTGAAATTTTAATGGAAGGGGAAAAATATTATCTTTATCAAATGAATGTTAAACCATCTACACAACTAAAGATTAAGGATACAGAAAAGGAAGATGTGAAGCTACAAAGTAAGGTGATAAATGTTACAGAATTAAACCTTTATTGTTATAAAATAATATGGTTCATGAATCAGGTTTGTATTTAACCCATACAAGAAATAAATAAGGTTCTGTTTGATATGGCTTATAGTTCTTCATTATCTATTCACCCTTTAAGTACAATGATTTACAGGGACCCGAATGAGTATTTCTAGTGGGATGGCATGAAAAGTTATGTTGTGGAATATGTCTCTTGATAATTGGTTTGTTAGAAAGTTAATGCTGGGAGATAAAAGTATTATGGGATGTTAAAACCATTACCCATGCCATAATGGAAGTTGGAAAACATCCCTATAGACTTTGTCCATGGAATTACCAAAACATCCAAAAGAAATAATGTTATTTGGGTTATAGTTGGTCACCTTACAAAGTCAACACACTTCATTGCTATTAGAGAGAAATTCTCTCTTGATCAATTTCTAGAATATATGTAAAGTAAGTGTTAATATTTCATGGAGTAACCCATTCCATTATATATAAATGGGATCTAAGGTTTACCGTAAAGTTTTGGCGAAGTCTGCAGTAGGATTTGGATACATAGTTAAGATTCAGCAATGCTTATCATCCTTAGATAGATGGTCAGTCTAAGAGGACAATTCAAACTCTGGAAGACATGTTGAGAGATTTATATATGAATTTAAAAGGTGGTTGGGATCAACATATACCTTTGGTGGATTTTATTCCAATAATAGCTTTCACTCCATTATTCATATGGCTCTTTATAAATCCCTCTATTGAAAGAAGTGCATAACTCCAACATGATGGAATGAAGTTGGGAAAAGAAAGATATTAGGACCTTATCTTGTTGATGAAATGGTAGAAAAGGTCAAATCTATTTAACAGAACATACGAGAAACTCATAGTCAACAAACATGTTATTATGAAAACTAGAAAAATTACCTAGGGTTTGAATTGGGAGATAAGTTGTTTCTACGAATATCTCCCTGGAAGAGAGTAATGAGATTTAAAAAGAAGGGAAAGTTGGGCCCTAGCTATATCAGTCCTTTTGAAAATAATGAAGATGTTGGGAAGGTATATTACCAATCAGGGATTCCACTAGATCACTCTCAAGTTCATGATGTCTTCCATGTATATCTTCTGAGAATGTAAAAACCTGATCCTTCACATGTACTAAACTCATAAGTCATACCGTTGCAGCAAGATATTTCTTATGAAGAATAATCGATAGAGATTCTAGTTCATAGTGAAAAATTTCTACAAAATAATACCACTCTCCTGGTTAATGTTTTATGGAAGAACCACCAATTTGAGGAAGTTTCATGGGAACATGAGGAAATGATGAGGGAGAGGTATCCTCACCTGTTTTTTCCAAGTAACAAATTTCAAGGGAGAAATTAAGTTTAAGGGGGTAGAATGTAACAACTGATTGTTTTTATGAAATATTTTGTTTAAATTATTTTTATTATTTCATAAATTTATTTACATGTAATTGTTAGTTTAAATTAACTACTATAGGCCCTTAGTATAAAATTACTATTATAGTCATGTCATTAGGTTAGCGGGAATAAGTATAACTAACTTATGAAAAAGCATTATGAATTATTTTCCTATCAATTATTTATGACAAATATAAAGTAGATATATGTATTATTTATGGAATTATTATTGGTAATGAAATTTATGATATATATATGTTATATAATTAATAAAATATTTTTTATATTCATCCAATGGATTTTTTAATCATAGGGTGTGAATAAACCCTATTTATTCTACAAAAATCTATAATTATTTTAAAGGGGTAATTTGATGCCTTTGAATGGAGAACCCCATTTAAATTAAGATTTTGTCACATTAATAATTTTTATATGAAAACACGGAAAATTTATTTTAAATCAGGATATAAATATCTACTTTGGATTAATTTCTGATATTTTTCTGATAACATTCAAGTTTTGATTAATAATAAAAATACACTAAATTTTAAGTGAAAACAATTTTTTTCATAGAAATAATTTATATGGGTAAATTATAATATTGAATGGTTTTAAAGTATAAATAGAATATATTTTTATCATTAAAATAATTTATGTCATTAGCATTAATTTTACATTGAATTCATATGTAAAAACATTTTTATCTTTTACAATGCTTTAACTTTTAAAAACCAGTTTCTCATTTCGATAGTGGGATTGATTTTAAATTAATTAATATAAGTTCTATGTTTTGAATTTTTAATAATGGAATCCATATTTGGAATCAGTAGCTCAAAATTATTTTAATAGGCTACTTTTATTTTTGGGCATTATGAATAGTAACTTTAGTAATTATTTTTATTACCTTGGTTGAAGGAAGATTGGGTAATTAAAAGTAAAAATAATATTATATAATTAATATAACACCTATTAAAATCCTATTGTATGGCTAAATTTTACCCTTATTATCTATTTTTTGAAATGGAATCACTTAATGGCCACTTTCCCTTGAATATGATATGAATATAATAAAAACTAATGAATGTGACAAAAATTTCACAATCTCATTTTATATAAGTATATTAATTTTAATATATGGATAACCGGTAGATTATATTGACTATATGTAGTATTTGAAAATCTAAAATAATTACCTACATCATAGAAATTTACTTATAATTTTTTAAAATTATAAAAATTACCATTAAGGATGACACAATAGTGACACATATATTATCTTATTAGTATATATACCAAATAAATGGTATTAACAATATTAAAATAAATATAATTTGAATAAATTAAGGTGATACAAGATTATTATAGGTTACTATGACATTTCATTATTATATTTAATATTTTTTTCAAAGTTATCTTCTATTTGTATTTTATTTAAAGTCAAATAAATAAATAGTCTCAAAATTGACATTATTGGTATTTAATAAAAATAACATATTCTTAAGTTATTTAAAAATTACAAAAATAATAAAAAATTAAAAAGATAAAATTATAAGGTCTAAAATGTAATAAATTATCCAATTATGGAAAATTGGAAACACATACGTAAATATTTATAACCATTTAATATTTAGAATATTATTACCACAATTAAAATTAAATAGATTAAATAAGGATAAATTAAAATGATAAGGTTGAAAAAAAATCAAAACATGTCTAAATTTTATTGGTTGAGATGATTTATTACCATCCTAATTTTATCTTCTAAAAAATCTACTTTGGAGGAATTTTAATTTAAAAATTAATTATTATTAATTTAATAGTTTTGGTATTTCTAAAGGTGCCCCTCCCCTCTCATATAAAAGTTCACCTCTCCTTCTCTTTTAATCAAACCTCTAAAGCCATTTTTTTGGAAAAACCCTTTCTATTTCTTCTTCCAACATCCCTCAATTCATCCTAGGGGAAAAACATTGGTCAGAAACCCATTCTAAGGAGGCCTTTTGTGCAAATCAAATGGAGATACTCAAAAAAGAGGTGATTTTTTATCACCTCTTTCAAAATTCGTTTCTTCTTCTAATTCCTCCTCTTCTGTTTTTCAATACTAAAGTAATAAATTCATTATCTTATAAATTATTATATTTTATTATAATTATGGGATAACCTTGTACCTCATTATATCCCTCCTATTAATAATAATATCATCGTGTGTGTGTGTGTACGTAGGACATAACGTCTCCACGTTGTGGTGTAATTTTTTATTCAAAAATATATTATTTTAATGTGAATAATGATTAGTATAATAGATTTAAGTAATGAAAATAATATTATAATTAATTTTTAATTAATATATCATCCAATTCCATACCATTCAATGATCAAGGGAATGATATCGTCGCTCGTGGGTACAAATGGCATATCGTCTTCACGGAACAGAGAGATTCATTCTCCACATTAACAAGTAATTAATGATTATAAAATTTATATGATGATTAAAAATAATAATTTTGAACATTTTTTCGTTTTGGACATCAAAAAATACATCGTAACCATAACAAATATGACTTACATGGCAAAACAGAAATGGGAAAACAAAGAAGTAAACACCCAAAATAATGGAAATATTAAAACTCTATTAACAAAATAATATAATAGGATCATATGTGATATCATAAATATTTATATGGTTCTATTGTAATTTAATAACATAATTTAACCATTATACATGAGGTTAACACAACCTCTACTAACAGAAAGTACAAGGTATGGGATAATTTTCCAATCTCTTTTTTATCTGAGATTATTTATATGTAAGTATTTACTGGGGAATATGTATCATCCACATATCTGTTTCCTAAGTATGTAATAAAATTTCTATTTTTAAACAATTTTTTAAAGATAATTTTTCCATTTGGAGAATTTTTATTCAATGGTATGAATGGAATATTTTGTCGTTATTCGATTTGAGGCACTTTTTTACTTTTCTGAAAAAAAAAGTATGAGGAGAATTTTTTTTAACTTATACAGCCTGAATAGATTTTTACAATGTCATAAAACCATATTTTTTTGAAGCTTACTTTACAATATTTCTAGTTTATTTTTAGTTAAATTTTTTTTTTAAATTTTGTGGCTTTTTGAGAAAAGAAAATGTTTTTGAAGATGACCGTATATTTTCCCTATGAATTAATTTCAAGTATTTTATAAAAATTATTTTTCATCTAAGATCACATAGGGTTTTTTTTATATCCCTAATATCACTTTGATTTTATTTATTTTATGATGGAATTATTTTAATTAAATCCATTTATTTTATATAGATTATGACGGAATGATGTTTACGAAACCCATTTTTTGTTCCTTGGGTTATGCTATGATGAATGGTTTATGTTTTTATGGAACAAGAAAAAATGATTTTATTATGTGATTGGTGGGAACTATATCTTAATTAAATGCATTGGGTAAATATTTATATCTCATGAGATAGACATGACTGGAACAACAATTAAATTTGGTTTAGTAATACAGTGCTTGAACGACAAGTAAACCTGGTTCAGTAAAGGACTTTGTTCTCTATGATGGTCTTGTAAATGAGCCTTGACTAATATGAAATGATTTTCTATTCTTATGTTAATTCCAAAAAACTTCTTGACTTATGTTATAACTTTTGGGATTATGTTCATTAATTATTATGAACTTTTATCCCATGACATGATGTCTCGATCTTTCATATGTGGGATAAGACTTTAAAATGTATGTTATTATGTCTTATGATTATGATATGATTGATATTTCACTTTTATACCCTTACTTAGAATTTTATCTCACCCTTTCATATGTTTATTTTACCTAGGTCAGGAATAAGTGTATTATGTATGCTATGTCAAAAAGAATTCTATTTATGAAGAAATAAGTGGGAAATAATTTAGATGTTTTATGAACAAGCAGTTTATGTTTCTCAGTTTCTAAAGACATTATATCTATGTAGTCCTTTCATAGATTTAATATTTTTTATCCTAAATATACTTTAATTTTTAATTAATATCAATATATGTAAAGTGTGGGTCGTTATAAAATTTTGAGGAAATCCAAGTCAAGATTTCATGATATGGGAGTCTGCTCAATAGATTGGGGAGCTACAAGCCTGTAGTTGGAAAATACCTAGCTAACTAAAAAACATCAAGTATCTTTATCATCCTATTTTGTGGTTATGTGAAGTGGCATATGGATCTTTTCTATTATAATTTAATAGAAACTAAAAATTCCATATTCAATGGTTATATATATTAGGACTTGATAAAATAGATGGAGATTTAATAAAAATTAATAAACTCAAATTAATTAACTTTTTCTCACATAATTTGTAATAAATAAAGGTACTAATAATTTTCTTTTCTAATTTTAGAATAAAATGGAAACCGCATCATCCACATTATCCCTACAATCAAAATTTGAGAAATAAAACCACCTCACTTGCAGTAATGTCAAAGAGTGGTTTCGATTCCTTCAGGGTATGATACACCATGAAAAGAAATCATACCTTCTAGAATCATCAATGGTTGATCTACCTACTAAAGAGGTGGGTGATGAAGAGTTATTGTTCTATAAAAAAATTTGAGATACATGGTAATTGTTCTATGTTTGAAGCTTTCATATATTTTTAGTGTACTCAATAATTATCAGGAAAACATGTGTGTATATAAAATTCTTGAGAACCTATATAGTATTTTCCATGAGAGATATATAATTGAATCATTTTAGATATCAAATAAACTATTTACTAGATATATTAGAGAGATTTCCCCAACTGGGCCTCATGTAGTCAATCACATTGGTTGCATTGAGCAACTAGAGGTTTTTTGGTTTAAAATACCTAAAGAACAGGGCACTGATATCATTCTTGCATCACTCCCATAGAGCTTATATATCTTTTTTGTAAATTTTAATATGAACAATATTGAGAAGTTTCTTCAAGATATACTAACTCTCCTTCACCAATTCGATAAGGATACGAAGCAAAAAAATCATTCCATCCTTATGGTGAAAAAACAAAAATGGAAATGGTAGATCATTAAACCCAACCCTTATTCATACCCTTCCAAGAAAAATAATATCAAGGGGAAATAATTGGGACATTGTTTTTCTTGTTTATCATGTGGTAAGAAGGTCTACTAGAAGAATAACAATACCCAACCAATGAAGTAATGGGAAGCTTCATGTGTGTTTTTTATCAAGTTCAATCTTTTTTATTTCTACAAAATTGGTTATTATATACATCTTTTAGTGCTCACATATGTATTCAAATTTAAAAACTAAGTATATTTAAGATCATTAATTGAGGGTAGGTTATTCTATGAGATGACAACATATCTAAACTTGATTTTTTATCTATTGGTGTCTACCACCTCACACTGCCAAGTTGGATGGTCTTAGTATTATTTATTTGTTAGTATGGTACTCTAGTTACCAAAAAATTTATATCAGTATCCAGACTAGATGTAGATGGTTTTATTTTTAAATTAGGAAATGATTGTTACTTTTTTAATAAAAATAAATTTTTTATGGTAAGTAACAATTAAATAACTGTCTTTATGTGTTTGAGTACACAAAACAAGTAATTTCAATATATTAGGAAACTAACTCACATGACATAGATGAAACCCAACGTTGGAATTATCACCTAAGTCATGAAAATGAAAATCACTTGACTAAAATACATAAATACGTATATTTATATTCTTTTAAACTAAAACCACTTGTTTTATATCACTCATCTTTATAAGGTAAAATGACCTACTCCCCATTTAGTGGGAAATGTCAAATGGAAAAATATATTCTTGAATTAATTAATTCTAATATTTGAGGACCATTTCCTATTAAAGCAAGGTTATATTTCTAATACAACATAAATTTTACTAATGATTTTAGTAGATATTCATTTGTCTTCAAAATGAGTTATAAGATGCACTCTATTGATAATTTGATGGAATACAAGAATGAGGTTGAGAACCATACTGGTAATAAGATTAAAAAACGCCACTCAAACCATGGTAGATAATATACTAATAAAGACTTCATTGATTATTTATGGGAGTTTGAGATACTATCTCAACTCACTCCTCCTTATATTCCTCAGTGGAATGGTGTAAGATAAAGGAGGAACTACACCTTCTTGGAAATAGTGATATCAAGGATGATCTGTGTGAGTATTCCATTATCCTTTTAGGGATACACATTACATACAGTAGTATAAATACTAAAACCAAGTTCCAACTAATGTGGAAGATGATATACCATACCAATTATTGTAACACCCCGACCCCAGCTACCCAGAGTCGGTGCATTATTGCGTAACATTGGCATGATCACAAAAGATCAAGTCTTGAAAGACCGATTAGTTTAGTAGCCTTGGAAACACTAGATGCATTCATAAGTATTACATTACATCATAAATTAAAAAAAACTACAAAAAAATATTGTCTTCATATCCCCTCATATTATCCCTATAGGTCATCCATAATATACTTCTTCACATCCTAGAAAAATTAAAACATTGGAAGGGGTGAGCTCAGATGCTCAGTAAGGATAACAATATAGCGGAAGATTTCATAAATAAACATAAACATTTAAGGCAGTGTATAACTAAAACAAAAGCCTTTTAAACTTTAACTTTAGCATAATATGGCAGAAGTAAAAATGAAATAATACCATTTACTTATTCACATGGATATTCTACTGGTCGAATAATCACATGCAATATCAATAACCACTTTCATAATGATGGAATTCATAATGCCAGACTATCATAACCATGTAGCCAAGGCCTCGTGCCAAGACTAAAAAAAAGATTTTGTCAAGCCCTCGTGCCAAGACACTAGTTTGTCTCATGAGACCTATCGATGCATCGAGGAGCTATAGCGGGCTCCACCTGTCACTTATTAAGTCCAATGCATTCCTCATATGAACAGGTTTAAAAATATCATAAATCATAACATAATCATATCACATAAAACATGCATAAAGGAAACATAACATTTCCACATTTTAATCACAAGATATCAATACAAGACATTGATATTATCAAAACCATTTTCAATACCAAAATTAAAGAAAGTTAAAACATGGTATTTATTTTTCATTTAAAAAAAAGTTATGGCTTGTAGAGGAAGCCAAAACTCAAATAATGGTCACGGAGGTGAAGAAGTAGTTTTCGCCACATATGTATGACAAGGAAAACATTCCTTTTTGTCGTTTATTAAAACGCATCGTATAAAAAGATTCCTTTTTAATAAACGAAAAATTCAAAGGGGTTTATACACCATATAGAAGAAATTTGTGTATAAAACAAAATATGACTCAATGAATGGAGATTGAGACGAAGTCCCTTACAAAAACATTTTGTAAATAAAATAGATTTCTCATGTGTATTCACTATAATCTCACATAAAGAAAGTATAAATACTTGATAAGATATAAAAAATCATTTCTCACATAATCAAAGAACAACATAAATAAGAAATATAAGTTCAACCCAAAGAATGGGAATTGGGTTAAGAAGTTCCCTTACAAAGATCATTTTTTTAAATAAAATAGATATATTATGTGTCTTCAATATAGGTACTCATAAAAAAAGTACAAATACAAGATATGACATAATAATATAATGACATAATTTGAAAGTAGAAGATTAACCCAAAGAATAGAAATTGGGTTAAGAAGTTCATTTACCTCATGTATGAATTGAATCGATCGTTCTTTAATCTCCTGAATAATAAATTGGAGTTAATTTCTATTTTCTTAAGAACATTTATCATGTTCATTATTCTTTTTATATCACTTATTTCCATGTTATGAACATTATGTAATTATTTAAGTTAATAACAGTCATTTTGTCGATCTTTGGTACTTGAGTGAAAAATAAACTTCTTATAAATACAAGTTGTTCATGTGGTGAAATATCCATTAAATACAGAATTATATTCATGATTTAGATATAATATATATCTTATATATCCAGTATATACATGAATTTATAATATTACATAACATTTATAGGTAAGAAATGAAATGCACCGTTCATGGAGATGGTAAGTCGTACGTACGCATGAACGCTACTTTCATTTATATTTCATATTTAATGGAATGAAATTATAATTATATAAAGGTATAATATAATTACAGTATTATATAATGTATAATACCATTTACTCCATCCTTTATACGTCTTACATATGGCATTAACGATTCAAATTACTTTGAGGGGGCGGTAGTCCGCACTTCCTAAAATGAAATTATCGCGTTTACCCATAATGGAAATCATAAAGGTATGCCATAAATGAAAAATAAAGAATCATAAGGAAAACAAAAACATAATATATATCATATATAAAAATAGTTTCATCATAATGGCCACCATGAGAGGTGTTAAAATAAGATTGAACAATCATCGTTTCGTGAGGCAGTAATTCGCCACCCACTGAAACAGTAGGTTCTGTAACCATTAGACGAAGGTGTGTGTAATTTTAAATAAACTCCTTCACATAAAAAAATCCAAGTATATTTAGGATAATGTTATTTTTACAAAAGAAAGTAATAAAAATAATTTAGGGGGTTGTAGAAGCAAAATAAAACAAAATAACACAAGAGAAGACATTACCTTAAAATCGGGTAACTCTTTTTGATATGAGCCAAAGGCTTCCTTGGGAAGACTTATGCACAAAGTGAGTCTTCTAAGAGTAAGAGAGGGAAGTTGGGAGAGTATTTTGGTAGAGTTTGGCCGAGACATATGGCTTGGATGGTGTAAATAAGGTGGTAGTGGTGGGGGACTTTTATAATAGGAGAGGAGGGGCACTCTTGGAAGGTCATGAAATGTTACATTATTATGAAGTGATTTTCATATTTCAACGGTCCCACACTGATATATTTCTAGGATAAGGTGATAAGGGATCTAAATATACCAATAAAATAGGTTTTTGACAAGTGTACGTATTGGATTTTACATTATCCTTCCATTTTATTAAAATCGTTAATTAATGAAGTAATCGCTGCATCATCATGGTGTCATAAAAAAGTTAATTTATTTAATGTCTAAAAATTATTCAAAAATTACCATGATGTAGGAAATCATTTTAGATTTCCAATGAATATTTATAGTCAAAAATTTAACTTATATAACCCCATGTAATAATTTTTTTAGTAAAACAACACATGTTTGTGACAATTTTATTTTTACTTTAAATAAAAAGTTATTAATGTCATTTTCTTACCCAAGTGGCTCCATGGGGTCCCCAAGTTGACCCATGTATTGTATTGGTCGGCCATGACTCATCAAATAAGTTTAGTACAAGTGTAAAGGTAATTTCATATTATTATAACATTATATTTACCTTAAATTACACTAATTACCTTTAATCACGATTAATAGGGCTTAAAAGTTACTATTCACCAAAAATTATTTTAATCCCATTGAACCACATTTTACTTCTTAATGACAACCATGTATGTGATATTTTTGAAAAGAAAATCACAGAAGTGGTAATGTTTCATTTAAATGAAAAATCACATTTTAACTACCACTTAGTTGTTTCACTATTCAACATAAATTGAATTTTTTTAGAACAATGCCAAAATTTCACCCTAAGCTATAATTGATATTCCAAATTCAAAAATGATTTCTGTTTTACCAAATTCCAAAAATATAAGTTGAATTAATTAATTTTATAATTAATTCCCGTTGTCACAACAAATAGCATTTTTTAAGAAACAATATATGTGAAAAGATTGACAATTGTTTATGTCCAATTTCAAAGTGAAATTAATTCTAATGACCACCATTGGATAAAATGGTAAAAATATATTATAATTATACTTTAAAACCAATCAATATTACAATTTATCACTATAAATTATTTTGATTAAAAAAGTTGTTTTTAAGTATTTTCTCTATTCATAGAAAATTTGAAGTTCTCAAAGAATTACAAAAGATTCAACATAGGATAATTTCGATATTCCGAATTCAAAAATGAAGTCCATTTTGAAATATAAAATTTATATAATTTCAAAAAGTGGGTATTACTATTCATAACTGCTACTTTGATTGGTCGTGGTGTGTTAGAATCTCGAACTTGCGTACAATGCAAGCTATTGCATTATTGAAAAAGAAGCGTATCGTGAAAGCTTGGGGTGTTACATTCTCCCCTACTTCAATAAATTGAGTCCTCGCAATTTGAAAATGTTCTTCGAAAATAAAAGGTTGAAAATAGAAATTACCTTTATGGAAAATCCACATCGGAAATAAGGTTAATAAAAATATAACTTTAAAAGAAAGAAAGAGAAGTACAA
This sequence comes from Viscum album, assembly GCA_963277665.1. Classification (NCBI taxonomy): domain Eukaryota; kingdom Viridiplantae; phylum Streptophyta; class Magnoliopsida; order Santalales; family Viscaceae; genus Viscum; species Viscum album. The sequence continues at coordinate 351,815,569 of OY728158.1, read as the reverse complement.
AGGTCATATGAGATAGCCCATACTAGGATTCTATGAAAATATGGATATGTAGGAAAAACAAACCATCAAGGTCTGATGGAGAGTTGTAGAAAACAGGATTAGGAGAAAGTTAACCACAAGAAAATCACAAACTTGTGATTGGTTAAACAGTCGTTGAATCCTCAGTTGGAAAAGTTAACTGACAACGATTTTTTTAAGTTACCTTTTATAAAGTTGAGGAATTTATTAAAGAGATTTACTAAGAACGTAAGGAAATATACTTACTTGTCATTTAGACTTTCATTCTTTGATAAATTTTTACCACAAACCCATCTTTCACTCCAAATGGTAAAAGAACTCAAAAATATTCTATTTATCATAATTGTATAAGGTTCCAAATATTACCACATACCATTTAGATTAGAAAAACTATTTTTTAATAACCAAGGACTTCCTGTAGGCTAGTGGTAGGTAATAAAGGCCTGTCGCACTATGGTTGTGGGTTCGATTCCTGGAGCTTTGTCCGACGCGACGGGTTATCCCCCGACCTGAAGGTTGTCCTTTTCCTAAAACTATAGTATTATAATATTCCAAAAATAATCTTCATAAATGTTTTAACCTTAAACAATATTATCCAAAGTTCAAATTAATCCATTCCTACCTTTATAGTTATCCAAAATACCTCTATCCAGACTTTCTCTAAAAGGTCTCTAAATTCCAAAATCAATTCATCATATTCCCCCAAAAAAGGAAAGTTTCTCTTATTGTCACATACTAAAAATATGTTTACCTTCATCATATTAAAACCTTAATTAAAACAACAAGTACTGCAGTACAATCCTTATATATATCACATTATTCTTATAACCATAATATAATCCTTGAGTCCAAAAGCACCAATACATTAATTATTCCACTTCAACTGTAGTAACAGCATAAGATTGGCCTTGATTTCTTGGCCTTTTTTGAGGTAAGTTTCCCTGACGCTTAGGACATTCATTTAAAAAATGCCCAATTTCCCTACAATTGTAGCATTCAATATTGAGATCCTCTTTCTTTCCCTTGCAACCACGAGCCTGGTGACCTTTTTCTCCACATTTATAAAAAAACTCTCATTCCTTTTAGGCAAGTACCGGGGTGATTCTTCCCACAATTATCACATAATGGAAAATCATTCTTTCCCTTTTTCCCTTTATCTGTCTCTTGTTCCATCATTCTCTTCTTCTCTTTCTTTACTTTATTGTCATAAGATTTAGATAATTCCTTTTCTATATTGATAGCACACGAGACAATATCTTCGTACGATGAGAAGGATTGTGATACTAAAGCTTGACAGAGAAATGGTTTTAACCCATCAAAGAAACGATCAATTTTACTTATTGGGTTACGTATATAATATGCAGCATGCCTCGCTAACCTTGTAAAGTTAGCCTCATACATTGGGATATTCTCATTCTCCTTCTGTCTCAGACTCAGAAATTGCCTTTCCATATCTGCTCGATGGTCACAAGGAAAGTATTTTTCTAAGAAAATCTCTTTGAACTCTCTTTATTCCATACTTGATACTTCTTCATCTTCCTTTGTATTTTGAATAAATGACCACCATTGATCATCGTCTCCAGTGAGACAGTAAACTGCCATGAGAACCTTTTCCCTTTCACTACTCCCCAAGGCATGGAATATTTTCTCTAAATAATTTATTCATTGCTCAGGTACTAAGGGATTTTTACTTCCATTTAATGTTGGTGGTTTTTTCCTCATGAAGCGGTCTAACATTGATCCTCCACGTTGCGGATCTGGGTGCTCCATAGGAGTAAGGTTATTATTCATAGCTTGCGTGAGTTTTCCCAGTATGGTGATAATTTGATCAGCACCAGTTGTATCTATAGCTCCACTATAATTATCTTGAGCAGGAGGGAAATCCCTATATGGAGTGCGTGCATTGATATGGTTTCCATTCCTCCCACTAGGCGCCATTTCTAAACAATGGCATAAACTAGATAAGTTTATGAATCAAAATACATAATTACAAAGTTGAAAAACACTTAACATAAATTGAACTATTTATGGATATAATCCATAATCATAAAAAAAATTCTTTGAGGAAGTATATACTCATAACCCTTCATAGTGGTTTGTAAAGAAAATGAGAATTATCTTAAGCATATCCCCCGGGAGTGTCATAACCAAGAGTGCATCAAGTCCCGTTGTCATGCATCAGTTCCCGTTCGAGTCTATCTCAAAATGGTGTTTTTGGGTCTTACCCCTAGGTACATCTGTGCCAGAGCCGCCTCTACCTGCTCGTATCCGGACAGGGATGTATTGCTTGGAAAACTCACAAAATCTCTATAATACCAAAATTCTAGGAAGTTCATCTATACTAATCCTCAAAGTATATATTTGTGATATGTGCTCTAATCAGAGTTTATCTAAATCTAGCTTCTAAGGTTAGTACTAAACTGCCTCTAATACTAACTATAACGCCCCGACCCCAGCTACCCAGAGTCGGTGCATTATTTCGTAACATTGGCATGATCACAAAAGATCAAGTCTCGAAAGACCGATTAGTTTAGTATCCTTGGAAGCACTAGATACATTCATAAGTCTTACATTACATCATAAATTAAAACAAAACTACAACAACATCTTGTATTCATATCCCATCATACTATCCCTACAGGTCATTCATAATATACCTCTTCACATCCTGGAAAAAATTAAAACATTGGAAGGGGTGAGCTCAGATGCTCAATAAGGATAACAATATAGCGGAAGCTTTCATAAATAAACATAAACATTTAAGTCAAAGTATAACTAAAACAAAATCCTTTCAAACATGAATTTTAGTAAAATATGGAAAAAGTAAAAATGAAATAATGCCATTTACTTATTCACATGGATATTCTAATGGTCGAATAATCACATGAAATATCAATAACCACTTTCATAATGATGGAATGCATAATGCCAGACTATCATAACCACGTAGCCAAGGCCTCGTGCCAAGACTATAAATAAGATTTTGTCAAGGCCTCGTGCCAATACACTAGTTTGTCTCATGAGACCTGCCGATGCATCGAGGAGCTATAGCGGGCTCCACCCGTCACTTATTAAGTCCAATGCATTCCTCATATGAACAAGTTTAAACATATCATAAATCATAACTTAATCGTATCACATAAAACATGAATAAAGGAAACATAACATTTCCACATTTCAATCACAAGATATCAATACAACACATTGATATTATCAAAACCATTTTCAATACCAAAAATAAAGAAAATTGAAACTTGGTATTTATTTTTCATTTAAAAAAAAGTTATGGCTTGTAGGGGAAGCCGAAACTCAAATAATGGTCACGGCGGTGGAGAAGTCGTTGTCACTGCATACGTATGACAAGGAAAACATTCCTTTTTGTCTTTTATTAAAACTCATCGTATAAAAAGATTCATTTTGAATAAATGTAAAAGTCAAAGGGGTTTGTACACCGTATAGAAGAAATTTGTGTATTAAAAAAATATGCCTCAATGCATGGAGATTGAGACGAAGTCCCTTACAAAAAAATTTTGTAAATAAAATAGATTGCTCATGTGTATTCACTATAATCTCACATAAATAAAGTATAAATACATGATAAGATATAAAAATTCATTTCTCACAGAATCAAAGAACAACATAAATAGGAAATATAAGTTCAACCCAAAGAATGGGAATTGGGTTAATAAGTTCCCTTAAAAAGATCATTTTTTTTTAAAAAAAATAGATCTATTATGTCTCTTCACTATAGGTACACATAAATAAAGTAAAAATACAAGATAGGACATAATAACATAATGACATAATTTGAAAGTAGGAGATTATCCCAAAGAATGGAAATTGGGTTAAGAAGTTCCCTTACCTCATGTCCGACTTCACTCGATCGTTCTTTAATCTCCTGAATAATAAACTAGAGTTAATTTATATTTTCTTAAACACCTTTTTCATGTTCATTATTCCTTTTATATCACTTATTACCATGTTATGAACATTATGTAATTATTGAAGTTAATAACGGTCATTTTGTCGATCTTTGGTACTTGAGTGAAAAATAAACTTCTTATAATTACAAGTTGTTAATGTGGTGAAATATCCATTATATCCAGAATTATATTAATGATGTAGATATCATATATATCATATATATCCTGTATATACATGCATTTATAATATTACATAACATTTAGAGGTAATAAAGGAAATGCACCGTTCATAGAGACGGTAAGCCGTACGTACGCATGAACGCCACTTTCATTTCTATTTCGTATTTAATGGAATGAAATTATAATTATATAAAGGTATAATATAATTCCAGTATTATATAATTTATAATACCATTTAATCCATCCTTTATACATCCCACATATGGAATTAACGATTCAAATCACTTTGAGGGGGCGGTAGTCCGCACTTCCTAAAATGAAATTATCGCGTTTACCCATAATGGAAATCATAAAGGTATGCCATAAATGAAAAATAAAGAATAATAAGGAAAACAAAAACATAATATATATCATATATAAAAGTAGTGTCATCATAATGTCTACCATGAGAGGTGTTAAAAGAATATTGAACAATCATCATTTTGTGAGGCAGTAATTCGCCACCCACAGAAACAGTATGTTCTTTAAACATTAGACGAAGGTGTGTGTAAGTTTAAATAAAATCATTCTCATAAAAACATCAAAGTATATATAGTATTCTGTTGTTGTTAAAAAATAAAGTAATAAAAATATTTTAGTGGGTTGGAGAAGTAAAATAAAACAAAATAACACAAGAGAAGACATTACCTTAAAATCGGGTAACTCTTTTTGATTTGAGCCAAAGGCTTCCTTGGGAAGACTTATGCCCAATGTGAGGCATCTATGAGTAAGAGAGGGAATTTGGGAGAGTATTTGGGAAGATTTTGGCCGAGCCAAATGTCTTGGAAGGTGTGAATAAGGTGGGAGTGGTGGGGGCCTTTTATAAGAGGAGAGGAGGGGCGCTCTTGGAAGGTCATGAAATGTTACATTATTATGAAGTGACTTTCGGATTTCAAAGGTCCCAAAATGATATATTTCGAGGATAAGGTGATAAGGGTTATAAATATACCCATCCAATAGGTTTTTTACAAGTTTAAGTATTTTATTTTACATTATCCTTCCATTTTATTAAAATCGTTAATTAATGAGGTAATCGCTGCATCATCATGGTGTCATAAAAAATTTAATTTATTTAATGCCTAAAAATTATAAAAAAATTACCATGATGTAGGAAATCTTTTTATATTTCCAATGAATATTTATATTCAAAAATGTAACTTATATAACCCCATGTAATAATTTTTTTAGTAAAACAACACATGTTTGTGACAATTTTATTTTTACATTAAATAAAAAGTTATTAATGTCATTTTCTTACCCAAGTGGCTCCATGGGGTCCCCAAGTTGACCCATGGATTGTCATGGTTGTCCATGACTCATCCAATAAGGTTAGGACAAGTGTAAAGGTAAGTTCATATTATTATAACATTATATTTACCTTAAATTACACTAATTACCTTTAATCGCGATTAATAGAACTTAAAAGTTACTATTCACCAAAAATTATTTTAATCCCATTGAACCACATTTTACTTCCTAATTACAACCATGTATGTCGGAATTTTGAAAATCAAATCATAGAAGTGGTAAGGTTTTATTTAAATGAAAAATCAGTTTTTAACTACCACTTAGTGGTTCACTATTCATCAAAAATTGAATTTTTTTCAGAACAATGCCAAAATTTCACCCTAAGGTATAATTGATATTCTGAATTCAAAAATGTTGTCTATATTACCAAATTCCAAACATATAAGTTTGAATTAATTAATTTTATAGTTAATTCCCGCTGTCACAACAAATAGTGTTTTTTAAGAAACAATATATATCAAAAGATTGACAATTGTTTATGTCCAATTTCAAAGTGAAATTAATTCTAATGACCACCATTGGATAAAATGGTAAAAATATATTCTAATTATAATTTAAAACCACTAAATAGTATAATTTATCGCTATAAATTATTTTGATTTAAAAAGTATGTTTTAAGTATTTTCTCTATTCATAGAAAATTGGAAGTTCTCAGAAAATTACAAAAAATTCAACTTAGGATGATTTCGATATTCCGAATAAAAAAATGAAGTCCATTTTGTAATATAAAATTTATATAATTTCAAAAAGTGGGTATTACTATTCATAACTGCTACTTTGATTTGTTGAGGTGTGTTAAAATCTCGAACTTGCGTACAATGCAAGCTATTGCATTATTGAAAGAGAAGCATATCGTGAAAGCTTGGGGTGTTACAATTATGGAATGGAATGAAACTCATGTTATCATAATTTCAAGTTTGGGGTTGTGAATAATTTGTTATGGCCTCTTTATGTAACAAACTTGGACTATATGGAACAAAGTATAGATTCATAGGATATCATAAATACATAAGGGGATATTACCAATATGACCCATCGGACAAAATGGTTATATTGACAATACAAATCTTATTCCTTGAAAGGGAGAACATATTTATGAGATATAGTAGGAGTGAAATAAACTTAGATGAAGTTGAGTCTCAATGTATATAATAGTTGGTATAAGAATATATTCCACAAATACTAGTGGAGGAAGAAACTATTATTGAAAAACAAGTACTGTCTAGGAGTAAAATAGAGTTATAGAACAAGAATGTTAGGTATTTCTAGTCACTGAGGATGGTGAATCATTATTAGTTAATAATAATGATCCTCTAATCTACAATGAATCATTAAGTGTAAAAAATGTTTCTAAGTGGAAATATTCCATGAATTATAAAATTTATTCCATGTGCCAAAATTAAATCTAGATTTTGGTAGATCCTCCGATGGATTTATTTCATGTTCGATGAAAATTGGTATTCAAGAATAAATTGGATGTGGATGGATATGTTAGTACCTATAAGTCATGACTTGTTGGGAAAGGGTTTAAATTGTGTCAAATCATTAACTATATTGAATCATTTTCACTAGTTTCAATGAAAAAATCCATCATAATTCTACTTGACATATATCTTACCATGACTTTGAGATTGGGAAAATAGATGTTAAATTTTTCTTCCTTAAAGGGATCCTTCAGGAAGATTTCAATATGAAAAACATCTAAGGGTTTGTGACTCCAAAGTATGAAAGTAAGATATGAAAATTGAAAAAAAAAAGATCCATTTATGGATTAAATAAAGCATCTCAGTCATTTAATATTCATTTTGATGAATCCATAATAGAATTTTGTTTTATAATGAATGATTTTTCTACAGAAAAATCATTTTCATAATAGTATATTTTGATAACATGTTACTAATTGAAATTAAAATACCAGTCACATAGCATGTTAAATCATGATTGACTAAATTATTCTCTATTTTGAACTTGGGAGAGACAATATATATACTTGGGAATAAGATCCATCATGATATGTCCAAGAGGTTTCACATCCATATTCAAATTATACAAATTGATAAGATACTAAAGAGATTAAGTATGGAAAAATCCAATAGGTTATTGTTTCCAACATCAAATGGAATTCATATTTCTAGAAAATGTGTCCAGAGACAATTGGGGAAATAAATAAAATATAAAGGATTCTATATACATTAGTGATTGGGTCATTCATGTATGTTATGTTATGTAATATGCTAGATATTTTCTACACATTAAATAATGTAGGATTATATCAAGTTAATAGAGGTTACCTCTATTTGATGTATATAAATAATATAATTAAGTGTATATAGAATAGTAATGTTATGTTATTAGTTTATATATGAGATGAGAAACTATTCATTAAAGGATATTAATATTCTAGTTTCTAAAACGATCAAGGTGACATGATTTTACAAACGGGATAACTCCAAATCCCATTTTTTATTTTTTTTTATAAACTACTTCAAGGTTGAGTGAGAACCTTACAATATAATATACCAAATACCAAATTTTAGACACCAAAAAGATAAATGGAATACAAGCTTCAAAATATACTTAAAACACCAAAAAAAAGTTTAGATTTCACATTCAAACACACATTCAAAAAATATGTGTCAACACCTCAGTTCACATCTGCCTTGAGCCAAACTCCCTGAACCATCACCCAAATTCGAAATCAAGCCATCATCGACATCATAATCACTATAAATTATAATTCATCAGATCATATCATCAGTTACATTATAGAAAACTGAAGACCTTTGACATATGCAGGGGGATATCTCCCACGAACCAGAAAATAGAACATCTGAAAACTAGAAACAAAAAAAGAAACATCACCTATCATTGTAACATCATGATACATCGCCAACCATTTGAAATCACCACCCAAGACTCATTGAAAACCACCAAAAAAATACAACTATGTAGAGAGTGGATAAATCCTAAAGCATGGGTACAGTATGAACAAACACCATCGAGTAGAAACACCGACACTGAAAACTTTTATTGTCCATGAGGATGAAGTCCATGAACAAATATAGAACATCACGAGTCCAAACTTCAATCATGATCGAAAAACTCCAACCTGATCAAAATACCTCAAAATAATAGAATTCACAAAAATGAAACAAATTAAGGGGACTGAAAGCCAAATTTGGGAGAGAACTGATGTGAATTGCGGCTCCTGAATAACCAATGAATCTCAACCAACACCTCGCAAAACCCCTGAAAGAGCTAATTCATCAGAACAAAATGGAGTCTAATTAAATATATCTTGGGCTTAGAGTCAATATTGAGATGAATAAGGCCTTGATAGTGATCCACAATCATGGAGAGATGAAAACACCAGAAGGAGATGAATGAAAAGAGGGTGGAAGAGATCAGTGAAGGAATATTGAAGAGAGAAACCTTGGAGAAAAACTAGGTCAGCGAGAGAGATAAACCCAGACAATAAATTGAATCAAGAAAGAAAGTAGAACCCCGGAAACAAAACAAAGAGGCAGGGACCCATATGGAGGAAAAATCAGTATCTTATGATAGAAGAATTGGACCATTGATATGGGATGAAACCGTAGATGAAGGAGAGGTGTGGCGCGCTCAGAAGAGCTCAATGTTGAATGATGTCATAGATTTTATAGTAGAGTCCAAGTATATTGTGGATTCTAAGTTTTCTAAAGAAGTGGTATTGATGTAAAACTTCATCCAAGAGCATGATGTGTTACCTATAAGTAAATATCCTATGACACTCAACTGTGATAATAATATAGTGGTGGATCTTGTAAAAGAGACAAGGTAACATCATCAGACGAAGCACAAACATTATAATTATCATCTCTTGATGGATTTTTTTATGAGAGGTTAGGTTTCATTGTGAATTATTTCAATGGAAGAAAATATGGAATACCCCTTGAATAATGACTTAATTCAATAGAAACATGATTATCATGTGAGGTCTAATGAACTGAAATTTATAGGTAGTTGGCTCTAGTCCATGTGGGGTTTTGTTGGAGTTGGTTTCCTAGGAACAACTATTTTTAAAATGATTAAATGTATATTTGATTCATTTAATATTAATTAAACATATTATTACTAATTGTTCTCTGATTGACCTCTATTTAATATAATAATGTCCAAAATTATTTTTCACATTTACATTATCATAGTGGTTCCCCACTATTATGAGAAACATGGAGTGATATGAAAATATTCTTAATTTAGTTATATGGTTGGATAAAGTACAATGATTTGAAATATAGTGTTTAGAGTATCAATTAATGGTACTCATAAGTAGATGAGACAACTTCTCATGATGTTCTCACTTGGTAATCTCTAAGAGGGGAAATTATGAGAACATAACCACCATAAATAATTCAATATGTTTTGGTTTCATCGTGTATTCCTACTATAAGCCATGTGTAAGGGTACATAGACTTTAATATGATCATTAGTTCATGTCATGACTCATATAATTAAATTTTATAATGAAAATTGTGATGATATATATTCAAAGTGAGGCGGGGTGCATTGGGAGAATCATGATTGACATGTCAATAATGGATATGTTGAGGAAGGTTTTTTCACTTCCATATTTCTGGAAGCTAATATCTATAACATTTTATTTGAATATAACTATCTCCAAAAAATCCATGGAAATGGTGTAATGACATGTTTATTCAGGATAGTTATAGAAAGACGTATCAAAAATTTAGGTTGGTTTCATGGATGTGAATCCTTCTTGATGGGATATTTTATAAAATTGAATATATTACACAGTGTGAATTTCTTTTTTGTTTTCATCATTGTGAATTTAAGTTCATTCTCTAGGGTTCCTTGAACCATTTATGGAGAGTAATATTGAAATTTAAGCAAGCCTTCCTAGTGTCAATTGGATATAATCCTAGAGGGTCACACACTATGTGTTTTCATTGATCTCTATTATATAATATTAGAATTTAATTAATGGTATAAATATTATTCTCAATACTAAGGAATAATTATTACTCAAGTTTTATTTATCAAATAAATTACATAAATATTTATTCATCAGATTGTGAATAAAATATATTAATTTATTTTAATAAATATTTAATAAATAATTATTTTCAAGTTTATGAATAAAATATTAATTTTGTTGAATAAAATATTTTATTTTGGTATTCAGTACAGTCTAGAGTATTTTGAATGGACTAAGACCGCATTGAGTGAAAAATATTAATTAACAAGTTGGTTAAATAATACTTGTTATTTCCAATGCTGGTGTGAACCACATATTAATATTACTATTATTTTATTATGTGGACTGGGGTTTATTAATGATTAGTATATTATTTAATGTATATCATTAATTACATAGTTATTTTATCCTAAACCCTATATCTATAAATATATGATTACATATATTGTATAGTTTATCGATCGGTGCAATCGAAATAGAGAATTTTTATTCACAATGAATTCTCTCTCAACACCTTCTACACTCTCCCTCTCTAGAATTAGAGATTTAAGAGATAATTATTCAAGAAAAAAGAATGAGGGATCAATAGAAGATAATGTAATAAATTATATTCAAAGTTCTATCACCAAGAGATAGAGTGGCATTGCTTGGAGATCATAGGAGCACGTGTAGATCCCCACTAGAGGGATTTTATCCTTGGATCCTCATAGTGTAACGAAGGAAATATGAAAGGATATTTTCAGACAATATAAATTCATCAATGAAGAAATATCATAATTCTAGGTGTTTATTTTTTTAGATATTAAATCAATATAATATATGTTTGATGTATAAGATCATCTCCATGGTTTTAGGGAAAAATAATTAAAATAAATTTTAATTAATCATCCTCCACCACATTTATCCACTACACCAAAAACCAAAAAGGTATGTATCCATATTTGAGACTCATATCCATTCAAACAACATAATTTCTTTTATAATATTGAGACCAGTCACATTTGTAATGCACTCTGTAAATATGTCTTCTTCATAATAAATATAGGATATAATTTTACCATTGACTGTTGTATCTTCATAAACATTTAACGATAATATATGTCGATGTGGAACTAGTGGGGTGAATGTACTCTCAAAAGTTCTTTTTTATTTTTTGGTCGATTTACATGATTGTCTTGAAGTGAACTTATGTTTCCCCTTCATTTTTTCTATCTGTAATACCATAACTCATTTTGGACCTTTTACATCAATTTGAAAATGGTTTTAATTTGAAAAACTTTTAAGGATAGTAATCATGAATCATTAAAAGATTTCATGACCATGTTATGGAACTCCCAACAATATTATCGACCATTGTAATATCTATATCTTTAAAAAGATAATGAAACTCATTGATCATCTCATGTGATACTTATATCCACACACTCATGTAATATTTTTAGATTTTTTATTAATTTTAATATATCTTTGTATACTTTACACCATACACCATGCAACAAGGTGATGTGTGGGTGTTTATAGATATAAATATCATATAATTTTACCCTATAGAATTTTAGTAATATAATGATATCACATGTTTTTCAATTCACCTTTAGGATAAAAAAGCATGATAAAATTAATTACCTCATTTATGGAATGTAGTCAATGGGAATGGCTTGACTTAAAGCTAGTGGAGTCAAGTTTCTCTTCATGAACTGATCATTGTTCTACAATTAGTTCACTTTGATAATTTTTCATATACTAGTCTTTAAAACTAAACTAATATATAATATCATTTAATGTATCTATCTATGCCTACATTCCTTTCTTCATCTCATACATATCTCTTTATTGCTTTATATTCTTGAAATATTTAATAGGTGAAACTCTAAAACCCAAACCATTAATGAGACCATATTGTTCTAGCTGATTCAAACCTATAGAAAGTATTTTTTTCATTAGGTATAATCAATTTTGACTCCTGTGTATAAATCATATAAAAACCATATGATAATAAATGTATTTTTTTATGTAGTACTATTAAAAACCACAAAAAAATACTGTTATGTCATACTTACATATGATTTTCATATTTCTTGTGTGTTTTCATATACTAAATTTCCCTCTATTTACATGAGCCTCCATCCATTATACACAATATTGGATGGAAGTGTCATTGAAGTAAGATTCATCAATATAAATATAAACAAAGTAGCCTTTGTTGTTTTATATCACATAAATATTTTTATGAAGATTTAAAATACATAACATTTTTTTGAGTAAATTTTACCCCTTCATTGTTTTATGGTATGGGTAAATTAGTTTTGATTCACATTAATTATTTTCATAAGTCCCTTTTGTTTAATAAATTATCATTTATTATTCAAAATAGATAAAATAAATATTTCCAAAAAAATATTCTTGATTACAATATAGAAAAAATGATTCTTTTTCACAATGTCTACTTAATAATTTCAATGTTTCATGGTCTATAATTCATGCATACAAATCTAGTGGGTGGGTTTAACTTTCATCTCAACATCCATATGATTATGTTTTGTTATAAGTATTATGAAGGCTCTATAATATTTTCGACCATTATGACCAATATATTATTGAAATCATCTAAAATAAATGAAATATATGAGGGATAATTATAATAATTCAGTATTTAAATATATATACATATACGTTGGTAAAATAAATAAGGTATATCATAACATTTCTCTAATATCTTCCCACATGGTTATCTTCAATGAAATCATGATATTATAACGCATATTTCTTAAAATTATAACATACATTCTTGTTGTAACCCCAAATTAACTAATAAACATTAAATTGTTGTCTTCAAAAGGTTGGCCATATTGATTCCATCAAACCTAAAAATTATATCCTTGTATTTTTGACCTTTATAACATTAGTTAACATGGTGATTCTATTCTCATCATGTTATTTTCATCCACATATTATGGATCCCCTAATAATTCCACTACCTAAGCATCGACGGTGTGTTCTTCATAACGATTGGTAACATCAGTATATGGAGAAATCATTATCTACATGGGTTGTTCAAAATTTAATTTAGATTATGTAAATTTATTAGATAAAATATAACATTACAAGGAAAATAATTATATATTAAAAAACACATTAACCTTGTCATTGAATTCTATTTCTTTTATTTAATAATTGATGGGATATGGCTCATCTATTAAGTATCCAAATACCATCCTTGTGGTAACATTTAATGTATAATACACTCTCTACATTCAGACCACTATTAATTGATTATGATCTACAAATAAATGGGTCATCTTCAATTAAATTTTAATCAGACCCTACAGTTATTTTTGTTTCAAAAAAATTGACCAAGACCCTTTTACTGGATATGGGACATACAATACTTTCACTGGTTTTGATTTCATTATCAATGTTCCATCCTTATACCCTTCCACACTAAAATTCACCATCATGAATATCAATTTGATTAATTTAACTATATCTATATTTTCATCTCATTTTAAATTTAAAATATTCACTTCAAATTTCATACTATCTATCTCCTATATTTGTTCAACTATGATGAAATATAACATATTCACATAAATTGGATTTTTATTAGTGGAATAGAATACATGCATCACTTCCTCAATAATCGTATGTTAACAATTTCACATCATACATTGTTCATCATGTTCCTTCATATATAATGTATAACCATTAATTAAAAACCCGGTGTAAGAGATAACATTTTAATTCGCTCCCCTGGATAGACAATGAATTTTTTCAGAAATAGAATTAGGATTTACAGATTACTGCTTATAAAAATGATATCACAATCATCATATAAACAATTGATTATGTTTAATTGGTATCTTTATTTCAACCCTTGATAAAGTTAAATGTATAGGAATCACTCTATGGGATTCTTTATATAGAGGAAACTCTAAACTATTATTTAAAATGTAATGCTGAGTCTACCCATTCCATGTAATGGTAACTGTAACAACACCTCTTCCAGAAATTTCTTATCTCATGAGGTTTCCACTATGATGAGATTTTGGGAGTCCAATGCTATCAACATCTGGGAGGTAATCTGTACAGAATTAAATATCTTCATCAAAAATAAATCACTATTCCATACAACCTTCTAACTAACTTCAATTAATGATTTCCTCATTCAAAATATTCATATATCATTTAGTTAGATACATCCATTAAAACATTTCATGACTAAATAGTTGAATTTATATAACCTAATAAACCATATTGTTAAAAATTATATCAATGAATTAGGTTTGATGAATTATTCCACTTATCAAAATATGAGTTCAATTTATTTCATCATTATTGGAATGTTTGTAGGGTCTATTCCATTTCTACATATTAATTTTAAAAGGAATCAATGTTTGGTTAATATATTTTGTACATTTTTAGGCATAATGAAACATAATTCTATAAGAAATAAATATTCCATAAAACTTGTCTATCATATTATTATTTTCCGATTAAGATCAAATTATTCATTAAATGATATTCTTGATATTCGATGGATACACCTCAAAAAATTGACACCTTTAAGGATGGTTCATATTTGAAATAGATCTTATCAAGATAGATTGTAAGCTGGTGTAGGAATAATAGTTTTCATTTAACCCTTAACTGGTTCCAACACATCCATTAACCCCATGTTAATCCAGTCTAACATTTCCTTAATTCCATATTTTATTATCTCTAGTACATTTTTTATCATGACAATAACAATATCAAATATATATTTTTCAATGTTCATGACATCAAAAAAAAATATGACGTATAAAATATTTCATTATTTTAATTCAAATAAAATTCATCTAATTTTTCAAATGAAATTCTTTAAGGTTTTTTAAGAATGGTTTTCCAAAATTAGAGTCATTATATTTTACATTATTGAAAAGTTTATCACTTGTTAATTGGGTTATTGTTGTACATTTTTCAGTATTTCCATTGAATGAAGTAATCTAATATTGGTATTTATGTCTTCAGTGTAAAAATTTATAATTGCTTAAAAACATAGTCCTGAAGGAATGTTTCAAACTAAATTAGGGTGTTACATATACACAAATGAGACACCCAAACATTCCATTAATTTTATTTCCTAGAAAAATTCCATAAGAAATAATCTCAATTATCAACCTATAAAACATGGTTCTCAATATAAAAACATTAAGTATATGAGCCTCAATCAATGTAACACTTGTATCTGATATCAATTTCAGATATTCAATCAATGAATCCAAATAGATATCAATATCATTACCTTCTTGTTTTTGTACAGAAATTAACAGATACAACATAATGTATTGTTACTTCATGCATGACCATGGTGGAAAGCTATAAATTACCATCATAACAAGTCATGTAATGTGATTACTAATTTTCACACCAATAGGACTTATTACATATTTATATAATTCAATTAAAAGGTCAATTGGCTTGTTTCTAAATTCAGGATACTCATAATGAATTTTCATCCACTAATAAAAGTTCATTGGGTGTTATATTTTTTCATCTTCAATTATTGTATCTGCATTCCTGGAAAATTTTCTAATGGTTTCCTGACATCTATAGAGATGTCTGAACATTGGGGTGATATGGAAATACAATACACATTTTGAAGTAATTGATTTATTTTTCTTGTATCGATCTGTACAAAACCTAGCAGATATTATGAGTGATTCATGGTCCTCATAAAAAAATATAATCAATTGGAGATGCATGTATTTTTTTAGAGATCATACCCATTGAAAATATAATTATATTAGATCTATATATTCTAAAAGTAAAATTATTTTCTTCTGGTAACATATAAATCAGTAATTCTAGTTTCATTCCTTCTACTTCCAACATTGAAATTATATAACATTAATACAGCTGAAAATGTTGTATATTTAGTACAAACGGTATAAAATGGTATCATTTTATAAATATTTAAGTTCTAAAAAAACATTGTAAAATCATTAAGGTTATCTTTAATTTTCATTTTTCTTTCTTCCATATGTTATCTGACATCATTTACATTAGAATTCATATCAATTGACCCATAAATCATAATATCATACCAATTATTATGAGTATTATTTTTTCACTGTGATTAGTAAAATATTTATAGATTCGATCTATTTCATGAAAAATAAAATATTCTTGCAAATATTATAATTTAATTCATAATGAATAAAAATAATTTAACCATGGATAACTTATTTTATAGGGGTATAATTCATGCTATATTGCAATCTTAATGAACTTTCTCACACCATCCTCATACTCATTTTTCATACTATTAGAGTCCATCCATTTTTTCTTCATATCCATAATATTATGTTCAATAATATTTATTTTTTACAAATTTAATTAAATAAACATAAGGTATTAATAATTAGATGAGAAAGTTATTTATACATTAATATTTTTTTATATTTCTCATAAGAAAAAATTTATACTCACTTTGGAAACCAAATGAAAAAATAAATAAAATTTGTAATGATAAATTGAAGAAATTCATTGAAATATCAATATTATACTCTTTTTTAGAATGTTTCACACCGATAATATCTAATTAAAATAAGAATTTTGACTGTTTAAAATAATATAGGATGGTGTGTGTAGCATTAAAGTAGGAAATTTATGATGGATGAAGCTTTAAAGTAAAGTGGTCAAGGTTGAATCTAAATTACAATAATGGGAACCCACATGGGATGATATCCACAATTATGTGGTTTTCCCCTATAGTAGATTGTAATAATGATTGTACAATAATGATCATACTAGATTACTAAAGTTGAATGAATCTCAACATGCCAATGTTATAGGTGAAGACTCCTAACAAGTTATATTTCTACAAAATGGTAACATGAAAAGAGGAAAAAAATGATGGTTGAAGGGTTATACATTCCCAAATAGAGGTAATTAGTATTATAACAGTCTTAATCAATAATTAAAAAAATTGAAGTTATTTTTTTAAGATAATAAGGGTCATATTATGTGTATTGTGATTGTTTTCTAGTGGTGGAAATAATTTATACAAGGGAATGTGTTATATCTATATATTTATGAAGAGTATAATTATGTTTTTATATATTTAAAAAGACAGAGATCAAAAAGTTCACTCGAAAAATTATTAATGGTCCTTAGTTAGAGTGAAATTATGAAGGATAATGATGTATGTGTGGAGCATCCTTAAATCATTATATGTGATAAAAATTATTTTTCTTTAAATAATCGATTAAATTTTTCTATAACCATAAAAATCAATTTTTTAGAAGTATAATTAATTAAAATTACCATAAGACACTACATGATGTGATCTTAGTCATGTATAAAACAATTATTGTCTCTAAGAAACATTTATGATATTCATTTAAGATGAATTATTTGTGGACAATTGACAAATATTAGTTACAACACTAGTGGAGGAAATCATCAATTTAAGTAAGATCATTTCATTATATGAAATGTGGGGAAGGGAAAATTATTTGGAGCTATAAAAACTCAATAAGTTATTCATGGATTGTTTTAGTTATTAGAATAATATAGGGAACAATAAGAATTCATTGATGTTTTCTTAGAACAAATACAGTGTACACCAATTTAAATATGGAATATAAAAAAATTCATCGAATAAAAAAATTTATTTGGGTGGTTTACTTCAATATGGGATGGTCATGTTATTAAAATTACATCCTTTTATAAACAATTTTTAATTAGACAATATCATGATCAATAAATATTTGTTAGGATTTTTTCCTACTACTACTTCACCAACATCAAGAATATATAGATAGTGCAAGAAAGTTATTAGGAAGGGATATTATTGTAAATTAAGAGACGAAAGTAATTTATGTGTCACAATGTGATTGTGTTAATAATGTGTTAAAGTGGTATTTTCTTGAACATCTTAAACTTTAAACCATGACTTTATATAACCTATTTAATCTATCTATTACCATATTCGGTAACTATTAATGGGTTGTTTACTTCATGAATAATAATACTTATGAAAATATAGAACATAATAGGCAGTGTTCTTATGATTGGTATAGGTCCAAATAGGGATAAAGGGTTTTAAATACTTTGGTTCCTTCTTTTAGTTTTCTATAGCTTGTAAATTGTGATATTCTAGTAGACATTTCATTTTGTTTCTATGATCAAAAACAATTTATCTTTACAAATTTTAATGATTGTTATAAGTAGGTGGATCCTTTGTTCACAAACATTCAAGGCTTTCCACAAGAAATTCTACATTTTATCACCCTAGCACAGTACTATTTGTTTTTATATATTATTTAATTATTATTTTCCATTATTGTTTTTTTATGTCATTGTATATATATAATTGAATGAAATATGTAATTTTATGTATTATATATTATACATTATATGTAATTAGTAATAATTCAAATTTACTTATTAATCATAATAAATAACAAAATAATTTAAATAAATAGTATTTAAAAATTAAAATTAATTTTTTAATAACCTATTTTAATAAATAATAATATATATATATAATAATATCATTAATATAATTCTAATTTAATCGAGTCAGGTGCCCTTTAAATGGGTACCCATTGTTAGTGTAAAGTTTTATTGGTGAAGATATTGTTAGTTGATAAGTGTTTTGTGTTTTTATTTTTGAATATTACAATACCTCATATTATTGATTGAATTAAAATTTCAATAAGGGATATTTGAAATTTCTCAATGATTTATCTATGAACCCTATAAAATAAATTACCTTTTATTATGGAAAGAATATAATTTTTGAACACAAAAAACATATAGCCTTTATCAGGAGAAAAACACCCCGTTTATATTAGCGTAGATAATGGTTAAAGTAGGTGTTTAGATTCCCTCCACTAATGAGTGGGTGCTTCTAGGGTTCTATGGGTTTTGAAACTCCTTGGTTTTCCTAGGCTGGTTTCTTTTTTAGCGGTGTTGAAATGTTTCATCTTCCCTATCCGTCCTCCCCCATCAGTTTGTTCAGTCCCTGTTTCTACCTATGTTTTGATATAAAAAACCACCCATTAACACTAACATATAAAATAAAACCTTATTTGTTCATAGGATATATATTTTAATGGTGGGTTAAAACTTTAGAAACTAAACATTTGACCTAAATACACTAAAAACATGTTTCCATCTATTTGGTTCCAAGAAGGTGTGTCCATTGAGATGTATGATCGGTCCACCTAATCGTAGAATTATTTAATGAAAAAGATAATAAACTTTTTATACTCAAAAGATCCTAGTAATTATACAATAACATAATCTTAATGGATGGCCTATAAAATGGAATTTATTTTTAGAGTATCACCTTCACAAAAGAAGTCTTATGGGACCTCCTTAAAAATGTCCTTCATAAGAATATCAAAACAAACTTTTCATAACCACGGTATCTACGTCAAAAGTTTTATTAACTGGGATCACTCAGATATAATCCTTTAAGTTCCATATGTATAGATAAAATTACTCATTGATGTGAAACAACCTCTTATGGGGGTATCATTTCTTTCCATGGATGGTCGCCGGCTATAGATCCCATTTGAATAGGAAAAACTTCATATCTTTAGTTTCATTTTGGATGGATGAAACAAGAAAAAAAGAGTGCATATTTAGAGAAGTAGATATTGAATATAACATTGTCCTTTATTATGGCATGTGGATTCATGTTAATAAAGAAAGGATTCCCTTCATTCCATAAGAATAATGAAAATTTGATAGGGAAATTATTTCTAAGGCCTTTATTTTTAAATCTTCCCCATATCTATGGAAGCAGATGTTGAAGGTAACATCATCCTCAAGTATGGCCCATGGATCCATGAGAATAAGGAAATGATGTACTTCATTCAATAATAAAAAACTAAAATTGGATAGAGAAAATATTTCTAAGGCTTTTGGTTAGTAATCATCCACAAATATCTTAAAATATTTCATTCTTGGTACTCTGCCTACTATCACATATCAAAGCTACCATGATCACCCAAAAATATTTATATCCAAACAACCAACCCCATGCCTAATATCTTATATTTACCTCATAATCTCATTAATAAAACCTTCATCAAAGAATACTATCCCTCTTACCTACTCCCCCCAATCGACAAATGTCACCCAATTCCCCCATCAAGTTCAAAACCCATTCATCATAAACCATCCAACCCCCTGAAAATTCCCCACTATTACCTACACCTTTTCTACCTACTTTTCTTAACAAAATCCCATTCAAAACAAATAAAAATGTACCTAAAAATCCCTTACCATAGAGGAGTAAATTTAATGTTGAATATGACATTGACTACCCAATGCCAAAACCCAATGAATCCCAAAGAACCCCCAAGACATTTCATTCATGGAAACAACTACTCAAGAGATGGAAGATGATATAAGATAGTTATTTTATAAAATTAACATTGGTGTATATTGTATCGATCCAACACAACATATCTTCATGAAAATATTGTGATGGAATTTCCATTGTATTTTTAACCTACACACAGTTCGAATGGTTTAGCACTAGAGCAGAAAAAGTGCCCCTAGCATGGTTATTATATCCTAATACGGGATAAAAAAATAAGAACATGTGTGGGATCACATACAAGGATGTTTTTAAAAGGACTTTCCTGGTTTTTATCCAATTCCACACTAACATACTCTACCTTATATGGAAGGTGGGTGATATTATGATTATAATCTTCACTCAGAACAATATTGTTTCCCATATCCAATGGCTTGGTGCACCCACCTAGGATTTTGTGGGTTTTCATCAGTGGACCTTAAAAAAGGAAAATTTAATGTCCTAGAATCTCAAATGGTTTATTAGGAGTGTACATTTAGATCATATTCTCATTGGTGGGGAATTTAATGAAATTATGCTTCATAGTGAAAAGAGAGGGGGTTCTTACATATCATCTGGTCATATGAGTGAATTCTTATAGGTGAACCAATTCATGGGTCTCTCTGATATGGTACATGATATTATCCCTTTCACAAAGTTCCATGGGTCCTCTTAGAACAAAAAAAATGTAGATAATTTGATATATTCTTGTATTCTACCAATTTCCTCCCTATCTTCAACCTTTTCCATGATTCTCATATTACCCCAACTATGTGGACCACTAACATATTCACATAAAAATATACTAAACATAGTAATATGGGAAAATATAGGAATTTTATATTTTAAAGTTATAGGATGATGGAAGGAGACTATGATGACATGATTAAATCAAGATGGAATATGGAAGGCCCTGGTGTTCACAATAAAATTCACCAGGTCTCATTTAACCTTGAGTAGTGGAGTTGTAGTCGGTTTCACCAAACAGATCATCATTGCATTGTTATCGATAGAAGGATAAATAATATTCACTCAGTTCCTCCCTCATGTGAAACCCTCTCTTGAATACCTTCCTAAGAAAATTATTTCTATAATGCTCTTAAAAATAAATAAATCTACTGGCTAATGTGTGCGTGAAACATACATATTAAATATGGTGACACAAATACACATTATTTCCATCATAAATCATCTGGGAGGCAATGTAAGAAATTCATTTCTTATCTGAAATCTCCATAATGAAATACTAACTCGAAGGAGGATTATATCCATGGCCTTATCTTGTGATTTTTTTAGGATCTCTACTATAACTACCAGATATTTTATACAAAAAATTCCCCCTTCATTTTAATCAAATGAATTATTATAGATTATGGTTATATAAAGCACATTAACACCTTTTGTTTTATTTTTCCTTTAAGATTTAAATTACCATTAAGCATATTTACCATTTAAAATATATTCATTTAACATTGATCATCTGATTAGTATAAATATAGACTTTTGGTAAATACCGATTTACATAGACAATGGATGTGATGGCCTCAACCAGTAGGATTGTTCCACTAAAACCCAATTATTAGAGATTTTGAGGGAGATAGAATCTATGAGATTTTTCATCTATGGAACCCAATTTGAGATCCAAAAACCTAAGAATAAGGGAGACCATTTATGGGAGAATTTCAAGCTCATCGAGATCATGGCTCAAACCATGTACGCTAAATCACCCCATGAAAGTATCATCATCTCACACATTACCCTCAATGAGTCTTCTAGTGTAATAAATGGATATGTATCAAGACCATAATAATATGAATATATATATTGTATTTTTAATATAATAATGTTTATATTTTCTTCTTATAATAAATTTATAAATGATTTTGATTTTTATACAATAAAACTCAAAATGTATTATTAATTAGTATTCAAATTAAAATAAGATGTTTATTTTGTATTAATTAATGGAATTTTTTATAAATAATAAAATTCTGTGTTTAAATAACTATTACAAAATTAAAATGATAATATAATTTTTATAAAGCCAAAATATAATTTTTATAAGGGTTCGAAAACTATGAGTGTCAAAAAAACCCCTCATTTCTCAATAAATGTAATTTTTATTTTGAAATTGAAAATTATTATATTCATAGAATTATTTTTTAAAAATTAAATATTATATTTTTGGATTCATAACATCAAAATTATCCAATGGTTATTTTTTCATAATTTTATGAGATAATTGAATTTTCGGGTAAAAATTAAATACCGTGTAAATATATAGTGTGTATTATAATGTCATAATGTATTAAAAGTGATGTAATAAATACTATTAATGGTATACATGACCAAATATATATTTTAATTTTAAAATTATTTTATTTTATTTTTATTTGATTAATTTTATAATGCCTTTATGAATTCTCCAAAACCATTAATATATTTTAAGATTTTAAAATCATTTCTTTAAGAGTATGGCCTACTTTCACATAAGGAAGGGTAATTGTTTTTAATATAGGCACTGTTACTTATAATATATTTAAAATAATACCTATTTCTAAGAAACCATGGTCAAAACCCTAGATAAAGTTTGTGGTTTTGATTATTTTATTACATAGTGTCCAAAAACTATGTTTGAGAAATAATAAATAATTACCCACTCATGTCCTATATAAAACCACCTAATATTGCATTAATCATCACAAAAAAATAAATTAATCATGTACATACTATTTCCTCCCCTTTATATAGTCCTCCCATGGTTCCCTAATCTCTCAATAATCTCATACCAAGTATTTGGAGTCACCCTATCATGGTAAGGATTCTTTTTTCTCCTCCTATTTATTCAAGTATCTTTATTTTCTTATTCCACTTATATCCATTTTATAACACTAGGATATGTTATTCTATATAACATTTACTTCCACTGTGATTTATAAATAATTATATACCTATTTATCTCTCATTAATCCCTCTCATGAACATTTATATGCCCCCGTTATTCTGTCAAAATTTCACTATGACTTTTCAAGCCAAAAAACTATGTAGTGAATAACCATACCCATTTTCTCTAAAGGGTTTTCACCATTATGGAATTTTAATTATTGATTAGGGACATAAATTTATGTATTTAACCCTCCTTTATTATGTAATACAATATGATTATGAATGAATCCATGTTGTAAGATTTATGTGGTACACATAAGTATGAGAATGAATTGAAAGTGATGAGTGAACCCAAAATTATATAGCTATCCAATGCAATGGTTAATGTTTATTATCATGAGACATAATGTTTGGACACGGATTAAACTTTATTCATTTATCTGAATTTTTCCATCCTTATGTATTGGAATTTATCCTTGACCTATCATTATGATGCAATGTTTTATGTTGTTTCCAAATTTCCCATGTATACTTTATGATTATCATTCTATATAGTGTCTCATTGTCCATATTTATGATTCTTACTCCTTTCATTCACCATTGATATACCTTTGGTCTAATATGTGTTATTCTATTCATTTTATTCCATTTTTATTCCATTTCTAGTCTTTATAACTCACACCTTTCTTATGTATTTCCCTAGTATATCCCATACAGTTTTAAGTACGAGCTTGTTAAAAAAGTTTTCAAAAAAGATTTTGTATTCCTTATTTTAATCTGTTATATAATGTACCTAATTACTTAAGAAACTAGATGTTTTAATACTATGGGTTTTATTATTTCTAATGTTATGTAATAAATCATATATCAATGTGAAATAAAGATCCAGGGTTCCATAGTTGGCTTCAAAGGAAATGTTTAGTTATGTTTGGGATTAGGATTGGAAAACTCTAGCCAAAACCTTATGGATAAGACTAAGTATGAGAAAACATCCCTACATTTTGGTAAGCATATATAAATTTTTTTATCAAAATGATACATCCCTATATGGATACTACAAATGGATATGGATCTAGCACATATGTATATAGGGGTAAAACCCAAAAACACTGTGTTGAGCTAGACTTGACTGAGAACTGGTGCTGGACTACAGGCCTTGATGCACGCCAAGTTTGAAACTATAAATTGATATTAATTTCTTAATTTTAATATCATTAAAAACTGTTATTAGGGGAAAGATTCCCATAAGAATATATGATAGTAAATAGATCATGGATAACATAGATTAAAGCCTATAAATTCATAAGTTTAGAAAATGCATGTAATTTATAAGTTATCTCTTTAATATCATTGGATTACCATTCATATGCGTAATGGTTTAAAAAAAATCCCTAATTTCTCTTTTATTCAATCCAATGGCCATAAATATGAGTAATTAGGTAAAAAATCAATGTGAAGGTCAATGTGATGGATGCCCCAAAGAGATGCCCAACTCGATGGGAGCGGGAATCAAGAACATTGTGATGATACTGTCTTAGTTGTCTTAGGTTCTAAATATAATCCTATATTAGGAGGAGCACCCAAATACTCTTAAGAAATAATAATAAGCAATTGAGAGATTTATACAACAAAGGCCCCTGATATCAATGGATTGTTTGATACATTAATCAGGGAATAATCGATAAACCCCATTGAGAAGACATTATCCATACATCATTGATATGAGGAAGAGAAGATTTTATTGTAAATTTATCATATGGATGGAGAAGAAGGTCAATGGGTGATATTGATCAAGAATACAAATCTTGAGTAATATATTTATGCAGTGGGGTGGATAAAATTCCAAAAGATTTTTTTGATATATATTTTTCATCACGCTCTCTAACTTAAAATGAAAATATATTTTCATTACCTCAAGAAAAAAATATAATGAATCTATTGGGTATTATGTGGAAAACATAAAAGTATGTTCACGATACACCTATAGATTTTTTTCCCAAATAAAATGTTGACCATGTCATTGTTGGGTTGAAACCAAGTCTACAAAAATCCCTTGAAATCTAATACATTGGTAACTATGATGAAATTGTAAGATGTTCCCTTGAACATCAAATAGAGATATGAGAATCTCAAGGTTTTCACATTAATAATAAGTGGAAAGTGTTGTTTAATTATAGTGGTTTTATGGAGAACTAAAATAATATCGAGAAATTTCAACATCCCACCTTCCAGATGTGCAAAAAGAAGTTCCCCAAAAATTGCCTAAGGGAGATGAGAAAATGATTTAATTGTGGGAAGAAAGGGAACCTAGCTAGTTATTTCTGATAGGAGAAACCCACTAATGTGATGGTGTAAATATATCCTCTAGTGAACCAGCAAAGAAATTTTCATTACATCAATTTCAAGTAACCATTGATCTTTTCAAACCAGTGCAATATGCCAAGGGTATTTAGAGACAACAAAAAACCACCAAGGTAGAAAGGGGGATGTTTTTCCATCACAACCACTAAAGTGGATCCTGGAAATTAAGTGGTTACTATTTCAATAGATATTGATTCATGAATAGTGAATTCACCTTTTGATTCTTGTTCTACGCATTTTTTCATATCATGAAATTTTAGTATAACTGTTAAAACACCAATGAAGAGCATGGAAGTAGAGCTATTGATGAAAAAAAATGTATAAATTTTTTAATCTTAAGTATATAACTCCTCCCTCATCCAAATATTTGGGATGATCTTCCAAGAAAATGTTTTCCTAATCCCATTAGTGAAATTCGATGCAATTTATGGGTATGGATTGGCTTTCCCTATATAGATCCAACATAAATTTCCTTAAGAAGGAAATCACACTTTGTATGAAAAATATTTCTCTGATTTTATACAAGTGAAAGGAGGAGGATTAATATTATTTAGCATCCAAATATATAGAATAGAGATTATTTCCCTATAATAATTCATATCTAGCTCAAATTATTGAGTCTAATGAGAGAATCATCCTTGAATACATGCCCATTGTGAGGGAATATGATGATGTGTTTCACAAGGAATTACTTGATCTTACTCCTAGCTAAGAGGTTTAATTTTCAATTGATCTTCTACATTTGGAATTACCATTACCCAGGACTCTATATTGAATGAATTTTTTGGAACATGAATAGATTAAGAAACAACTACATAATAATTTAGAAAAAAGGTTTATACAACCAAGTGCTTCACCATGGGGTGAATCAGTCCTCTACGTCAAGAAGATGAATGGGTTAATTCAACTTTGCACTGATTATCGTGATCTCAACAAGATCACTATAAAGAAAAATTATCCTATAACATAGATTTATGACTTTTTTATCAGCTATGTGGAGCACAATAATTTACCGAGGTAGATCTGCAGTCAAGGTATTACCATGTTTTGGTGAAGAAGGATGACATCCCCAAGACTGCTTTTTTCATAATGTACTAGCACTATGTGTTCATAGTAATTCTATTCAGACACACTAGTGATCCAAAAATATTCATGTAATCGATTAATAGAGTATTTAGGTATTACCTAAACAAAATAATAATATTTTTCAAATATTATATTCTAATATACTTCAAAATCAAGGACGGTGATGAGTATCTTTGAACGATGCTAAAGACCTTGAGAATCTTTATAATGGTAAAGAAAATGTGATTTCATGTTTAATCATGTATCATTATTGGTGAATATAATCACAAGAAATGAGATATCATATGACCCTTCAAATACAAAGGTAATTAATGGATTTATGAGGAATCAAATTGTGTCAGATATACATAGTTTCCTTAAATTAGTTGGTTACTATTGTCAATTTTTGATAAATTTCTTGGGATTATCAAACCCTCTAAGCAAGTTATATCAGAAGGGATTCAATTTTTCTTGGAATGATTAATGTGAATAGGGGTTCAAGGATTTGAAAAATAGGATTATCACCACACCTAGAATAACACTACCCACAAGTGGAGAGCATTTTATGGTATTTAGTGATTCTTTGAAGAATGGATTCGGATGTGTGTTAATGAAAAATTAAAAGGTGGTAGCCTATATTTAACAGAAGTTGCAATTTCATGAAAAAAATACTGAAAAAATTATCTTGAGTTGGATGCAATGATCTTCAGATTGAAAATATGGTAGAATTATCTCATTAGATACAAGTTTGAAATATATATGAATCTAAAAATACTCAAGTATATATTCACACATAAAGATATAAATATGCACCAACAAATATGGTTATATATGATCAAGGAATATGAAAACTCAATTCACTACCATTATGAGAAAGAGAATAAAGTGGAAGATGTTATAAGAATAATGGATCCAATAATTCTATCATTAATGAAAATTGATAAGGATATGATCTTCATATATTTTAAAAGGATGGACATGAGAGTTATAAAGGAAGGAACATCATCAATCCATTAAAAAATGATTTCCCAACTACCCCTTATGGAGAAGGAAAAAGAGGCTCAATGGGATGATGTGGGAGTTCAGAAAAATGTGGAAGCTATAAGAAAAGGTATATTCTAATAATTTTATATTAATGTAGAATAATTTATAAGATTTTGGTCATTGTTATGTGTACTATAAAATCTGGAGTTAAAGGAGGACCAATTGGATGATACGCATAGTTCAACTTTCTCCATCTAGCTAGGAAGCACAAAGATGTATCCATAACTCCAAGAGATCTTTTGGTGGGACAATAAGAAAAATAATATCATGGAATCTATATCAAGATATCTTGTATGTTATAATGTAAATGTTGAAAGGAAAAAATACATGGGGATGATGAAATTGGTACCCATTCCTATATTGAAATGGTAAAACATAACTATAGACATTGTCACGGGTCTTTCAAAGACATATATAGGAAAAAATGTTAGCTGTGTTGTGGTGGATCATCGTAAAAATATTTCACAATCCATTAAAGTTCAAGTAGACTTCTCACTCGATCAACATGAATGGATAAACATTAGATAAGTGGTGATGTTTCATGGAACACCGATATCGATTGTATCTGATCAAGACCCAATATTTTCTTCTATGTTATAGAAGAGTCTCCAACATGATATAAATATAGAGTTGAAAATTAGCATGGATTATCACACCCGAACCAATGGCCATCTTGAGCGGACTATTCAGACACTTGTTCAAATGTTGAGAGAATGGTTAATAGACTTCAAAATATGATGAAACCAACATCTTCCTTAGGTTGATTTCTCATAAAATAATAGTTTCCACTCAAGTATAAAACTGTCTCCCTATGAATTCATTTATCGAAAGAGGTGCAAAACACTTACATGTTGGGAGGGAGTTGGGGAACAAAAACTGCTAGGTCCTGAAATGGTCGTGGAAATGGTCAAGAAAATGGTAGAAAAGGTTAAGTCCATTCAGTATCATGTCAAGGCTGGTCATAGTCAGAAAACAAGTTATGATTAAAATCATTAACGAGACCTAGAGTTTGATGTTAAAAACATGTTATTATTCTATATATCTCTATGGAATAAATTCAAAATATTTTAGGAGAAGGGAAATCTTAGTTTAAGTTACATTATCCCCATTAAGATCTCGGATCTCATTAGAGTGGTGGATTATCATTTAGAACTCCCACATAACCTATCTAAGGTACATGATGTATTCTATGTATCTATATTGAAGATATACATACCAAAAACATCACATGTACTCAATCTAGAGGTTATACCATTGGATAATAATCTCTTATATAAGTAGAATCAAGATAAGATCTTAGATGGTAGAGATAAATTCCTATGAAATAAGATAATTAACATTGTAAAATTGTGGGGGAGAGACAACAAGTTTGAAGAAGAAATGTGGAAACCATAGGAAGTTATGAAACAAAATTACCATAATCTATATTGGTGTGTGGGAAATAAAATTTCTAGGGTAAAATTTCTAAAGGGGGAGATTGTAATGACCCTATCCTTTATAAATAAAATTTCTCTTTTATTTTAATTGAATGTATTATTACATTTTATGTATATAGAAAACACATGAACTTATATAGTTTAATTATATCCTATCATATTTAAAATACTGTTAAACATCGTTACAGTTGATAATAAAATCGTTGAACAGTGATCATATGATTAATATAAATATAGGGTTTTGATAAATCCAATTATCATAGACAAAGGATGTGATGGCATAAACCAGTAGGTGCGTGCACTATGAATCCCATTTATTAGAGATTTTAAGGGATATAGAGTCTCTAGGATTTTCCCTTGACCAAACCCATTCTAAGATCTAACAACTTAAGAATGATAGATACCTTTTTCAGGAGAAGTTAAATCTCATTGAGATCATAATCAAAACCATGTATGTCAAACCACCCAACGAAAGTATTATCATCCAGCACCATACCCTGAGGGAATTTTCTGGTATATTAAATGGATATCTATCAACAAAATAATAATATGAATATTTATGTAGATTTCAACATAATAATGTTCATATTTTCTTCTTATCATTACTTTGGAAATGATTTCCTTTTTATACAATGAAACACAAATTGTATAGTTAATTAGTATTAAATTACATATAATATGTTTATTTTGATGAATTAATGTATATATAAAATAAATAATAAAAATATATTTTTATTTAATTTTTATTAAATATAAATGATCATATAATTTTTATGAATTCAAATTTATATTTTATAAGGGTTTGAAAAATGTTATTATCAGAAAAAATAGCATTTCTCAATAAATTCCCATTTTATTTTAAAAGTAAAAAATTCACATATTTATAAAAATAGTTTTATAAGATAAATATTATTTTTTTAATACGAACTTCAAAATTATCTAACGATAAAAGTTTATTGATTTTCTCAAAAAGACAAATTTTCAGGTAAAAATTAAATACCATATTAATATATGGTGTGTATTGTTAAATCATAATGTCCAAAAAGAATTGTAATAAATAAAATAAAGTCTATAAAATACCAAATATATGATTTTAATTTAAAATAATTTGATTTTATGTTTATTTTATTAATTTTATAAATCCTTTATGAATATTCTTAAATCATTAATATATTTTAAGGATTTGAAATGATTTCTTTAGGAGTATGACTCACTTCCACATCAGCAACAGTGTTATTTTATTATTTTCAAACCTTGGACTTAAAAAATAATTAAAAACACTCTCCATTGGAACATACCATGAGTAAAAACTATTTGATGATTTGTGGTTTTGGTTACATTAATATATAGAGTCCAACACCTAAGTTGGAGAAATAATAAAGAATTACCAACTCATTTCCTATATAAACCCAACCATGATCCCATTTATCATCACTAAAAAATGTGGGAGCATGTTCTTAATATAATTTCCCCTCTCTATATTTCTCACAAGATACCTCAATCTCTCATGAATCCCCCCCCCCAAGTATTTGGATTTAAACTCTCTAGGTAAGGGTTTTTTACCTTCTCCTCTTTATTTAAGTACCTTCATTATCTTATTCCTATTATATTCATTTTATAAAATTGGGATATGTTTTTTCATATCCCCCTTACTACCCTTATTATTTATAAATAATGAGAGACCCATTTCACTCTCATTATTCCCTCCTATAAACACTTATATGTCCCTATTATGCTTCTGAAATTTCACCGTGATTTTTCATGCCAAACAGTTGTGTAGTGAATACCCATACTCATTTCCTATCCAGGGTGTTCAACTTTATTAACATATACTTATTTAATGGGGACTTACATATATTTATTTTACACTTTTTGACCAGGGAATAAAATATGATACTGAATGAATCCAGGTTGTATGATCTATGTGGCATATTTAAGCATGAGAATGAAGTAAAAGTGACGGGTGCTCCTGGAATTATATAGTAATATAATGGATTGGGTAACATTTAGTCTTAACATACATCATGTTGGGATTTTTAGTAAACCTAATTCATTTATGAGACATTATTCATCATGATTTATTTCCATTTATCCATGACCTATGTTTATGATGTGGTGTTTTAAGTTTTTGCCACATTTCCAAGGTTTCCTTTTTGATTATCATGCAATATCATGTCTCGTTATTCGTTTTTTGTTCTAACTCCTTTTATGGCCCATTGATATTCCTATTTTCTAACCATTATTATTATCTTCTTTATACACCATGTTTATTTATTTACATTGATTTATATCTCACCCCTTTCTTATGTATATTCCTAGGTTATCCCATATAGTTTTAGGAGAAAGCATGTTAAATAATTTTTCAGTCAATATGATGTATTCTTTATTTTAAGTTGTTATGTAATAAAAATACTTAAAAAATAAAATATCCATCTAGATATTACAAGTTTTATTAATTTTAATGTTATGTTATAAATCATGTATTAATGTGAAATTAAGAGAAGAGTTGTCATATCTACTTGGCTAGGGAATCTTGCATCCCCACTAATATTGCCTCATGTATCAAGATAGTTGTGACAAACTCTATGAAACACAATCTCAACCTTGAAATCATATATTCATAAATCCTTCTTAAAATCATGAAAATCCATTCCACCAAATCCTCAACCCTTTATGGATTCAACACCGCCTTATTTAAAAAAAATATCATATCATAGGACTATATATTTTGGCCCTGATAAGAGACATGTGGAATAGACAAGATAACCTCTCCTTCATCAATGAAACAATCATTACTATAATTCTAAAATTCCAAAAACCCTATATCATATCCAATTTTAGGCCAATAAATGTATCCTACAAAATCTTCCCAAAAAATATTGCAAACCACTTGTGCCTCTGTCTCCCATCTATTATATCATAAAACCAAAGCACTTTTCCGCACCCAAATAGTTTTTTAGGCATTAAAATTATTCCATAAAAATCATTCGTTCCATGAAAACCCACACTACATCTAAAAGGGGTATGATTTTCTAGAGACAATAAAAAGATCCATCGATAGATTGGAATGTCCCTTCCTTGGGTTTTTTCTGATCAATATTGGCATCTTCTCTAGATGGGTTGATGTGGTTATTCAATGTGTCTCTTTTGTCTCCTACAAAATACACATCAATAGTCGAATAATGCAATGATTCTCTCCCACTAGGGGCATTCCCCAGAGAGACCCCCTTTCCCCTTCCCTCTTCATTTTAATGGATGATGTGTTTTCTATTATAATTTTAATAGTAGTAAAGTATAATATCATTCATGCGGTGAAATCCTATCTCTGGGGGCCTCACATCACACAACTCTTCTTCATCGATGATTGCATGTACTTCATCATATCCACTTTGGAATAATTAAATGAAAATCTATCTTCTAATTATTCTATATGAGAACGGTTTGGGTTAAGTGTTCAATCATTCTATGGAAATACCCGTCAACACTAAAGTTATCTATTGTATGAAGGGAACTGTCAACATTCATTCAGTATTCAGATGGTCAAAAAATAGAAAAAAAATCTCAAACTTCTTATGATCCTTATATGATCAAAAAGGATTAATTTTATATAATATAGTATATATTGAAAAAAAATACAATGATAAATTTTCAAAATGGATTCCAAATAAGAAAAACTAATTCTAATTAAGGCAGTCACATAGTCTATCACCTCTTAATTTAAGATCGTCTTCATATTCCCCAAAATAATAGTTGAACAAATCCATGAACTTCTCACCAAAATTTGGGGGTTTTGGGTTCAACAATAGGGTAAAAACTAGTCACTTGATAGTGGAGAAATGATCTGGAAACCCAAAAAATATGTAGGAATGGGTTTCATGTATCTGATTATCTTCAATGGAACGACCTGTTGGGTTCCTTAGACCCCCACCCTAGATTCTTCTAGAATGGCCTATGGGTTTTCACAAGATCCTTATTATGGGGGTTTACTAGAGAATGGGTGATGGGTAATCTTTTATTTTTTTGAATGACCAATGGATAGTCAATTGTAATGGAAACAATGCAACTTACCCATCACTTGAAGGACTATAATATGCAATTGTCCTCTATTTACTCAATGTGGCTCGTAAAGGTTGGAGAAATGAGACAATATTCACCTAGTTTAAGTATAGAGAGAGGAATATTATCATGGGATTCCTAATTGTGAGAGATATGGGTCCAGATCACCTTGACTAGTGTAGGGAAAGAACATGAACCTATATTATAAAATCTAGTTGTTATCTAGAAATTAGTGCAATGGTTTCAGAGGAAAGTGTTCTTTGGAAAACCCTCCATGACCTCATGATCCCACCCAAATCATGATATTTTTGGTGTTAGGACTAATTTGGAAGCCTCTCCCTTATATAGAGTTCATTTCATTTCACCATGTAAATGAGAACCCAATGAGATCAATATGCATGACCATGGTTGAATCCAAGATGCATTCTATCTTTCATTATCCCATAACTAGGGATATATAGCGCTCCTAAAATCCTAATATTGATAAGCTCTTAGAAATGTCCCCCAAATTCACATATGTTCTCAAAAAATGGTTATAACTTCTCCCCATTGAGGAACTTAGTTCTATTTTCATAATGAAATGGACTATTTGTGTTAGGAGGAATGACATTAACTTTACCTAAGTTTTAAAACCATGAACTTATTGGATCGATCTTGTTACCCACTGGTTATCTATGTGGATCCACAATGATCTTCATCATGAAGAACATGTTTTCATACCTGATCCAAGCACCAGGACCTTACCATAATAGGAATCCTAGAAATTAATGTTCACATGTCACCCTTAGACAAAGTCATCACCATTTTTTGTGTTGTTTTCCATGACTCTTCTGGAATGATCACTACTGCAATCCAAAATTATTTCAGGGAATACTTATCACCAGTGGTGATGGAAGTACAAGAAATAATAATTGGCATGTAATTTTCTATTGTGTTTGTGTGTGATTGTATCACCCTTGAGTTAGATAGCATTATAATTATTAATGTTATATCTTCTTTGGAGGCTGGACTCCAATGGTTTGTTCGGTTAGTATTAAAGATCCTTTCCCTATATCACTAATTCTCATCTTGCTTCATCTTTTTTACCAAAACTATGGGTAATGCAGAGGCTCATCATTTGGATATCTTGATTCTTGTAGAAAATCCCCATGTATGGTTGGATTTTTTCACCAGTTTTCTGACATAAAATTTTTTACATGAACTATAATCTCTCAATATATGAGTACTTTTTTTTCTTTAATAAATAATGGTTAAGGTAGCTATTGAAAAATATTAAATTCTGCATTATCCCTAGAACAATACTAGATTATAAACAAAAAATAAAATTAGAATAAAAAATTATAGAAAAGAATAATTAAATACTAATATTATATTGCAATACCATTTCAATTCAAAAAATTCCATAGAAAATTTTCATTGAAGTGATATCTATAATTAATTATGAGAATTAAAATACAATATACCAAACACCTAGAGCATTATTTTTTCCACTGTAAACCTACATACAAAAGCTTGTCATTATAATAAAACAATTTTTTTTAGTAACAATACATAAAAAATAAACAAATTATAATTTTAATATAATATAAATATGATAAATTAAATTTTTAATTATCGAATATATTAATGATTCCCCACTATTAGTGGTTGGTGGTAAGGGTTGGGGGAAGGTAGGGTAGGTCACAGTGTGAAGTCCTGGTCTTTCCTGTTTACAATGATTTTCTTCCTTGCATTGTGCCCTATGGTGG
The DNA here is from genome assembly GCA_963277665.1 of Viscum album. Taxonomy (NCBI): domain Eukaryota; kingdom Viridiplantae; phylum Streptophyta; class Magnoliopsida; order Santalales; family Viscaceae; genus Viscum; species Viscum album. Next base: position 351,780,167 of record OY728158.1, on the reverse strand, counting down.
GGAATGAAATCAACCTATTATAATGTATATTAAAGATATTATATTAATTCTATTAATCACATTTTTATTGAATATATTTTTAATTTATATTAATTATTGATTATCTTATTGATTATTAATTATATTATGACTTATTAAATACATTGTTAGTAAATAACATATATAAATTATAAAGTGTATAAATGATTATGTTAATGATATTATGAGTTATGAATTATTTTATGCACTTAATTAGATTTTAATAATTATATCATTAAACTAATATGAGATTTTTATATTGATAACATCCACTTTGAGTCATATCAGGCACATCATGTGTCGTATTGATGTGTTGTATATTCTGACCAATTGAAAATGAAGTACGGATCATTAACCTAAAGTTTAAAAACAATCTGAGCTCATTTAATTGGTTTCAAAAATGTGACATGTGTTTTAAACTAAAATGACACAAAAATATTGAAATTATGCAGTAGGATTCATACCATCCCTATAATTTATCATATTGATGTGTTGTAAATTCCAACACTTCACAAATGAATTATTGATAGTTGTCTCTAATTTTGAAAATAATCAGAGCTCATATACTATATTTTTACAATGTGATGATCGTTTTAAACTAAAATGATACTTTTATATTAAAAATTGAAAATTTGAGTCCTATTGACCACAAAATGTGTTATATTGAAATGTGGTTGATTATTATACATAAAAAATTAATTATGGATCAATATCCTAATTTTAAAAAAAAAATTGGAAATTGTTTTCTTTTTTTGACTACGTGATGTGCATCTTAAACTAAAATTACAATTTTATATTTAAAGAACACTCCTCATATCAAACTAAAAACATGATCTGTTAAATTTTCATTAAGTAGATTCCTACATAACAAAAATGAATAATGGGTATTTTTCCTAAAGTTTAAAAATGGTCTCATCTCATTCTCTCACTTTTGTCTATAACGCACATGTTTCAATGTAAAATGACACGTTCAAATTGAAAACACAAACTTAGAGTTATAATGACCACTTTATATGCTATATTTGAATGTGGATGATTATTATATTTCACAAATTAATTATTTATCATTTTCCTAAATTTTAAAAAACAACGAAGCTCGGTTACTTGGTTTTGACAATGTAACAACTGTTTTAATCTAGAATGATACTTTTATATTGAAAACACACACTTTAAGTAATATTGACCATATAATGTGTAATATAATCATGTGGTCGCTTCCTATAAATAAACAAGTAATTATGGATAATCATACTAATGTTTTCAAACAATTATTTTATTTATTGATTTTGGCTATGTGATCCACGTTTAAAACTAAAATTACACTTTTATATTGAAAATACAAACTTTGAGTCATACTGATCACATTGTGTTTTATATGGACTTATGGACGATTCCTATACATAGAAAATTAAATATGGATCATTTTATTAAAGTTAAATTCTTATATGGGATCATTTTATTTGTTTTGTAAATGTGACATACGTTTTAAAAAAATGACACTTTTAAATTGATGGCACACAATAAAATTCGTACAGACCTAATCGTGCTCCAGATTAACATTTGGTTAATTCTTGGATGTCATAAATAAGTTATATAATATTTACATGATGTTTAAAAATAATATAACTTCATTTTCTATGTTTTGGATATGTAACATGTGTTTTAAACTAAAATGTAACTTTTATATTGAAAACACACACTTCGATTCATACAAGACACATCGTGTGTCAGATTTATGTGTGACCAATTCCTATACAAGAAAAAGAATTATATATTGATTTATTAATTTTTTTTAAATAATATGAGTTTTTTTCGAAGAAATTTTATATGAACCATGTGTTTAAACAAAAATGACATTTTTTTGTAAACATGCACCTTGAGTCATATCGACCACATTGTGGGTTGGATTTTCATATAGTTGATTTCTATAAAAGTCAAATTAATTAGGGATCCATTTCTTAATGTTTGAGAACCATAAGATCTTGTTTTCTTGGTTCTGTCTATGTGACCATGTTTTAAAGAAAAATTACACTTCTATATTGAAAACACACACTTTCATTCATATTGTTTGCATCATGTGTTTGATTAATAATCAGTTGATTCCAAGACATCACACATGAAATATAAATCGTTTTACTAATTTTTGAAAATAATTCATGTTATCTTACTGGTTTAGGCTGTGTAAAAAAAATTTAAACTAAAATGACACTTTATATTGAAAACAATCACATTGAGTCTTACCGACTACATCATGTTTTAGATTGATATATGATCTATTCCTACATATCACAAATGAAATTTGGATCATTTTTCTAATGTTTAAAATAAAATATGATCTTTTTATTGTTTTTTGGAATTTTTATGTGTGATTTAAACTAAAATGACACCATTATATTGAAATCGTTCACTAATAGTCCTACCGACTACATCGTGTGTCAGATTGACATGAAGTTGATTCTTATATTCCTGATATTAATGTTCAAAATAATTTAACCTTGTTTTCCTAGTTTTGGATATGTGGCAAGAGTTTTAAACTAAAATGATACTTTTATATTGAAAACGTTCACTTTGAATCATATTGATCACATCGTGTGGTATATTAATGTGAGGTTAATTCATATACATAAAAATGAATTGTGGATAATTTTATGAATGTTTGAAAACATGATAATCTCATTTTATCTATTTCTATAGTATAAAAAAAGTTTTAATTTAAAAATGAAACTTCTATAAAAAAACACAAATATGGAGTCATACTATTTCGATCATGTGTCAAATTGATGTGAAGTTAATTATTACATTCCCAAAATTAATTTTAGATTATTTTCATAAATATTATAGATAATATGAGCTCTTTTAATCAGTTTTGGCTATGTTACATGTTTCTTAACCTAATTTTCCACTTGAAAACACGAACTTTGAGTAATATCATACACATCATGAGTCAAATGTACATAAATTCAATTCCAAAACAATGATTTTTGTCTCATTTTACTAATGATTGGAGACAATCATGGTTCATTTTCATGTTTTTTTCTATTTGATAGGAATTTTGAACTAAAATGAAACTTTTATATTGAAAACATGCACTTTCAATCATATTTTCTAAATTGTGTGTTAGATTCATGTGCAGTCTATTCTTACAAGTCACATTATAATTATGGATCACTTTTAGAGTTCTAAAAAAATTAAATTAAATTTTATCATTTATGTATAAGTGACAAGTTTTGTAAACTAAATGATAATTTAATATTTAAAACAAGAACATTGATCCATATTTTTCACATCATGGGTTCGATTGATGTGTATTCCATTTCTACACACTAATATTAAATTATACATAATTTTTTAAAATTATAAGGAAAATATGATCATATTTTCTTTTTTTTGGATATGTGGAGAATTTTTTATACAAAAATGAAACTTTTATATTAAAAAACACTTTTTTTTTCATGTAATATATTTCATGTGTCATATTGATGCATGATCAATTCATTTATCTCAAAAATGAATTATGGATCATTGTTATAATCTTTTAAAAAAATATAATATTATTATATAGTTTTTAAAATGTGAAATGTGAATTAAACTAAAATTAAACATTGATATTAAAAACATTCACTTATAACCATTATAGCCAAATTTTCAATCATATTTACATGTAGTTGATTCTGACATATCAAAGACGAATTATGTATTATTTTCTAAAACTTTTTGGAAAATCAATTCTAGTTTTCTCCATTATGGACATGTGATGTTTGTTTTAGAGTAAAGTGATACATTTTATGTGAATAAATTAACATTAAGTCACAATAACCATGTCACGTGTCAGATTGATATGAAATCGATTCCAATACATCGCACAAGAATTGTGGATCATTATCTTAATTATTGAAAATAATATGATCTCATTTTCTTGATATTGATAATCTGATTCACATTTAAAACAAAGATGACAAATTTATATTGAAAACATTCACATTGATTCCTAATGACCACATCGTGTTCCATATTTACGTGAGATTGTTTATTATACATCAAAAATAAATTAAAGACTATTTTCTTGAATTTTGTAAAAAATTGAACTCATTTTCACATTTTTTACAATTTGAAGTGATTTTTAAACTATAATGAAAGTTTTTTATTAAGAATATCCACATTAATTCATACTAGCCACAAAATATGTTTTATTGATTTCTGGAAGATTCCTATATGTCACAAATGAATTATAGATTATTGTCTTAAATTTTTTAGAACAATATAATCTCATTTGATTGGTTTTGAAAATGTGATACATTTTCTAAAATAACTGCCTTGTATAGATTAGCCAACCTCTCAAAATTTTCAACCTCCAACATTGGTAAAACGTTCTTCATAACTAATTCCTCAATTATACATTGATCACTATATTAGTATATCAGTTATTCATCTTTATTAGTATTTATAGTGTCAATCATTTCATGCATTTTTTTGAATCAAACATTAATGTAAAGTAATTCAACTTTATTCTTAATTATAGGGGTGGAAGTGATTATAAATGGAGCCAAACCATTTTTAAAAACTCATCAAGAGATATACATACACAAAATTAAAATGAGAAGGATTTTTCCATGAAATTACCTTCTTCACAAGTTGGTAATATATATTCATATTTTTCAGTATAATGATGCATGACTTATTTCCTTCCCACCATTATCTAATTTGAAGCCTCAAAGTCCAATATCTCATAAGCCCAAGCAGCTAAAAACATGTTACTATTTATACCAGAATATGTTGATCATAACTCTCCATGATACTTCTCATTGAGAAATTGCTCAAATATTTTTTTTATTTTTCTCTCATCACCAAATAATTTTGTATTTTCTACCAACTCATCCAAACCCTTAAAGGAAGTAAATTAGTGAACATTTGAAAATAAATTCATGGTTAATTGAGGAATCATAATATAAAATTTTAATGAATTTAAATATTATAGTGAAAATAGTAAAATTAATTTCATCACAGAATATGAAATTATAGTAAATGGATCAGACATGTTGAATTAAACATGGGCTACCACTATATATGTAGGTGGATTAGAATGTATCTAAAATAATTTACCATAAAGTTTATTCTTGTTATTGAGATGTGTTTTTTATCCCAGATACAACACCCATAATAAAATCATTCATACTTTTTTCATCTAGTAGAGGAACCATGCCCAGAGAGGGTCACTAACTCTATGTTCTATATTGAGGGGGGGGGGGGAAATCTATAGTGTCATTCAAATTTATTTGGATTGATTTGTGGATAAAATCTAAAATAATGATAGGATATTAATTAAAATTTTAAGATCTGATTTTAAATAAAACTATAATATTTTGAATAGTAAATGTATTTTATTTTGTGAAAAATTATATATATGCACGGTGATGTTAGTTCGTCACATCCCAAATGTATCTCTAAGGATGTAGCTTCTACTTGAAAAAATACATAATAGGTAAAAAATTCAAATTTATGTGAACAAAAATTCATACACCATGTACTCTGCCTATTCATCTCAAAAAAAATTACTTATTTTTTTGAGTACATAGGCATTTGGATGTCCTGGTAGTGCATAGAAATTTTAGGAAAGCAAACTATTGAAAATATTATAATTGAAATTGTAATTACCTTTCCAAATTACTAGTTTAGGGATGATAATTTATTGATGATATATAATTTCATTCATAATTTTGGAAATGTAATATCCACAATCATTATAATTATTTTGATTCAAACACTAAAGAAACATTGACCAAAATAAGTATTTTTTTTGAAATATGTTTTGATAGTTAAATATTACTATATTTACCTTAATCTATTCCCATTTAATAAATCCGTAGTCTTCTTATGTTTGGTCATCGACCCCAAACTATAATTTAGCTAAAAATTTTAGATCACCCTATCATAATAAAATTTCTATTAAAACATAAAGTAAATTAAATAATATGAACTTTATCAGAAAAATATTGATTGTAGTGAATTAAAAATTAACAATGAATATCATGTGTGCTCAATTTTTTGGAAATACATTTTTTGGATCTGAAAAATAAAAATTTGGTGTATCCCAATTGATGGTGATTGGCATTTGGTTCTTTCTTAAAAAATATAATGTAAAAAAGAAATTATATATTTTTTATGGTTACATTGTAGATATTCATGCCTACATTTTATCCACCAAGATAATTATTCCATATATTATTTTCTTTTAAAATTACACACATAGTTCATATTCCATCTTTTTATGTTTTTCTAATTCCAAACAAACTTTTACAATAGAAATGATAGAGAGATTAATGAGTCAAAATATTTCTTCACAGGGTTTTCTATTTATATATTAGAAATATATAAGCCTACATAAAATATGAATAGATATTAATTATAATGAACATAATAGATGATTTTTTTTTGAAAAAACTAATTTTGAAAATTAACCTAATATATGTATTCACAACTAAGACTCATAGCCATTCAAACATTATAATTTCATTTATACTCTTGAGACCAACAATGTCTACAAAGATATATCCTAATATTTCATATTCTTAATAAATTTAGGATATAATTTCATATTTAAATTTTGTATATGTTTGAAGTTGTAATTTTAATACCTGATGTAGAGAAACTGGTGGGTTTAATGTTCTCTCATAAGTTCCTTTTTATTTCTTAGTCGATTCACTACATTTTCATGATTTGATCTTCCATTTAACATTCATTTTTTCCATCTGTAATACCATAGCTCATTTCATATATTTATTGATCAATTTATAATATTTTATTGTTTGAAATTCCATTAAAAAGATACATCATGTGTCTTTATAAGATTGAATGAACATTCAACTAATGTTACAATAGGATTATCAACCATGTTAAAGTACAGGACACCAAGAGGAATAAGAAACTCGGTGCTCAGCTCGTGAGCTACATAAATCCACAATATAATTTGTTCTTTTGGATTCTTTTTTATCATGTAAAATGTATCCTAGGATATTATACACTATACACCTCACAATAAGTTGATGTGTTTGTTGATAGATATAAATCACAAACAATTTCAACATATTTATTTTTATTAATATAAAACTATTAGAAGTTGTTCAATTCACATTTTGAATAAAGAGTAATGATAAAATTGGTTTCCTTAGGTGGGGAAAGAAGTAGGGGGGGATTTGAAAGCCTCAAATATTTTGGGGTTATGTTACTCTTCATGTCCTGATCATTGTTCTGGTATTGGTTCACATTTTTCCTTTCATAAATACTATTGCACAAAACTAAACTGGATAATAATATATTTTGAGGCATATAAATTTTCATACATTCCATTCATTATATCATATGTGTTTCATAGTGGAATTATATTTTAAAAACATGTTTGAGGTGATACTACAAACCATGCACCTCTAATATAGCCATATTTTTCTATCTGATTAAAATATATTGAAACTAGGTAAATTCATTACTGATCATGTGTGTAGATAACATAAAAACCATATGAAAATTAATATATATTTTTATATAATACTATTATAATTAATCTCAAATTATTATTATTACACAGTTACACATGATTACGATACTACTTGTGTGTTTTCATCTAGTAGTGTTTCCTTTTAATTTATACGAGCCTCCTTCAATAATTCATAATGAGGGATGCATGTGACTTCAAATTCGAATTCATCAATATATGTATAAATAATGAAATATATGTTGTTTCATGTCACATTAAACATTTTCTATATATTTAAAATACATGATAGTTTTTCAACATAATAATACCCCATCCTTTCTTTACGGTAGGGGTACAACGGTTTTTATGCACGCTACTTATTTTCAACACTCTTTTTTGTTTCATAAATTGAAAATTTAAAATTTAAGTAGATAAAATAAATATTTTAAAATAAATATTATCGATAAAAATTAACATGAAATTATTTCTAAACATGAATAGTAATGAATGATTAATATGTATCATGTTTTATAATGTGTGCAGACATTTCTGGTGGTTGGATGTTTATATCCCCCCCCAACATATCTATTATGATGATTTGTTATAAGTTTTAGGAAATATCTATGAGATTTACCAGTGACTATTATGAAAAAAAATATTTAAATAATCTAAAATAAACAAAATCATCAAGGGAAAATCAAAAATCAATCAATGTTTTATTATATATATTGTTGGTATAATAGAGAAAGTATATTGTACAATTACTATAATCTATTCCCACATGGTCGTCTTTAATGTAGGCGTGACATTGTTCAATGTATCTATATCAATTTGAACAATAATTATCATTGTAAAATTAATGTAACTAACATGATTGCGTAAATAGTTTGGCCTCATTTCTTCCATCCAACCTCAAAATTTATACCTTTTCTTCTTTCCATAATAACTTTAGTTAACACGGTAATGCTAAAGTACTCTTGTTTTTTTCATCAACATGTTTTTTATCTCCTAATGATTCCATATTTTTAGCATTTATCAGGTCTTATTCCTCAATATTGGTAACATCAACATGTGGATAAATCATTATCTACATGAGAAGTTAAAAAAATAATTTAGATTATGTAACTGTAGTAGAGAACACATAATATTACGAGGAAACAATAGTATATTAAAAACACATTTACCTATTCATGTAACTCCCTTCATATTCATTAATTGTTTAATAGATATGGATCCACTATTGAATATACAAATACCCTCTTTATGTTCCACTCTAATGTATAAGTCACTGACTACATTGGGACCACAGTCAAATAATCTTGATCTGCCAATGAAAGGGACTTCCTCGATTGAGTTTTATTATGAACCTATAGTTTTGTTTTCTCCAAAAAAACAATTGACCAATTCCTATTTGTGGGATATGGGACATAAAATAATTTTACTACTTGTAATTCCATTATGAACATTTTATCTTTATACCCTTACACTATGAAATTCACCTTATGGAGACCTATTTGTCAACTTTAACTACACTAAAATTATCAAAACGTGTGAAATTGAAAATAAAAACATGAAATGGATTGTTATATTATCCATATATATCTTTGATAATGATTATGTTTTATATATTTGGATAAATTAGATTTCTATCCATGGAACTAGATACATACATCACTTCCTTCATAATCCTAACTCTACTATTTTAATCTTACAATGTTCATTATGTTCCTTCTCAAAGAATGTATTACCTACAATGGCCCGAAGGCCTTAATTTTTTATTGATTTTGATAATCCACCTTTCAAGGGGTGACGTGAAACCCTTACAAGTCCCGTAGAAGAAAGTATTACATGGCCTATAGGTCTTAGAGGAATTCATTGACCATAGGCTTCAACCATTACATAAAACCCACACTAACTACATGGAACTTCTCCTCCCTAGTATTTTCAATGTGAAATCATCTCTCCACCTTCACATGGTTTTCTGGATAGGCTTTCCCATTAATGCACAGGCTTGTCCCGATGGCAGGTTTCATACCCTCTCATTCTTGCAATCCGTTTAGCTTCTGCTATGGTGAAAGCTCATTTCTCCTCCTCCTTCTGAAGCTTGTTCCTTGTAGGTTTTATGGTTTTCATCAGCACTTAAGGTGGCCCGAAGGCCTTGAGGTGGTCCGAAGGCCTTACTGACCCGATGGCCTGGGTGGCCCGAAGGCCTTAAAGGACTCAGGGGCCAAATCGGTGGCCTGAAGGCCCAAACAGGGGCATATTCTCAACTGCTACAGTACCAAACAGTGCCTGCTACAGTTCTGCATAGTTCTTGCTATAGTGTTTGCTATTGTACCCACTACATTACTGTTATAGTACTACTATAGTACCCCAGAAATTATCCCCAAACAGTGTCTGCTAAAATAATGTATTACCATTAATTAATAAACTAGTGTAAAATATAGCATTTATATTTGATCCTCTGGATAGCCATGGAAGCCATTCAATAATAGAAATCAAATCTTTAGATAAATCTTTACAAATATTATCTCAGAACCATCTTATAAACTACTGATTATGGTATTTGGTATCCATAGTTCATACATTGATGGATTTAAATGTCTATTAATTACATTTTGGGATTAAATGTATAGAGAAACCTTTATATTATAATTTAAAATGTAAAGCTGATCTTAATCCTGCCCAGTAATTGTAATTATAACAATATCTATTCTAGAACCCTTTTTCCTATTTTTTTCATTGTAATGTGATTTTTCGATACCAATTCTATCAATATCTAATAGTTCATTAGTATATAATTAAATATCTTCTTCGATAATATATCTCTCTAAAATAAAACCATATGGTTGAATTTGATTCTATATATTCTGTAACGACCCAAAGTTTCATTAATGGAAAATCCCTCTTGATTTTATTAAATGTCTCTTTATATAAAATGTTTTTATAAAATGTCAACTTCATTAGTTTTATGATAAGAATTATGAAATTTAATTTTATAGTCATTGAACAGTGATCACATGATTAGTATAAATATAGGTCTTTAACACATCCGATTTTACTTAGACAAAGGAAGCGATGGCCTCATCCAGTAGAATTTCTCCATACGAATCCCATTTATCAGATCTCGAAAAAGAGTTGGCATCCTAGGGATTCACTCTTGACCAATCCCAAGTTGAGCTTCACCATGTCAAGCTCGAACGAGACTGTCTACGGGAGAAGTGGAAGTTGATAGAAATTACCACTCGAGCGATGTTATCCGAGCCACCCCAAGAGTCTGTCACCATCGCACACCTTACCCTTAGGTCTTATGCGGCTGTTTTAAGAGGTTATGTAACTAATCTATAGTACTATGTTCATGTACATTATTTTTGTATATAATAATGAATATAATTTCTTGTCATTATTGATACATTGTAAATAGTTTTTAAAGTACAAATGGTGTTTTAGTTATTATTTAATTAATAAATATATTTTATTAAATTAAGGGACTTTTTAATTAAATAATATTTTAATAAAATATTATTATTATTATTATTATATTAATTTTATTATATGTAAATGATCATATAATTGTATGAATGCAATTATTATTTTTATTAAGGTTTGAAAGCCATTTTTTTGGTCAAAACCCGCGAATTCTCGATAAATGTTGGTTTGTATTTTAAAAGTGAAAATTAACATATTTAGAAAATTATTTAGATAAAATAAATGTTATTTTTGGAATCAGGAAGTTGAAATTATCCAATAGTGAATTATTCATAATTTTCTGAGATAGTCAACTTTTTGAGTAAAAATTAAATACCGTTTAAATATATAATGTATTTTATGACATCATATAGACCCAATAGTGAAGTAATAAAATACTATAATCTTTATGTTCGGATAATATATGTTTTACCATAAAAATAATGTGATTTTGGGTTTGTTTGTCTTACTTTTCAAAGCATTAATGGACCCCTAAAGACTTATTAAACACCTTGTCTTTTTAAATTAATTTCTATGGGAGTGTGACTCACCTCCACATAAGAAACCCTAATATTTTAAGAAGTTAGGACTTTGGACTTATAAAATAATGTTTTCCTCTTCCATTTTCCAAAAAACATGGGCAAAAACCATGGTATGGTTTGTGGTTTGCATTAATTTAATATAAGGGGTCCCAAACCTAAATAATAAAGAATTCTCTCACCTTTCCTATATAAACCCACCCAAGCTCCCACTTCCTCCTCACTCAAAGCCTTTAAAGTTCGTCCAACCTCTTCCCTACTCTCTCTAGAATCCTCCCAAGGTTACCAGAGATCCCAATAAGCCTCTCACAAGCCTCTCTTTAGCCTTTGGAAGCACACTTCCAAGTAAAGGTTTTTTTTCTTCATTTCTCATTTTTGTCCAATTTTTTTAAGTTGTTTTGCCCATTTAATTTCAATTATAAATTTTGGGGTATGTTTTTGCACCTCCCTCATACTTCCCTCTTTATTTTTTGAGTGATGGGAGACCCTTTCTCTATAATTAAATGCCTCCCATGTACACCCGTTACTATGCCAAAATTCCGAAAGGAACTTCTCTCTTCTCTTTTACATTCAAGTAATACTTTTGTATCATGAATCTAAATTCCATTAAAAATTTTGGGAAATGTATCTATATGACCTACTTACTGTCCATTACATGTAAATATGATGAGGAACCTCTTTCTCTCTCATCAACCATTTTTATGAATTCTTATGTCACGCCGTTACGCTGTCGAAATCGCACCGATTTTCTAAGCCAATGTCATAGTGTAGTGAATACCATACTCATTTCTCCATAAAGGGTATTCACCTTTATGCACATTTACTTATTTATTTTAAAGTTTAATGTATGAATTCCACATTCTTTTATTGTGGAATAAATTTTAATGTTTTATGAATCCATGTTTTATGATCGATGTGGCACACTTATGCATGAAATGAAATGTTTAAGAAGGGTGCACCCTTATAGTGCTCCAATGCATTGGGTAAAGTATAGTAACATGATACATCATGTGCAATGAGTGTTGACTCATGCTAATTCAAGTGCAATGAGGTTTTACTTGTGCTTTATGTGCAATGAAGATTTACTCACGCTCCATGTTCAATGGGCCTTAGCTCATTCTAATTCCATGTTAAGTGTTGTTGCCACATTTCAATGTTATGATTATCATGCTTTATCATGCCTTTATGTTCATGTTTCTCTTGTTCTCTATTGACATTCCTAATGTCTAACATTTATTGTACTCCTCATGTTATTCCATGTGTATTCCCTTACTAGGCTTTTTAGCTCTCCCTTTTCTTATGCATGTCCTCAGGTTATCCCATGCAATGCTAAGTACGAGGGAATGTAGTGGTCATGTAAAGGAAGTTTTCAATAAAGATGTTGTATTTCATGTTTTAAGTTTTTATGTAATGATCCTAATCCCCAAAGACACTAAACCTCCCGATATTCTTTGTTGTATCAAGTGACGTTTTATGTAATAAATCATGTTTAAGTTTGTAATAAAAGCAGGGTTGTCATAGTTGGTATCAAAGGATAGGTTTGGTTTTTTTGGGGATTAGGATTAGAAAACCCTAATAAAGCCTTAGATACAAGACTAAGTACAATAGAAACGTCCCTAAGTTTTGGTGATTATTGAGTAAGTGGGTTATAAATCAAATACATCCATGTCTGGATACGAGCAGGTAGAGGCAGCTCTGGCACAGATTTATCCTAGGGGTAAAACCCGAAAACACCGCTTTGAGATATACTCGAATGGGAACTGGTGCACGACAACGTGTCTTGCTTCACTCTTGGTTACAACACTCCCAAGGGATATGATTTGGTAAATTCACAAGCTTAGTATGAACCCTTATTATGGGATTAAAAAAATCCCCTAAGAATATATGTTAGAAAGTAGATCATGAAAATCCTAGATTGAAGCCTATAGACTCATGAGTTAAGGAAATGAAAGTTTATTTATAAGTCATAAACTTTTGTCTTTGGATTACACTTTATGTGTTACCCCTAACTTTCCTTTTATTCCAGCCAATGGCCGGTAATAGGAGGACCCGGGCTAACAACTGATGTGAAGGTCAGTGTGATGACTGTACTAATGAGATGCCCAATCCAATGGGAGCGGGAATCGTGAACTTTGTCACGCTTCTCTCTCGGCTAACTCAAGCTTTGAATAGAAACACGGGTCAAGAGGATTTTCCAAACCCCCCTAAGAAAGAACAAGTCGCTATCGAGAGCTTCATGAGACAAATACCTCCAACTTTTAGTGGATCATCTGATCCCATGATTGCTGAACAATGGATCAAATCCATTGAAAAGATATTCTCCATCCTTCAATGTTCTGAACAAGAGAAGGTTCTCCTGGAGGCTTATCATATGGAGGGTGAATATGATCAATGGTGGACATTGATCAAAAATACGAAGCCTGAGGAGGATATCGAGGTGTTGGAATGGAAGGATTTCCAGAAGATGTTTTTCAATAAATATTTTTCGCGCACCCTCCGTATTAAGATGGAATGGTACTTCCTTTCCCTCAAGAAAAAAGACGAAGAATCTGTTGGAGCGTACGAGGCAAACATCACAAGGCTTGCACGATACGCTTCCGGCTTTGTCGTTACCCCCTAATGCAAGGTTGACCGCTTCTTTGGTGGGCTGAAGCCTTGCCTGCGGAAAGCATTAGCGATCTGTGACTTCGACAGCTATGAGGAAATTGTCTGATGTGCCCTCAAGGTCGAAATGGAGATCGGAGAATCATAGGGGTATCATGGGGACAAGAAGCGTAAGGTATAATTTAATGTTAGCAGTCTGATGGATAAATACAACGGTGCTAAGAAGATCCAGCACCCCACTTTCCAAAAGTTCGGAAAGAAGCACCCTAGAAATTGCCTTAAGGGGACGAGGAAATGCTTCAGGTGTGGAAGAGAAGGGCACATAGCTATTAACTGTTGGCAAGAAAGACCCGTGGCTGCGACAGAGGAGAGGAACACTCTGTTTGAACCTCAATGCGTTGTTCAATGCTACAAATTCAAAGAACCGGGTCATTTTGCAAATTAGTGCCCTAATCCAAGGGTTTTCGGAGACAACCAACAACCTCCAAGGCAGCAAGGAAGATCTTTTGCCATCACTTCTACCGAAGTGAACCCCGACAACGAAGTGGTGATAGGTACGCTAGTTATTCATTCAATAATAGTGAACTTAATTTTTGATTCTGGTTCTATGCATTCTTTTATATCTCGAAAGTTTAGTATAACAATCTCATCACCACCAAAAATCATGGAAGTGAAGATGTCGGTGAGTATGGAAAATCGGGAAAACATTGCATCCATGAATATAAGTCCTCCCCTATTATAATATGTGGATTGAATTTCCCGGTGAACCTCGTCATACTCCCTCTGGTGGAATTTGATGCAATTCTTAGCATGGATTGGCTTTCCTTATATAGAGCCAAGATAAATTGTCGGGAGAGGGAAATCACACTCCATATGGAGAATCAACCCCTGATTCTTTACAAGTGTACGGAGGAAGATGAATCTCCTTTAGCTCTATCATCTCAAGCATGGATATTACTACCCTATGAGCACGCGTATCTGGCTCAGATGATTGAGTCTAAGGAAGAAACCATCCTTGAGGAAATGCCTATTGTGAGGGAATTCGCTAAAGTGTTTCCATAGGAACTGCCTAGTCTTCCTCCTAGAAGGGATGTTGAATTCTCAATTGAACTTATACCTGGGGATTTACCAATATCCAAGACTCCATATAGAATGTTTGTTGTAGAGCTTGAAGAGATGAAGAAACAACTACAGGAGAATCTGGATAAAGTGTTTATACGCCCAAGTGCTTCACCATGGGGTGCACTAGTCCTCTTCATAAAGAAGAAGGATGGGTCAATGAGGCTTTGCATCGATTGTCGTGAACTTAAGAAAATCACGATAAAGAACAAGTATCCTCTCCCAATAATTGATGACTTGTTCGATCAGCTGTGTGGAGAACAATTCTTCTCCAAGGTAGATTTGCGGTCAAGATATTATCAAGTAAGGGTGAATAAGGAAGATTTCCCCAAGACTGCTTTTCGTACAATATACGGGCACTATGAATTCATAGTAATGCCTTTTAGACTCACCAATGCTCCATAAATCTTCATGGAATTTATGAATAGAGTCTTTAGAGATTACCTAGACAAATTTGTGGTAGTCTTTATAGATGATATTCTAATATACTCCAAAACCAAGGAGGATCATGAGGAGCATTTAAGAACTATAATAGAGACTTTGCGCAAGGAGAAGATCTATGCAAAGTATAGAAAGTGTGAGTTCTAGTTGAAAGAGGTCTCATTATTGGGCCACATCATCACAATCAATGGGATATCTGTGGATCCCTACAAAAAAGATGCAATTGAGGGATGGCCGAGGCCAACATCGGTAACGGATATCCGTAGCTTCCTGGGGTTAGCTGGATATTATCGACGATTTGTGAGAAATTTCTCACGATTTTCCAACCCTCTTACCAAGATAACTCTAAAGGGAGTAAAGTTTTCTTGGAGTGATGAATGTGAAGAAAGCTTCAAGGAGTTGAAAAGGAGGCTTATCACTGCGCCCGTGCTCACTTTACCCACAAGTGGGGAGCTTTTGTGGTATTCAGTGATGCTTAGAAGAAGGTCTTAGGATGTGTGCTGATGAAAAATGATAATGTGATATCCTATGCCTTAAGGCAGTTGAAAATCCATGAGAGAAACTATCCAACGCATGATCTGGAGTTGGCGGCAGTGATCTTTGCCTTAAAAATCTGGCGTAATTTTCTCTATGGAGAGAAATGTGAGATATATACTGACCAAAAGAGTCTTAAATATATATTCACACAGAAAGAGATTAATATGCGCCAGAGAATATGGATAGAGCTCATCAAGTATTATGACTGTTCAATCCATTACCACCCTAGGAAAGCGAACAAGGTGGCATATGCCTTATGTAGAAAGGATCCAGTGATTCTATCAATGATGAGAATTTAGAAGGATCCAATCTTCTTAGAATTGATGAAAATGGACATGGGAATCATATAGAAGGTAACATCATCAATCCTTTCACGAATGATTGCCCAACCATCTCTTTTGGAAAGGTTAAAGGATGCTCAAAAGGATGATGTAGGAATTTAAGAAAAAGTGGAAGCTATCAAAAAAGGGAAATCCTTTGAGTTTAATGTTAAGGAAGAAGTAATTGTGTGGTTTGGGAAAAGACTATGTGTTCCATTACGTCCGGAGCTGAAGAAGGAACTTTCGGATGATGCAAATAGTTCAAATTTCTCTATTCACATAGGGAGCACAAAGATGTATCAAGATCTCTGAGAAAACTTTTGGTGGGATAATATGAAGAAGGAGATTACTGAATATACATCAAAGTGTCTGGTGTGTCAGCAAGTGAAGGCAGAGAGGCAGAAGTCTAAGGGGATGATGCAACCATTTCCCATACCAGAATGGAAATGGGAAAACATCACCATGGACTTTGTCACCGGACTTCCGAGGACATCCAAAGGAAAAAATGCAATATGGGTTGTTGTGGATCGTCTTACAAAGACTGCACACTTCATTGCTATTCAGGAGTGATCTCTCATTGGATCAACTAGAACAGATATATATCCGGGAAGTGGTAAGGTTTAATTGAGTACCACTATCTATTGTGTCTGACCGAGATCCAAGATTCACCTCTAAGTTTTGGAAGAGTCTTCAACATGCTTTGAATACTGAACTGAACTTTAGTACGTCCTATCCTCCTCAAACTGATGGACAATCTTAGCAGACTATCCAAACACTTGAGGATTTGTTGAGAGCGTGGTCAATGGACATTAAAAGAGGATGGGATGAACATCTTCCTTTGGTTGAGTTCTCTTATAATAACAGTTTCCACTCAAGCATCCAAATGGCACCATATGAAGCCCTATATGCGAAAAGGTGCAGAACACCGGCATGTTGGGATGAGGTCGGTGAACGTAAGCTTCTTGGACCATAAATGGTCGAGGAAATGGTGGAGAAGGTGAAAACCATTCAACAGCATATCAAGGCAGCCTAGAGTCGACAGAAGAGTTATGTAGATAATCATCGACGAGACCTTGAGTTTAAATTTGGAGAAATGGTTTTTCTACGTATATCTCCGTGGAAGAAGGTCATGAGGTTTGGCAAGAAAGGAAAGTTAAGTCCAAGGTACATCGGCCCCTTCGATATTCTTGATCGTGTCAGGGATGTGGCATATCGACTAGCACTTCTGCCTATTATGTCCAAAGTACATGATGTCTTTCATGTATCCCTCTTAAGGAAGTACATAATGGACCCTTCACATGTACTCTTTTCTAAGGTGGTATAATTGGAAGACGATCTTTCTTATGAGGAGAAACTAGTGAAGATCTTAGATCTTAGAGAAAAAGTTCTACGAAATAAGACAATGCCCCTCATCAAGGTGTTGTGGAGAAACCACAAGTTTGAAGAAGAAACTTGGGAATCGGAGGAAGTGATGAATCTGAGTTACCCACATCTGTTTTAGTGTGGGAAAAGAAAAATTTCGAGGGAGAAATTTCTCAAGGGGGGAATATTGTAACGACCCAAAGTTTCATTAATGGAAAATACCTCTTGATCTTATTAAATGTCTCTTTATATAAAATGTTTTTATAAAATGTCAACATCATTGGTTTTATAATAGGAATTGTGACTGTTACTTTTATAGTCGTTGAACAGTGATCTCATGATTAGTATAAATATAGGGCTTTAACACATCCAATTTTACTTAGACAAAGGAAGCGATGGCCTCATCCAGTAGAATTTCCCCATACGAAGCCCATTTTTCGAAGCTCGTAAAAGAGGTGGCATCCTTGGGCTTCGCTCATGACCAATTCCAAGATGAGCTTCACCATGTCAAGCTCTAATGGGACCGTCTACGGGAGAAGTAGAAGTTGATAGAAATTACCACTCGAACGATGTTATCTGAGCCACCCCAAGAGTCTGTCACCATCGCACACCTTAGCCTTAGGTCTTGTGTGGCTGTTTTAGGGGGTTATGTAACTAATCGATAGTACTATGTTCATGTACATTATTTTTGTATATAATAATGAATATAATTTCTTGTCATTATTGATACATTGTAAATAGTTTTTAAAGTACAAATGGTGTTTTTAGTTATTATTTAATTAAGAAATATATTTTATTAAATTAAGGGATTTTTGAATTAAATATTATTTTAATAAAATATTATTATTATTATTAGATTAATTTTATTATATATAAATGATCATATAACTGTATGAATGCAATTATAATTTTTATTAAGGTTTGAAAGCCATTTTTGTCAAAACCCTTCAATTTTCGATTAATGTCAGTTTTTATTTTAAAAGTGAAAATTAACATATTTAGAAAAATATTTAGATAAAATAAATGTTTTTTTTGGAATCAGGATGTTGAAATTATCCAATGGTTAATTTTTCATAATTTTCTAAGATAGTCATATTTTTGAGTGAAAATTAAATACCGTTTAAATATATAATATGTTTTATGACATCATAATGACCAAATATTGATGTAATAAAATACTATAATCTTTATGTTCGTCCAATATATGTTTTACCATTAAAATAATGTGATTTTTTGTTTTTTTTTCTTACTTTTCAAAGCATTAATGGACCCCTCAAGACTTATTAAACACCTTGTCTTTTGAAATTAATTTCCATGGGAGTGCGACTCACCTCCACATAAGAAACCTTAATATTTTAAGAAGTTCGGACTTTATCCTTATAAAATAATTTTTTCCTCTTCTATTTTCCAAAAAAAATGGGCAAAAACCATGGGATGGTTTGTGGTTTGGATTAATTTTATATAAGGGGTCCCAAAACTAAATAATAAAGAATTCCCTCACCTTTCCTATATAAACCCACCCAATATCCCACTTCCTCCTCACTCAAAGTCTTTTGAGTTCATCCAACCTCTGACCTACTTTCTCTAGAATCCTCCCAAGGTGCCTCAAGCTCCCAAGAAGCCTCTCACAAGCCTCTCTCTAGCCTTTGGCAGCACACTTCCAAGTAAGGGTTTTTTTCTTCCTTTCTCATTTTTGTCTAATTTTATTTAAGTTGTTTTTCCCTTTTAATTTCAATTAATAATGTTGGGGTATGGTTTATCACCTCCCTCATACTTCCCGATTTATGTTTTAATGATGGGAGACCCTTTCTCTCTCATTAAATGCCTCTCATGTACACCCGTTACTATGCTGAAATTCTGAAAGGAACTTCTCTCTCCTCTTTTACATTCAAGCAATAATTTTGTATCATGAATCAAAATTCCATTAAAATTGTTGGGAAAAGTATCTATATGACCTCCTTACTGTCCATTACATTTAAATATGATTAGGAACCCCTTTCTCTCTCATCAACCATTTTTATTAATTCTTATGTCACGTCGTTACGCTGCCGAAATCGCACCGATTTTCTAAGCCAATGTCATTGTGTAGTGAATTCCATGCCCATTTCTCCATCAAGGGTATTCACCTTTATGCACATTTACTTATTGATTTTAAATTTTCATGTATGAATTCCACAATACTTTATCATGGAATAAATGGTAATGTTTTATGAATCCATGTTTTATGATCCATGTGGCACACTTATGCATGAAATGAAATGTTTAAGAAGGGTGCCCTTATAGCGCTACAATGAATTGGGTAAAGTATAGTATCATGATACATCACGTGAAATGAGTTTTGACTCATTCTAATTCAATTTCAATGAGAGTTTACTCGTGATTTATGTGCAATGAGGATTTACTCATGCTCCATGTGCAATGGGCCTTCGCTCATGCTAATTCCATGTTAAGTGTTGTTGCCACATTTCCATGTTATGATTATCATGCTTTATCATGACTTTATGTTCATGTTTCTCTTGTTATCTATTGATATGCCTAATTTCTAACATGTATTGTACTCCTCATGTTATTCCATTTTTATTCCCTTACTGGGCTTTATAGCTCACCCTTTTCTTATGCATTTCCTCAGGTTATCCCATGAAATGCTAAGTATGAGGGAATATAGTGGTCATGTAAAGGAAGTTTTCAATAAAGATGTTGTATTTCATGTTTTA
This sequence comes from Viscum album, assembly GCA_963277665.1. Lineage (NCBI taxonomy): Eukaryota > Viridiplantae > Streptophyta > Magnoliopsida > Santalales > Viscaceae > Viscum > Viscum album. The sequence continues at coordinate 351,759,577 of OY728158.1, read as the reverse complement.
AGTTTTTATTTAATGATCATAATCCTCAAAGACACTAAACCTCCCGATCTTCTTTGTTGTATCAAGTGAAGTTTTATATAATAAATCATGTTTAAGTTTGTAATAAAAGCAGGGTTGTCATATGTTCCCTTTAAAAATATTTATATATCATTCATTAGGGAACATATATCTTTAATAGATAGGACCACATAGTTGAATTTTGATAATAGAAATAATCTTTTGGGGGACTATTTAATAAAATAATTTTGGTGTGAATAATATCTCTAATTTACATAATATAACTAAAATTTCATTATCTATGATTGAAAACATTGTGTGTAATATACACTACTAGAAATTTAAGCTATATCTATGGACCTATAGCCATGGTATTATATTTCCATAGCTATAGGTTATTTATATCCACGATTTAATTACCCATTCGTGGCTAAACATATCAGTTCTTTTTTTTGTGATCCGCATCGGGCTCTCCTCTCCTCTTATTATTTTTTTTGATCCACCACGGGATCTCCTCTCCTCCTCCCCCGATATGTTGCGACCCTCTTCTCCTATCCGTCTACATCTCTCATAGCGGCACCCTGCACCTGATGATTCATATCAATGTTATCTATGCTTCCATCGACCTCTCTCACTACGACCCTCCTCTCCAAACCATCGACCTACCACGCTATTCACGGCGGAATCCTCACCTTGGATTCCTCCCCCGAATCTTCCACCCAATAGAGTCTGCCCCAAAATAGCTACCCACCTCCTCCTCTGGCACGCCCCCGATGTGGCTACCCCACCTCCACGGATCATCCTTCTCCTCAGCCAGTTAGACCTCCTGATTACCCATGGAAAATATTTAGGGGTTTAACCCCTAAAATTTCACTCATGTGTATTTTCTCCAATAGTTGGATATTAGGATGTACACTGGTTGTATTCATCAAGAACACATGTACGGTGGATACCCAAGTCCCCAAGGGTGTTGTTTTCCAGTATAGATTTACACTGTTATCATTGATATATTTATTCATGTATTATTTTTGGGTTGATATTGATATTTTTGTTTGACTCTTGGCATGGGGTGAAAATAGAATCCCAGTTCATGAATCGTACTTAAAATATAGGGATTCTTGTACATGTTCATGAATAATTTTCTATGAAAAATAGTTTTAAAAAAGGAAAGTCTATTTAGAATGTGGGTTTGAGAAGGTAATATATGTGGTCATGTTTTTGGAAAATTAATTTGTAAGTAGTTTTGATTAATTAAAACATCAATAATATATGAATTAGTTTTTTCTAAAATAACCTATTGACGGTGTATTAATTAATCGAATCTAAAATAGTGGTTTTCACGTGTTTGTGTTTGATTTATGATATCTTAATCATGATTATATTGTAGATGAAAACATTTAGTTGGTTTTTTATGATATTATGTTCCTATTAGTGTGTAGTATGATGGCTATGTATTGGGTATGGTTTGGGTTTGTCTTTGGGAATTTGGGTTGGTGGAAATCCCTCAAGTTGGTGGATCTTGTTGGGGGTTTTCTTGATTTATTGATGTAAAACTCTCAATATAGGGAATTTTGGTGATTTATGTGTGATTTGATTGTGTATTTTTATTAGGAAGTAGAATGTTAGACCAGTTAAGGGGTGGATGGTTTCTTATTATCAGGGGTAAATGTGTGGGGTTTGGTTGTTATGCTTGGTTTGTAAGATAGTAACCCTTAGATTATTATGATAAACCTTAGGGTTTGGTGTTTTGTAAATTATATTCTGTTATGAAGTATGGATTAAAGGTAGTTTCATGATTTTGTGGTCATAATTCATTCTTAGTATTATGGCGCGATGGGTTTCTAATTAGTAATGTTGTTATTACCGGATGATGTTGAGTCAAAAATCATAAAAAAATAATCTAACTAGGATGGCATTATGTTCTCATGTTAAATATGATCAAGTGGTTGTTTCCCTCATATTATGTTACGGCTACTTTTATACATTAACCAAGGCCTTCTAAAAAGAAAAACAATGCTTTTCTAAGTTATCCATGAGTTCTAGGAGCAGCAATATCTAATTTTCAGTAGTGACCTGGCATCGTAGGATGTTTAGAATATATTGAAGAAAGTTTAGTTCCTATTTGAAAGGATTGGAAATCTAGAGGATATATGGGTGAAACTAGATGTTTCTAAATTCAAAGGAGATGAATCAGAATGGATAAATACATTTGATCAGAAAATAAGGAATGAGGAGGTTTTTTGGATCAAGTTTTATTCCCTCTTCTATGAAAGGCTATGGTAGATTTACAGAATAAGAGCATGTTTTTGGAATTCATAGATCTATATCATTATGGGAATCAGTAATGGAGTATGCCACTAAATTTTAAAGGTTTATTAATTTCATGATATACTTAAAATTCAATTTATTCAAAAATAAATTCTATTTTTAAATGGTCTTATGTACTCATTATGGGTATGAGTAGCTTCCTTTTATCTAGACACCTACTTGGAGATATTCAAGAAATATTGAGCTATCTATGTAGATACATCCATTTCATAGGAAGGTTCATGGGAAAGGATAGAAACTAGGTAGTAATGAATGTTGGTTGGTGAGCCTCACTATGAGGGTGATAGAGTAAATTGAAAGAGTAATATCTCAGCTCAATATTAGAAAAATAAATGAACCCTGGTCTATTTCTCTTGTATCAAGAATGTGCGTTCATTCCCTTAGTATTGAGATGGAAATAATAGGTTTCATGTATGTGTCAAGATGTGGGTTGCTATAGATATTATCTTATAAGGATAAGCTATCCAAGGTGAAGGGGATTTTAGTACCATACTTTTTGAGGTATTCCTAAAGTTAATTTTTTTTCTATAATTTGGATTTATCTATCTAATATGCGTTAATGTATTATTTTCTTTGGATACAATGTGTGTTTGAAAGATGGTAGTTTTTAAATGAATAAATTTTGTTGAGATTATTGGGACATGATCTTCTATAGTGATCATAATGTGATGTGAGGCACTAGACATGTGTATTTAGGATTGATGATGGTATTGATAATACTATAGTGGCGAGATTCATACATGTATTTTTTGAGTGAAATCCATATCAAGGTATGGTGATCATTATCAAGGTCTTGAAATGTATGAACATATATAGTAAATGGATAAATTTAGTGTCTGGATATGGATGTTAGATGAACCATATTTGGTTCCAAGACCGCACCAAAATTAATGATTTACCTGTAGTGGTTGGTATAGTCGGTGTGTTTGGTTAATTATGAGGATTTTATATTGGTAAATAGGCTATTTAGAGCTTTTGTATTTCTAAGATGTCATTCATATCAATGTGTTGTTTTAAGTATCAATATTTGATATTGTAGTGGGCTAGTGCTTGAAAATTCAAGTGTGGAGTTTGAAAGGGATCCTAAAAAGGGTACTCTAAAGGTTTTTGAAAGTGTGTGTGGAAGGGAAACCAAGTAGTCCAAATTGTTAAGAATTTATGACATAGATTCCATAACAATAATAAATATTGAAAAATAAAAGGAAAGAACCAATTATTGCATGTTCGAAAATAGTTTCTATAAATAAGGAATATACAATCAAGAAAAAGGATGATCATGCACCCAAAGATGGTCTAATAATTTTAGAAAACCGGTTTAAAAAATCAAATCGGATTGAGTAAGAATAAAAGAAGTAAAATTATCTACTTTATAAAATTGATAAACCTATATAAACTAAGAATAAAGGTGAATTCCAGAAGAAGAACATGCTAAAAATGAGGTTTCAATCTGGAAATTTAAGAAGGATATAGGTATGAATAGTTTTAGTTATTTTATAAATTCAAGGAATGGATTTTCTTGGTTAAGAACAACGTCTAATCCCTATTTATCACTTTTAAGTTCCAATGGAAGTTTAATTTATTCCCATATATTGGTGATTTTTTATTTTTGAATAAGCAATTCAAGGTTATGTTTGAAAAATAAATAGCATTATTAATGATCATGTTATTTAGTATTAGAATGTACATATCAACCAGAATATTATTTTTTCATTGTTGGTTATGGATTCATGTATCATTTACCATGTACAGTTAACACATTGATTACATATATATAAGAAGTCATTATATCTCATTTCTTATTCCACTATTTTTTTATAGGTGGTTTCTTATGATGAGGATGGTTCTATCCACCACCATCGAAGATAGTGAGTTCAACATCATATTTGGGTAAGTTTTATTCTTTTTTTATTCTTTGGTCCAATTTTAATTAGGTCTTTTTTTATTTTTGAGTTCCTTATATTTTTGTAGTGTGTTTTGGATTTCGTTGAGGTGGATTCGAGTCACCGTTAATGAAGGCTTATATGTGTATGAATTTGTAGGCATATACATATATAAGTTCCCCATTTATATATATTTACTCATGGTAGTATGAATATATGTATTAGGGCTAGGTGTTCTTATATATATATATATATATGAAAAATGCATACATGTGTAAGTGTAAAGGGGTATATAAAAGTATAAACATATATCTAAGGACCCCCTTGTGCATATTTGGCCATGAAAATGTGTACATAAGGTCTAGGTGTCCTTATATATATGTGAAGTTGCATATGTGTGTAAGAAAAAGAAAAGAAAATTCTAGTTTTTGTTGTTACAATCAACGCGTCTTGAGGTTGAGGTAGGTTCCCTCTGCCTAAACCTTTAATTTGAATTCTATAATTTCCTGATTGTTTTAAAAAAAATCCATAATTGATTTATTGTTTTAAAAAATGTTTTTCTAATAACCACTAGATTTTTCAAGGAAGAATATGAATATATCCCTTGAACTTATTTATTGACCTCGTTCAAAGAGGTTAACAAATGCTAGTAGTTTCTAGATACTAGAACAAGAGATATAAAAACCATACATTGATCATCCTTAGAGACATTCATGATCCCATTTAACTTACCATTAAATTCATCATAAAAGACCACTAATTAATTTAAGGGTCTTTTAGTTCCAATACCAAGATTCCTTACATATTCTCTAGTATCATGGAACTCACCCATAATATTCCTCTTGAAATATTTCATAAGGAATGGTGTGAACATATCACACTATAGGGACTGAATCTGTAAGGATACATAATTCAATTTTGAGCCACTTCTTCCCAACTAACCAGATTCAAAGAACTTGAGTTGGTATGTTATAAGTACCCAATGGTATTCAAAACAATTGAAGATAGGGTATTACTATTATGTAATCTCACTACCTCTTCAACATTCAAACCAACTTCTATCTTCATTAAAACTAGTTAGATCATTCTAACATAAGGATAGTAAATCAAATTAGATTTCCCTTTGTAGTAGTGATCCATGAAACAAATCATTTACCTTGGAAGGTTAAACTTCATATTATTAATGAAAATATATAACACATACATATCCTGAAAAATGACTTTATCCATCTCTCATACTCTTTTGGATATCCTAGTTTGAAAAAACATGCAGAGAACCTTCCACTTAGGTTCTAAGTCCTCCACTGGTGTGTTGGGTTCTTTTTCAAGGGCATGTGGAGGGTACCCTCTTTTTATTAAAATAGTTGTTTGAACCAAAACACCCATTAAGTTCCTTTAGACTTCGAAGATGGAATTTCCCGAGTAGTCAAGTGTTTTAATGACCAAGTATCCACTAAGTGAATAGAATGATTTTGATGGAATGGCTTTTCATGGAAAAATTCATTTCCTTGAGTGTTTAAATTGAGAGGACCTTGTTAGAATAAAATAAATAGTTATTCTTGTATTAAGTGAGATGTTTCTGAGTGTTTTTATAATATTTGCCTTGCATTAAGTGGTTTAAGTGAAATTTTCATGGGGTGGGTAAGTGGTTGTGGGGTGGGAAAGGGAGGTGGGTAGGGGGTGGGTAGGGGGTGTGTAGGGGGTGTGAAGGGGGCAGAGGGGGTGTGCAGGGGCAGGGGGTGTGAAGGGGGTAGGGGTGATAGGGGTGTGCAGGGGGGTGCCAGGGGCAGGGGTGCTGGGGGTGTGCATGGGGGTGCTAGGGGTGTGCAGGGGGCAGGGGGTTGTGTTGGGGGTGTGCAGGGGGGTATGCAGGGGGTGCATGGGGTGGGAAGTGGGGTGGTAGGGAAGTGTGAAAAGGTTATTCCCAAATTATTAGAGATTTCCAATATGTATGCACCATGTTATTTTTTAAAATAGAATTCCCAATGAGGGCATATTCTATTTTGAATTTACTAGATTTCTTGCTAGCTCTATGGTTTTGAACAGTGGTTTCCCAAAGATAAAAAAACTAGAATGGTCGGTTCTGAATCACTTCCCTTAATATCCTTCTGTTTAGAAAGGATATTCACTTTCTTGTATTTATTTTTTAAATCACCACTAAAACCAAACAAGTTTATATTTGGATTTTCAGAGTAGTTACTACCGCACCACCAGACCTCTAAATCTCTTAATCGACACTAATATGAAGTGAATCCAAGTAGGCCCATTTTTTTCAGTTCAAAAAATAAATAACAAACCCAAGTCATTCCATGCATAATTAATTATTCCATCAATAACTTCAGCATTTTCTATGTTCTTCAGTTTGATAAATCTATCTTTATTCTTCAAATCAAGTGTAACCACACACTAGACACCATTTTTGAATGGATTTTTGATTTCATCTATTGTGTGAGTAGATAACTACTACAACTATTGGGGCCATTATTCCACTATTAATTATCCTCCAACACTATATAGGTGATAAACTGAATCTACTAGGGGGAGGGGTTCTTTCTAGGGGGGTGTTTTTTCTAAGAGGTGGGTGTGCAGTGGGGGTGTCCAGCAGGGTTGGTGCAAGGGGGTCCAGCATGGGTGGTGCAAGGGGGTGTGAAAGGGGATAGGGGTGTGCAGTGGGCGTGTCCAGAAGGGGGGTTTCTATAAGGGGTGTTTGTGAAAGGGGATGGGGAGGGGGTGTAAGGGATGTTTAAGGGGGGTTGTGTAGGGGGGTGTCTAGCAGGGGTGGTGCAAGGGGGTCAGCAGGGGTGTGCAGGTGTGCAGGGGGGTGTGTTCAAGGGGACAGTGGTGCAAGGGGGTTGTGCAGGGGGTCCAGTAGGGGTGGTGAAAGGGGTTTCCAGTAGGGGTGGTGCAGGAGGGGGTGTCCAGCAGTGGTGTGTAGGTATGCAGGGGGTGTGTGCAAGGGGGCTGGGTAGGGGGTGTCCAGTAGGGTTGGTGCAGGGGGGTCCAAAAGGGGGGTTTCTAGCAAGGGTGGTGCAAGGGGTGTCCATCAGCATGGTGCAGGGGTGAAGGGGTGTGTGTGCAAGGGGATAGGGGGTGCAGGGGGGCTGTGCATGGGGGGTGTCTGTCTGGGGGGAGGGGCTACTGTCCAGGGGGTGTTTTTCTAGGGGTTAGGGGTGGGGGGATGCTATCCAGGGGCATGGGGTGCTGTTCGAGGGGGTGGTCCTATAGTGGTGGTTAACAAGGGGTCCATTAGGGGGGGAAAGGGGTGTTCAAGGGGACTGGGGGTGTGAAGGGGGGAAAGGAATGTGTAAGGGGTGTAAGGGGGGCTGTGCAGGTGGGTGGGGTGTTTTTCTGGGGGGATTTTGTCCATGGGGTGTCTGTCCAGACGGTGGGGGGCTGCGTTCTAGGGGTATGGGGTGTTGTCCAGGGGGTGTCCAGCAGGGGTGGTGCAAGGGGGTCCAGTGGGGGGGCAAGGGGTGTGCAAGGGGACCGGGGGTTGTGCAGGGGGTGCACGGGATACATTGGGTGGGTGCAAGGGGGGTTGTGCCGGGGGTGGGGGTGTCTGTCCAGGGGTGGGGTGGGGGGCTGTTGTCCAGGGGCATGGGGGTGTTGTCCAGGAGGGGGGTTTGAGTGGGGATGTTCAGTAGGGTTGGTGCATGGGGGTCCAACAGGGGTGGTGCGAGGGGTGTGCAAGGGGACATGAGTGTGCAGTGGGGGTGTCCAGCTAGGGGGTGTTGAGGCGTGTGTGCAAGGGGACGGGGAGGGGGTGCAAGGGATGTTTAAGGGGGTTGTTTGGGGGGGGGGGGTTGTGTAGGGGTTGTACAGTAGGGGGTGTTCAGTAGGGGTGGTAAAAGGGGTGTCCAGTAGGGGTGGTGCAAGGGGGTCCAGCAGGGGGTGTCCATTAGGGGTGGTGCAAGGGGGTGGGTGGGGGGTCCAGTAGGGGTGTTCAAGTGTGCATGGGTGTGTGTTAAATGTGGATTTGAAAGGGGGTCCAGTAGGGGTGGTGTAAGGGGGTCTAGTAGGGGTGTTGCAGGGGGGTGTCCAGCAGGGGTGGTGTGGGGGTGTCTAGTAGGGGTGTGTAGGTGTGCATGGGGGGTGTGCAAGGGGGGTGTGCAGGGGGGGTGTCCACTAGGGCTGGTGAAGGGGGTTTCTAGAAGAAGTGGTACAAGGGGTTTTTATCAGGGGTGTGCAGGGGTGGAGGGGTGTCTCTGCAAGGGGACATGGGGTGGAAGGGGGGCTGTTCAGGGGGTGTCTGTCCACAGGGTGGGGGTGGGGGGCTGTTGTCTAGTGGCATGGGGGTGATGTCTGGGGGGGGTGTCCAGTAGGGGTGGTGCAAGGGGGTCTATCAGGGGGCAAGGGGTGTGCATGGGGAATGGGGGTGTGCATGGGGTTGCAAGAGATGTGTGGGGGTGAAATGGGGGTTGTGCAGGGGGTGGGGTGTCTATCCAGGGGGTGGGGGTGGGGGTTGTTGTCCAGGGGCATGGGGTGTTGTTCGGGGGGAGGGGGTGTCTAGCAGGGGGAGAAAGGGGTGTGCAGTGGGGTGTACAAGGGGACTGGGGGTGTGCAGAGGAGTGCAAGGGATACATAAGGGGGGTTCCAGAGGGGTTGTATAGGGGGGGTGGGTAGCTGCTGTCCAGGGGGTGTCTGTCCAGAGGGGGGGAGGGGGGTCTGTCCAAGAGGGGGGGTTGTCCAAGAGAGTGTTGTTGTCTAGGGGGGTGTCTGTCCAGGGAGGGTCTGTCCAAGGGGGGTTCATGAGTGGGGGGGTGTCCAGTAGGGGTGGTTCAAGGGGGGTCCATTAGGGGGGCAAGGGGTATGAAAGGGGATCGGGGGGTGTGCATGGGGGTGCAAGGGGCTAGCAACGGCTGAATGGTGCTGATTTTTTAGGAGATGTGAAGACCTATAAACATTATTTTAAACCGCGGTTATATGCCTATATCCATAGTTTAAACCAAGACTATATATATTGACTGATTTTTTCCGCTTCCACAATTTTGAATCATGGATTTTGGGTTTTAGCCACGATTCAAACCATGGCTCTAGGATTTACCTTATAGACACACCAATTCCATACAAGGTTGGGTAAACCATGTCTATAACCTATTTCCATAGTTTTCAGACCTATATACATGGTTTAAAACTGTGGATATATCCTTATTTTCTAGTAGTGATAATAGTACCACATATCGATTTAAAAAAGAGTCAAAGTATGGTTAATGTATGTTGTGAAATTTTTAGTAGAGTGAAACATAATTCTATAATAAATAAATCTTACCTAAAGACACGAATATCATGTTATTTTAGACCTTGTATCTTCAAATTATTCACTATGATCATATTATTTATATTTTACGAATACCCCTCTAGAAGTTTTACACCATTAAAAAAGTTTTATAATTGAAATTTTTTTTATCTGGATAGAGTGTAAGATATTGTAAGAAGATAATATCATCTTTCTCTATTCACCGAGGAAAAATCTCCCCTTATCTACATGTCAATCATGTCCAAAATTTCATTACCTCCATTTTTATCATTGTTAAATTTATTAACCTTTTAATAATAATCTCAAATATATTTTTTTATATGTGCATAACCTGAAGAAAACATCTAGAGTAAAAAACAATTCTAATATGAAAATTCAAACCAAATTTTATAAGGTTTTTTGATAATTTTTTCCAAAATTAGTTTCATTATCTTTTACATTCTTAAATAGTTGGTCAACTGTTAATTAAGATGGTAATTGAAATTACTCTATATTTACATCAAATGATGTCAGTCATGGTTGATATTTATTTCGTTAGGGTGAAAATTTTTGATGGAATAAAAACAATGTCTTCAAGGAATGTTTCAACTTAAATGTGTGTGTACCATATTCAAAAATGGGACACCCCAACATTCCATTAATTTTATGTCCTAAAAAAGTTCAATAAGAAGGAAAATAATTCATCATCCTGTAAAATATGTCTCAAAATGATAACTCTTCACTTATATAATCCTCATACAATGTAACAAGTGTAACCCACATCATTTTAATATCTTAAATTAAAGGGTACAAATATAAATTAATGTCATTGTTGAGTTGTTTTGGTTTAGATATAAGTTGAGAGAACATAATGTATTTTAACTTTATGTAAAACAATGATGGAAAGTTATAAATTACCATCAAAAGTATCCATGTATTGTGTGTACTAATTTTTACACCAAAATGATTTATTCCATCTATTGATAACATTATATTAAGGTTTCTAGGATATTATTAAAATTCAAGATACCCAAAATAAATTCCTCCCACTAAGGAGAGTCTATTGGTTGATGTAGTTTCCTATATTTGATTATTATATCTAAATTCCATGATTTTTTTAATGGTTTCATGAAATACAAAGATTAATATATACATTTTAATTATAAGAAAGTACAATAAAATTTTAAGGTACTTAATTCATCATTCTTGTATCGATCAATTCCAAACATAGGGAATTTTGTAAGTGATTCATATTTCATGAAACATAAATCATAGTATCATCCTTTTAAGTATGTGCATCCTATTTTTTCCATAATTTAGTATAGTATTTATTAATTCAATATATTCTATGAAAATTTAAAATTTTCTTAAAACTATATTGGATGAATTCAACTTGAATAACAACAATTTGGACCCAAAAAAGGGTTTGAGAAGGGTCATATGCATGCTATATTGCAAACTTCCTAATCTCTTTAAATCCATCATCATACTACACTATCATAAGATTAACATCCTTCCTTTTCAAATTCATATCCTTCCTATTAGGATAAATAATGTTCATTTCTAAAATATATAAATAAATACCCATAAGGTATTAATTATCAATGGAGAAACTTATGGATACTTTGAATAAATTTTATTATTTTCCTAATAAAAAATTCACACCCTTTTTGGACACTCAAATATATAATAAAATAAAAATTTGTTATAAAATAGGATATAAGTTATTGAAATTTAAATATTAGACTCTTTATGAGAAGGTCTCACATTGATTTCCACCTCTTAAAATAGTAATTTTGAGTGTATTAAATAAAGTAGGATAGTGTTTTCTAGCATTAAAGTAGGAAATTGATTATGGATGGAGGAATTAATGTTTAGAGATCAATATTGAGGAAAAATTATTACACGGGTAACCCATATGAGATGATATACACCATGATTCATTTTTTACCTTTGATAGATTGTATTCTTAATTTAATAATAATGATCAAATTAGAATAATACAACTAAATAAATGTCAATATTTTATTGTTATTGGTGATAATTATTAAAAAGATAACATTTTACATTAGGGTAACATGCAATGAAATAAATGTTAATGTTTTAAGGGTCATATAAATCCCAAAAGAGTTAATAAGTATTATAACATTGTTAAAGAATAGTTTGACCTACATAAATCAATTTTTATAAGATAATAAGTTTCTAATGTTGTGAATTGATATTATTTTGCAGTGGTGGTAATAATTTAAGGAAGTGAATGTGTGATATATATAAATTTATAAATATTCTAATGAAATTTCATCTACTACAACACAAAGATATCAATATTTCTCACTCACCGAACTATTAATGGTTATCAACTAGGATGAAATTGTAAAGGATGATGATGTTTTGGTGAGAATCCTTAAAACATTATATGTTTTATAATGTTATTTTATTTATATATAATTGATTTATGATGAATATAAAAATTAAAATATATTTTTTATGAGTATTGTGAATTAAAATTTCCATTAGACACTAAATGATGTTATCTTATTCTAGATTACAACAACTATTAGATCTATGAAAATTTTCTGTACTTCATTTGAGATGCATTATACATTGAAAATTTACACATAGTTGTTACAAATTTGGGGATAACATCATCATTTTTATAATAATCATTCCATTATAAGTAATTTAAGGATGTGACAATTATTTGGATATTTTAAAAATAAATAAGTTGTACATGGATTAATATTATTAATGGAGGTCTCTAGAAAACATGAAGTAACCATTGATGTTTTTTTAGATAAAAAATAATGTGCACTAATTTAAAGAAGGTAATGATGGAAATTTAATAAAAAATAAAATTTATTTGGGTAGTATACATAAATTTTTATGATATTTTTATTCAAAAAATCATTTTATAAGAAAAATTATTTAGAAAATAACATGTTCTAAAAATATTTTTTATGATGTTTTTTCCTAAAAATATGGTACCAATATTTACAGTATATAGATAGTGAAATAATTGTTAGTAATGTATTTTATTTGACATATGGGGATTAAAGTCATGTATGTGTTAAAATGTTATTATGTTAATAATTTATTGAAGTGGGATTTGCTGGGAAATATTAAACTTTTACCGATTCCTTTAGGTTACCAATTTAATATTTACCATACCATGTCTAATAACAATTAAATCTAATGTATCCTTTCTGAATAATATTTATTATTCTAATATTTTAAACACTCTTATGTTTGTTGTAGTTTTCTATAAATGTGTGTACATATTGAGAAATTATATTAAAATTGAGTTTTTTCCTTTTTCTAATTCGATATATTGTAATATTATGTATGCTTTATACTTTGGGTGCATTTTGTTGGTTTTTACAAAAGGATAGGGAGGTAAATTTATTGTAGTAGGTTTGATCACCATGACCTAGATCAATGAGGGATTTTTATTTGGATAGCTTATGTGGTCTTTTACATCTTTTTATTTTCTTATATTATTCATATTTTATTTCCCATAATAAATAATATAATAGGTATTGTAATTTTCAATTGGTGTAGGTCAAAATCATACAAAACGATGTTAAATACTTTTATTCCTTATTTTATTTTTCTGATGTTTGTGAATCATGATATTCCAGTCAACTTTTCATTATTTTTTTAGGAAATATTATTTATCATAAAAAATGGTAATGGGTGTTATAATTTGGTTTCTCTTTTGTGCACACCCATGCTAGTATATCCACAAAAAATACAATGAAATAATTATTTATGTTTATTTTTTCCAAAATTTGGTTGTATTTTTTGATGAATCATAAATTTGAGAGAATGATCCAAAAAATAAATATTTATTTACTTTAAAAAAATATTGACCTCGTGAATCAGGTAGTCTTGGTATATGTAATAATAACAACAACAACAAAAATTTTGAGGACTTCTATGTAACTATTTAAAAAATGGGGTGCCACACGACACACTAATTTAGGTGATAGATTCCTATATAAGAAACCACATGACGCTGGGGTATATCAGCACAGTCACCCACTTCATAGTTGTGCTAGTCCTTAATTCATTCCATGATATACACTGAAATAGATTTCATTTCCATGTTGCTCACGATGGCCCTCCTCACTACAACCATAATCCAAAACTCTCTTACTAAAGAATCAAACACCGCTATTATACATGATGATACACCATTAGGAATGGAATAATTGAACTCACCGGTAGGGGTTCCACAACTGGTGATGGGTTCCAATTACTATTGTCCCACCCCTACCTTAGTACCCGATCCACGAACTTCTAAGGGGTCTATAGTTTCACATGCATCTCCTGGATAATCATCTAAATTTGTAATTCTTGTGTTGGTTTTTCAATGTTTTCCATGTATTAATTAATTTGGTTTTTCTTATTTTAATAACTCATATTTATGTTTTCACCCCTCCCCAACAATGAATTCTTAAATGTGGAATGAGTTTTATCTATCTTTTTTCTTTGTGTTTAAAAATATTCTTCTTTACTAAATCACTACTACATATGATGTCATTAATAGTACTAGAAAATGTATTTTTCAATGAAAAATGTGATGAAAATCTAATCAATGATAAAGTCATCAAACCTTGTTAGCGCTAGGAACACCACTGATAAAGGTCCATTTTATAATCATAGAAAGAAAGTATTGATAATGTCCCCCTATATAATTACTAAAATAAAATTATGATAAATGGGTACTTTATCAATGTTTTATTTTAGTGTTAATATTGGGAGCATTTATCAGTGATTTATTTTATAATTGATAAAGATTTCCTTTTTTGGTTATTTTATATCATATATAAAGGTGACCTTTACCAGTGATTTTTGTAGTACTGATAAAGATAACGAAACTTCTACATTGATGAAATAGCATTGAATCATCCCCATAATAGAAAACCCAATTAGAAACTAAATAAATAGAAGTAAAAATATACTGAAAATATCATTGTAATAAAGATATAACATTTCACTATCATTTCAATTAAAAATTTACATATACAATATTTTTATTTATTTGTTCTATACAATTAATCAAAAAAATTACAACCAATATACAAAATATTAACTCTTATAGAAGGATTTCTCCAAAGATCAAACTCTATACAGAAGTGTTCCCCTTCATTAAAACCAATGTTGATTTTTGTAATAGTAAATAAAAAATTATTAAATGATAATTTTATTGGACTATAACCCATATATGATAAATTATATTTTTAATTACTATATATATTAACAATATTATTAGTTAATCATTAATTAGAAGGATTTTTAGTAAATTCATACACATCACAAAGGAATTATGGATCATTTTACTAAATTTTGATAACAATATTAGCTTGTTTTCTTAGATTTTGACTATGTGATACTAAGTTCAAACTAAAATGAAACATTTATATTGAAAACATGTACTTTGAATCATACCAACCACATAATTCATTGGATTGAAATGTGGTAAATTTATAAACATCAAAAAATAATTATTTATCATAGTCTTAATGTTTGAAAACAAATACGATCCTGTTTCCTTTCTTTTGACTATGTGACAAACAATTTAATCTAAAATGGGTTTTATATTGAAATATTAAACTTTGAGTCATACCGAACACATCCCTATTTGAATTTATGTGCAGTTGATTCCTAAATTTCAAAAATTATTTATGGATAATTGTATTAATGTTTGAAAAAAATATCAGCTTGTTTTCTCATTTTTGTCCCATGATGCTCATTTTAATCTAAAATGGTACTTTTATATTTAAAACAAGTACATCGCATCATTATGACCAAATCATAAATCAAATTGGCATGATCCCAACTCATATACATCATAAATGAATTATAGATCATTTTAATAATGTTAGAAAACATTTTGATCTCATTTTATTTGTATTATATTTGTGATTCATTTTTTAAAATAAAATATAACACACACACACACACATACACACATATATATATATATATACTATGCACTTAAAGTCATAATGAATACATCGTGTGTCACATTGATTTTAGCACAATTATTACATGAAACAAATGAATTATAGAGCATTTCAATATTGTTTGATAATAATCTGAACTCATCTTCTAATTTTTGGCTAGTTAGGTGTGTTTTAAACTAAAGTGAAACTTATATTAAAAACACAAACTTAATATTATAGCAGTGACATCATGAATAATATTGATGTGCAGTCAATTCCTACACATCACAAATAAATTATGGATAGTTTCCTAAATTTTTAAAATAAGTTGTGATTGAATTCTTGGTTTTGGAATTGTTATGAGAATTTTATTCTAAAATAACACTTTATATTGAAAACACACACTTTGAGTCATACCAACCACATCATTTGTTTTACTGATATGTGGTTTTTTTAAATTTAATTCCTTGGTCAAATACCAAGACATAATTTATTAAAAAGAAAGAAAGGAACTACATGATTTTGAATGAGGGAATTTCATTACAATTTTTTCATAAAGAGGGAGAAGTTCAACCAGAAGATCATCACTCCATGTAATTCATTGGTTGATTCCTTTATTCACAAGACCATCAGAAATCATGTTCTTTTCTTGATAGGCATGGGTGACATTGTATCTGATCTCCAGAATCAAGTCAAGGAAGCTCATCCAACGTGTCACGAACCAGCCCAAGTCGACCCTGAACCGATCACAAGGGCCAGCCCGCAACAAGTCCGGAGAGGCGTTCTCGATCCTCCTGGGATGGCGACAAGCACCAAGGGAATCAATAGAGTACACAATGGAATTATTTCTACCATATATAAACAATAAAACAAATATAGGGAATAAATGGACAGCCCGAAATACATTTATATAAAAACTGAAGTGAACATTATTTGAACAAGAAACTGAAAGTAAAACTAAACCAGCAACTCATCTGACCAAACCCAATAACCAAATAACTCCATGTGAACCTTCTGGTAACTATCCAACATAATGATCACATGTCTCCCGAGGCAATCAAACTCAAGCTGAAACCTACACAAGGGCTAAAAATTGAAGAAGACTATAGGCGTGAGTACAAAAACTCAGTAGGTTAGCCTGATATTCTATTCCCAATGCACATACTTTAAAATAAAAGAAACATCAATTTCATGTTTTAAATACAAAATATAAAGTTATATTTTCCAAATAAGGTCCCATGATATATAAAATAAATTACCATACAATAAACTTTCATGTTTTATAAACAAAAATGCTTGTAACAATTTTCAAATAGGTGCAACTTCAAAATGAAAATAATTTTCAAGAGGGAAACTCTAAAGAATTTACACTTTTAAATAAATCACACACACTTATAAATTTACCATCCAAACACACCGTATTCCAATGGTGAGTACAAAATATCCAATGAGCACAAGTAACGGGAACACCCCTAGGCACTAGTTAGTTATGAGCCCTAAGTACCTCATATATCGGTAAAAGTAACCATAATAAGTAATTGTTCTCGTGCACATGAGACACTAGTAGGTATAATACCCATAACCTAGTCGTCCTCCAAAATCATCATCATCATAGTTTATTTAGTGTTTTCATCGTCAAACTTTCTACGTGAAACAGGGGCAAAACCCCACAGGATCACTAGCATACAAGTACACCTTCGCCCACCAAGATACCTGGGATTCCCTTTAGTGATCAATCAAGTTACACGTATTATCAAATACACATTTCACATACAAATTTCATTAACAACCCATAAACAGACAAACATCCCACAAAAATTCTTCACATTTCTTTCATGAATCAATAAACCACTGAAAATTTTTGTAAAACAATTTCAAGAAGTGTATTGAGGCTCAGCACATAAAACTCATTCAAAAACACTATTTTAATTATAAACACACAACAAAACCATAACCAAACATATTTTTCAGACCTAAAATAATTTAATAAAATCATTTCATGAACCATAAAACAATCCCAATTGACACAACAGTGTATATACAATTAAAACCCTCATTCTTCATTTTTAGGAAAGGCCAAACAGTCCTTTAAACATTTTCTCAAAACTATCATTTGATAAAGTTATGCATTTAAAATTTATTAAGTAGGTGTATAAACACAATTTAAAGCATAAAATCACATTCATAAATCTCTTAAAACACTCAGGTTACATATTCTAAACACAACCATTTTCATAATAATGTGAACCAGGCCATTTTCCGGCAACACGGGCCAAAACATGTTGTAAACCAAAAATATTTTGTTTGTAAAACCAAATAAAAATATTAAATCCATAAAAGGATCCCAAAAATAATTTTTTACATTCTTCCAATGTATTTATAAATCCAAAAAAATCATTTTAAATTGCACTAGACACATAAAATCCAACCGAGCAATTTACCGAACACATGGCATGCACTCTTTGACAAACCAACTTATATTAAGCACATAAAAAAGGATAAAATGCCATTTTCATTCCATAAAGTTATTAAAGATACTGAAACATATTAAAAATATCATAAACCATGTGCGGAATCTCATGGAATAATTTATCAAACAAGAGGAGTTCACATTTATACCAAAACAACTTTATTTTTTAACAAAATAACTCATAAAACATAATTTTCACACAAAACCTTTAAAAACAAGGTTTCAAAGTAGAACATATCATATAAATAATGTTATAACATAATATTAATGATGAATCTTAAATGATAAAGGCTTTTTCAAGGGATATCCTACCTCAAATTCTTGGCGTAATGGAAACGCACAACCAAAATCATCATCGGAGGGTTTACAAACCCTAAATCAATGATGACCAAACCCAAATGAATAAAAATACCATAAAAAATTATGGAATAACAGAATCCTGTGTCTAAAAAGGCTAGGTTAGATTATAAAACCAAGAAATAATGAAATTAGGAAGAAGAGGGATGATAAAGGAGAAGGAATCCCACCTTTTCAACTAGAAAACTATTTGTATTCCTTTATATCAGCACCCTTATAGAAAAGGGAATGGCTTTAAACTACATGGAGAAGCTCATAATTTTTTTAAGAACCAGGGAATTAATATTTTTGGGAAAAATATCGTGAATTGAATGAGTTATGTATGAATCAATTTACCTTATCAATTCTGGATGATTTGAGGTAACATGGGATATTTCGACCTAATCTGTGACTCATATGAGCTCCAAAGAGGGAAAATAGATAATGGGGGTAATGATAGGGATATTGGATTCAAGTGAAAGTTGGAATCATTGATATATATTAAAATTTGAATTATATATAAAAGAAACGAATTATTTTTTTAAAACTGGAAATGGGACCTTGGGATGGACCAATACCTAAATAAGCAACGCCAATTCACCATGTTTATGAATTCATAAGGGGTCTAGAAAGATATGTTAGTATTAATATGTTAGTGTAGACAAAGTGGGAAGTTTAATGAATGAAAAATGTTTAAAAACAAAGTAGTTATAAAAGAAACAAATTTTTTGTTTTTAAAACAGAAAATGGGCTCACGGTTGGCCCAAATCATGAAATATCCACCCTTTCTTCAAATACTCCTAAACAAGAAATGAGGAACCAAAATTTGGGTGATTATACAAATATGGAAGTTCAAAACTCAAAATTAATCTCACCCAAAACACAAAAAATGGATTGGTATTTTCAATGAACCGGATCAAAACCAAGACATGAAAAGAAAAAAATCGGGTGTGACACAACGTGTAGAAATCGTCCAAGAAAGGTGAACCACCCAATGCCAAATAGCTTGCACAACATTGGTGGAGTCGCGTTTAATCTAGATGTTGTTACAACCTTTTAGTTTAACAAATTCAATATCCTGAATCATTTCCATCATTTACCCTTCTAGGGAGGAGGCAATACCACAGCTACCAAAGAAACAACCATGATAATGTCCAAGAAAATATCTGTAAATAGACCCACAGCCCGCAGGTCCCAGATTTCCTTTGAAAGCTCCATAAACATTAATTTCAATCCATATAGAAAGTTTGGATTTTCAGAATACCACAAATGAGTTCCTCGGTTGTCTGTAGATACCTTTGATTTCAAGACATCGTAGAATCATGAAGTCACCAACATAGTTATTACAATGAGCTTTCTAAAGCGAGGATTAATCCCTAATGGAAATAAGAATTCTTGTTTGACATGAATTAATATTTAATGAGTAATTATTGTTAATAATATAATTTATATCATACCATATCATGTGGAGGATCTCATCAACAGCATATAAGAAGATATTCTTGATTTGTCGCGAAGTATCAAGCTCCACGCAATGTTTTATCTGAGAGAAAAAAGTGTCAAAGAATAACAATCTACAGTCAAACATGTCAGTAATATAATTCCAAAGGGTAGTATTAGTAGCAAAAGAAAAAAATAGGTGGTTGGTATCCTCTCTATGTTGATGACAGAGGTGGAATTTGGAGTAGATTTGGACACCAAAAGTCTGGAGAAAAACCTCAGTAGAAATATAGTTATGAGCAATACGCCAAAAAAGGTTAAGTCTTGAGGGATTGATCCAGTGTTTGTCGAAAAATTTAAAAAAAACTAGGATCATATTTATTGAATTTATGACTGTAGAAACTTTTGGAATCCGGGATACAATTATGGGATAGTTCCCAAATAATGAAATCATCAGTTTTAGAGAAGGGTAAATTATCAACAACATGCATGATTGTATCGGGAATATTTAAATTATGAGATTGCATCACCTCATTTATGGTGAAGTTGATGTTTTCCAAAGGGGAATTAAAAGTTAACATGGATATGAGCGGGATTTCAGTCCAATTTACAATCCATAAGTTTATGGAGGAATCCAAACTAACCATCCATTTGGAGTTATACATGATGTTAGCAAAGGAATTTCTAATTAAACGCCAGATCGAAGAGTTGACATAGCTCAAATTTCCCTTTTTTAACTTCTCCATGAATCTATTTCTAAGAAAAGCTATGGATTAGGATTTATTATTGATCAATCTCTAATTGAGTCTAGACTAAAGGGACTCATTAAATAGATTTATATTTTTGATACGAAGACCACCTCTCTCAAGTGGTTTACAGTAGGTAGACCAGGGGATGGTATCAATATTCCTTTCAATAAAACTATCAGTCCAAACAAATTTCTTGATGTAACCATTAATTTTATTGAGAAGAATAATAGGATATTTATAGATCATCAGTGAGTAAATTATTTTAGAGATAGTGGTAGATTTCACTTGACAGATCCTGCTAGCCATGGAGAGGGATTCCCCTTTCTAGGAGGAAAGTTGGTTGATAACTTAGTCAACAACAGCATTGAAATATATGGATTTAGGCCTTACCCAAAATATGAGAATTCCCGAGTAGGTAAAAGGGATGTATCCTTATTTGATTCCAAGACATTCAATTATGTTCCCTTTCTTAATAGGAGAGAAACTGTTTCAAAAGAAGACAAACAATTTGTTCCAACTAATGGATTGACCAGTGATCTCTTCATAGTGAGATAAGGAATTTTTTAGGTTAAGAATATTTTTCCCCCATGATGGAACAGAATTATGTCATCAACATATAAAAGATGGGTCAACACATTTAGGTTTTTGGCTGCCTGAATAGGCTTGAGGTTATTTTGATCAACAAGATGAGTGAAAAGTCTTCTAATATAGTCTTCCGCGATAGAAAAAAGGATAGCAGATAAGGGATCACCTTGTAGAACCCCTTTTGAGAATTTAAAATATCCCTTAGGGGAGCCATTAACAAGGATGGAGATAGAATCCAAATTTAATAGGGAGTTTATCTTGCTTATTAAGACATCATTGAAACAAAATACTTGAAGAACATTGAAAATTATGTTCCAGCCTATGGTATCAAAGGATTTTCTAATGTTAAGTTCAATGGAAATATTTCCTCCTCTAGAAGATTTATTAAGATAGTTGGTGCATTTATATGGAAGGAAAATTTAATCTTGTATGAACCTACCCTTGATAAACCCAAATTGATTCCAAGATACGATTTTATTACATAGGGAAGAATTTGTTTTGGCTAAGATCTTGGTAATAATTTTGTATCTGGAGTTAATGAGATCAATAGGTTCTAAGACATTGTCCTCCTTGGGAATTAAGGTAAGAAATTGAGAATTAAGGCCATAAGGTAGGAAACAAATAGAAAAAAATATTTTACAATCATAATAATATTTGAGTGGACTACCTCCCAGTGGTGTTGAAAAAAACCATTATTGAATCCATCGGGACCCAGAGCACTATCTGGGTTGAGACTAAAGACAGTTTCTTTGATTTCATGGTCAAGAGGGGTGCTCATGAGAAAGATATTATCATCCTCATTAACAAAAATCGGAATGACCTCAAGAAGAATAAGTTTTTTTATATTAGGAACATTAAAAATATTGTCAAAATAATAAACCACGTGATTTTTTATGGCTACCTCATAGTCCATGGGGTTGTCATTGTCTTTATGAAAAGACAGAGGTCTACAAATTTTTCTAATTATTTGTAGGGCATTGTAAAAATTATTGTTTCTATCACAATAAGATATCCATTTAGCTTTGAATACTTTCTTATGGATTTTTTCCTTAAGACCTATAAGATAATAGAGTTTTGTGGAGATTTTCATTTCATGCTGAGGATCTAAGGAGAAATCGGATTTAGTTGAGATATTTTTAATTTGATTGATCTCATTCTCAAGGGTGGATATGTCCTTGTCAATTTTTTAAATTTATCCCCACACCAACCCTTGAGACACTATTTGAGATGTTCAAGCTTAGTAATACAAGAAAAGCATCAAAATGATGATTCATAGACTCCCAACAATTTTGAATGAGATGAGAGAATTCCAAGTCCTCGGGCCAAGCATCGTTAAATTTTAAAGGTATATTGGTCTTGGTTCCTTTAGAGATGAGACTCAAAATAATTGGGTGATGGTCAGAGTTTATTTTGGGTAAGGTGATGCTATAAATGGTGTCCTAGGCATCTAGAGCCAGGATATTTTATAGAGCCCTATCGATTTTTGTAGAGACAAACTTATTATAGTTTCTTCTTTACCAAGTAAAATTAGCACTTGTAAGGTTGATATCAATCAGGTTACAATATTCTGGAAATTCTCTAAATTATATTGAAGAAATATGAGAGTGAGAAGGACCAATCTTCTCACTGGGGGAAAGAATAACATTGAAACCTCCAATCACCAACCATGGATCATGAATGGTGCTAACTGAAACAAAGAGTTCATTCCAAAGAGGTATACGGTCTTGATATCAATTCTTAGTGTAAACCATAGTACAAAAATTATGTAAACCATCAAGGGTAAAGTTACAAGTGAACATTTGATCAAATAAATTGTAAGAATTTACATTCTACAAAGATGTATAATAAAATATCCAAAGAGAATCAACAGCACTACCATTATTGCAAGCACCAATAAATTTATAACCAGAAGCAGAGAGATGCATTAATTTTGATGAAAAAATTGTTTTGGTTAGTAAAGAGAAAAAAAATTGGTTTATGAGTTAGAATAATTATTTTAAGAATATAAAGTGTGTCAGTATTCACTATACCCTGACAATTCTAGAAAATAACATCCATTTAAAACCTGGGTTTGGAGCGAGAGTTCCCCTTTTTTGTTTTCAAACCGCCCGAGCCTTTGTTTATCTTTGATCTCCTAAGATTTGAATACGAGGTCAGAGTGGTCTTCATGCCCAGTTTACTCATAGGAGAAACAACAAAATTGTTAGCAGGACTTGAATTATTAATAAACTGAGTGATATTAGGTGATTCAGCAGTTATGGGAGTGGTTATAGGACCATCTTCTATCTTAATGGAAAATCCCACATTTTGAGGAACAGTAGGCAACACAAGAGCAGACTGATAGCCTATTTCCCTAATAGATTCAATGGGTAAATACATTATATTTTTTCTATCTGAATTTTCATTCAGTGGTGTTATCTTAGTGGTAGTTCATGAATCTAGGATCTTTTTCTTGGGTTTTACTATGGGATACATGTTTTAAACTATAATAAAAAATCTATATTGAAAAAAATCACTTCAATCCATACCTAACACATCGTTTTTTAGATTTAAATATGGTTTGTTCCTACATGTAAAAAATGAATTATGGATCATTTTTCTAATATTTGAAAACAATATTTTCTCATTTTATTAGTTTCGGCTATGTGACATGTTTTAAACAAAAATGAAAATTTAACATGTAACTCAAGTTAGAGAGACCACATTGTGTGTCAGTTTAATGTGTGTATGATTCCTATATATCACAAAATGAAATATGTATTGTTTTCCTAATGTTTGAAAATAATATAAGTTATTTTTCTCAGTTTTTCTTATGTGACATGCATTTTAAACTAAAATGGTACTTCTATATTGAAAATAGGAACTTCATGTCATACTAGAAACATAGTTTTTTAGATTGATAGGAGGTAAATTTTTACATTTCATAAATGAATTATGGATTATTTTACTAAAGTATAAAAATAATATGAATGTGTATTCTTGTATCTGAGTATATATTGTATGTCTTTCACTAAGATGTAAATTTTAAATTTCAATACCCACATTTCACGTCATATTATTCATACCATATATCAATTTGATGTGGAATCAACTCCTACACATCAAAAATAAAATATATATCATTTTTCTGATGTTTGGAAAAAAAATGAGCTCAATTTTAGGGTTTTGGTGAGGTGACAAGTGTTTTAAACTTAAATAGATGCTCTATATTGGAAACACGTACTTTAATTCATACCATACACATCATGTTCCAAATTTACATGTGATAAATTAGCATACATAAAAAATTAATTATGGATAATTTTTATAATGTTTAAAAACAATTTTAGATTCTATTTTCATTTTTATGATGATTCTCATTTAAATTAAAATGTCACTTATATATTGAAAACGTGCACTTATAGTCCTACTAACAACATAATGTGTTAGATTAAAATGTCGTCCATTATTATACATAATAAATAAATTATGCATTATTTACCTAAATATTGAAAATAATTTGTGTTAGTTTGCTCTTTTTTTCTAGTGACATGTATTTTAAACTGATATGGAACTTTTATATTGGGAACATACACATGGAGTTATACTAACCACATCAAGTGTTGTATTGATGTGAGGTCAATTATTACATGAAAAAAATGAATCATGGATCATTTTCCTAATATTTCAGGAAAATATGATATTTTTACTCAGTTTTGGATAAATGACACATGTGTTACAAGAAAATGACACATAAAAACATGCACTTTGATTCATATCAGCTACATCATATGTCAGATTTATGTGTTCTCATTTCCCACACATCAAAAATGAATTATGGATCATTTTACTAAGGATTAAATAAAATCAGAGATTTTTTTCTCAGTTTTGTATATGTCACGCATGTTTTAATATAAAATAGAAATTTTATATTGAAAATAATAACATTCAATAATACCGGCCACATCTTGTGTCAGAGTGACATGTGCTAGATTCATACATGTCACACATGAAATATGGATCATTATGATATGTTTTGAAAATAATGGAAGTGTTTTTCTTAGTCTTGGTTTTGTGGTAGGTGATTTAAGATAAAACAAAATGTTTATATTGAAAACATGCCTTTTAACTCATTCTAGTTATATCATGCATTAGAATTTTTTTTAGTAGATTCATACACACCAAAAATTAATTTTAGATCATTTTCTATGATTTTCAAGATAATGTGAGCTTGTTTTATCTATTTTCTTTATTTGAGACATTTTTTAAACTAAAATCACACTTTGTGAAGAACATGAACTTTGAGTCATACTATCCAAATAGTGTATCTAATTGATACACGATTGATTACAAGATGTATAAAATATATTAAGGATAATTTTCCTAAATTTTTAATACAATATGATCTTGTTTACTCAGTTTTGACAATGTTTTGTTTATTTAAATAAAAAACAATTCTTTTATATTGAATAGACTCTAGGATTCATTACGATCACACTGTGTTTCACATTGATGTCCAGATAATTCCAACACATAAAAAAATGAATCATTGATTATTTTTCTAAATTTTCCAGATAATTGGATCTCATATACTCACTTCGGGCTATGTGTTGTTTGTTTTAGAGTAAAATGATAATTTTAATTTGAAGACATGAATATTGATTCATATTACCCAGATCATGGGTCATATTTACATATAATTGATTCCTACCCATTACACATGAGTTATAGTTCATTTTCGTAATGTTTGAAAATAATATGATCTAGTTTTCTTGGTATTTATAATTTGATTCATGTTTTTAAAAAAAAGTAAAAAATTTTTATTGAAAACATGAACATTAATTAATACCACAAATAATATGTTTTAGAATGATTTTCAGTCAATTAATACACATCAAAAATGAATTATGGATAAAAGCCCAAAATTTTGAAAATAATATGAACTTATTTAATTATTTTTGGCAATGTTACGTATTTTTTAACAAAAATGGAACTTTTATATACAAAAATTTAACTATGAGTCACACCAAAAACAAATTATGTTGGATTTATATCTATTTGAATCATTTAAATCACAAATAAGGTCACTCACACCATTAAAACCGTCGAGAAAAATAAAACATGAAAAAAAAGAACCAAAAATGTTGAAATAGTGAAGGATATTGATTGGAAGATCACAAGTAAAAAAATTATAGGTTTTTAAAGTGTTTATTTTTCTAATGAATTTATGGGATAGTGGCATCAATGTTTCAGTTCCATGTGATATTTAATGACATGAAGGGTGGGGTCCTATGTTGTGGTTCTATTTAAAAGATTGTAAAGGATTTATCATTTATTTTTTCTAAACGTTAATAAAGACCCATATTTTTAATCAATAAAAATTGAAATTGATGATAAAACCACTCTTCATGAGTTTCAACTCCTAGAATTAATAGATATAGTATTTTATTAAAACATTCCATGAAAATGTGCTAAATATTGGTTTTGTAAGTACTTTCTATTTTAGCATTGAAAACCCCTATATTTATCAACAATATTTAGAAAGAGCTAATAAAGCATCAGATTTCATGATATAGTAGATGATGGTCTATGAGATCATCCATCCCCCTATGGAGTGGGAGGGACCTCTATTATCCTTCGAGGGAACTCAGTCTCTCTCCTTCTCTCCCTTTTCTAACCCTGGTTTTCTTTCTTGTTTCCCTCTGATCTCGCTTATCCCTAATGTTCCATATTTGTATGATGGATTCCCTAAACTTTCTCTATCATCCTTAGAGTTCAATTATGCCTTGTTTCTTTTAAAATCAATTTCGATAGCATCTTTCAAAAAAATTCATCCATTGGTGGATTTATTTGACCAGTTTTATTAGATATTGGGGACTACAAGAATGATTAACTATGGGTTTTCTCAACAACATGCACATCATGATTCAGTTCTCCTTCAGATAACAACTTGGTCCAGCCCTAGTTTTTTTCCCACCATATATAAATTGGATATTGATTTAAGTTATTCAGGTGGAATTATGATTTACACAATAAATGGATACCTCTACTATGATGATTTGGGTTAGTTTTCCAGACTACCCTTTTACTTTTCAGAATCCTTAAATTATTTAAATGTTTGATAATTTGGTTGGTAGATATTTATGTTCTAGTAGTATATCTAGAACAATTTTTTTCCCAATTTATCCATGAAATTTCATTTAAGTTGATGTTTTATGTATCCCAGTAGAGAATGATTGTATTTTAGTTGGGGTAGAGTTCTGCTACAAGAAACATTTTTATTTTGAGTCATGGATTGATTTTTTCTCATAAATCAAGAAAATTTTTCACTTGATGAGAATGTGTAGGAATGGTTGGATGAATCAATACCATAATATGAATTCAAGATTTTGATGTAGTTATAAGGGTGTGGTGTCCATTTATGGTGAATGTATAATGAAACATGTTCAAATTGGTGTCTTATTGACCGAATTAGTAATTCAGTGGTAGTTCACCTTGGATCACTTAAGGGTGGGGAGTTGAATGGGCCATAACTGTCTGATGGTCTCACATCCAAATAGTTAAATCTAAAAAGAACAAAAAATGATTTCATCAAACAGAAGGCGGCACACCTATTAATCCTTACTTTGAGAGTAGTAGACAAATATAGAGATTAAGATGTTATTTTCAGGGGGTGTATGCAACAGGGACCATAGAAATTAAAATAAATGTAGATAAGAAGGCATCCAATGATAAGGAGGTGAGAATTATTGATGAAGATAAACACACAAAGGTGTTATAGGTGGTGTTTGAGGAAGATGTAATGGTTTGTATAACTAGTGGAGGAAGTTGGGGCTGGCTGAATGTACAAGCACAGTGAGGTCGAGAGGGACTATCTTGACTAATAATATTAGTAATCTATTTAAATATCTAGATATTGAATGTCTGGTTTAGGTATAAGGGGATGAAATACAATGAGGAAGGGGCATAGAAACCCCAATACAAGTAGAGAAATTCACTAATGGTCATAGCCTTTATGGGACATGTTAGGAGGAAGATATATCGAGCCATGTTTCATTGGATAGTGTTGATGGAGTAAATGTAAGAATCCTATATAGCCCAAGGATGAGGAAGGGATAAAAATGAAAAGGGATTTAAGAATATGAACTATATTAAAGCGAAATAGGTCTAAAGGATGTAAGGAATACCCTAAATTACTTAAAAAAATGGGAAAATAAGTCATCCAAAATGAATAAGTCGATGGATATTGAGACCATGTCGCATGGCTAAGAAAGGTGGAACTGTTCAAATCATTATAGTGAAAATTTGATAATATAGTGTTATGAGGCCGAGGAACAAGAACATGGTGATGCTATAATGAAAGATATAATTTAAGAATAGGAGGTACTTAATAGTAAGGTGAGGAAGCAGATACTGAGGATAGGGAAAATGGGGAGGCATGGGCACTTATTGTTCATTTCAATGAAGAAATGTTAGAGGAGGAATTTGAGATCAATGCTATAGAGGAGGAGGTCCATATGATGAATAATAGGATGATTCAAGTGGACACTAATAAAGAATAGTGTGTGTGGATCAATAATAAATATTTTATTTTGATAAGTGGATTCAAAAAAAGGATGATTAGTTTGGAAGTGTTTATCAAAACTTTGGGCAAGAAGGCCTACAGTTTTGTAGACCTCATTAAGGATTACCCAGACATGAAGTCTACTACTCTTCAATGGAGGTTATACAGAGGTAAGGTTTCTAATAGACTTAAACTCAATTTCAATGATTTGATGATTTCTTAGGGTGTATGTTGATTACATGTTCATAACATGAAAGGTTTCCCACTTTTTCTATAAAAGTGTTTTTCATAATAAAAAGTTAACTTTCAGTTAGCTCATAAAGAGTATATAAAATAAATTATAAAATATTAAATGAATATATATTAAAATTGAATAAATAATAAAAAAATGTAAAAAATAATTAACATTATTAATGAATAGATAATATTAAATGCATGAATATAATAAATGAATGTAATCTAATAAAGAAAAAATATTAGAATTCAAAACTATTAAAGAAATGAATGAGTTTTATTAATTATATAAATTATTAAAAAATGAAAATGAATATATATTAAGTTGAAATGAATACATATTAAATATGAACTTTACAACCATATTAGAAACCATAAATGCTAATGAATAAATATGTTTAAATAAATATTAAAATTTAATAATTTACAATAATATTAAAAGAATAAATATTAAAACCAGATAAATTATAAAGAAAAGTTAAAAATAAGAAACATTAGCAGTAAATAAATAATTATAAATAATTTTAATTGAATGAATGTTAAAAAAGAGTGAAGTTCAATAATTAAAAAATCATTAGATTGGAAAAATATTAAAAAAAGAACTAGTATTATTAATTATTTAAATTATTAAAAAGAATTAAAAATAAATTAATAATAAAATAAAAATGAATAAATATTAATTATATAAATTATAACCATATTAAAATCATTTAATATTCATGAATAAACATATATAAATAAATATTAATAATGGATAAAATTAAAAAAAAATTTACAATGAAACGTTGAATATGAATATATTAAAAAAATTAAAAAAAATTATGATTATTATCGATTAGATAATATTTAGAATTAATAAATTCCAAAAAAAATATTTAAAACTAATAAATAGTAATTTTTATAATAATATAAAAAATATATAATATTTAATAATTAATGAAAATATATATTTTTAGATAATATAATATTTTACTAAATATTATTGTAAAATAAATATTAAAAATTGAATAAATTAAAGAAATATTATTTGTGTGTATATTACATACCAAAATGAATTAAATACATATGTGCATGTTTGAAATTAATGTAACACATATTTCATATATGTTAAATTGAAAAAAAAACACATTTAATTAAATGTATGTTACTTGATAAAATTTGTTTATATTTTTTATTAATAATAATTGTTAATTATAAAGATTTTTTTACTAAGTATATGACTTATTTAATTTAAATATATATATATTTTATTATATAAATCATATATAAAAAAATATTATATATATAAATTGATATATATATATATATATATTCAGTATTAAAAATTTTAAATATATTAATAAACAATTATTTATAAAGAATGTAAATATTAATATATTAAAAAATATTAAATAAAAAATGTTTAAAATAAATAAATTATAAAAAAAGTAAAAAAAATAAACATTATTGCTGAAAAAGAACACAACTTTTCTTTATGAATAATAATATAGAGTGAATATTCAATAGGTATAAAAAGATCTTTTTTATTTCTAAAAAATCATGCAACCTATATCAACTCTGTATTTTTATTATCTGAAAAAAACCCCATAACAAAACAGGACCATGGGAAAGTCCAAAACAAAATAAAAACCTAAGGAGACTGAAAATAATGGAGACTTAGTTGATCTCATCTAATCAGTTCAATCCCCTTTGTTTTCAGTTGAAGAATACTGGAAAAATAGGTAATGTTCCTCCCTCGGTCTGCCACCACCATGAAAGCAAGATGATCTGCTACTTTATTTCCCTCATGCCACGTATGAACAACCTGAGTGTTTTTTTATTCTACCCTTATATTTCATGATTATATATGCAATAGAACAAGGAGTGGGTATAAAATCATGCATAGAATCATGAATAATTCTGGAGTTAGTTTCAATTTTCTCAAGAATAAAGCTTTTCTGGCCACACAATTTAAGTCCAGTGAACATCGCATTACCCTCTTCCTGAATTGAGTTCCCCTTACCATAATAAGTAGTGAAAGAAAGAAGAAAACTCACTTTATAAACCTAGACCACCCCTCCACCATGCACAATCACCAAAATACAAGAACCATCAAAATTAAGTTTGTAACCCAATTTCAGAGGAGACAAACACACCCAATTTCCTCTTAAAACAGAACTATGTTGTATTAAAGGCACACTCACCAATATGTTTCTCAGAGAGGGGGAATGAATCCATTCATTGTAACCACTGAAAAAATAAAATAGGAGGCACTTGGTTTTTATGACAATAGATCTTCTTATAGAAACAAGACCTTCAAATCTGGCTTTATTTCTATCTTGCCAGATACACCAGCAACCCACATTTAGAACCAGCACCCTAGACATTTTTTCTAGACTTCCACCATTCAGATCATAGAACCATATTTCTAGGAAAGGAGCACCGAGTATATTTGTAGAAAAAAAAGACTAGTAAACTCTCCAAAACAAGACTAGACATTCATATCCCATTCTCCTTCAAAAAAGATATGGTCAGCATCCTCCTCCTTATGATTTGTGCCGCAATGAAATTTATAGACCATATTAATACCCATCCTTGCCACATTATCATATGTAGGTATGGACGGATTTCTAATCCTCCATATTAGAAAACTGAATTTAGAAGGAATTTTGTTGCACCATAACACATTATTCCATGTGTCTTGTTGCTCCTGTGAATGAATGATCGTACGGAAGTCTTTTGAAGAAAACAAACCTGAATTTGAAGTAGTGAAAACACATCTGTCCATATCCAAATTTAACTCAATACTATCAAACACCTCCTTTTGACCTTTATTTAAAACAACATTAGTGAAACTCGGATGCATACTTGCCTCTCTAGAAGAAATAGAAGGCCCTAGACAGTTCGGAAAACCAATACTAGAACCTTCCCAATTTTGATTCCAAAAAGAAATATCCCCTTTCCCAATAATCCACATTGAGTGATGCTAAATGATAGGAATAATTTTATAGATCAATCACCAAAAATGAGAATAAGCATTACTATCTTCCAAATAACCCCTTCCTTGAAAAGACATAATTTTTACACAAAGAGTATGTTCCTCCACTACCTCTCATGCAAGTTTTGCATGAATGCAATGTACAACATCTGTAATATTCCTGACATTAATTCCACCCTCTTAAATAGGTCTTTCCAATCTATCCCATGAATTTCAGTTTCGTTTCCCCTCAAAAAGAGTATCCCATATGAAATCAGCAAATATTTTGTCAATATTATTTAGAATCCCCTTAGGCACTTTGATGGGTGAAAGAATATGAATAGGCATATCCAATAAAACACTATTGATTAAAGGAATCCTTCCACCAAAGGATAGATAACGGTTTTTTCAATTAAGAACACGGTTAATAATTTTTTTCAAAATGCCATCAAAATCTTTGATTCTAATACGGCGAGGAGAAATAAGAGACCCAAGATAAAAACCTTATCCCTACAATAAAAAAATGTTTTTGGTAATGGTACATAAAAATAAAAAAAATTAATATAATCTATATATGATAAATTTTATTATAAATTACTATGTATGTCAATGGTTCTATCAGTTATCCTATTAATTTTATTATTAAGTTTTGTATTGTTAATTTTATATTTGTTACATTTATTATATATACCGTTAATTAATGATTATATTATGAATTATTAATTAAATCATTAATTAATAATCTAAATAAAGTATATTTTTAATTACATAATATGATAATGATATTATTTGTTACTAAATAATTTAATTACCTAAAATGTTGTTAAAAATTATATCATTAAACAAAATAAACATTTTAAAATTGGAAACATGAAATTTGATAATATCAGGCACATTATGTGTCAGATTTATGAGCGGTCAATTATTATATGTCATTAATTATTTATGAATCATTTTCCTAGTGTTTGAAAATAATATGATCTCATTTACTCTATTTTGATAATGTAACACATGTTTTAAACATAAATTAATCTTTTATATTGAAAACACTCAGTTGGAGTCATACCGATGATATAATATGTTGAATTGTTGTGTAGTTGATTCCTACATGTGAAAAATGAATTATGGACCATATTGATAAATTCTTAAAATAATTGGAGATCATTTACTCTATTTTGATATTCTGATGCTGATTTTAAACTAAAATAAAACATTTTTATTTAAAACATAAACTTTGAGTCACACCGACAACAACATGCATCGAATTGACAAGAGTTTGATTCTTATACATCAAGAATTAATTATGGATCATCATCCTAATGTTTGAAAAAAATCTATTTTTTTATTGGTTTTGGCTATGTGATGTATGTTTTAAAGTAAAATTACACTTTTAAATTGAAAACAAACACATTGAGTCATACAAACCACATTTTCTGTCAAATTAACATCTGATCATTTACTATAATCAAAAATAAATTGTGGATCATTTTAATGATGTTAAAAAATATTCAATGATTTTTTTCATGATTTTGGATATGTGACACACATTTTAATCTAAAATGCCACTTTTTTATTTAAATCACTAAATTAGAGTCGTGATGGACACATCGTGTGTCATATGACTTATAGTTGATTCTAACAGGACATGTATGAATAATGGATTTTTTTCTTAATGTTTAAAATTAATCAAAGGCCATTTTATAAATTTTGGCTATGTGATGCATGTTTTAAACTAGAATTACACATTATATTGAAAACATGCATGTTGAGTCATAAAGACCATATCACAAGTTTGTTTGATATGTTTTCCATTACTATATGTAATGGGTCTCCCTCTACCCAATCAAAGAGGTCTTTTCATTGCTTTAATAATAAATGAGGCTTCGGCCCCAACTTTCAAAAAAACTAAAATGACACTTTTATATTGGAAAAACACAATTTGAATCATATTAAGAACACCATGTTTCAAATTGATTGGTGGTTAATTCTAACTCATTAAAAATGAATTATGGATCTTTTTCTGAAATCTTCAAAACAATCCAATCTCATTTTCTTAGTTTAGACAATGTGACATGCATTTAAAGCAAAAATGACTCTTTCATATTGAATACATTCTCTTTGAGAAATACTAGCTAAATCGTTTATTTGGATGATGTGTGTTCAATTTACAAACCTTAAAAATGAATTTTGGATCATTGTACTAAATTTTTAATAAAATCATAGCTCATTTTTCGGTTTTTTATATGTGACAAGTGTTCTAAACTAAAGTGAAAGTTTTATATTGAAAAAATGTACTTTGAGTCATATCGGCTACATCATGTATTAGATTGAAAGGAGATTGATTCATAAATGTATCCAATGAAATATGGATGTTTGTTCTAATGTTTAAAAATAATCTGAGAACATTTTCTCAATTTTGTCTATGTGATGTGTATTTTAAACTAAAATTACACTTATATATTGAAAATAGACACTAAGAGTCAAACCAACTAGATCATGATTTAGGTTGACATGAATAAAATTGATATATTTAATAGATGAATTATGGATCATTTTAAGAATGTTATAAAACAAACATAGATTGCTTTATCTATTTTAGATATGTTACGCATGCTTTTAACTAAAATATCTATTTTATATCGAAAATGCACACATTGAGTCATACCAACTACATTATGCGTTGGATTGATGTGCGGTCAATTCCTACACAAAAAAATTAATTATCTATCATTTTACTAATTTTTGAAAATAATTTGTGCTTTTTTTCTTTGTTTTCATA
Organism: Viscum album; assembly: GCA_963277665.1. Lineage (NCBI taxonomy): Eukaryota > Viridiplantae > Streptophyta > Magnoliopsida > Santalales > Viscaceae > Viscum > Viscum album. The sequence continues at coordinate 351,725,096 of OY728158.1, read as the reverse complement.
GAGTGATGCGTGTTTTAAAAAAACAGACACATTTCTATTGAAAACACATACTTAGAGTCATACATAAAAAATTGTTTATTATATTAATATATGATCCATTGTTGTATGAAAAAAATGAATTAAGGATAATTTTCCTAATGTTTTAAGATAATATTATATTTTTTATATTGTTTTGTCTCTATGATAAAAGTCTTACACTAAAATAACACTTAAAAACACGCACTTTGTGTAATGACGGACACAACGTGTGTCAGAATTATGTGCAGTTAATTATTAAATGTCTCAAATGAATTATGGATCATTTACAAAAGGTTTAAAAATCATTAGAGGGTTTTTTCTTAGTTTTGTCTATGTGATGTGAGATCTAAAATAAAATGACACTTTTATATTGAAAACGCGTAATTTTAGTCATACCATCCACATCGTGTGTTGTCTTAACATACAGTCAATTGGTATATAAAAAACATGAAATATGTATTGTAATAATATGGTTTGAAAACAATTCGTGATTTTTTCAATGGTTTTGGTTAAGTGAATCCTATTTTAAACTAAAATTACACTTTTATATTGAAAACATGCACATTAAGTTATACTAGAAACATCATGTGTTGGATGGAAACTAAGTTGATTCATACACAAAAAAAATGAATTATAGATAATTTTCTTGAATTATCAAGAAAATATAATATTGTATTATAATTTATTTCTATGATGTGTGTTTTTTAAACTAAAATACCACTTTTAATGAGAAAAAATATGAACTTTGAGTCATACCATCCACAACCTGTGTCAGATTGATGTTCGGTCGATTCGAATATGTCAATAATGAATTATGGATAATTTTATTAATGTTTGAAAAAATATGAGATAATTAACAATTTTTTTATTGTATGATGTGTGTGTTAATATAAATGACACTTATATATTGAAAACATGCACATGGAATCATTCAGGTCACATCGTGTGTCAGATGGACCTCGGTCTATTCATATATCAAACATTAATTATAGATTATTTTCCTAATATTTTTCTATAGTTTGATCTCATTTAATTGGTTTTGGAAATGTGATGTTTTCGGAGTAAAATGATACCTTTAATGTGAAGATGTGAATATTCATTCATAATGGACACATTGTGTGTCGGGTTGATTATCCGTTGATTCATACACATCCCACATGAATTATCGATCATTTTCCTAAAGATTAAAAACATGATAAGCTTGTTTTCATTGTATTGATAATGTGATTTTCATTTTAAACTAAAATGAAAAAGTTATATTGAAAACGATCACTTTATTCAAACCAACCACGTCATGTGTTAGATTTATGTGCATTAAATTCCTACTTTTCAAAAATTAATTATTGATTTTTTTCTAGAATTTTGAAAACAATATGACCTCATTTGTTTAGTTTTGAAAATGTGACAATCATTTTAAACTAAAATGACACTTTTATATTAAAAATAGGATCTTTGAATCATTATAGAAAAATAGTATGTAAGATTGATACATGATCTATTCCTAAAAATAATAAATAAATTATTAAATAATTTACCTAATTGTTGTAAACAATACACGTTTTTTTATATGTGTTGAAAATGTGACATTTTTTAACTAAAATACCTTACAGAGATCAATTGTCCACACCAAATTTTCAACTACTAACTCTAATTCAGCTTCCTTCAAATATAATTCCATGATTCTACTTTGAGAATAGGATTAGAATATCATATATAAATCACTATTAGTATTTACAATATCATTCATTGGAATATCTTTGATTGAATAAAATGTGAATTTGTAGGTATTCATCTTTCATTTTCATCATGGTTGTGGAAGTGATTATGATAGAGTTGAGACACTTTTTACATACTCATAAAAATACAGCAAGACACATAATAAAAAGGATAATTATATAATCATGGAAGTACCTTCCCTATAATTTGGTAATATGACTTCAGTTTTTTTGGTAAAAGAATCCATTACCCATTTACCTCTAGGTATTATCTTTACTACAACCTCATTATACAATCTATCATGCGAAAAAGTATCTTCATACATGTTACTTGCTCAACAAAAATTGTATATTGTAACCATCCATGATACATATCTTTTATAAATCACCTGAATCATTCTACCTTTGAAGCTTAATCACTAAATATTTTTTCAGTTTCAACAAACTTAAACTAACACTGAATATGAGAACATTAGTGAAAAGTTGAAAAGTGATTCATGGGAAATTGGGGAATGATAATATACCCTATAGAATCATTTTAAAATTACAGTAAAATGGTATGACTTCAATTATCACATGAGATTCCAGTTTAGTAAATATATTATACATGTTGAATTCATGTCAAACTGAATCTATAGATGCAAGTGGATTTGGATGTATTTGAAATTATTTTCCATCGTGTTGGGGCATATTATAAAGATACTTTTTCTATTTCTCCTAGATATAAGACCCTCAATCAAAACTTTCATACTATTTTCATTGGGTAGATGAACCATATGTGTGGGGAAATCATCAACTATATAGCCTCACTCAAGAGTGGAAAAATATCTATGGTGGGGTAGAAATTTCATTGGAATGATGGGAGGGTCAAATAATAAAAAATATGTTTGTATGATAATTAAAAATGTATATTTAGAATATATAACTAAAATATTTCCAATATTATATGAATTTTATTTTAGGGAATTTAATTTCTATGTATTATGACATTGATGCTTCAAATCCAAAATATATCTCAAAGGTTATAGAATATACAAGAATACATACTGTTGGTCGGAGTGGTTTACTCAAGAGGGGGGTGAATTGAGTACCAATTAAAATTTCTGTATTTAAAAACAGAAATTTTAATTGGTACTCAATTCACCCCCCTCTTGAGTAAACCACTCCGACCAACACTTGGTATCAGAGGATTGAAAATACTTTCTAAAAGTACTCTGCTTTTGAACTGTGATTTTAGTTGTATTTTAAGGTTCTTAAAATTTCTGTTATATCTAAATTTTTATCTCTTTAAAATTTTCTCATCATGGACAATAGACTTGAGGGTGCTGCTACTAACCGGACACCTTTCTTCAATGGAACTAATTATGCTCAGTGGAAACTGAAAATGAAAATTCATCTAGAAAGCATAGGTTTTGATATTTGGACTGCTATAGAATCAGAATATAAAATTCCCACTACTGCTAGATCTACTTGGGATGAACCTATAAAGACTGCTTACAATAACAACTATAAAGCTATGAATGCCTTGTACTGTGCTCTAGAAGATGAAGAGTTTAATAGAATTTCTGCTTATAAAACTGCATATGAAATTTGGGATACCTTAGCTGTTTCTCATGAAGGAACAACGAATGTTAAAGAAATGAGATTGAACACTTATACTATCAAGTATCATACTTTTAAAATGAAGCCTGACGAACCCATTTCTGACATGTATCTCAGGTTCAATGAAATTGTGAATACAATGATCTCGCTGGGAAATGATGTCTCATCGAAGGAACAAATTATGAGAATTTTGAGATTTCTACCTGATAGATGGAGAGGCACATCTGTCTCAATCAGAGAATCATGTGACATTGCTGCTCTACCTGTCAAGGAACTGATTGGCAAGCTGATGATGTATGAAGAAGAGCTTAATGTAAATAAAGAGGAAGAAAGTGAACCTGCAAGAAAGTCTGTCGCTTTCAAATCCTCAACTTCAAAGAATAAGGACAAAGAAAAGCTTCAAGCTGTAGTTGAATGTTCAAGCTGTGAAGACAGTGAAAGTGATTCTGACAGTGATGCTGAGATGGCTCACATTGCTAGAAGATTTAAGAAATTTTATAGGAAAAAGAAGTTCTTCAGAAAAACAAACTATAAGGGTAAGTATGATCACCAAGTTAAATGGAAAAAGGATTGGAAGAAGAATGACAAATCAGATGATGTTGTCCGCTATGAGTGCAAGAGAAAAGGACACATTAAAGCCGACTGTCCAAAGCTGAAGTATAAAAATAAATATGAATATAAGGACAATAAGTTTAAGAAAGCCATGAAGTCTACTTGGAGTTCTTCTGAGGATAGCTCTACTGAATCTGAAAGCTCTGAAACTGAACACAAAAATAAGGCAAACATGTGCTTTATGACAAACACTTCTGAGGTAACTACTGAAACTCCTGCTTTAAATTATTATTACTCTGGAGATAATGCAGAATCTGACTCTGATTCTGGAACAATGTCTAAAACTGAATTGTTTGAGTACTGTGACATGCTGTAAGAGACATGTAATGAACTTAAGGATAAATACAAGTCATTAAAGAAACAGCATGCTCTCACCACTACAATTAACACCGAACTCACTATTGAAAAAGAGAAGAATGCTCAACTGTTAAAAGAAAACACTGAACTGAAACTATCTAATGAGCAACTCAAGAAAGACTTAGAGAAATTCACCAATGGAAAAAATACACTAACACAGATGCTAGGAAAGCAAATAGCACCTAAATATACTACTGGTATAGGATACCAACCTGGACAAAGGAAAATTGCCAAAACTAGATTCATTTCTAAATCTGGACAGAATGAAGGTAATTCTGGAACTTCATATGCTTCAACCAGTTATATACATAGCTATGGATCTAATAAAGTTTATCTTTAAAAGCATATCAATTCTACAAATTATATGAGACCCATTAGACAAATATGGGTACCTAAAGTGTTATTGGCTAACCTATCTGGACCCAAGAAAATATGGGTACCAAAATCATCTCCCATCTAAATCTGTTTTGTAGGAGACCTGCTTGAAGAGCTGTCACAAGAAGATATGGTATTTAGACAGTCGGTGCTCAAGGCACATGACTGGAGATTATTCTTGTTTCAAGAGTTTAATAAAAGTTGATGGAGGCTTCGTCACCTTTGGTGATAACTCTAAAGGAAAAATCATCGGCCTAGTCCAGATTGGTAACACTGATTCAATTTTGATTTCTAAAGTTTTATTAGTTGATGGCCTTAAATACAATTTATTAAGTATTTCTCAGTTATGTGATGATGGTTTTCATGTTAAATTTGAAAATGATTTTTGCAAAGTTTTTAATTCTAAGAATGTTTTGGTATTTTCTGCCTTAAGAAATGAAAATGTTTATGCTGTTAATCTGAATTCTTTAGCTAAGCAGAATATTACTTGTTTGAATGCTTTTCATAAAGAATCTTGGATATGGCACATAAGATTGGGACATTGCAACATTCACTCACTTAGAAAACTCTCTAGAAAAAATCTAGTTAGAGACCTACCCAAATTAGAATTCCCAAATAATAAAGTGTGTAACCCCTGTCAAAAGGGAAAACAACACAAAGTTTCTTTTAAATCAAAGAAAGAAGTTTCGACTTCTCAACCACTTGAATTGGTTCACATGGATTTGTTTGTACCATCAAGAGTTTCTAGTTTAAATGGGAAGCACTATGTTTATGTTCTTGTAGATGACTTTTCTAGATATACTTGGGTATATTTTCTAGCTCACAAAAGTGAAGCTTGTTCTTACTTTATTAAATACTCCAAATCTGTAGAGAACCTTAGTGGACTTAAGATTAAAACCTTGAGGAGTGATCATGGCCGTGAGTTTGAAAATCAAGATTTTGAATCTTATTGCTCACACAATGGCTATACTCATAACTTTTCTGCCCCTAGAACACCCCAACAGAATGGTGTAGTAGAAAGAAGAAACTGAACCCTTCAAGAAATTGCTAGAACCATGCTCAATGAATACGATCTGCCTATTTATTTTTGGGCTGAAGCTGTAAATACAGCTTGTTATGTCATTAATAGAGTCTTAATTAGACTTGTTCTTAAGAAAACCCCTTATGAATTGTGGAACAACAGAAAGCCTAAGGTTAATTACTTTAAAGTTTTTGGTTGCAAAGTATTTATTCTGAATACTAAAGATAATCTAGATAAGTTTGCTTCCAAAAGTGATGAAGGAATTTTTCTGGGTTACTCTATTTCAAGTAAAGCCTATAGAGTATTCAATAAGAGAACTAAATGTGTGGAAGAATCTGTTCACATCAAGTTTGATGAAACTGATCCACATGAGCCTAAAACCTCTCTTGAAAATATTGAAGAAGACTTATCTGTTCTGGACATTAATGATAAATCTAAAGAACCTGTTATCAAAACATCCAGTTCTGGACTTTTTCCAGAATCTGCTACTGTTGAACCCGAACCTATAGATGAACCTGAAATTTCTAGTCCAACCTTTACCAGATCAACGAGGATTCTAAAGAATCATCCTTTAGAAGTTGTTGTTGGTAATCTTGATAGAGGAACACAAACTAGAGCTTCTCTAAGAAACCAGGTTGAACATCAAGCTTTTCTTTCACAGCTAGAACCCAAAAATATCAATGATGCTATCAATGATGAATTCTGGGTAATAGCTATGCAGGAAGAATTAAATCAGTTTGAAAGAAACAAAGTCTGGGAATTAGTTGACAGACCTAAGGACACTTTGACAATAGCCACAAAATGGGTTTTTAGAAATAAAGTAGATGAATCTGGAAATATAGTTAGAAACAAAGCTAGACTAGTTGCACAAGGATATAGTAAAGAAGAAGGTATAGACTATGAGGAAACTTTTGCACCTGTAGCTAGACTAGAAGCCATTAGGATCTTACTTGCATATGCTGCACATCTGGATTTCAAGTTATATCAAATGGATGTGAAAAGTGCATTTCTAAATGGTTTTATAATTGAAGATGTTTTTTATAGAACAACCACCTGGATTTACTAACCCCCATTTTCCAAATCAAGTTTTTAAACTTTCTAAATCTTTGTATGGTTTAAAACAAGCTCCAAGAGCTTGGTATGATAGACTTAGCAATTTCCTTATTTCAAAAGGTTTTACTAAAGGGATTGTTGATCCAACTCTTTTCATTAAAAGAATTTCTAAAGATGTTTTAGTTGTACAAATATATGTTGATGATATTATTTTAGGATCTTCTAAACACTCTTTATGTACTGATTTCTCAAAAAGTATGCAAAATGAATTTGAAATGAGCTTAATGGGAGAACTTAAGTACTTTCTTGGATTTCAAGTATTTTAAAATGAAAATGGTATTATTTTGAATCAAAGTAAATATACAAAGGATCGTTTAAAACGTTTTGGTCTGGATAGTATCAAGGAAAGTGAAACTCCTATGAGTACTACCTGTAAATTGGATGCAGATGAAAGTGGGAAACCAGTTGATCAAACAAATTACAGAGGTATGATTGGTAGTTTACTTTATCTTACTACTAGTCGACCTGATATTATGTTTAGTGTGTGTATGTGTGCTAGATTTCAAGATAATCCAAAAGAATATCATTTGCTTGCTGTTAAAAGAATTTTTAAATATCTCAAACACACGGTTAACTTAGGTTTGTTTTACCCAAAAGGACAATCCTTTGAGTTAATGAGTTATTCAGATGCTGACTTTGCTGGTTGTAAGTTAGATAGAAAAAGCACACCAGGAACATGTCATTTGCTTGGAAAATCCTTAGTTTCTTGGTGTAGTAAGAAACAGAACTCAGTTGCATTATCTACTACTGAAGCAGAATATATAGCTGCTGGTAGTTGCTGTAAACAAATTCTGTGGATGAAACACACTCTTTTGGAATATGGATATGTTTTTAAACATGTTTCAATCAACTGTGATAACACCAGTGCAATAAACATCTCTAAGAATCCTCTATCTCACTCTAGAACCAAACACATAGATGTAAGACACCATTTCCTAAGAGATCACTATAAAAAAGGTGATATTTCTCTTGAATTTATTGGCACTGAACATCAATTGGCTGATATTTTCACTAAACCTTTAAGTTCAGATAGGCTAAGTTACATAAGACACGAATTGGGAATGTTTAATCACAACCGGTGTGAAAATCCTCACTGATATGGAAATTCTCACCGATGTTAAAAATTCTCACCGATGTGAAATTCTCACCGATGTTGAAAATTCTCACCGATGTGAAATTCTCACCGATGTTGAAAATTCTCACCGATGTGAAATTCTCACCGATGTTGAAAATTCTCACCGATGTGAAATTCTCACCGATGTTGAAAATTCTCACCGATGTGAAATTCTCACCGATGTTGAAAATTCTCACCGATGTGAAATTCTCACCGATGTGAAAATTCTCACCGATTTGTTTTTCTCACCGATGATTAACTCACACCGATGCAATGTTTTCTAAAACATCTGTCTGCCGCCAAGAATGTGAATCGTTTTATTTTATTTTATTTCACACTATTTTAGTCGTTTATTTGGAATACATAAATGATAAAAACTAAGTCTAAGCCACTTCCTACCTCACCGAGCTCAAAACCTCTCACCTTCGAACCTTTGCTCCCAAATCGACCAAGAACCCTAAATCCCTGATGGAAAAAACTAAGATTCCTATCGTCAGAGATGAAAGTGGAGAACCAAATGCTAAGAAGTAGAAGACACATCATAAATCCAGTGTTAGTGAAGTCAGAACTAGATCGGGAAAGCGACCAGTGAATCCTCACTTGCAGAATAGAGACATAGTAATCGAGAAGGAACTGTGCGTGGAATGGCTACTGCCTAGAAAATCGTTAGTACTTGAGATTCTAGAGGACCAGAAATGGGTGGATTGTTTCTCGAATAACAATGGCCCATACTACCCGAAGTTGGTAAAACAGTTCTACGAGTTTGTAACCTTCGAGAAGGCTGAAAATGAGAATCGGGTAAGCTCGTTTTTAAATGGAAAAGAGATGTCTTTTTCTTCAGTAGAGTGGGCTGAGAGTTTGAAAGTACCACATGAAGGTGTCTCTGGGTATGTATCAAGAGCAATGCCACCTATCAGTGATATCTTTGATTATGAAACCGCCTTACAAGAGCTGACTGGTAATGGGACTCAAAGGCAAGTGGTTGCTGCTAAAATGGATGGAGAGAATCGACTGCTTTTCAAGTTTGTTCAGCATGTGTTGATACCGAGGCGAGGAGATTTTGCAAATCTGAGATATCAAGATATCTATCTTCTTCATTTGCTAAGACATGGTGTAAAAATCAATCTGTGCAGATTGTTAATGCTTCAAATGGAAGACATGATTAGACCAAAGTCAAAGACTAATGCTTTGTTCTTTGCCAAGCTAATTTCAGTAATGATAAAAGTGAAAGGAATATCTAAGTCTCAGGATGAGACAGTTGTAGTCAAGAACAATTTATGCATCACCTCAACTGTATGTAAGTACATGAAAATTAACTGGAACCCATGGAAGGGAGAATGGGTCAGTGATGATCAGAAGATATATGATAGGTTTAATCCTGTGGATCATCCCTCAAGACCAAAGGTTATGAGAGATCCAAGTCTGAGACCTGATGAAGAGGAACCTGTTTATAGTAGTGAAATAGAAGAAGAAATAGAAGAAGAAGAAGAAGAAGAAACTCCCATGGATGTTGGAGGAGATCCAGACTTGCCCCCAAGTCCTGTTGCAGAATTGGTTTATTCTAGGAAAGGAAAGGTAGAGGAAATTTTGCCTACTCATGAGGAAGACCAGTCCGTGCCTCACCAAGAAGAAGAGGAAAAGGATAATGTATCTGAATCGCCTGCTTCTGGTAGTTTAAGTATGAGTCCTTTGATTAGAAGCTCAGCTATGACGACTGCTGAAGTAGAAAGAGATACAGAAGAAGATGTACCTGTATCAGAAGATCTTCTAGATGCTGCACCGATGGAACTTGTAGTAGAATATTCTGATGAAGAGAATCCAACACTGAATGCTGTTGTGATACATGAGAATGCACCCATTGAGGGGGAGCATCAATCTGTTCTTGGAAATGTTACAGTAGCTGTTGAGCTTGGAGACTGGGTAGAAGACCCAGGGTTTATAGTCTGTGGATTAGATTATCCAGATTCAGATAATGAGATGACTGTGAATAGACCAAAGACCAATTATGATCTTGCTTCTGAGTTGTTGCCAGATGATGTAGTCAGATTTCTTGATCTGAATAAGCTGAAAGAGGACCTCAAATCCAGTTTTGTGGAAGAAGTAAAGTTAATGGAAACTTCCCTTGCATCCTCAATTAATTCAATAATGACTGATTCTGTAGCCAGTTTGGCCTCAGCAAAGGGATCTGCTGCAGTTGTTTCAAATGATTGTGTCTCTAAATCTGATCTTGAATCCATGAAGAATGAGCTGAAAGAATCATTCAGTGTATCAGTTGCTGAGATGAAGCAAAGCTTTTATAAAGAAATGAAAATGTTAGAGAGATCCTTCAAGCTATCTCTGGCCTGTAATTTATCTTCTTTTATGTCTGAGCTTATGGAAGAAGTGAAAGAGTGCCAGACTCAGTCTTCTAGAATCGAAGCATATCTTGAAGCTCTCAAGACATCAGTTGTTTCTTTGGATTCTTATATGAGCTCCAAGTCTCAAGCTGACAAGGACCTAGCTTATGTGAAGAGTGCAGTAAGCCAGTTTGTCTCAGTGTTTGAAAGTTTCAAAACCTCAGTGAAGGATCATGTTCAATTACAAGACTCTCAAGTTCAAAGCCTAATCAGTGGTTTGTCTAAGAGTTTCAAAGAAACTGTTTCCTTCTCTCTTGGCCCTCTCACATCCAAACTATCAGTTGATCTGAATCAAGTTCGAGCAATGTTGAAGGATAAATTTAGTTCTATTTCAACCAGTGGATCTGTGGACTCATCAGAGTTGAGCCGAGTGGTGCTTTCTACAAGAGATTCTGCGAGAGAAATAATGAAGATTGTTCAAGATTATATGAGAGAAGCCTCTGCCTCTCAGGAATCCATAAAGAACAAAGTGGACCACTACTTCACCAGAATTTTCACCAAGCATCTACTCGATCACCACTTCAAGCTGATGTTGGAAAATATGAAGCTACCCCCAGTCACTCAAGCTTTTAGAGAACAATTGAGAAAATTAAGAGAACTGACTCCTGCCTTAGAGAAATTCATGGAGAACAAAGATGATTTCATCTCTGCTATGGAAAGAGGGGGATGAATTATTATGGATTTTAGAAATCTGCTGCTGCCCTTCTTGAATGTTGATGCCAGACCAGTCATCATACCTCCTGCTTTGCCTGCTTCTGCCTCAGCTGCTTCCACAGTCCAGCTGACTCCTGCTCAAGCTATTCGAAGCCTCACGCCAATGATCACCCAAAGATCTTCATCCTACAGGCCTGACTCTGTGTTAGTGGCTCAGCCTCCTTTGATCTTTTCTGGCATTCCAAAACCTTCACCTGAATCCTCACCACCTGAACCTTCTTCTGATCCCAAAGGAAAATCTCACGTGGAAGAGGTGGAATGATCCAGTGGCCAGGATTTTTGATAGGAATTCATTTGTATTCTGTTTTTGTACTTTTTGACTACTCTAATACAGAAGAACTCCTTTTACTTCTCATGTTTTATTTTTCTTCTATATATCTTCATTCCCACTTTTTGATTATCACAAAGGGGGAGAATAAATGGGAGAATAATAAGGGGGAGAAAAACAACAAGCGGGGGAGAACAAACTGAGAGAATGAAAAATATTTTCAATGGAGAAAAATAAGGAATAAGGGGAGACACATTACCCTTTTTTCATTTTTACCTCTGATACCTTATGTCTATTTAGTAACTTATGATTGTTACCTCTGATAACTTATGTCTATATCATACTATTTATATTATCTCTGATGCTGTTTTCAATAAGAAAATTGAATTCAATATTATACTATTAACTATTATATTTTCACTATGTTAAATGCCCATATCATAAATTGTGATTATCAAAAAGGGGGAGATTGTTGACCTCACCTGTTTTGATAATCTCAATCATGTATTCATATGTGTTGAAAATCCCAATTATGTTTTCATTCTCTATGATATTTTTAAGTATCATTGATCTATACTTTAATTCTTTCAAATCTGTGATCAAACCAATAATAATCGTTAAAATAGTCTTTGGAATATGTTAATACTCATTTATCCATGTTCATACAAGTTATAAATTAATTCTAACACAATCGGGTGTGTTCTGCATAAAACAGATAAGTAATCTGCCTATAGCTACTGATAAAGAGCTACCGGTAACCAGTCTACCGATAGACTTAGTCTACCGACAGACAGTCACCGATATACTTAACACAGAGCTACCGATGTACTTATAAATGTAATCTACTGACTTACAGACAGCTACTGATACAAATATAGAGCTACCGGTGTAAGTATAAATATCTACCGATGGAATAAGAGTCACCGATGGACGAAGCTACTGACAGACTCAGAGCTACCAATACATGCATGAAGCTACCGATGCATGGAACTACCGATGCATGGAGCTACCGACGCATGAAGCTACCGACGCATGGAGCTACCGATAAACAAAGTCACCGATACAAGCTTGTACCGACCTACGCATAGAGCCACCGATAGAGTCAAAGCAACTAATGACATTGAGCTACCGATGTTCAAGCTACCGATGTTCAAGCTACCGATGTTCAAGCTACCGATGCTGATTACCTACCGATCACTCGACTCACTGTTTGAATTTCTTTATTTATCTTTATCTAACGGTCATATCATACATTTTAATGATTTGTCAAATATCTGATAAAGGTTGTCGGATGTCAGGAATCCGTACCTCGTACCTGCAGAAAGGAAATCTTTTATGTCCCCTGTTGCACGTGACATAAATACAAGAAGGCTCTGCTGAAGAGGATGTAACAACACACATAGAGACAAGGAAGACATACGACATACTTAAGAAGAGCTCTGTGCATAACAAGAAGAACCAATCAAGAACACAGAGAAGCTCATATACAATCAAGCCCACTCAAGAAGAGTTCTGTGCATACAAAAGAATATCGAAGAGCTTCATCGACTACATTTTTCACTCTGTGAACCTGGAGCATACGACACTCTGTTTCTCAAACAGAAACGAGAAGAGGACTCAAACTCACTTCTGATCGAATCCAAAGGAGTACAGAGCTACACTGAAATCACCAGAACCACTTCTAAACTCTACATCTCTTGTTCGGTGATTTATTACTATACTTTTCGAGTAGTGTGTGTTATCTGCTGTATCTAACACATACACTGTCTCCCGTACTCAAACTGAAGGATTTGTAAATCCTTACCAAACTCTTTCATTCTGTCTTTCCCACGAATAACAGTGGTAGAGGTCGTGTGTGACCTGGACAGCTGGTTGCTGTTGTACTGTTTCCCACGAAGAACAGTGGTAGAGGTCTTGGACCTGGACAGTTGTAAACTGTTGAACCCCGATCCAGGGTGTGGATCATTTTTATATAAACTTTTGAGAGGACTAAGTCTCGGCTTGAGACTGAACCTCTTGGTTACATTGTTGTGCCATCTCTTTCAAAGTTTTATTCCGCTGCTAACCACTTTAAAACCAATATTGTTTTTAAAGTTACTTTGATAATTAAATTAGCAAGTGTTTATGTTAAGTGTATATTAGTATGTTAGTTTCAAAAGATAATCACACACTCCTGTGTTGATTAACTGGGAATTAATCAATCCCTTGAGAATCTAACAGAACCACTACTTTAATATAAATTCACTACAGTTTAATTTATTATTTTATTTGGGGGTCTTTAAGACACTGTTTTTAAATACAGAAATTTTAATTGGTACTCAATTCACCCCCCCTCTTGAGTAAACCACTCCGACCAACACATACATAATAGGTATTCACCTCAACTTGATGTTGAAAATCATTCTAATACCATGTACTCTACCCACTAACCTCTAAAAAAATATTTCTTTTTTTAGTATATAGAATTTTATTTTATCCTAGTAGTAAATATAAAATGTGGAAAAAAACTAATAAAAATATTTTAATTGAAATTTTAATTACCATGGAAAATTATATGTTTCAAGATTTGAGTTTGTTGATTGTACATAAAATATCAAATTATTATCCTTCAAAAAGACCAATTTTTTTCCTTCAACTATAACTCTGTTGTCAAACCATTTTTAGTTAAAAATAATAACTTGAAATGTTGTATTATATAGCTCATATATTTGTTCAATTATGTTGAAGTATTCTATCTTCACATAAATTGGATTTCTATCCTTGGAACTAAATACATGTATCACTTCCACTATAAGCCTAATGCATCTATTTCACATCACACTATGTTCATCATGTTCCTTCATATTGAAAGTATAACCTTTAATTATAAAACTAGTGTAAGAAATAACATTTATATTTTTTTCCCTGGATACCCAATGATTTTTTTAGTAATAGAATTGGGATTTATAGATAATTTCTTATAAATATGATCTTGGAACCATCTTATAAACTATTGATTTTTGGTAATTGATAGCCATATTTCATTCTTAATGGATTAAAATGTCTAAGAATTACTATATGGGATTCATCATATGGAGGAAACTCTAAACTACTATTTAAAATGTAATGGTGAGTCTGGTCATGCTCTATAATGGTAATTATAACAACACCTATTCCATAAATTCCTTCTCCCATAAGGATTTCACTATGATAAGATGTTGGGAGACCAATTCTACCAACATCTAGAATGTAATCTGTATAGAAGTCAATAGATTAATAAACAATAAATAACTCTTCAATAAAACCTTGTAAATAATTTCAATTCATGATGTGACCCATCAAAATAAACATATATCATTCAGTGGGATACAACCATCAATAATGTTCATGACCACATAGTTGAATCTATCTAACCTAGTGAACCATTTGGTGGAAAGCTATATCAATGAATTATGGTTGGAAGAGAAACTCTAGTTATCATAATATGAAAACAATTTCTATTTTCATGATTAGAAACATCATAGTTTCTATTAAATTATTTCATATGGATTTGAAAAGGAAGAAAAGTTTGGTTAATATATGTTTTATAGTTTTAGGCAGAATTCAACATAATTCTATAAGAATTAAATCTTCATCAAAACATAACGATCATGTTATTGTAGTTCCAGTGACATAAAATTATTTATTTAAATGATATTATTTATATTTTATGGATACCCCTCTAGAAATTATACACCATTATGGATGTTTCATAATTGAAATTGTTCTTGTCCAGATAGACTGTAAGCTGGTGGAGGAATAATATTTTTCTTTTCACCATTCACTAGTGCCAATACATCCCTTATTTCTATGTAAGTCAAGTCAAAAAATTCCTTAATTACATATTTTATTATCTCTAGTATATTTTGTACCATGAAAATAAAAATAGAACTTATATATTTTTCTATGTTCATTAAATAAACAAAATATCTTACATATAAAAAATTCTTGTATGGTAATTCATAGAAAAAACATCTATTTTTTCCAACCATATTTTGTAAGGTTTTTCAAAAATGGTTTTGAAAAATTAGTGTCATTATCATTTACATTATTGAGAAGTTGATCACTCATTAATTGGGACATTGTTGTACATTGTTCTATATTCACATTGAATAATGTCATCCAAGATCAGTATTTATGTCTTCTGGGAAAAAATTTACAGTGTTTTAAAAATACAGTCTTCAAGGAATGATTCAACCTAACCGAGTGTGTACCATTTAAACAAATGGTACACCCAAACATTCCATTAATTTTGTATCCTTAAAAAAATTATAAGAATGAAATTCACTTATCAAGCTATAAAACATGGTTCTCAATATAAAATCATCAATTTTATGAACCTCATATAATGTTAGACATGTATCCTGCATCAATTTCATATCATCAATCAATGAATCCAATAAGATATCAATATCATTACCGTGTTGATTGTGTCCAAATATAAATAGATACAATATAGTGTATTTATTCTTCATTCATGACCATAGTGGAAAGCTATAAATTACAAATATATCTAGACATGTAATTTGAGTACTAGTTTTTTCACCAATTTGACTTATTCCATCTGTAGAAGGTTTAAGTAAAATATTTCTTATCTTTTTTCCAAAATCAGTATACTCATAATCAATTTTCATCAACTGAGGAGAGTTTTTTGGGTGTCGTATTTTACCATCTTAAATTATTGTATCTGGATTCCATGAAAATTTTATAATGGTTTTCTAACATCCATAGATATGTCTAAAAATTGGAATGATAGTAATGTACTATACATATTTTTATGTACTTGGTTTATTTTTCTTGTATCTGTCTATTCGAAACCCAACGGATGTTATGAGTGATTCACGATTGAAAAAAACATATACAGTCATTTGGGAATGTATTATTTTTCTCAAATATCATACCCATTAAACAAATAATTCACTAATTGAAATATATTTTAAAATAAATTTCATTTTCTTCTGGAAACATGTCAATTATTAAACCACGTAAATCAGTAAATATGATGTCACTCCATCTACTACCAACTTTAAAATTATATAACCTTAATATAGCAGAAGATTATGTATATTTTGTACAACTAGTGTACAATGGTGTATTTTATTAGATATTTATTTTCTCAAACAACATTTTAAAATCATGAAGTCCATCTTGAATTGTCATTTTCATTTCTTCTATATGATCCATGTTATCATTTACACTAGCATTCAATTCAGCTGATCTATAAATCACAATATCATACCACATAGTTTGTACATTATTCTTTTCTTGAATATTAGTTTGAAATTTATAGATTCGGTCTATTTTTAGAGAAATAAAATATTCTTGAGACTCTTCTAAGTGAATTAATCTTGAAAAAAAATATAAACATGGATAAATTATTTTTGAAGGGTCATATGAATTCTCTATTTTAATCTTGATGAACTTTTTGATTTCATCATAAAACTCCTTATTCATATGATTGGAATCCATTTAATTTTGATTCAAATCCATCATATTATATTCAATAATATTCATTTTGTACAAAAATAAATAAATACACATAAGGTATTGATAATAAAGGGATAAATTTATAGACACTTCAATGAAATTTGATAGTTTTCCTAAAAAAATTGTACTAAATTTGAAAACTAAATTAATAAAAAAAGATGTAGTGATAAAGTGATATAATTCATTGAAATTGGAATACTAGACTCCTTATAAGAATATTTCACATTGAAAACCTCCTAATAATATAAGAATTTAGGTTTTCTAAAGAAAAACAAGTAGGATGGTGTGTGTATCATTAAAGTAGACAGTTGATGATGGATGAATGTATTGAAGAAAAGAGTTAAAGGTTGAAGCTAAATTCCAATATGGTGAACCTGAATGGGATGGTTTTTTCCATGATGATGTTTCAAAATTTGGTAGATTTTATTCCTGATTGTGTAATAATGATCATACTCTAATACTAAAGTTTTATGAATCTCAACAGGCTAATGTTATTGGTGAAGATTCCTAACAGGTTTAATTTTTACAAAATGGTAACATTCAAAGAAACAACCTATTGAAAGGTTATACATTCCCTAATAGTGGGAATAAGTATTGAAGCACGGTTAAATAATCATTTAATCTACAAAAAGTTATTGTTCTAAGATAATAATAGTCGAATTATGTGTGTTGAGAAATTTTTAGTGGTGGAAATCATTTATGGAATGGAATGTGTTTTATCTATAAAGTTACAAAGAGTATAATTATATTTTGATCTATAGAAAAAGATAGAGATCAACAATTTTCACTCACCAAATTATTAATGGTTATTAGTTATTTTAAAATTTTAATGGATAGTGATGTATCTAGTGAGTAACCTTTAAATATTATATGTAATAAAAGAGTAATTTATTTCTATATAATCAATTAATGGTGAATATAACCAAATCCTTTGGTAAATTTTGAAATACCCAGAGAAGAAATAAAAAGTTTTGAAATAATAAAAGAGATTGAATGGAAGATCAAAAGTAAAAAAATGGTGGGTTTTTAAAGTGTTTATTTGTCCATGGAGTTCATGGGAGAGTGATGAAAAAGTTTTAGTACCATGAGAGCTTGAATGAAATGAGGGATAGGGTCATCTTCTAGGTTTCAATTTAAAATATTGTAATGTTTTGATCAGTTATTTTTTTTAAACATTGATAAAGACCGATATATATCAACACTAAAATAGAAATTGATCATAAAACCACTATTTATGAGTTCTAACTCTTAGTGCTGATAAATATTGGATATTATCAACACATTTTAGAAAAATTTGATACAGATAGTTTTCATAAGTACTTATTATTTTAGCATAGAAAAAACCTATATTTATCAACAATATTTAGAGGTAGTCAAATGTTATGATTTATTGACCTAGGAGGTGATGGACACTAAGCTCATCCCTCCCCCTATAGAGTGGGAGGGACCTCTATCATTCTTTGATGGAACTTTTCCTCTCTCCTTCTCTCCCTTTTCAATCCTTAATTTTCTTCCTTATTTCCCTCAGATATTGATTTTCCCTAAGTTTCTATTTTTTATGGCTTCCCAAAACTTTATACCATGTCTTCAGAGTTCACTTATGCCTTGAGTCTTTTGAACCTAATGTTGATATCATGTTTTATAAAACATCATTCGTTAGTTAATTCATTTAACCAGTTTGTTTTCAGATATTGGGGACTATAGGAATGATTAACTATGGGTCTTCTCAACAACAGGCACATCATGATTCATTTTTCTTTAGAGAATAACTTGGTCTATCCCTGGTCTAGTGCCCCTACATCTGCAATGGATCTTGTTTCTCCTTATTGAGGTGGAATTATGATTTCCACATGAAACAAGATAACATGACTATGGTGATTTTGGTTAGATTTCTAGAGAACCCTATTCCTTTTCAGAAACCATCCATTATTCAAATGTTAGGTAATTTGGATGGTAGATATTTGTGTTCTGATACTATAACTAGAATTATTTTCCATCCTATTTCCCCATAAATTATGTTGAACTCAACGTTTTAAGAAATACAATACAGAATTTATGGATTTCAATTGGGGAAGAGTTTTACTACAAGAATCCTATTTCTTTTGAGGCGTGGATTTATTTTTTATCTTAATTCAAGAAAGTGTGTCTCTTAATGGACTTGCATTGGCATGGATGAATGAATCGATACTAGATTATGGATGCAATATTGGGATGTAGTGGTAGGGTACGATTTCTATTTATAGTGCAGGTTTGAAGGAACCATTTCAAATTGGTGTTTCTATTTACTGAATCAATAATTCAGAGGTTGTTCACTTTGGGTCACTTGAGAGAGGGGAGTTAAATAGAAATGAACTTATTACTTGCCTAACATCCTAATAGTTGACTCTAAATGGAATAGACGAGGTTTTCACCATCCATAAGGAGGAACAGTTGTTAATCCCTGATTTGAGTGTAGTAGAAATATATTGTATATTGGGATGTGATTTTGAGGGGTTTTGTGCAACATGGAAAGTGAAAATTAAAATAAATGTAGCTAAGGAGGCATCCAATGAGGAGGCAGGGAGAATTTTTGATGAATCTAAACACAAAGAGGATTTATAGGTAGTGGGTGAAGAATATTAAATGGTCTTTATAGACAGTGGAGACAGCTGGGGATAGGTGAATGCAACAAGTACGTTGAAGCTATGTGGGACTAGCTTGACTATTAATATTAGCAATTTCTTTGAATATTAGAAGGTTGATTGTATGGTTCAGAGAAAATGGGATGAAAAACAATCATAAATGGGCATCCAAACCACAATACCAGTAGAGAACATCTCTGATATCCAAAGTCTTTATGAGATAGATTAGGAGGACAAGATATCTGGCCATGTTTTTGTAGTGAGTGTTGATGGAGTGCATGTAAGAAGCCTAAACAGCCCGAGGAGTAGGAAGGGGTGGAAAGGGAAAAAGGATTTAGGGAGATCCATTATGTTAAATAGAAAGAGGTATAAAATATGAAAGGACTACTCCTAGTTACCTATGTCGATGGGAGAAATGTTATCCAAAAAGAATAAGGTGATGGATAGTGAATTCATGTCTCATGGCCAGGAAGGTAGGAAGAGATTGAATCGTCATATTAAAAATTAGATAATGGAGTGTGGTGAGGCCAATGAAATTGAATAGGGTTGTGGTATAATGGAAGATCCGATTTAGGAATTGGTGGTATCTAATAATAAGTTCAGGGTAGCAGATAAGAAGTATGTCGGAAATGGGTAGGCATGAAAGCTTATTATTCATTTCAATGAAGAAATGTTATAGGAGTTATCTAAGATCAATGATACACATGTGGGGTCCATATGATGAATGAGAGGATGATTCAAGTTTACTCTAATAAAGAACATTGTTTATTAATCAATAATCAATATCATATTTTGATACGTGGCTTCAACAAAAGGAATATTAGTGTGGAAGAGTATATCCAAAATTAACACAAGATGGTCTATAGTTTTGAAGGCCTCATCAAGAATGACATGGACACAAGGGACATTGCTCTTCAATGGAGGTTATATAGAGGTAAGGTTTCTAATAGACTTAATCTCGATTTAAATGATTCAATGATTTATTATGGTGTTTATTCATTTCATGTTCTAGAACATGAAAGGTTTCCCACTTTTTCCATAAAAGTGCTTTTCAAAATAAAATATTAATTTTTAATCAGTTGATTGAGACAATATAAAATAAATTTTAAAATATTAACTGAATAGATATTAAAAATGAATAAATAATAAAAATAGTAAAATTGATTAACATTATTACTGATTATATAATCTTAAATGCATGAATCTAATAAATGAGTGAAATTTAACAAATAAAAATGAATAATCTTCAAAATTATTAAAACAAATGAAAGAGTTTTAATAATTATATAAATTATTAAAAAATTAAAATGAATATATATTAAAATGAAATGAATACATATTAAATATTTACATTAAAATAATATTATAAACCTTAAATGAAAATGAATAAATATTTATAAATAAATATAAAAAATAAATAAATTACAATAATATTATAAGAATAGATATTAAAAGTGAATAAATTATAAAGAATAGTTAAAATATGTAACATTAGTAGTGAATAAATAATATTAAATAATATTAATTGAATGAATGTAAAAAAGAGTAAATTCAATAATTAAATATTTATAGATTGCAAAAATACTAAAAAAATGAACAAAAATTATTAATTATTTAATTTATAAAAAAAAGTAAAAGTGAATATATGATAAAACGAAAATAAATAAATATTGATTATATAAAATATATCCATATTAAAATCAATAAATATTAATGAATAAAAATATATAAATAATTATTAAAAATGTATAAAATTACTATATAAATTAAAAATGTAACATTGAAAATGAATAAATTAAAAAAATTACAATTATTATTGATTAGATAATTTATAAAATGAATAAATTCGAAGAAATATATATTTAAAAGTAATAAATAGTATATTTTTAATAATAATATAAAAGAATGGATAATATTTACTAATTAAAAATAATATATATATATATATATATCTTCGTAAATTTAATTCTGATATAAATATGTTAAAGAAATATTGTGTGTGTGTGTGTTATATATAAAAATGAATTAATTACATATATGTATGTGTCAAATTAATGTAACAGACGTTTGATATATGTTAAATTGAAGAAAAATCACATGTAATTAAATTTACATTACTTGATACAATTACTTTATATTTTTAATTAATATTAATTTTTAATTATAAACCATTTTTCAATATATATGTGACTTATTTAATGTAAATATACTTATTTTGTATTATATGAATCACATATAAGGAAATATTATATATATTGACACACACACACACGCACATACATATATTTATATGAATATATTTCAATGTTGAAAAATTAAATATATTATTGAACAATTATGTATAAAGAATGTAAATATTAATAAATTACAAAATTATTAAAAAAATCATTTAAAATCAATATATTAAAAAAAATTAAAAAAAAATAAACATTATTTCTAAAGAAGTAGGAAACATTTTTTTATAAACTCTAATATATAAAGCACATTTATTAGAGTTCAAATGGGAATTTTTATTTCTAAAAATATTTGAAACCTTTATCATCACTAATAAAGGACCCCTTTATCCGCTCAGATAAATGTCCCCTTTAATGGTGCTTTTGTTAGCATTGGTAAAAGCTATGATTGCTGGTGAAAAATATGTAGTCCCATACCATAACTATAACATAACCGTATTAGAAAAATAAAATCAAATTGGAATATAAATATTATAGAAAACCATAATAAAATATAAATATCACATTGCACTATCATTTCAAATAAATATTTAGATGCAAGATATTTTCATTGATGTGATATTAACAATTATTTATAAAATAGTACAATCCAATATACAAATTCAAAATTTTTATAGCATACTTTTTTCAATAATGATCCTATATAAAAACCTTATCACTATAATAAAACCAATTTATTTAGAAACCATACATAATAAAATAAACATATTATGATTTTAATATAATATATATATGATAAATTATATTGTTAATTACTATGTATGTCAATGATATCAGTTATACTATAAATTGAATTAGTATTTATTACATTGTTAATTTTATATTAGTTTATATTTGTTCAATATACAATTAATTAATAATTATATTATAAATTATTATTTACATTGTTAATTTAAAATATAAATAAATTATATTTTTAATTATATAAAATATTAATGATATTATTTGTTATTAAATATTTTAATTACCTAAATTGTTGTTAAAAATTATATCATTAAAAAATTAACATTTTTAAATTGAAAACATGCACTTTGATAATACCTAACACATTATGTGTCAGATTGATGCACGGTCAATTATTACAGGTCATTAATTATTTATGGATAATTTTCCTATCACTTGAAAATAATATGAGCTCATTTAATCTATTTTGACAATGTGACATGAGTTTTAAATTTAAATGAATTGTTTATATTGAAACACCCAGTTGGAATCATACCTACTACATCATATGTCAGATTTATGTGCAGTTGATTCTTACATGTCATAAATGAATTATGGACCATCTTGATAAATATTTAAAATAATTGGAGCTCATTTTTAGGATTTTTATAATATAATGTTCATTTTAAACTAAAATAAAAAATTTATATTTAAAACACACACTTTGAGTCATACCGACAACAACATGTGTTAGATTGATGTGATGTTAATTTCAATGCATTAAAAAATGAATTATGGATCATCTTCATAAAGTTAGAAAACAATATGGTTTTTTATTAGTTTTGGATATGTGATTTTTGTTTCAAACTAAAATTACACATTTATATTGAAAACAAACACATTTAGTCCTACTTACAAAATTATGTGTCAGATTAACATGTGATCGTTTACTATAATCACTGATAAAATATGGGTCATTTTACTATTGTTAAAAACTTTAAATGTTTTTTTCATGATTTTGGCTTGTAGATGCACATTTTAAACTAAAATTATACTTTTATATATAAATCAAAAAATCAGATTCATGATGGACACATTGTGTGTCAGATTGACAATCAGTTAATTCCAACATGTCACGTATGAATTATGGATCAAGTTCCTAATGTTTAAAAATAATCAAAGGTTATTTTCTAGATTTTGTCTATGTGATAGGTGTTTTAAAATAAAATTCCACTCTTATATTGGAAACATTCTTATTGATTCATAAAGACTATATCATGAGTCTGATTGACATGGAGTCCATTACTATACATCTTAATTGTATTATGTTTTTTTACTATTTTTTGAAAACAATCTGATCCTTTTTCTTGGTATTGCCTCTATGACACGCTTTGTAAACTAAAATGACACTTTTATATTGAAAACACACATTTTTAATCATATTGATCACTTCATGTTTTGGAAATATTTGTGGTCAATTCCAAATCATAAAAAATTAACTATGAGTCTTTTTCTAAAATTTTGAAAAAAATCCAATCTCATTTAATTGGTTTTGACAATGTGGCACTAGTTTTAATCTAAGTTGACTCTTTTATATTAAATAAATTCCCTTGGAGTCATACTGTAAAATCGTGTGTCAACATCATGTATAGTCAATTTCTACATATAAAAAATGAATTATGTATCATTTTACTACTATTTTAAGAAAATCATATCTCATTTGTCTATTTTTTTCTATGTGACATGTGTTTTAGAATAAAATGAAACTTTTATATTGAAAAAAATGAACACTGAGTCATCTTAACCACATAGTGTCTTGGATTGACATGTGATTGATTAATAAACATTTCAAATGAACTATGGATCTTTTTCCTAATGTTTGAAAAAAAATTATATCATTTTCTCATTTTTTGACTATGTGATGTGCATTTTAAACTAAAATTACACTTTTATATTAAAAACACACAAAACAAGTCATAACAACCACATCATGTGTTGGATTTACATGAAGCTAATTTTTATATTCCTTAGATGAATTATGGATAATTTTCCTAATGTTATATAAAAATAATTCATTTTCCCCTATTTTTGATATGTGATTCTTAATTTTATCTAAAATAACAATTTTATAATATTATTCATACCAAATTCATCATGTGTTATATTGATGTGAGGTTAATTCCTACACACACAAAAATGAATTATTTATGATTTTCCTAATCTTTGAAAACAATTTTAGATTTTTTCTGAGCTTTCATAGTTTGATGTGTGTTTTAAACAAAAAATGAAACATTTCAATAGAATACAGATAGTTGGAGTCATATTGGACACATCATGTATTATATTTATATGTGATCTATTATTACATGAAAAAAATGAATCATAAAAAAATTTCCTAAAGTTTCAAGACAATATGAGATTGTTTATATATTTTTTGTCTAAGTGATGCGTGTGTTGCACTAAATTGACAATTAAAAACACACACTTGGTGTAATAAAAGACACATCATGTTTCATATTTATGTGTAATAAATTATAACATATAGGAAAGAAATTTTGGATAATTTCCATAAGGGTTGAAAACAACCATAGTTTATTTTCATCGTTTTGTCTATGTGAAGTACGATCTAATCTAAAATGACCCTTTTATATTGAAAACATGTACATTCAGTCATATCGGCCACATAAAGTGTTATATTAAAATATAATCAATTCATATATGTCATAGATGAAATATGTATTTTAATCATAAGGTTTGAAAATAATTAAATATTCTTCCATGGTTTTGGATAATTGATGCACATTTTAAACTAAAATGATACTTTTATAATGAAAACTCTCACATTAAGTCATACTGGACACATCAAGAGTTTAATTGAAATTCAGTCAATTCATACAAACCAAATATAAATTATACATATTTTTCATGACTTATTATGGCAATATAAAATCATCCTCTCATTTTTTGTTGTGAGATGTTCTTTTTAAACTAAAATGACACTTTTAGTGAGAAAAAGATGAACTTTGAGCCCTAGCATCCACATCATTTGACAGATTGATGCACAATCAATTACTATATGTCAAAAATAAATTATGGATCATTTTCCTAAATTTTGAAAAAAAAATATAATATAATTTACTCATTTTTTACAAAAGGATATGTGTTTTAATCTAAAATGGAACTTTTATATTAAAAACATGCACATGGAGTCATTCAGGTCACATCGTGTGTTAGATTGACCTTTGGTCAATTCATATAAATCAAAAATTAATTATAGATTATTTTCCTAATGTTTTTGGATAGTTTTATCTCATTTACTTGGTTTTGGATATGTGACATTTTTATATTAAAATGATAATTTTAAAGTCAAGACATGAACTTTTGATTCAAAATGGCCATATCATAGGTCAGGTCGATTTGAAGTTGATTCCTATACGTCCCACATGAATTATCGATCATGTTTCTAATTTTTGAAAATAATGTAAGATTATTTTCTTGGTATTGATAATGTGATTTTCATTTTAAATGAAAATGAAAAAATTATATTTAAAACACACACTTTGAGTCATACCAACAACATTTTGTGTCACATTGATGTGTATTAAATTCCTACTTCTAAAAAATGAATTATGGATTATTTTCCAGAAATTTGAAAATAATATGAATGAAATTGTTCATTTTTTGACAATATGACAAGGGTTTTAAACTAAAATGACACTTTTATATTGAAAAAAATTATATTTGGATAATTTTGGCCATATCATGTGTAAGATTGATATGTGATCGATTCTGACACATAATAAATAAATTATGGGTCATTTTCCTAAATTTTGAGAATAATCCATGTTAATTTTATATGTTTTGACAATGTAACATGTGTTTTAAACTAAATTACCGTTTAGAGATCAATTGTCCACAAAAACATTTCATCTTCTAACCCTCGTTCAACTTCGTTCACATATAATTCAAAAATTCTAATTTGAGAATTGGTTCAGAATATCAGAGAGAACTTGTAGTAAATATATCATACATGTTGAATTAAAGTTGGGCTCCATCTATAGATCCAAGTGGATTTAAATGTATTTATAATTATTTCCCATCAAGTTTGGGCCTATTATTTGGATGCATTTTCTTTTTATCTCAGATGAAAAACCCCCAATAAAAACATTCATACTATTTTTATCTGGTAGAGAAACTATATATGGGGGAGGAACATCAACTCTATAGACTCAATCAAGAGTAGAAAAATATATATGGTGGGGTTCAAATTTATTTGGAATGATGGGAGGCTCAAATCTTAAAAATATGTTTTTATGGTAATATGAAATGTATGTTTATAATAAAAATATAAATAAAATATTTACAATAGTAGATGAAATTTATTTTAGGGAAAGTAATTTATAATTATTATGATGTTGATGATTTAAATCCCAAATGTATCTATAAGGTAATAACATGTACATGATCACAAACATAATCAGAAATCACCACAAATTGATGTAGAAAATCATTATGACACCATGTACTCTTCCCAATCACCTATAAAAAACATTCATTCATTTCAGTGTGTAGAATTTTGGTTATTCGGGTATTACTAACAAAATATAGGTAGAAAATATATAAAAATTAATTTAATTGAAATTGTAATTACCTTGGAAAATTACATTTTTGGGGATGCTAATTTGTTGATAGTATATAATATCCTTTATAAATTTCAAAAAATAATATTAACACACACTGTTTTTATTTTGTTCTAAATTCTATAGAATCATTGAAAAAATATGTAAATAGTTTTCAAAATAAGTTTTTATTGAAAAATATTATTATATTAACCATAATTTATTTCCATTGAATGAAATCCTTGGGCTTCTTATGTTTACTTCTTGGACTTATACACTGATTTAACTTATATTTATAGATCACCCCATCAAAAAATTGTGTTAAAATAAAAATTAAAATTAATAGTTTGAATTTTATTTTTAAAATATTGATTGTAGTTCATTAGAAATTAATAATTGATATCATGTGTGGTTATTTTGATAGAAATACCTTCTTTGGATCTTAAATAATAAATATTCAATGTATTTTAAAAAAATAATTAATAAAATATATGTGTATATATATATATATTATATGATTATATTTTAGTGTTTTACCCTTGAATTTTATCTATCAAGAGAAGTTTGTCATCTGTTATATTTCTTCAAACATCGTTCATAGTTCATCATTTTCCTTGTTAGTTTCTTCTTATTACAAAAATCTCTAGAAATGATAGAGGTATTAATGATTTCAACTCTTACTTCATAGAGTTTTACCTTTATATAATAGTAATATATAGACCAATTTAAAATATGAATATTTAATAACTATAATTGAAGAACAATTCTGGTGTTTTGTTATAACAAAGTTTTGTATTTATAGACAACTAAATCTCTTTGAAAAAATATTTTTGTATTCCATGAATCGGACCCAGTCGATGATAAGATTTTGTTTTCTGAACACAAGTTTCCAAATCCATGTTTTCGTAATGAGTTAAACCATACACATGAGAATTCATGAAGATAAAGATGTGGATCTTGCACTTTTTTGTATTCAAGTCCATCAACATGAATTTAAAAATCATCTGATTAAAAATAATCGAAGGAAGAATTTATTGTTTTTTGAAAGTCTATATTTTTTGTTATCAGAGAGAGAGTGATGTTGCTAAATATTTTTGAAAGAATAATGTGATGTTAGTATTTAGAAAGTATTAATACTTTCTAAACCAAATCATATGATGCTTTGTTGATAAAGAAGTTCTCACAAATCATGAAAACTCTCATGATAAAATATTTTGAAGAAATTATGGAGAGATTTTAATAATTTCATAATTTTAATTGTATTTCCATTATAATGGTAATTACATCATAATGAACTGAGAAAGAAAATTATTTTTCTGAGCCTAAGGAAGAAAAAAATCATACTGGGATGTTTTGACATAGATTTTCATATTCATATTATCGTACTCATATTTTCATACTAGGATTTTCGTATTGGTATTTTCATACAGGTAAAATCATACTGATATTTTTGTACTAATATTTTTGTACTCATATTTTCGTATTAGGATTTTAATACTGGGAAAATCATATTGAGACTTTCATACACATATTTTTGTATTAATATTTTTATACCGAGGAAATCATACTAAATTTTTCATAATAAAGAATTTGTGTTGAGAATCTGAGAAAGAAAAATATTGTAATGAGGTGAGAAACAAATAGGTCGTAATGAAGCTAAGAAAAAATAGATTCTAGTGAGATAAGAAATGTATGATGAATTGAAGTGGTAAAACATGAATTTCAATTTTCCATAAATTTCAATGAAATCTAAGGTTGTTTGAAGAATTATATGTTGATGTTTTAAATGTGATATATTTTTTGAGATTTTTATATTTGAGAAGTGGGGAAATTTTCCATGTTTCCCACCTTTTTTTTGAGTCACCTATAAATACTTCTTCAGATCATTCGTCCATTCAAAACTTTCATACACATGTAAAAGGTAGAGCACTAGAGATATTGAAGTAAATTTTCCCATCTGATTGAAGAATAATTTTATTTATAATTCTAGAAGATGATTGAGTTTTGCAGATTGAGAATGAATTCATAATATTGAATTATCATACTCTGAAAATTAGATTTAAGATCCAGTATTTCCATACTAAGAAAATAACATCCAGCATCATTGTTCTGAGAGAATCAGATCCAACATTATCATAATAAGAAAATCAGATCCCACATAATTGTTTTGAGAGAATTGGATCCGACAATATCACATTCATAGAATTAGATCCAGCATTATCAGATTGAGAAAATCATATCTAGTCAAATAAGACTGTTGATTCGGACTGAGAAATTGTGGAGCAGATTAAACTAAGTCTATTATTCTTGTGTTTGGATCAATTGTTTTTTAATAAAACATTATTAACTAATGGGATTCAGTGTAATCATTCCTATTGAGAGATATATGGTGTCTAATGGGATTTGGTACAAGTTGTATTCAATTATTCTTAACAGTGTATTTCCATATACCCACATGAGTGGCTATAGAAAAGTTTTAGGTTCTCACAATAAAACTAACCTTGTAAATCTTGTGTTCATTACTTTTTTTCTAGTCTCTCATGAATGATTATTTACTAAAAGTTTAAGGAAGTAAATCATAAAAGGTTTTAGGGGTTGTGTTTCTAAATGTCTTGAAAAATATAAAATGTGAACAACTGATTCATCACCCATTTCTCAATTATTATTATATCCTTTAGAAGATAAATTATTATCAATGGGAAGGTTCCCTTGTGGAATACGTATTATAGATAATATCAATTCTATCCTAAATAGTTAAATTCCTACATTTTATGGAAAAAATTATTATGGATGGAAAAAGAGAATGATTCATTATCTTCTATCTCTTGGCCTTGATGTATTTAATGATCCTACAATTTTTTTCCACCTCTTGATAAAAATTATCCTATAACATTTTTTGATAAGATAAATATATAAGTTGGTGTAATTGCTAGAAATGAAATCCTTATGTCTTAATCATATAATGTTTATCAGAAGGTGAGGGTATCAAAAAATCAAAAATTATTTGGGACAAGCTGGAAAGTGTTTTAAAAGGGAATAAAAAAGTTAAGGTTAAAATGATAAAAGTATGTAGTAATAAGTATGAATACATCTGAATGAGAGATGAAGAAAAATTTAATGAATACTTCACCAGGTTAAATGAAATTTTTTTCCTCATCATTGGATTCATAGATGTCTTGTAATATTTTAAAATTGTAAAAATACTTATGAGAAACTTTATGAACATGTTTGATTCTAAAATTTCTTCTTAATAATATAAAGATGATTTATCTATTGATGAATTTCATAAATTATTAATTTCTTATGAAATGAGGAAAGCTAAAATGTTTAACAAGAATATGAAAGATTAAATGGATTTTGATGCTCTAAGAAATTTGAAAATTTAATATTTTGAAGATGTTGATACTTGTGACTCTAAAGATAAAAAGGATGATGAGTTGAATTAAAAAATTCATGTCTCTTATATCTAAGAAATATCGAATAGGAAGAGGAATTTATAGAGGTAAACTTTTCTTAAAGTGTTTTTATTGTGATGGAATCAGACACTTTTCTATGAATTGGTCCAATAATAAATTTTGATAATACCAAGATGATTCCAATGGAAATCCTCGATGGAATAAGTGGAACAAAAATGATAAAGAATAAAATTATCCCAACAAGTATAGAAATAATTTTACGAGAAACAAAATAAGTATATTGAGTAATAAATTCTAATCAGACTCAACCAACAAAATTTATTCTAAAGATGAAATTTCAAAACAATACAGAAACTTTATTGAAAAAGTTGAGAAAACAATATATTTCTCATAGATTGATGAAGGTGGTGAAGAATATTATAGAGAGTATCAGCTCAGAACCAAACTTGTTTCATGTCTTGAGCAAAAGAAATATCAAGAAATAAACTATAGTTATGAAGAAAGATTTAAAATAATTTCTTGATGGATGAAAAGATGTCATCAAGTAGGAGAAAGAATACATCAAGGAGATTTTATTCTCAAAACATAGAATTGTTGAACAGTGACAAATGATTGAAGATCTTAGTATGAAGATGGAAACTAAGGAAGAAGATGTTAAAAAGTTTCAATTAAAACTTATTGAGTCTAAAATAAACTTTGAGGAGAATGAAGAAAATATTCAATAAATCTTCACAATTAAATGTTGAGACTTCAAAAGTTACTGAGAAGTCTCGATATGAGTATCAGGTGAAATATTCTCTTACCAATGATAATGTTTCCTCTGATTATTTTAACATTTCAGGTTCTGGAATAATTACTGGGAAAACTTGGGTAGAAAAAGTATGTGATAAAACAATAAAATTTACAAAAGTAGAATACTCACCCAAAACAAAAGATGATCCACATCCTGAGTATGTTAGAGATGAAAGAATTTACAAACCTCAACAATGTTTCAATATATAAATATCTTATTTTAATAGAAAATCATGATTTGATGGTTATTTCTGGTGATGTGGAATATATGGGAATTATGATTATAATTGTTGGCATAACATAACCATACAAGGAATAAGGTTTGAGAAAAGTGGTAGAAATAGTTAAAGTAAAATGAGAAAATTTCCTAACTGAAAGAAAGTTGAAAAATTGAATTATCAAGATGTTAGAAACTTTCCAATAAAAAATCAATTTTAATGTCTTAAAAAAGTTCTTAGAAATTGTGATCAATATTTTTATCATTCCAACAAATATATGAAACTCCTTCCTGAAAAATTTATTTATGATAGAAATGAAATTATATCTGAAAAAGAAGAAAGTTGGGGAAATATATTTTTATTAAAAAAACATTAAAATAAAGTAAAAGGAATAAAACATGGATAATTGATATTGGTTTTTCTTCACATATTATTGGTGATATAAAAATCATGAAACATGTTGAAATTCGTGATAGAGGAGCAGTTACCTTTGGTAATGGTAGTTCAATAAAAATATTCTGGAATCAGAATGGATGAGATTGAAGCTGAAAATTTGAAATTTGAGGATGTGTTATTTGTTGATGGTCAAAAACATATATTAAATAGTGTAATTCAACTTTGTGATGATGTAAAATAAGTTTTTTTTAAAGTTTGTATCATAAAAAGTTTGAATAATGTAAAAGTCATTACAAAAGAAGAAAGAACCAGTTTGAATCTCTTTCAAATAGGAGAATTCAATAAATCTTGTTACTTGAGTGCCTAAGATGAAAACAAATTGTAGCACCAAATAATTTTCCTCATTGGGAATAAAAACATAAATAAACATTCTAGACTTTATGTTGTTTGGAATTTTCTATAATTTAAAAGAAGATACAAAGATTTTTGTATTACTTTCTAGAACAAATAGATGACTAATAAAAGTCATAAAAGAATTGATATTCAATCTACCATACCACTTGATCTTATTCATTTGAATTTATGAGGGCCTATGATACATCAATCAAAAAAAGGAGATTTATTCTTTATCACTTTTATTGATGATTTCACTTGGATAAAAAACATCATGTTTATAAAGAACAAGTTAGAGGCTATTGAAATGTTCAAAATAGTCAGTAAGGATGTTGAGAAATAAATGGGTTTTTCCATAAAAAAGTTGAGAACATATAATGGTACTGAATTCAAAATTAATACTTTTTGAAAATTATCTAAGAAATCATGGTATAAAAATTTATTATAGTTATCCTTATACTCCGAAACAAAATAGAGTAGAAGAAATAAATAATATAATCTTGGTAAAAATGGAAAGAAGTATATTAGTTGAATACAAACATTCTAAATTCTATTGGAGAGAATCTATTATTACTTCTATACATATTCAAAATAGATTATTTTTTAGACTATAAACTGACATGACTCTTATTAAATGTGTTATAATAAAAAACCTTCATTTAAATACTTCAATGTTTTTTGATGTCCATGTTTTCACAAAATCAAAAATCTGGATTTGGGATATTTTGATGAGAAAGATAAGGAATGAACTTTTATGGGTTATTCACCAAATTGAATAAGATACAAATTTTGGAAATAAAATTGTTTAAAATTTTTTTTGGACTCATATGATGGGAAGGTAATTGAAAATCAATGTTTCTTAACCAAATTTGTTGAGAATGTTGAGGAGGATAGACTGAAGAATTCCAATAATAGCAAAATTAATTAAAAACATCCTTATCAATACTTAGAAGAATACTATGGTGAGTAAATTTCTACTTGGAAATATACATTTAAATTTCTTATCTTACAAAATCATGTTGAATCTAAAAACATTATTAGGAATCAGAAGGCTCTAGTTTAGACCATAAAGAAGTTGATATTAGAAAATCAAACATCACTTGTCTCAAAAGATGAACCAAAATCAGTTTTAGAGGATATTCAACATAATGTATAGGTAGATTCCATGAATTCAGAGAAGGATCAGATTGAGAATAATGAAATAAGGGCACTTTTTCTAAGGGCATAAAATTAAAATGTTATTGAAAAAAAAGTGGGTTTATAGGAAAAAAATTAACTAATCATAGTGATGATTCAAGAAAAAAAATCAAGATTTGTTTGTAAAGGATATGAACATGTGGAATGTGTGGATTTTGATGAATCATTTTCCCCCATTGCAGGGATAGGAACAATAATAATGTTTCTTTCAATGTATTCTCATCAGAAATAATATATTTATAATATGGATGTAATGTCAGATTTCATAAAGGTTGAGATTGAGGAATATGTTTTAATTGAACAAACCTATGTATTTAAACTTGATAAGGATTAAAAGAACTTTTAAATTGAAAAAAAATCATTTTACGGGCTAAAAAAAGTTCCACGTACATGGTATTCTAATCTGGAAAATTGTTTGAGAATATTGAAATTTTCTAAAGGAAAAGTTCATAGAAACATGTATGTAAAAGATGATGACTTCAGAACTCTAATTGTAATTGTTTATTTGGATGATATAATTTTTTCTAGCGATATAGAAGATACTTGTAAAACATTTTCTAACAAAATGAAGAATAATTTTGAATTTTCAATGTTGGGATAATTGACTTTCATCCTTGGCTTACAAGTTCAACAAAAAGAAAAAAATATTTTCTTGTCAAGAAAATTATGCCAAGGAATTGTTAAAAAAATTGAGATGGAATAATCCAAAGAATTTTTAAGTCCTATTTCAGTGGGAGGAGTAAATATGTATCTACAACAAGTGTGAATCAGAAATACTTTCAAAAGCTAATAGAAAGTATTTTTTACCTTATAGACTCAAGGCCTGATATTTCTTATGCTGTGAGTTTTTGTGTGAGATATCAAATTAATCCATAAGAATCACATATTTTGAATGAAAATAGGATTCTGAGATATGTCAAAGGAATAACTTCACATGAATTGATATAAAAAAGAAATAGTCAGATGAATTTTTATGGTTATACTGATATCGATTGGGATGGAGATTGTAATGATAGAAAATTAACCTTAGGAGGAACATTTTTATTGGGTTATGTTATATGAGTTGGCATTGTAAGAAACAAACTTTAGTAACTTTGAGCATAGATGAATCTAAATATGTTATAGCTACTCAATATTGTACTCAAATGTTGTGAATGGAAGTTCAGATAGAATATTTGAATGTAAAATTTTCTAAACCATTGAATAATATTTGTGATAATCAAAATTAAATTTTTCTTTCTAAGAATCTTATCCAACATTAAAAATCAAAACACAATGATATAAAGTTTCACATTATAAAAGAGAAAATTTTTGCTGGAGATGTTTTTCTAGAATATATTTCAAAAAAGTATCAGATTTTTTATATCGTTATAAAATCAATGTCGAAAGAAAGTTTTGTACAATTGAGGTTGCAACTTCATGTTCATCCTCCTCCCATGTCTTCCTAAAAGTCATAAGGAAGAACCCCTACCATTCTTTTCATTATGTTGACAAAGTGGGATAGAAAGTAACAATTTTGTACTTTGTAATAATTTTTTACTTATCTTTATTTTTTGAATCTGAAGTTTTGGTTATAATATAATATGGGATAGAAAAATTAATGTTGGAAAAAAAATTAAGAAAAGAAATAATGTGGGATATAAAAAGAAATGGTGAAAATAAATGTGAGGAGAGTTTATATTTACATGTAAACAAACTTGTATTACCACGAATGGATGGAATTCCTTCAAAAACATTACTTTATATAGTAGTGTGGTGTCAAGAAACTCTCTTTTGAGAAAGGCTATGTTCTGATAAAAAAAATTTAGTTGTGAAATATTATGAGAGTTGAGAAGGTTGTTAATTAGGGTTGTCAATAAATCCAAAGTGGTAGATTGAAGAAACATTGTGGTGTTTTGTTTTAACAAAGTTTTGTATTTGTTAACAACTAACATTATTTGAAATAATGTTTTTGTATCTAGGAATCAAACCCAATCCATTATAATGAGGTTTTTTTCCAGACACAAGTTTCTGGTCCCATGTTTTCATAATGAGAGACACTATACACAGAAGAATTTAGGAAGATGAATTTGTTGATCATGCACTTTTTCATATTCAGTTCCATCATTATGAATTTGAAAATAATTGTATTCAAAAGAATTAGAGGTAGAATTTATTGTTTGATGTAATTCTACCCTTTCTATAATAAAATAATGACCGAACCTGCTAAAGATTTTTGAAAGAATAATGTAAAGTCAGGTGTTAGAAAGTTTTTATACGTTATAAATCAAATCAAATGATGATTTTTTGATCAAGAATTTATTAGAAAACATGAAAACTCACATGAGAAAATATTTTGACGAAATTATAGAGAGGTTTGAAAATTTCCAAAATTTTAATGGTATTTCCATTATAATGGGAATTGCATCGTAATGAACTGAGAAAGAAAAAGATGGTTATGAGCCTGAGAAAGAAAAAAATCGTACTGGGAAAATCATAAAAATATTTTTTGTATTCAGAAATTTAAACTCGGATTTTCATACTTTGAAAATCGTACTGAGATTTCCATACTCATATTTTTGTACTGAGAGTTTCATACTGGGATCTCATATTGGGAAAATTGTACTGATATTTTCATACTCATATTTTTGCACTCAGATTTTTCTACTGGGATTTTTATACTAGGAAGATCATGTAAATATTTTTGTACTTAGATTTTCATTATGATATTTTTGTAATGAGGAAATCATACTGAGGATTTAATAATAAATATTTTGTTTTGATAAAGAAAGAGATCATAATGAGCTAAAAAAGAAAAAAATCGTAATGAGCTAAGAATGAAAATTTTCATAATGAGATGAGAAAAAAATCGATCATAATGTGCTGAAAAATAAAAATATTTTAATGAGCTAAGAAAGAAACAGATATTAATGAATCCGAGAAAGAAACTAATTGTAATTATATAAAAAAGATATTATGAATTGAAGTGGTCAAATGTGAATTTCAATTTTATGAAAATATCAGATACATCTACGAATATTTTAGGAAGTCAAATTTTATGTTTTAAATGTGACAGAGTTTCAAAGATTTTGAGGTTTAAAGAAGTGGGTAATGTTTCCAAGTTTCTTGCCTTTGTTTTCTGAGTTGTTTACAAATACTTCCTCGTATCATTCATCCATTCACAAATTTCACACACACGCAAAAAGCGGAGCCTTAGAGAGTTTAAAGTAAAAGATCATATCTTATTTAAGAAGAATTATATTGAGAATTATAAAAGCAGTTTGGGTTTTGTAGATTGATAATAAATTCATTATATTGAATTATCATACTTATAAAATACGATCTAGGATCCAGCATTATCATACTAAGAAAATTGGAACTAGTATCATTTTTTTCAGAGAATCGAATCCAGTATTATCATACTGAGAAAATTATATCTAGGATCCTTGTTTTGAAAGAATTGGATCCAACATTATCATATTCATAGAATCAGATCCAGCATTATCATATTTAGAAAATCAAATCTATCCAAATCAGACTCGGTATTCGAACTGAGAAATTGTGGATCAAATTCCAAAAATTCATTATTCTTTTTTTTACTCAATTTTTTTATAAGAAAGCATTGTAAACATATGAGAGCCTATATAATCATTTATATCAGGAGATAAAAGGTGTATAATGGGAGATAGAACAAGTTTTATTCCCTTTTTCTTAATAGTGGATTTCCATAGACCCATGGGAGTGGCTATAGAAAGGATATAGGTTCTCACACTGAGGTCAAACCTTATAAATCTCATATTCTTTACTTTCATTCCTAATTTTTCATGCATAAGTATTTACTAAAAGTCGATAAGGAACAAAATCATAATAGTTTATAGGGATTACATTTCAAAATTTTTTGAAACTTATATAAAGTGAACAACTAATTCAACCCCCCTTCTCAGCTATTATTCGATCCTTTGGAACTTCAATAATGAACATAGTATATCAATTTTTTAGAAAAAAATAATATAAAAATGTACATAATTTATATTGGAATTGGTGTCCTAGGACCAAATTTTTGTACTTTGATTACATGTATATTCAATATGTTGAATACTAATTAAAAATATTATTACATATTGGTCAATATCGTGCATAAATTTAATGTAATAATGTCCAAGAGTATTTAACAATTTGATAAGGTCATATCAGTTCTCTATTATGATGAGAATCATGAAGTGATATGATAGTATTCTTAATATAGTTCTGCGAATAGATAACGTACTATGATGGGATATATAGTATTTATACTATCAGGTACAAGTACTCTTAAGAGGTTGAGGATTCATCTCATATAGTTTTCACATGGTAATATCCAAGATGGGAGATTATAAAAATAGAACCGCCAATTGTAATTTTTCATATTTTGGTTTCATCAAATATTCCTATTTTTGAGCATGTAAAATGGTCCTTAGACATTATTATTTTCATTAATTCATGTCCGGACTAGCGCACTTAGATTTTTTGTTGAAAATTGTGACAACATATGTTCACAGTGAGGTAGGGTAAGTCAGGTGCATCATGATTGAAATGTCATTAATGTATAAGTCAAGGAAGTATTTTTTAACTTCCTTATTTATGAATGTTGATATATGGGCCCCTTGATTAGAATATAATTGTTGTCTTAAAAACCATGTCAATGGTGTAATAATGTGTTTATTATGAATGGAAAAAGAAAGACATATCAAGCATATATGTTGGTGACATGGATGTGAAACCTTTTTTGATGAGATATTGTGATAATGGGATTATATTCCTCAGTGATTATCCATATATGGTTTTCATTATTGCTAAATTAATATATTTCAATTAGGTTCCTTGTCCCATTGTTAGACAATAATTTTGGACATTAGGAAAGACCACCTCATACTAATGAGAAATAATACTTGAGGGTCACACACTAAGTTTTTCATTGATATCATTTCAATTCTATTTGAATTTAATTAATGGAATAAATATTATTCTGAAGGATAAAGAATAATTTTTATTCACATTTTATTGATCTCATAAATTTGATAAATATTTACTCACCGGATTGTGTAAAAAATATCTTTATTTATTTTATTTAATATTTAATAAATATTTATTTACTGGTTTTTGAATAGAATATTTATCAAGAAAAAAAATATTTTATGTGGGTATTAAAAAAATTATAGAGGAGTTCAAACTGATGGAGACCATGTTAAGTGACAAATGTTAATTAAGAAGCCGGTTAAAAATACTTGTTATTGTGCAAGTTGACATTCTCCACAAAAAAAATATTTTTTTTGTGGCATGGTTTTTATTAATGTTTATTATATAATTTAATGTCTGATAAGAATTAAAAAATTATTTTAACTTAAAACCTTTCACTATAAATAGATGATTATGCCTATTGTGTATAGTATCGATTAGTTTAATCGAAATAGATAATTGTTTCAGACACTATTTCTCTCTCAAATCCTCCTTCTATTGTCCTATCAAGAATGATAAACACAAGAGATATTTTCCGCAACACTAATGAACAAGTGGTTAATAATTATCAATACAAGACATTTGATTCGTCATACTAGAACCCGTAGATCGAGTGGCACTACGTAGAGATAATAAGAACACATGTGGATCACCATTAGAGTATCCTTATATCATCAAAGAACAATGAAGGAAATATGGAATGGTATTTTATGAATTACAACATAAATAAATGAATAAACAACCTAATCCTATGTATTTGTTTCAATAGATGTTAAATATATAAATTATAAACTTGACATGAATGATCCTTGTTCATGGTTTCAAGAAATGATAATTAAAAAAATAATAATTTATCACTCACAACTACATGCTTCTTATGTATCTGGAACCAACAAGTGGTATCAAAGTGGTCACATTTAAATTTAAAATTATATATTTGATTGTTGATCTATACAGAATTATGGTAAAATTTTCATTTTATATAATTCATTCTTTAATTTGATTTAAATTAACACTCTTCAGCATATTTATCAAGATTATTCAGTGTTTCATTTTCATAAAGGTTTCAGAATAAATGATGAATGAAAAGGGATTACATCTGGAAAATACTAATTGTTTTATAAGATAGGGTCACACAGTGTGTACTCAAAATTACAAATAGTTTACCCTAGAGAGCTACACCTGGATGCACTAAGGGATACATAGTGTTCCATGTGGTAATTACATGTGAAGTATACCACATGTTGACTGGCCAACCTGGCATATGGTTTTCGTATTACATGGTGTGTATTGGTTTACACACCATGTAGTATATATGGGTTAGTGACATAAATCATGCAATTTTTGTTGTCATTATACATGGTCGAAACCGCATGATAATGAAACATGGTAGAATTTATTATTTACACCGCATGAATGAATTGTACACATTATGTAGTTCATCAATTCCCACATATTAAACACACACCAAATACCCATGCATGCATCCCAGACACATGGAAAGAGAAACACACAATTTTTAGCTGGTTTGTACTCACCATGATGTTCAACCGAGGTACACACTGCATACCCGAGCATATACCCTAGATACATAACAACTGAGATACACATCTTGTGAATAGCATGTACACTTCGTGTAGTCTACCATTAAATTAAAAAATTAAATACTATATTAAATTTATAATTTCATCACTAAAACCTTATTTTATTTATTATCACACCAATGTGTGTTTGAAAAATAATATAGGTTTTAAAAAATATAAAATTCTCAATTAATTTATTCTAATTAATAGGTCAATATTAGTTCTGCCGTTTATTTTCAATGAGTTACATAAATTGGGGGTATCTCTAATTATGTTTGTATGATCATTAAGATGAAAGGGGGCTTATTAATTATTTCATTAATTAATTAATTCATGTCC
Source organism: Viscum album (assembly GCA_963277665.1). Lineage (NCBI taxonomy): Eukaryota > Viridiplantae > Streptophyta > Magnoliopsida > Santalales > Viscaceae > Viscum > Viscum album. The sequence goes on along the minus strand of OY728158.1, from coordinate 351,684,841 downwards.
ATTCACATTAATAATAAAGAACAAATAATAAAATAAATGCAATATAATTACTTTTGTGTATTCATTACATGTATGACCATTCATGAGCTTGACCAAGACCTTTGTATGTGTTGGATGTTTTAAATTAATTTATTTCATGGGTTTGAAAGTATTTATTATTAAATAAAATATAATGTCACATGATTCATCTATCCCACCACTATTATGTAGGACATGTGTTTCCATGTATTTTTATATAATTACCTTTTAACATATCCTTTGGTTCACCTCACCTACGTGTGATTCATAAATACATGTAATTGATGAAGTATCCAAAATCATGTGAAGTTTGTTAAAGATAGAACCATTATGTTACTAACTTTGGTAATACATAGGTGGATAGGTGGAATTCAATAAATAATTCCATGACCGGCAGTAGAAGTTATTTCCCCCAAGTCAAAGGTTGAATTAATGTCTTATCATTAAATCAACCCCTAGATAATGATCATGAACCGATCATTTAATTATGTTTTATTTATTTCTATCGAATTATTTATCTTATGGATGCATGGTCATGATCACATAAATAAATTAATTAATTTGAAAAGAAGAAAATAAAATAAATTAATTATGCGTAAAAGTTTTATTTATCATGGGTTGTTAATTATTTAACATCCACTTAATATCAAGAAGACATATAAAGGGTAAAAAGGATAAAAATTTGTTCATAATTAATTAAAATCCATTAATTTAATACTATTTAATCCTTGGCCTTCCATTACTTGATTAGGAATGAAATTTTTTAATCTAAGTGTTTCAAAAACCCTCATTGAGACACTTACTTTTAATGTGGAGTTCTTATGAAGGTTATGGTTTGAATTGACCATCTTAAATCAAGATAATTATCCCTTACTAAACATTATGTAACTTGGAGGAAAGTGTTTAGGAAATAAAAGACAATATTTCATGATCGGGGAGTCCACTAAATGGATTAGGGAGATGCAAGCCCGTAGTTTGCAAAGACATGGCTTCCTAAAAACAATTAAGATACTTGACATGCCTAGGTGGTGTTTATGAAAAAGGGAATATGGATCCTTTACACTAGAATGACATAGAAACCACACATTCCATGTTCAATGGTAATGGTAACAGTGACTTGATAAAATAGTCAGAGATTTAATAAAAATTAATAAAATAAAATTAATTTTATTTTTTCTCACATAATTTTTAATCAAGAAAGGTACTAATAATATACTCTTTTAATTGTAGAATAAAATTCTAACCTCATCATCCACATTATCCCTACAATCAATATTTGAGAAATATAACCACCTCACTTGTAGTAATACCCATGTGTGGTTTAGACACATACATGTTATGTTACACCATGAATGGAAATCATATGCTCTAGAACCCTAAATGACTAATCCATCTCCTAAAGAGGTGAGTGATGAAGAGTTATTGGTCTAAAAAATCATTTGAGAGACATGGTCTATGTTCTATGTTTGGTGCATTTGAATATGTATAGGGAACACATGAAGTCGCGTGAAAACATGTATGGATATAAAATTCTTGAGAACCTCTATAGTATTAAACATTAGAGAGATATAAAAGAAAGGTTTGAGATATCCAAGGCACTCTTTACTATAAATCTTGGAGAGGGTGCCCCATCTGGGCCTCATGTAGTCAACCTCATTGTCTTTATTTAGAGCCTAGAGGTTCTACGGTTTAAACTCTCTAAAGAACTGAGACCTGATATCATTATTGAATCACCCCCTCATAGATTCTATATATTTTTAGTAAATTTTAATAATAAAAACATTGAGAATTCTATTCTAGATCTAATAACTCTCATTCACCATGTTTACACGGATACAAAACACTAAATCCTTCCTTCCTTGTGGTGAAAAAATTGAATGGGAAAGGGGATATCCTTAAACCCAAATATTCTTTATACACTTACAGGAATAATAATATCAAGGGGAATGAATTGAAATAGGATGTTGTCTATTTCACATGTGACAATAAGGTCCATTGGAAGAAAAATGAAACTTAACCAAAGAAGCAAGGGGAATATTCAGGTGTATTTGTTACCGAGTGAAAATTTTATATTTCTACAAATTGGTTGTTAGATACATCTTTTGGTTCCCAAATATGTATTCAAATATAAGAACTAAGTATATTCTTGAATATTGATTGAGTGGAGGCTAATTTAGGAGTAGCCAACATATCCAAACATGATGTTGTATCTCTTGGTGACGGCCACCTCACATTTTCAAATGGGATGTTCTTTGTATTAATTATTTTATATTATGTGCCTTCAGTTACCAAAAACAATATATCAGTATCCAGAAAAGATGAAGATGGTTTTATTTTCAAATTAGAAAATGATTATTGCTTCTTTTATAGGAAAAAAATATGGTATGTAATAAGTAAATAACATTATTTTTGTGTTGGACTACACAAACCAAGTAATTTCAATAGATAATGAAACTAACTCACATAAATCAGAACACACCTAACACTGGCATCACCAGATAGGTCATATAAAAGAAAATTTCTTGACTAAACTACATCAGGATGGATATTTAGATTATTTTGATCTAAAATGACTTGTTGTATATCAATCATGTTTATAAGGTATAATGACCAAAACTGAATTTAATGGGAAAAATGGAAGGGTTAAATAGGTTCATGAATTAGTTCAGACCGATGTGTGTGGACCATTTCCTATTTAAGAAAAGGGTGAGTACTCAAATACTATAAATTTTACTGATGATCATAGTGGATATGGATATGTCTACATGATGAGTTAAAAGTCGCATTCTATTGATAAATTGAAGGAATATAATAATGAAGTTGAGAACCATATTGGTAATAAGATTAAAAAACTCCACTCATACCATGGTGGAGAATATATTAATCAAGAATTCATATATTATTTATGGGAGTTTGAGATACTAAATCAACTAACACTTCCTCATATGCCTCATAGGAAAAGTGTAAGATAAAGGATGAACTGAACCTTGTTGTAAATGGTGAGATCAAGGAAGAGCCATGCGAGTCTTACATTATCCTTTTGGGGATATACATTAAAAATATCAGTACAAATACTAAAAACAGGATCCAACTAAATCGGAAGATGGTATACCATACCAATTTTGGAATGGAATGAAACTTGTGTTGTCATACATGAATGTGTGAGGTTGTGAAGAATTTAATAAGGCCTCTTTAGGTCACAAAATTAGACTATATGACACAAATTATACCTTCATAGGATATCCTAAATACATAATGGTATATTACCTATATGACCCCTGAGAAAAAGGTTACAGTGATAAGACATGGCTTATTTATAGAGAGGGAGAACGTCTCTAGAAGGTATAGTAGGAGTGAGATAAACTTCGATGAAGTTGAGGCTCAAGGTACACATGATTTGGTACAAGAATAGATTCCAAATATCCTAGTGTAAGAAGAAACCAATATAGATACACAAGTACTATGTAGGAGTACAATAGAGGTTATAGAACTAGAACTTTATGCATTTCTAGTCATTGAGGATGGTCACTCATTATTAGTTGATAAAAATGATCCTCTAACCTATAATGAAGCCTTAAGTGTCACATTTGTTTCCAATTGGAATTAATCAATGAATTTTAAAATGGATTACATGCACCAAAACGAAATATGGATTTTGGTAGATCCTCTAGTGGATGTAAGGCACATTATATGCAAATATGTATTTAAGAATAAACTAGATATAGAAGGAAAAGTTAGAACCCATAAGAAACAACTTGATGCAAATTAGTTTAAATAGTGTCAAGTCATTGACAATGATGAAACCTTTTCACTGGTTTCAATGGAAAAAATCTATCATAATTCTACTTGATATTGTGGATTACCATGAATATGATATTTGGAAAATTAATTTCAAAACATCATTCCTTAAGGGGATCCTTGAAGAAGATGTATATATGATAAAACCTGATGGTATTTTAACTCTAAATTATAAAAGTAAGATATGAATAATGAAAAAAAATTCATTTATTTATTAAAGAAAACATCTCATTCATGGAACATTCTTTTAGATGAAACCATAAAAAAATTTTAATGAATGAGTGTGCATCTTGTATCTACAAAAAGTTTAGTTAGAGTGTCTACATTTTCATAATAGTAAATGTTGATAACATATTACTAATTGGAATCAAAATACCAGTCATAGAGTCTTTTAAAACATGTTTGAATAAATCATTCTCTCGAATGGACTTGGTAGAGGAAGCATATATATTTGGGATTAGGATCTATAATGATATATCCAAGAGGTTTCTCGAGCTAATTTAAAGTATAAAAATTGACAATATACTGAAGATATTTATTATGGAATTATCCAATAGGGTATTTTTTTAGAATGAAATTACTTTTATCTTTATAGGAAAATGTTTCCTCAGATAGATGGGGAAAGATATAGAATGGAAAGGATTCCATATGCATTAGTGATTGGTTCATTCATGAATTATATATTATGTACTATGTGTAGGAATCATAAATACATTGGAAGCCCAAAAATTGTGATTTTAAAATTTTTCACCGATGAAATACATGAACTTTCCAACGTCGGAAAATCGTTACCTAATTACATACTCAGGATCTTATGTGAAAGAGATTGAGCACAAAATTAAACATTAAAATACTCAGTTTAGATCAGAATCCATGCATGGAATCTTCTCATCATTGGTGATCTCTGGTCAAATAATTTGAATGATAATTCCTCTAGATCATCTGCACGTTATTCAAGGAACTATATGATCACTGATCATCATAATTCGGGTGTTAGTGCGGAATTACGACGACACCATAGATGCTCTGAGGATCACTAAATCACCTTACTTGTGATTCCAGAGAGACAGCTTGATCTGAGATCCTAGATCTAGAGCTTCTCTATCTAGATCGTGGGTGGGAGAATAGGGGAGAGAAATCCCATGAATAGTCACTGGTGGGTGGTTCTCCTCTTCAATATATAGTGTGTAAATAAAATACATGATATTTTCTCTTTGGCCCCTGAATAATTAACACACTATTAACGACATGTTATGACTACTAATATGAGCCATAAATATTATTATCATTTTCCTATAATATACTAAATATATTACATGATAATAAATTAGTCATTAACTCAATTCATTGTTACCACATAAATTAATTGAACCTTGAATATATTAACATTCGTTCAATTAAAATTATTCTTGTATTTACTTCAAAAAGATGTAAATAAATTTAATAAATAAATTCAATTCCCATTATTATTAAATTGAATAATATGAATTTATTTATTACATTTGTGATCATTTAACCTTGGACAAATCTCAGACCCCAGTGGTGGAGCTCACCATGTCTAAAACAACTTTTTAAAAGAATAGGGCAGATTCTAGAATATAGTATTATATGTGATCCTCTAGGCCTATATCTCAATAGAAGTGAATAATATTCATAGTCCAAGAGTGGGATCTAGAAACCCATCATGGACCCTAAAAAGACAAGGATTGTCATGGTAGCAACAATCAACCTATGAACACATATTGTGTAATATAATGTATTTGTATTTAAATGTATCATAAAGTAGGATGCACACCAGTGCCATCATCCTTTTCATGCTTTATTATTTGTTGATATAACTGGACGGATTTACCCTCGACTGACATGGCCATGGTCTTAAGAAGGTTTTTCCTTTCTAATCAACATGGAATGAGATATATAACTTCCAAAACTCGGAAAGGAAAAATACTTTCTTAACCAATCAACCAATTTCATGATACTAATGATGCACACAACACAAACTACCTCTCCATGATTTCAGCAACATGGGTTTCATCCTATATTAAAGTACGCGATCAAATGACATACATTGTTAATGATATCAAGTCAGGAGACCATTACACGTGATCGTAGATATGAACATCCAATGACACACAAAACATGTAGTGTTTATATTAACAGGTATGTCTTCATAATATCACTACTATAGATCACCAAGTTCGAACTTCATGAGAAGAAGTCTCAATTCTTATGAGCCCCCATCACCTGATAGTCAAACGTATACTATGTCCAGTCAGAAAGATGTATCCAGACCATAAGAAATTTGTTTAAGATTAGTGTGATATTATCTAGAGGTTCTCATTATATCTGAGGAACTTCTATTACATTTTTATAGGATAATTAATCTTTGAAAATTAATATTAAATAGTGGACACATAAAATTTTACACTATAATGGTAAGAATACATCATTTATAACTAACTGTATAGACGATATTGTAATCAAAATTACTAAATATTTTTTTCTAGGGTAACCACTATTTCAAATCTCCCACTTTCACTAGAGACCATTCTATAACCAAACATGTTATCTACTCATATGATAAAGATCATGTTTCTGCTGAGTAGTGGCTTTAGCTGCTGGGACTTCCATGGTTCTACAGTGTGGCAATTATGCTATAGCAAACTCATCTCTTTGAGTAGAACTTCTCAAGAGATGGTATCCCCATTTATATACCTTTTTTCCACTCTCATTACTTGAAATATTCTCTATTAAGAGTATCATAGTTTACATTACGATAATATTCTTCTTACTAGATGGGATTCCATGAATAGGAACAAATCGTTGCATTTAACTGCTTCTTAGCTACCTTAGAAGATGCAACCTACTCGGTATTTGTAGGTATGAATAACACTGACTTATATGATCTTGTATCACTCTTCACCTTAGCCTAACTATGATAGTAGATCACATGGATCTAAGGAATACTAGTTTATGTCCTCTTAAAACTATTATCATTTCTTCTCCACTTTCCAAGTACATATCTTTTGTACTTACCAAATTACAGTCAGATAGTTCTAACTACTTCACTTGCAGAGCTCTTGGATATAATTGATATCTTTATAATATAAATTATATCCTAGAAATATAAATTTTGTACATATCATGGAATACATGATAAACCCATCACATAATTGTATGGATTCCATCTGCCCACATTTATCTCCTCCCATTTCAGGGACATGTGAACATGGGGAGATAATTTAATGTGACACTGTAAATAGTTAATCTCTTGAATTGTTACAATTTGTATTTTTTTAATACTATTCCACTATATGTACAATTGACTATGTACAATCAACCTTTACATCCACCTCAGCAGATCATGTTCCCTAGAACCTAGGTTGCTACATTAATTCAATCACTAGATAATAAATATTTTCCTTTTCTTAACCATCTTGAAGACCAAAACTCATTTTCCATATGTTGTTGAACATATTTTCCTGGGAAAACCAGGGAGCTCCCACATAACTCTGAAAGACACATGAAAAACATTCATTTCAAATGAATTTTATGTGGTATCATTGCTTACTTAAATCATAAAATGGATTTCATTAACTTGAAACCTTTAGTAGCATTCTATGATGTGACCATTCCCTTCTAGTTTTTTCATATAGACACCTTCCATGATTGATGGTTGTGACATCTAATGCCTAATAATATGAGCGTAGATATTAGCTATGAGAAGTAAAATTATAACAAATTTAGGAATAAAGACATGGTATTACAAATCAATACTTACTGATGAATCACTATTATCATCCATGTATCTTTTCACATTAATACCTACTATAGTATTCAAAATTATAGGCCCCTTTGAGTTTTGATACATGGAATCGATTATTGAATTTTAATTGATCTTTTTAATATTAGCTAATTTTCATATACTGTTCACTTATAGGAATTATTATTCACATTGAATAATAGATCACCAACCATTGTGAATAAGAAAACCATCACTATAGTTTTATCCTTCCTATGCAGTATGTGTCTCTCGAACACACTCTATTCCACATGCTCTTGTGGAACTAGTTCTTATGCCAACTATTTGGGAATCTTTATCATTGACTAAGCTCAAGTAAATCCAGTTCCCACTATCTCAAAAGAGATATGAATCCTTATATATAATATTATTCTATCACATGAATAGAACTTTTCTATCTTAGATATTTAGGTAATAGCATCCAAACCAAATGTTAGGATGATTACAATAGATACACATTTTTTTTTCCTGATGAAAGTTTGTTTATGTCCGAACAAATTCTTTGTATCCAAACACATGTCCTTATAAACAAATGGATTTAAATCATGATATGACTCATATGATATCCATTTTTCATTATAGTTGACACAAGGTTATGGGATGTCATCATTATTTGTAAATCATGTCACGAAATATGATGGAATTTTCTGCAAGTTACAACATTGATACTCCTAACATCATTAACATGATATATAAAATGTGAATTTAGGAATTACTCTACACTATATTTTGTTGATAAATGTCGACATGTAAGACATCATCATTTATCCTCCTCATTAACATCAACGTCATGATGAGGATAAGGTAATGTGTGTTTAGGAATTACTCCATGTTACATTATCATGATCGACGAATGCCTAGTCAAGATATTATTTGGTATGCCGACCTGAAGCAACTCATGTCTTCTGACCATGCATGTATCATACTTATCTTTCTGATTCCATAATTACTTAAAGAAATCAAATGAAGTATATATATATATACCTCTTGATTACCCTCAGTATAATTCACACTCTCTAACTAAACTAATTCCAAAATCTTTGTGACATACCTCTAAAGGTTTCTTTGTCCAAACTAAAGATTTCAATAATTTCATAGGTGTTTAGCTATACCGAGAATAAATACCATACTAGGTATAAACATGATGTCATATTTTAGTTTTTCTTGATAAATAATTATCATTCCACAACATGGAATAAGTATTAAATTTTTATATTCATCACTTATTGCTTATGATTCATGTAAAACTAAACTATTTGTTGAGTATGGTACACCACAAACAAAATTCATTCCTAAACCTAGAATAATTTATCCTTATATCCAAAAGGACACGTGATATGAATTTTTGTGGTTATAATAAATAATTGTTCTACATGAATCATTAACATGATAATAAAAAAGTCATGTACTTCTCACCGCTGGACAAGGTATCTCCCTTTCTCAGCCACTTGGAGAATACTCTTGACCTCTAGTAATGTTTCTATACTTAATTGGTTACTAAATTCCAATACACATATGTGATACTATTAAATAAACCAGAATTTAAAATTAAACATTACATTTTACTATGATGAATAAAACTGAAGAATAATCGGTAACTAGATTCTTTAATTCAGTTAATTGCATTTAAACATCCTTTTTTATTCCAAATAAACAACCTATGTAAATACCTCTTTCATTGATGGAAATTGCAAATATTCCATTGGAATTGCATGCTAATGTAATTCTCGCCTTGTCTTTAAATTTTTTTTCACCATACGAATTAAGGGTGAATCTATCTTTTAATTCTTATTAACTTGGAGAACCTTAATTAAATTGGTAATGAATCATTTACTCAATACTTGTTTGTTTTGTAACATAAAATTAAACATGAGTAATGGGGTGAATATAATATTAGAATATGATGTATTGAAATATCGTAACCAACCTTTCAATTTACATAGATATAGTGTAACCATTACCTATTCATATCATTACTTCACTTTCTCCCCATAGTCTTCTTATAGATGAGACTATATCATCCATGTCCTAATGTGGAAACCTCAACTAACATCATATGATGATGAAAGAGTAATTACATAACCATCATATTCTTTGTACATTAGTCTCCAGTAATAATTTCCACCCATGCTTCTTAAGGTAGATTAACAGGTGTTGGGGACACTGGAACCTAGAGTTTCTAATAGTATTGTGTGCAAGCGCCTATACTGTTCTTGGATACTCATGCCAGTGTGGACATTAACTTTTTCCATTATTTATCAGTTTTTTAATCTTGTGGTGCAACATGCTATTTTTCTACAAAAAATAAATACTAGAAGATTAGTACTTTAATCTGGATTATCGGTTTAGACATATTGATTAATAAATTAAATCATTAATTAATTAAATCATTAAATGTCTCACACTATTTTATCAAATTCTAGAAACCCTCTATGCTAGAATTAGAATACTTTGTCTCTTGAGTATTCTAGTGGTAAGGATCCTTGAACCACCCCTCGTAGTTTACAAGTTTTGGCTATGTCACTACATGGAGGGTTCAAGTTATTTTTTTGGTTGGACAACCGCATGAACTCACGGTTCCTTGATTTGTTGAGTGAAGTCCCAGATTCTTAAATTGTTTCTTTATTTAATCAACACTTGCCTCTAAAATTACAACATGATAGATTTGGATATTTATTTTCTGCAATTTTAGTTATTCCAACTCACCACTCTCATAAGAATTCCCTGGTAGTAAAATACACACTTAGCTTTGGCATGACGAGCATCCTGAACAACCAGTTTTGTTCAACATTGAATGATGGAAGGTAATTTTGAATTAATATTTCTTTGACGGTTTTTATGTGTTATTAATTTGGAGAAAGAAATCTTTTTCTATCTTCTTAAAATGTACTATGTAATCACACTCACAACTAAACATGCATGAAATATAAAAATTCATTGCGTCGCATGTTCATTTTATCTTTGCATTCTTATTGCCTGCCAAATTTAATTTTTATTAAAACCATTTTTTAGGAAAAATGGGAAACCAGAGTTCACAAAGAGTCACCACTGCATGCTAAAAGAGCTCACAAACTGATTAAACACAAGACTAATGTTACTTGACCCAGATATTCTATAAAGCTCCCAGTGCAGTGTACTAACCCAGATACATGGGTCTTCTCTGATGAGCTCTTCAAGATGGGAGATCATCCTTTCCATTGTCTGAATAAAATCCTCTGAGTTGATTTTACTCTGGTTGAAGCCTCGGGCCAGAATTCTATCTTTCTTATCTATCCAGACTTTTTTCTCTTTTGTAGCATCAACTTGCAACCTTCGTTCATAGATCCTTTTGAGTTCCTCTTCTTAGACATTGGGTCGTATGTCTTGCTCAATCATATCTTCCTTGGAGTGCAAAATTAGTTTCAAGAACTCCCCATCGTTCCCTTCTATGTCTCTTTTGTATCTAGTTGCTTCTTCGCTTTCTCCCATCTGTAGGAATGATCTTTCTTTGTTCCTTCCTTTCTTGGCTGATCAAGTTTCCATAGGTTTTGGAAAGTAAGAGTAATCCTTGCATCCCTTTTCCTTTCTCCCCTAAACCACTATACATTTCCCAAAGTATTTAATGCTTTTTTTCCTTCTTCCTATGAGGGTTGTGAGGACCTTCCCCTTGACATCGGTTCATGCTATCCACTAAAGGTAGGCTATTACTTTTATCCCATGACGAGTCATCCTCCTCATTCAATGGAGGTTCTTGGTCTTCTAAACCATCAAAGTGATTCCCGAGCTTTAACTTCGAGCCAACTATAAGGGGCCTCTTCTTTCTTTGAGATTTCCCTTTACCTTCCATATTCTCCTAGCTAGTTATCTTCTCCACAGACCTAGCCTTCAGATGGCCGTGGGTGTTTGGGTCTATGTCCCTCAATATATTCACATCATCAAACTTCCATTGACCCTTGTGAGATGTTTCAGCCAATAAGTAAGGCTTCCCCTACACTAATTCTGATTCATTGGATTGCACATACCCTCGGCCCATATACTGTTGTTGTTGATTAGTGTCCTCCCAGCCTCTATTTTGAGCTCCACCGAAACTCTTGACCTCTCTACCAGCCAATCTAATCTCACCAATTGGGTTCACTGAGGCCACTGCTGAGGGGAACTCCTCTTCAACTCCACGGATGCCCAAGTCCTACTTCAACCGGGCGAATACTTCCTCAACCCGCGATCCAGCCTCCTCTGGCCTTTCCTTCTTCATATCCACTGTGGAAATCAAGGGGTTTTCTTGCTTTTGAGCCTCCCCGTTACTGGCCGTCGTTGCTGGAGAATCATGGTACCTGACAAGATTAAGCTGTAAAGAAACTTCCCCATGCGCATCTTCTTGTATGCCCAAGTCTCCACTATCCCGCAACTGATGTTCAAATGTTGCATCCACTTGCACTGCTGAAAGCCGGTCCTGGTCCACACGACGACACTCAGAGGTCAAATGACCGAATTTGATGCATCTCGAGCAGAAAGCAGGCCATGCTTCGAACACCACTCTCTGCTTCCATCTGAACTCCTCTCTGACCGAGATCCACAACCACTCTAATGGTGGTTTGGAGACGTCGACCTCAACACAAGCGCGAGGCAAAATCGGATGACATATCGCGAAGGTACGCTTATCCGAACATAGAAATCTTCCAACCAAGTTCCAGAGCATGCAAATAATGGAAGGATTTTGGAAGGGTAGAGGAAGGTCAGGAAATCTTACCCACACTGCAGGCGAAGGCGGGTCATGATTCATGTTGAGATCGAAAGACCATCGCATGAGGAAAAAACCGCATCCATTGAACACTCGAGGAGTGCTGGACCAGGCAACGGCCAAATCCTCCTCCGATGAAAAGCCAGTCATCAGTTGGTGACGATCGAGAAGACCCACTACCGCTTGGTTTTGGAGACCCCATGATTCAAAGACAAATCGGTCAAAAGTGTCAACCAATGGACGACGACCCCTGAAGCAAGCGACCGATGTCAATCTGTGAAGATTTGATGCTGCATTGAACTTTTGTGAGGAAATCGCAAGTTGGGGATATCCTTCAGGAAGGTCGGGGACCTTAGGGAAAAGAGGGGTCGGCGTGAAAGGAGCAAGAAGATCCGGGTTGGTGAAGGGGGTGAAAGGATGAGCCGTCGAGGAAGGAAGACGCACCCCACCTCCCCGTGACGAGGAGGCGGCGGAGGCACAGGCATCTTCGGGCTAGGGAATCGTCGTTGTCGAGGATGGAAGACACTCTCGGGCTTGAAAATATCTTATCTATTCTTCAATAATCTCATTCTAATGCATAATGCCTCATAAAACTGATGTGTATACTTCTTGTTTATTATTATTCTATGTGTTCGTACATTAATTACACATACACAATAATAATAAACCATGAAAAAAATGTTGACCTAATCATAATCTAGTACTAATAGTCTATAAGTTGAGTGAATAACGGACCAACCTAGACCATAGGGGTAATACCTTGAGTTGTGTCGCTCACAACTCGAATTGCAGAATCTTCTCATCTAATGCATCATCTCTTATACGGTGCATCGCCATAATTTTGCTTGAAATGCGTCACCTCTCGTCTCGACATTATACAACATTACTCGCACGAAGGCAAGAGGGTCTTAGGGTATAAAATACAACTCTCAGAATGAGCACATATGCCCTTATACATAAAATAACTCTGCGATGATACGCAGATCGCCTTTTATTTAACTACGTATTATTGCACCATGCAATAATCAAATGATTAAATAAAATAAATAAACAAGCACCAGACATACATTGGTTGGTACTGGGATCATGACCAGTCAAAATAAATTAACTCACTTATTTTAAAAATAAATGCAGAATTAAATTAAACTTGCACTCAAATAAAATCGATGGAATTTAATTGAACTAAAAAAATTACCCATATTTCTAATTCAATATTTATGTCATTCGGTCCTGATTAATTAATTTAATATTAAAAAAAAATTAAATTAATTAATTAATTTAATTAAACACCAAATTAAATTAATCGTGTTGTAATATAATTTTATAACAAAAAATTAATGTTTAATTAATTTAATTGTCAATTGAAATTAAATTAATTATTTTAATTAATTTTTGATTAAATTAAATTCCCTGGGCCCCGAAAAACGGTCAGGGCGTATGCAGGTTGGGGCGAACCCGCGTAGTCCCGGTCCAGGCCATGTCGACCCCGTACATGGGTGGTATGGGTCAAGAAGGTCCACCCAATCTCATCCCTGGCTGGGCAGACCTGCCCAGGCCAAATTCAGGGCAATGTAGACCAGGCTGCAGTTACCTGTCCGCTGTCCGCTGGGAGGACTAGGCTGGGGTCGGGGTTTCAGGTTATGGTGGCACGGGCTGCGGTGACGTTCCACCAGGGTCAAGCAAGATTTGAGTGTCCATGGGGATGGAGGTAGTGCGGTGGCCGGAAGATCTAGTTGTGGCCAGGCGGCGGTGGTGGTCCTCCCATGGAAGCTGCTCAGCGGCCTGGGGTCCGGTGAAAGAGAGGCCCGGGTGGGGGTTAATTTTTTTTTACATTTTTTCAAAAAAAAAATTTAAAAATACCACCAGGTTTAAAATATTTTTTTTACATCCTAAAGGCGGCACCTGGTGTGCTGCCTTTGGGGAATTTTCCGGCCAGGGCAAGGCGGCACCGGGTGTGCCGCCTTTGCCCAAAAAATAACCGCAAAGGCGGCACCCCAAGTGCCGCCTTTGCCTACATAATTTTTTTTTTAAATTTTTATTTTTGTTTTTTGTTTTGTTTTGTTATATATATATATATATATAACAAAACTTTTCAGCAGAATTTTTCTGCTATTTAATATCCAGCGGTTCTGCCATTACAGCAGTCTGGATTCTGACTGATACCCTCACCCAGGACTCCCTTTTATAAGGGGGTTTGCCCTGAAAACAATACTGCATTTCCGATGTGGGATTCTGGTTCTCCTTTTCCTGCACAGTACATTTTGCGTTTCTGATGTGTGATTCTGTTTCAAGTACGCGACTTTGAAAGACTATAAAAGTTAAACTATAAGACCAATACAAATGAAACTTTAAACACTGATTAAACATATAATAAATAGTTGAAAACAAAAATAATTTCACAAAAAATGTTGATACGGATTAATTTATAAGCTTTCAAAACCACCTACTTGAAACTTAAACATATTTGAAGTACGTGACTTTGAAAGCTTATAAAAGACAAATTATAAGACCAATACAAATGAAACTTTAAAAATTGATTAAACATATAATAAATAGTTGAAAACAAAAATAATTTCATAAAAAAGGTTCACCAAAAACAATTTATAAGTTTTCAAAACCATCAACATGAAACTTAAAAATGTTTCAAATTCCCAACTTTGAAAGACTATAAAACATAAACTATAAGACCAATAGAAATGAAACATTAAACATTGATTAAAAATATAAGAAATAGTTGAAAACAACAAAAACTTCCTAAAAAATTTCCGTAAAAATTAATTTATAATATTTCAAAACAATCTACTTGAATAGGGAATCCGATCCATCAGTTTGAGGGAGACCGGGGCTAGGTAGATAGATAATCGGATCATTGTATCTATGGATTTTTTGGATAGGAAGATAGATTCATTTCATTCATTATATCGAGGTATTTTTTTTAAGAGAATATATAATTTCTTATAATTATAAAACAAGGGACACCTTTATTTTTTGGTTATAGAATACGATTCTCTTAAGGTTAAAAGACATTATTCTTTTAATGGCTTTGAAAGTCATTATTTGTTTTGTATGAAATTGTATTTCTTTTTTATAAAAAGTTTTTATATTTCCACCACACATATAATTGAATGAAATACATCATATTAGTATTTTTATTATGATTTTATCCATATTAATATGATTTTTATAATAACAAAACTTTTGATTTAATAAAATCTATCATGATTATGATTCTTGATCATACAGAAATTATATTCAAATTTTTACCCATAAATTTTAATGAGGATGAATATTACACAAAATTCAGGATCACATGTCATATTTTGAACCATCTTGGCACTGCTTAATAAGTAAACACATTCTGTGGAATTGGAATATGTGTGTATTAGGGTCCTCTCTATAATACAATATAGCACTAAACAATGGAAACTTTCTTTGCAGGCACTCCACCATAAAATATGGATCCACTATTCTCTCATGTGTCTCTATTTTCACAACCACCCTTTCTCATATAGGAGCACATCATACCACTTATTGTTTGGCTAAGGTTTAATTACTTTCCCACCTAGGTAGTGGTAGACTCTTCCCTTGGCTAGCTAGTGGTAGGATAATTTTTTTGAGTAAAATCAAACAAATAGTTATCCATTTAATCTCCTAAATTATTATTTATGTAAAATATAAATTCATCTCACATGAACATATTTTAACCCCTCATGAAATAATAAAATATTATATTTCCTTCACTTCCTTTTCTATTATTGTAAACAACGTGTCACCATTTCCACAATTTTTTTAACATAATATCACATCAAAAGTCATCACAATTATGCCTCACATATCAAAATAGTCTACTAACAAGTCATTCATCCTTATTGGAAAAAAAATTCATATCAATGGGATCTTTATATATCATATTCCTTATTGTTTTGAATTAATGACTTCCATTGTTCCACATATCCATTCATATATATGGTGAACCACCATGATGACTTTTTCCTTTTAACTAATTCCTAAATTGAAAATTTTTTTCTATAGGGACATTATGCATTTTTCATCTACAAATGGATTAGAAATTTCACTGAATGTTAGAGGTTATTACTGCATGAAGATATCCATTATAGTTACACAATGTTGTAGATCAATAGGTCTCTCTATATAGGTGGGTTTATTTTTCATAACAAGGGTTAAAATCCCTAATATAGTTATGAATAGGTTTTTCTGCAAAATATATTTGTTAAATTGTTTATGGGGAATATCCCTACATTGACTAAGAATGTTTATATGGTTCCCATTCCTCCACTTGGTATCCATATTTTTATAATGACATATATATTATTAGCTAATAAAATATAAATGTAAAATATAATTCTAATTATGAATTATAGAGTGTTTTCTAGAAATCTTGAGTGTTTTTCATTGAAATATTTATATCCATATTGGTTCCTCTAAATCAATTTCTAAATGTTACTAATAATGTTACTCAAATACCAATTATATCATCTTATAATCCATAAACCTATAGTCAATAGTTATATTACATTATTGATATAAAGTAAAAGAGTCCCCAATGGAAAGAACAATTTAGTAGTCTGGGAAGACCATATATAGATATACAATACATATTAAAATAGAAGATACAAAATGAACATATTATGAGATCATGAAAATCCCTTCAATCATATCCCAGAAAATATCACATATTCCTCCTCAATGATTCCTGATAAAGGAAAAAATTACATGTGTGATCAAAAGCTCATTACAGAGTAGCATATATGGGAACCTTACATAACATAAACATAGAATAAGTGATATGTAAAGTATAAATTAAAAAATGAAGTCATAATATGCTAAAATTGAGGGAATTATATGGTCATGATTATAAACGATAACATGGAATAAAATAATCAATTCTCTCATACTGATGGAATGTATATTTCTAGAAATGAAATTCTTGTTGTTAAGGCTTAACGCTAGGCCACATTAGTATTATTAGAAGAAGAATACACCAAATACCACCATATTTTTTCATATGATATCTACTGATGAATTGATGGGAAATATAGTTATATGCCAGACCCATCACCTGATTAAGACTAATCAATTCACTCTACGAGTCATAATGACCTTTTTAAAAGTTACCTATGAAACCTATTGCTGAATTAATCATAGGTATCCGTATATTGATAAATGTATACATAAAATACTTCCCATTCCTTATAATAATGTAAATTTCTTCTCGAAAAACCCTTATTGAACTTGGAAGACTTGTGTTACCATCCATTTAATTGGAATTACCCTAATCATAAAAATATAGTGGTGAGGGTACCTTCAATGTGTTGTATATCCATGGAAGATAGTAATTGAGTACAATAGTTTTCATTGGTATGAGACCCAGGAAAAAATGACAACCCATATATTTAATGCCCCCTATTTCATGATTTCATTCAAAAAATATACACTTAATATAATCACAAAATAAAATTATTCCATGTGTCCTTTGGTAATTAGTTACATAGATTAATAACCTAAAATAAGAATACAAAAAAATTATTTAAAACTCCATAACATGCCCTTAAAATCCACTGATCTTATAATACTGCATAGGATAACCTGGGGATGTACATAAGAAAGGGGTGAATTATAAATCCTTGTAAAGAAATAATCAAAGAATAAAATTATGAAATTAATACATGTGAGTAGAGAGACATAACAAGGTGATATAAAATTGATGTGATTCGTAAAAATAAACCTCAAATTATTATATAATATAATAATATCAAGGCAACATTGGAATGCAATAAAAAATAAAACATGGAATCACAATTCTAAGTCAACGATAACCACTAAAAAAATATAACATAGAGTGCTTAGGATAACCTCCCATGCACTGTAAGTGATTTCTCATGAGGTAAAAACATTACCCATTTTTATGAAGTGGAATATAATTTAAGGCCACCCACCATACTCATATCATGTATATGAATTTTTTTAAGTTTCAAGTAGATTGTTTTGAAATATTATAAATTAATTTTTACGTAAATTTTTTAGGAAGTTTTTGTTGTTTTCAACTATTTATTATATTTTTAACCAATGTTTAATGTTTCATTTCTATTGGTCTTATAGTTTATGTTTTATAGTCTTTCAATGTCGGGAATTTGAAACATTTTTAAGTTTCATGTTGATGGTTTTGAAAGCTTATAAATTGTTTTTGGTGAACATTTTTTATGAAATTATTTTTTTTCAACTATTTATTATATGTTTAATCAATTTTTAAAGTTTCATTTGTATTGGTCTTATAATTTATCTTTTATAAGCTTTCAAAGTCACGTACTTTAAATATGATTAAGTTTCAAGTAGGTGGTTTTGAAAGCTTATAAATTAATCCGTATCAACATTTTTTATGAAATTATTTTTGTTTTCAACTATTTATTATATGTTTAATCAGTGTTTAAAGTTTCATTTGTATTGGTCTTATAGTTTAACTTTTATAGTCTTTTAAAGTCGCGTACTTGAAACAGAATCACACATCAGAAACGCAGAATGTACTGTGCAGGAAAATGAGAACCAGAATCCCACATCGGAAATGCAGTATTGTTTTCAGGGCAAACCCCCTTATAAAAGGGAGTCCTGGGTGAGGGTATCAGTAAGAATCCGGACTGCTGTAATGGCAGAACCGCTGGATATTAAATAGCAGAAAAATTCTGCTGAAAAGTTTTGTTTTATATATATATATATATAACAAAACAAAACAAAAAATAAAAATTTTAAATAAAATTATTAGGCAAAGGCGGCACCTGGTGTGCCGCCATTGCGGTTATTTTTTGGGCAAAGGCGGCACACCCGGTGCCGCCTTGCCCTGGCAATTGGGGAGGCTGGTGGGGCTATGCTGATATGGCAGGTGGAGTTTGACCACCAGGCTGTTCTAATAGGTTGATGGGGCGATGCAAGGAGAGTGAGCCAGAGGGGGGTGGTCTTCGGCCTAGTGCGGTGCGGCTCGCACAGGAGGGGTGGCCAGCGGCCGCTGGGGATGGGCGCAGTGGTCGGTGCCACCTGCTGCGGGGAGGAGGCGGCCAAGTTGGGGCCGCAATGCTACGTGATCTGGACAGGGGGGCCACTTTCCCGTAAAACATTAACCTTTTTTTACTTTCTCACGTGATGTGCCGCCCCACTTAGGTCAAGTCAAATTATTATTTTCCTTTCTTTGGATTGTAGGAATAACTAGCCCACACCCATCCTAAAAAAATTCCATCCCTTTTTATTTTTTTCTTAAACCTATATAGGCTTTATGAAAATAATAAAATTATAATAACATTAAAATATTATTATAATAAAAAATTTATAATAATTAAATTATTATTACAATTAAACTATTATTATTATAATAAAATTATTATTATTATTATTATTATTATTATTATTATTAAACCATATAGTAAAAATACTATTTTGGTCACTGGTATGGTTAGAATTGCATGAATTTATCAAAACATTATTCATAAAAGTAAACCCCCATAAATAAATTCAATCTGAAATAAAACTTTTGATGGGTGCAAACTAGACATCTGATGTCTGATTTTGATTCTGTCTGTGGCGTTGGATCTGTAACGATGACCTCTTCATAGATTAATTCAAATTTAATTTTCAAATTGGTTTAAAAAAATCACGGGTCACTTTGAAACCACTTGTATGAACCGGGCGCTCCGCGGAATCCCCAAAATTGGGATTTTAACATCTTTCACTGACGAACAACATGAAATTGTCGACGTCAGCGAATCACTGCCCAATTACATCTTTAGGATCCCACATGAAAGAGATTAAGTACAAAATTAAACCATAAAATACATGTGTAGACGCCGGAAAAGTCCGTTGTTCCCAAACGAAGCTCCGGATGCGGAAAGCGAGGTCATATTTGGAGTCGGAAGAATGTTTCGGAGGGCCCGGAGGCCTTGCGCGGAATTTCAGAGGTCTGCACGCAAAGATGATGATCCGCGCGCAAAACCCCCGGGATGCGCGCAACTCCCTTGCGCGCCGTGCCCGATTCCGCGCCCGCGAGGAGAATTCCGCGCTCGCGCCTTGGATTCCGCGCCCGGGGTTGCCTATAAATACTAGGCGACCCCCAACGTTTCAAAGGTTGCTGGAAGTCGAACGGTCTCCCGCGCGCGCAATTCAACCCCTTCCGCGCGCAATGCCGCTCTTCAGGTAACCTCCTTTCTTTCGCGCAATAGAGCCTTGGGGTCCGCCTTCGCGCGCAATCCCCTTGGCTCATTTCCTTTGAATCAATTTCAACCCGAAGGCCTTTGCGCGCAAAAGAAGCCTCTTGCGCGCAATTGCCCCCCGGGTGCGCGCAATCCAGCCCGATTGCGCGCACCCCCCATTTTCAAAGTGGCCATTCGTTAGAGAATGAGCCGTTGCCCCCGCGCGCTATCTGAAGCCCGGTGCGCGCAATCCCAACCATCCGCGCGCGAAGCGCTGGCCCAATTGCGCGCCAGCCCGCCATTTTGCGCGCCGACCCGCGGTTTTGCGTGCAAAGCTCCTCTTTTGCGCGCAATCTGCCAGGGTCGCCTCCCTTGACCCCCCGAGGGTACCCGCCTGCGTGGCGCCCGATGATCCTCATCCTGGGTGCCCGCACCGTGCGTTGTCTTCCCGTGCGGCCCTCCAGGCTTGCGCAAAGTGACACGTACGTACGTCCAGCATGACGTTAAACTGCATATTCGTCCAGCATGACGTTAAACTGCAGATACGTCCAGCATGACGTTAAACTGCACATACGTCCAAGTTGCACGACGCTAAACCGCCTAGCCCCCATCGTCCGCGCTGCAAGACGTTAAACTGCCAAGTGCTTCGTCCTCAACACACGACGTTAAACTGTACTTCATCCGGCAAGACGTTAAACCGTCCGCCTCGTCCTCAACACACGACGTTAAACTGTACTTCGTCTGGCAAGATGCTAAACCGTCCGCATCATTCGATCTCGTGCTTCGCACGCAGGGTCTCCCCCGGTTTGGACGTGGCCCCCACCCGCTCGTCTCTGCAGGGATGTCGGGATTGTCCCCCTTTTGGGACGATTTAATGGGAGTGGCTTTTCCCTACGGGGGCAGGGTATTATAAACCCCTAGTTTCTCGTGGGAGGCTGCACATGTGTATCTCCATTGCGCCTCCCCACTGCCGAAGCCAGTAGAGGGTGTGACTGGGATCGAGGTGTCTTCTGCTTTCGGTCCAAGTCCCTTCCAACTGAGTTTTGCCGCATCCGGGCTGCCTCAAGTGCGTAAGTCCTGACAGAATGAACTACGTGGACTTTGATCCCTGTCTTCTATACAGGGTACGTAAGAAGCCTCCCTGAGGTCCAAGCCCACCACCTGGTCGTCCCGGTCGTATTTACGTCGGTTCGTCCATCAGTGGACCCCTCCAGGGTTCACGCTTGCGTCGATTCACCTATGAATCCGCCCCTGTGGGAGACTGCCCGTGTGTATCTCCACTGTGCCTCCCCACAGCCCCTTTTCCCATTTCTCCTTTTATCCTCCAGCATGACGTGAAACTGTGATCCACCCGGCCGTTCCATCCCCCTCTGTGCGAGGTGGTCCGGTTCAATCCTCCGCCCGGTGGCCTAGACCTCTTCGTGAGTCGGCTTGCCGACGTCCAACATGACGTTAAACTGTATACCCGAACTACGTTGACTTTGATCCGTGCTAACACGCGGTACGTAGGAAGCCTCTACGGGGTCCAAGCTCTTCACTCCATCATCCATCCTGATCCTTACCCGGGCCGCCACATCCCGGTGGGGTCATTCCACTTCACTCCACTCCACATCATTTGGGAAGCTGCCCATGTGCTGGCCCCAGCGTCAGAGGTTCCCCGCAAGGGGTTCTGTCATCTGATCCACTTTTCGTGTTGATCGGTCCGATGCCGTCCCCGCTGGACGTTAAACTCGCGGCATACCCCGTGTTAAACATGGGAAGCTGAGGAAAACCTCAGGTGACACAGTTCCCCGCACCTAGTACGGGATGCCTCAGGCCATCATGCCTTCGAGAAGCCCTATTAGGGACGGAAGACAGACGTGCAGAGCCGCAGTGCTACGACACGCCCCCAGCACCCAGAGCCACCCGGCCTTCTCACCGCAGGTTGCTGCCCCGCCCAGACTCCTTGGAGCGTCCGGGCGGAAGCAGCGTAATTAACCGGTGTCCATGAAGATATGGCGCCGGGAACGAGATTCACGAACATTCTTAAGTCTATGAGGGAGACCCAGATTAGGCGACGAGTTCCGAGGAGACGTCCAAGGAAGGAGGAGCCGACATCCCATCATCCCGGTTTCGATCAAGGAGCAGACGCCCCTGAATAAGGGACGAATGCCGCCCGCCCTTGGAAAGCGGGACTGCGGGACCACAAGCCGCGCGCCCATCCCCTCGGGTTGACGGGTGAACGCGTGAACGCGTCCTGGAGGAACAGCGTAACCCGACGCACATCCGCACCGAAATAGAAAAATGGTGAACCCGACGTGAATCTCTTCTCCTCGATACGAAGACCGATGGCTTTCAGAGGTGTTGGAAGACCGGCGTGTTGCCCGGCCAAGCATTCAGTCTTACCCACCAGGGGCTGGGGAAGTGAAATAGGGCACTCCATCTCGCAACGTCGAGGGCCTGGGTTCCCCCCACGGAAGGCGTCGTGGCACTAATGGTTGGTTGTCGATTCCTTTTTCCTGTCAGTGTTAATGGGTCATTCTCCCTGCTTTCAGAAATCAGGTCGCCCGATCCAGTGCCCGATCGCCACCCGCCCACTGGCGCAGGGACAGGGGAAACACCGACGCGGCTACTCCGCGTGGTCCCGCCCATTCCACAGCCGTCCCAGAAGCCGCAATTGCGGGACGACCACGCCCTCTCTCCCCCTCGGAGGTCATCCAGAGAAGGGTGATCAACACCCTGGTGCGGAGATACGAGGAAGAGGGAGTCATCCCCACTAGGGAAATGGCTCGCCTAGACCTTGAGGAGGCTGCGCCTCGCCACCACCGCCGCCCCCGAGGGCCGCGCAGGGAGGCACCGCTGCCTACCTCAACGTCCAACCGCTTCGGGAGCTTATCCCCGGAGCGCTCTGACAGTTCCCTTCCCTACGCGGATGAGGTGGAAGAGGCCCGGGATCACCCTATCTGGGATTCGCTCCAGGGATCTACGGTAAGGACTCCCGCCAGGCCACGGCGACACCGCCGCCAGGCCTCTCCAGTCGAAGAGCGGGCTCTCCACCTGCCCGCGCCGCTCATCCCGGCTCGTCTGTCTCGACGCCAACGTCGGGCACGAGCGGAAGAGGATGCCCACCTTGGGGCTCTAGCAACAGCGGCCGCATTGGCCCAAGCCACTGGTGGCTCCAGTCGCCAGGCCTCTGCGCATCCTGAGCAGGGGAACTCCTATGCCCGACCTGGATCGAGGCCCCGACCGCCCCAAAGGCAGGTTGGGTCGACTCTCCCGGTTGCTGGCACTGGCAGTAGCCACCGCGGACCACCTCGCGGTAGCGCTATTCACTGGCAGTAGCCACCCCAAATGGCTGTCCAACATTGTGCCGGTCAGGAAGAAGAACGGGCAGATTAGAGTCTGCATCGACTTCCGCGATCTCAACCGCCACTGTCCGAAGGATGATTTTCCCCTTCCAGTGACAGAGCTGTTGATTGATGCCACGGCAGGGTTCCAAGCCCTCTCCTTCATGGATGGATACTCTGGATACAACCAAATTCGGATGGCCCCTGAGGATGAGGAGTTCACTGCCTTCAGGGCCCCCCAAGGTACCTTTTGCTACCGGGTCATGCCCTTCGGTCTGAAGAATGCAGGTGCCACCTATCAACGGGCGATGCACCGCATATTCAAGCCAATCCTCGGCACACTGGTGGAATGCTACGTCGACGACTTGGTTGTCAAATCGCGCCAGCGTCAGGACCATCTCAAGGATCTTGAGAAAGTGTTCAGCTTCCTCCGGTCTCGATGCCTGAAGATGAACCCGTTGAAGTGTGCCTTTGGGGTCACCTCCGGAAAGTTCCTTGGATTTGTGGTAAGATACCGGGGTATTGAGATCGACCCAGAGAAAATCAGGGCGATTAGCCAGATGCCTCCCCCAGGTACCGTCCGGGAACTGCAAGGGTTCCAAGGCCACTTAGCCTATATACGCCGATTCATCGCGAATCTGGCCGGCAAGTGTAAGCCCTTTTCTCGGCTCATGAAGAAAGGTGCCACCTATGTATGGGATAAAGAGTGTCAGACCGCTTTCGAGGAGATCAAGCAGTACCTGCTTCAACCTCCGGTTCTGATGCCGCCTGTATCCGGGAAGCCGCTGGTCCTCTATGTGACCGCCCTGGAACGGTCCCTGGGTGCCCTTCTCGCCCAGAAGAACAACGAGGGAACAGAGAATAGCCTCTATTACCTCAGTCGCATGCTCCTCGATGCGGAAGTTAGGTATTCCCCCATTGAGAAGAGCTGCCTGGCGCTCGTATTTGCCGTACAGAAATTACGGCACTACTTGCAGCACCATGAGGTACAGTTGGTTTCTCGGGTAGACCCGTTGAAATATATCCTGAGCCGACCAATGTTGACTGGCCGCCTAGCGCGGTGGGCTGTGATTCTCCAGCAGTTCGACATCAGGTATGTGTCTCAGAAGGCCATCAAAGGGCAAGCATTGGCAGACTTTCTGGCAGCTCACCCGACCTCCGCGGATCAGCCGCTGGATCTAGGCTTTCCTGATGAGACCATTCTCTCGGTTGATCGAGCCGATCCATACTGGCAGATGCACTTTGACGGTGCCTCCCGGAGCCCCACCGGTAGAAGACTTGATAATCCTAAGCTCAACAGAGTGGGCTTGGGTATCGTCTTCATTACCCCGGAGCGAGCCGTGCTGCCATACTCTTTCCTGTTGTCAGAGGGCTGTACCAACAATGAGGCGGAATACCATGCCCTCATCACCAGCCTCGAGTTGGCTCTCGAGATCGACGTGCCCCGTCTGTGCGTGAAAGGGGACTCCGAGCTGGTCGTTAAGCAGATCAACGGCGACTACGTTGTCAGGAAGCCGGAACTTGTGCCATTGTTGGAGTGCACCCTCCTTCTGATGGCCCGGTTCCCTTCTCGGCCGGAAATTGTCCATGTTCCCTGGTCGCAGAACGGTCGAGCAGATGCTTTGGCCAGCCTCGCTGCGTCACTTGCGGAGCCTGAACAGGACAACCTGATCGTCCGCGTGACGCGCCGCAGGCTCATCGCTCCCGTTATCCCGGAAGAAGATCGCGGCCCATTGGTAAGTAACCTCACCACGGCTGCCCCTATGCCCGGAGCCCCGAGTACCCCTGATATGACAGTCGGATCAGCCCCTGATTGGGGGACGCCTTTGGTTGAGTACCTCCAACATGGCATTCTTCCATCGGATCGGGCCGAGCGCGAGCGAGTTCGACGCCGCGCATCGCAGTTTGTCCTCCAGAGCAGTCCCGGCCTGGAGCAGATCCTCTACAAACGCGGATTTGATGGTGTTCTCCTCCGTTGCCTTCAGGGAGTTGAGATCCCACGAGTCATGCAAGAGGTTCATGCTGGTTCATGCGGCGCCCACCAGACTGGGCCGAAGCTGTCCCACCAGATTCGGAGGTTAGGATACTTCTGGCCCTCCATGATCCATGACTGCATCGAGTATGCCAGGAGGTGCCATGCGTGCCAGGTTCATGTGAACATTGTGCATCGGCCGCCGGAGCCTCTCCATACCACAAGGTATTCCTGGCCCTTTGCAGTCTGGGGACTGGACGTTGTGGGACCTTACCCACCGGCGACAGCTCGCCAGTGCCGGTTCATTCTGACCGCTACGGACTTCTTCTCCAAATGGGCAGAGGCGATTCCGCTCAGAGAGGTCAAATCCTGTTCGATCGCTGACTTCGTGACCTCCAACATCGTCCATCGATTTGGAGTGCATCACGCTATCCTCACGGATAACGGAACCAATTTCCGAGCAGCCGAGTTGAAGAAGTTGTACGCCAAGTATAACATTCACTCGAACCATACATCTCGCTATCATGCGCAGGCGAATGGACAGATCGAGGCGTTTAATAAAACCCTCTCTAACATTCTGCAAAAGATGGTTGGTCAGAACAAGAAGAGTTGGCCGGACAAGCTCCCCAACGCCCTCTGGGCTTATCGGACGACGACTCGCAATTCCACCCAGATGACCCCTTATTCCCTGGTGTATGGAGCTGAGGCCGTCCTGCCCATCGAGATCCAGTTACCGTCCTTGCGCACTGCGGTCTACGACCAGCAAGCGCCGGACAGAGTTGCTGAAGCCCGTCTAGTCGAGTTGGAAGCACTGGATGAGAATAGACTTCGCGCTTTGCACAACCTCGAGAGGCATCAAAGCAGAATGGCTCGAGCTTTCAATAAGAAGGTTCTCCTCCGCTCCTTCCTGCAGGGTGATCTAGTGCTAGCCCTAAGAGCGCCGATGATCCCCGGCAGGAAGCCACCCAAGTTGGAGCCCAAGTGGGAGGGACCCTTTGTTGTCCACAAGGTCTATCCCAATGGCGCGTACTCCCTAGCGACTATGGATGGTGAGCGTGTCACTCCTCCCACCAACGCTAGGTTCCTCAAGCAATACTTTGCCTGAGTGTTCAATCGTCCCGCATGACGCTAAACTGCACTTCGTCCTGCATGACGTTAAACTGCACCACGTCCTGCACGACGTTAAACTGCATTCGTCCAGGCTACAAGACGTTAAACTGTTCAGCATTCGTCCGCGCTGCAAGACGTTAAACTGCCAAGTGCTTCTTCCTGCATGACGCTAAACTGCACTACGTCCGAGCTACAAGACGTTAAACTGTTCAGCATTCGTCCTGCATGACGCTAAACTGCACTACGTCCGAGCTAAAAGACGTTAAACTGTTCAGCATTCGTCCTGCATGACGTAAAACTGCCCCTCAAGAACTACGTGCGGCTTGATTCCCATCCTTATGGGATACGTAGGACCGCCTGAACATTCATGTTTCAGGCCCAGCCCCATCCTTCGGGAATTTCCATCTCATCCTGGGCCCTTGGTCCAGTTGCCTCTGGGTATGTGGCGTATGGTGTGAGCGCGGGGGATTATTCCCTCGTTCACGTCGGTTTGCTCGTCACGCTGTACGCCCCCCCACGTTTGGGGATGCCTTCTGCTCCCCCCTTCTTTTCCCCTCATCGTCCTGCATGACGTTAAACTGCACTTCAAGAACTACGTATGGCTTGATTCCCATCCTTATGGGATACGTAGGACCGCCTGGACATTCATGTTTCAGGCCCAGCCCCATTTCCCGGGAATCTCTATCCCGCGTTGGGCCTCTGGCCCCAGTTCCCCTCCTTTTTGTGCGAGGCGTATCGCGTGAGCGGGGGATTATGTCCTCATTCACGTCGGTCTACTGGCCGCGCCGTACGCCTCCCCCGTGTGTGGGACCACCTCACACCTCTCATCGTCCTGCATGACGTTAAACTGCCTCTTAAGAACTACGTGCGGCTTGATTCCCATCCTTATGGGATACGTAGGACCGCCTGAACGCTTGTGTTTCAGGTCCAGCCCCGTCCCTTGGTTGATCACGGGAATCTGCCCTCTTTTGGTTGCTCTCAGGGTGAGTCCTCCGACCCTTTCCGGAGAACTGTTAACATGTTTTGGGTACTTCGGTCTATGACTCGTAGTATCAGATTCAATCCCGACAAGTCATGTGTTGCTTGTCAGGCCTCGCGCTTCCTCTTATTCGAGCCTTCACTCAAAGGGATCCTCGTTAGCGGTTTGGGTACGATGCCTCAGTGCTCTCCCACCGCTCCGGGTCGATTTACCGGCGGGTCTTTGGCCGCAAATCGATATGAATCCTGCGATTGAGCGGTTGATGCTCGTTTGCTTGCCCCGTCTTAGGCTGACGCGATCGGATGTTGTGTTGCGAATGCGTCAGCAACATCCTTGATCGCCATGTCAGCTCCTTCAGGCTCTGAACATTGGTTGCGCAGTCCTCATCACACTCCGCCTTTATGCGTTGTAGTGGAATCTGGACACTCTTTTCATACTGACCTTCAGTACACCTTTACACGTTAGGCAGACCAACCAAGGTAATGATGTCGTTCGAGGCTCCCATGATCTGAGCACCAAGGATATATGCGGATGTTCTCCCCAAGGGCCATGCGTAGCTGGACCCTCGTCCCCATAAGGAGGAAGGAGTCGCCCGAACAATCGCGTTCTGAGCCCAGTATATCTGGAGGCTAGCATCTCTGCCCCTCGGGTGATGGACATACGCAGGCCCCTATCCCAAGACTCTTCTCCTGGAATCGTGCGTGACCGCAAGGCTGGGTATGCTCCCACCTCCGCCGTGTCCGCCGTACCGCGGTAAGCGGATTCCTCCATGGTCCGAACCACACGACCTTAAACTGTGTTGTCTGGTCCGAACCACACGACCTTAAACTGTGTTGTCTGGTCCTACCACACGACCGTAAACTGTGATCGTCTTGGCCGCCCGACGAGAAAACGGCACTGCATCGTGATGTTCCCCTCAGGGGACACTCATGTTGGGCGCTGGTTAATAACCACGCCATTCATCAATGCCTTCCATGGCTTGATTATTGTGGCGACGCCAGAGATTTCTCAATCACAGGCATGTCGCCGCACAAAGAAAAACAATTCATCTCTAAGGACAAACAAGAAATATCAAATGCCGCTCCTTTTGTGTGCGAGGGTCAGACCCGCACTCTTCCCCGCGCTGGTGCCCAATTGTGTTGCGCCGCGCTTCAAGAACTTCGTGCGGCTTGATTCCCATCCTTATGGGATACGTAGGAACGCCCGGATGTTTGAAACTTCGGGTCCAGTCCCCCACCTCTTAGAGATTCCCCCTTCTCTGGGGAATCCGCCGCCTTCAGGTCACCCTCAAGGCGCGTTCCCCGACCCCTTGCAGTGGTCCACCGGTGTCAAGAGTACTCTGGTTTATTGCCAGGAGGGTCAGGATCCGCTTGGTCAGGTTTCCTCCGCTTTTCAGGCTTCGTGCTCCCTTTCATTCGGACCCATCGTCTACGCCCTGGGTGGAGCCCCCGTGAACGGTTCGGACACAATGCCTCAGTGCTCTCCCACCGACTCGGGCCGGTACCCCCAATGGCCTCGGGCAGCAAATCGATATGAATCCTGCGATTGAGCGGTCGATGCTCGTTTGCTGCCTCATTCCACCAACGGTTAGTGCGATGTTGATGCTGCTTTTCCGTCACGGTCGGCAGTACTCTCATATCGTCACGCCGGTGCTCCCGGTCCTCGAGTGAATGGCCGCATGATTCACATTTCCCACCTCCCATTCTGACCAGGCGAAACCTCGGCACTCTCGACACTATCCCTCAGTGCATCTTCGCATATCCAGGGGATATGACCAGATGCGGCGTACTTTGAGGTCCTTATGGTCCGAGCTCTAAGACCTTAAACTAAGATCTCTCCTTATGGTCCGAGCTCTAAGACCTTAAACTAAGATCTAGCCCTTATGGTCCGAGCTCTAAGACCTTAAACTAAGATCTCCCCTTATGGTCCGAGCTCTAAGACCTTAAACTAAGATCTCTCTTTATGGTCCGAGCTCTAAGACCTTAAACTAAGATCTAGTCCTTATGGTCCGAGCTCTAAGACCTTAAACTAAGATCTCCCCTTATGGTCCGAGCTCTAAGACCTTAAACTAAGATCTACCCTTATGGTCCGAGATCTACGACCTTAAACTAAGATCTCCCCTAAACGGGATTCTACGTCCTGCATGACGTTAAACTGCACTCTCAGAACTACGTGTGGCTTGATCTCCAGCCTGATGGAGTACGTAGGAACGCCCGGGCATTCCGACTCGGGTCCAGCCTCAGGGATCGTTAAGTCCCGCCCCTCCTCGTCGCCGGCCGTCTGGCCTGACTTCGGGTAGAGTGGTGCAGTTGTGATATTCTCCCCGATTCAGCTCGGGATGCCCCACTGCAATGGTGGGAAGCGACGGTTTCCTCGTCAGAGAGGTGCTGTCTGAGAATTGAGGTGACTCACGGCCAGATTAGTGCATCCGCCTAATACGTTTTCCCCACGGTGGCGCAATTTTGAGAGCGTTGGATTCTGTCCGAACAAATCGTCACTTCGCCCCACGCTTCGCATGCCCTGTTGATCTGGATTTTCCACCCTTGTGTCTGAAGGAACCCCAAAGCGGTATTCATGATGACATGTGGTCCGCCTCCTGCAATATGAATGATGGCCTTTTTCGGTCCGTCTATTGCAGTTGTTATGGTCGATCCACTGTCCGCCTACCGTCTTGGGCATTTCCTGGAAGGCCGACCGTTGTGGATGTCTGGATTCGGGACACGCGATTCACCCTTTCTCATTTCCCTATGTTCGGATAAAATCTCAACGCCCCTAGCATTGTCCCGCTCGTGTGTTGGAACAGGTTGGGGGAATGGTACATTGATTAGGTCTGAAGTCCCCTTTCCTAGGAATGACCTCCCTCTTTTCTCCAGAAATCCAGGCCCAATTATGGATGCATGATGCTTGGTTAACACTCCCGCAAGACAGTGAATTGTGGTTGAGCATATTAAACCAAAAGATGCAGATAAATATATTCATTCATACAGATGGATCAAAGTAGCGGAAGCAAATGTTTTGGGAATGGAAAAACAAAGCCCTTAGGGATTAGCGTGCTGAATGAGTCTTTCTAATGCCGCTACCCTTTGGCTGGTGGCCTCCAGAGCTGCTTCTCGCTCTCTGCGTGCCCTCTCTTCGTCGGCGGTCGCAGCACGCAGTTCGTCGATTCTGGCCTGTGCACGCTCCCGCTCGACCTGAATTGTGACCATCTGTTGGCCCGCCTCCGTCAGCTGTACCTGGGCGTCAACCAGCTGGGCTGCTAGTTGCTCCACAAGCTCGGTACACGTTGCGACGAAGGCCTCCTTCTCTGCCGCCTGCCCTTCGAGGCGCCGGACTTCCTGCTCCGCCGCGAGGAGCGCCCGCGTGCTCTCCGACATGTCCCGACTTCGTGTGACGTCGGCACGCCGGCAGCTCTCGCGCATCTTTTCGGCCATGAAATCACGGACCGTTAGATGGAGGCGTTGAGCATCAGCTCCCCCGGCACACAGGAAGCGCATCCAGGTCTGATGTGATCCCATGCGCCCCAGCCACTCCGATGGGTCTCGCTTGAGGAAGCGCTGGATGCACTTCCACCCCCTACGGCGCGTTATCCGGCTCTCCTCGACCGCCTCCGTGTCTGAGTCGTCCATCTCCTCGGGATCGGCAGGCCGGTAGGCAGGGAAGGCAGCCAGCAGGTCTGCTGCAGGGTCCGCCCCTGGGAGGTCCTCATGAGGGATAGGTTCCCCAACATCCGGGCGACCTTCTTCTCTCTCCCCAGCGGCGCTGACACCCTCGTCAGCCCCCAACCTCTCTCCGATGGCAGCACCGCCGACGTCCGCAGCCCCTTGATCAGCAGTTGGTGGGGCCGGCTCGGTTTGGGAAGTCTGTTCCGGAGCAGGCGGCATGTCCACCACTGGTCCACTCGTAGATGGCCCGGGTTCGACAACCCGACGAGCCTCCAATGTTGAGATCACTGCGCGGGGCATGCCATGGTTAGTCACGGATCGTCAACGGCAAGCACCAGCAGTAAAGTAGGGAGACTTACGGGAGTTCGGAGCGTCATCTTCCGCTACCCCGGTCGCCGCAGGAACAGTTGCAGCAGGGGACCCCTTAGCGCTTGTCAATTCAATGATAGGTGTCTGGCCCCCGCCTTGTCCTGCTGGCTCCCCTCCTACTCCCGCTGAGGACGCCTGACCAACATCCGTGCGCTCCTGAGAAAGATGGAGAAATGGGTTAGATGCTGCATAAGAGAGTGGATGAAGCAGATTGAGTAGGGATAGAAGCGGACCTCGAGGAGCTCAGTGACATCAACGTTGTTAGAGCCGGCCACCTCGCCGCTCTCCCGTGGGCTCCCCTGATGGGATCTTCCCTCGGAGCCTTCATCCTCCCCCATTTCCTCCTCTTCTTCGGAGTCGTTGCTACTGTCGTCTTCTTCCGGCGGCATCTGTTCCGGAGCGGGCTCGAGACCGAGCATCACCTTCACCAGAAGGGATGGCTCCGCGCGCTGACCACGTTGGCGCGCGTACTCGTCCATGGCCGTCAGATACGCATACTGCCGGTTGAAGTCCACCCTGTCGGCAATGTGGAGGCGCCCGACCTCTGGCAGATGGATTCCTTCTCTGAGAATCTTTCGCCAGATGGCGTCGGTCCCCAGTGACTGCCGCAGGGTCATCCAGGCCGACCACAGCGCCGGGAAGACTGCATCGTGGGAGGGTTCGAGCAGACATCTCACCTGCTTCCCGGGCCGCTCTTCGACCGCCGCATGTGCCCCCTCTCTGGGCGCCGAGGTCGTAGCGGCAGCCTGCGATGTGCCCGCCGCCGAAGTCCCTGCCCGCGCCGGCTCCGCTGTTTGGCGCGCCTCCGTTCTCCCCCGTGTGGCGGCGCCTCGCCTCCTTCCTTGACGCCCGGTCTCCGCACGGGTAACCTCGAGCCGCCGAACTAGCTTCCGCAAAAGCCCCTCAGGGTACGCGATGGCCCAGTGTTCGGCGTACTCGGTTGCCAAGCCTGCGTCAACTCCGGTAGGAGGGAGAGTGATGACGTCGCCAGAGCCGAAAGCGGCAAACATCAGCCACATCTGGCGAAGGACGCCAGGGTTCGTCTCCTCTCGGACAGCAGTGAATACCCTCTTCGGCATCCGTTGAAGGCACCCGAACTGCCTGGCGAACCGGGTCGGCACGTAAGGCTCGCAGATCACCTTCCCGTCGATCCGAGCCACGAGCACCCCGCCCCGCATGTTCAGGAAGTATTCATGCTGCTCCAGCGGACCCTGCCCATTGTCGATCATCTGGCCGACGGGAGTGGGGAACGGACTGAAGTTGAAGTTGGCATGATTGCCAATCCGGATCCGCACGCCCTCCTCACTTAGGGTCATCGGAGCGACCCCCGCGATGTTTAGCAGGGAGGGTCGCAGGCCGTTGCCCGGAGGAATGATGGCGTTCGGAAACGTGTACCCACCGAGGTGAGCAGCCACCCAGCCGTGGAAGAACTGAAAGGGCCCACAGATCCCTCGTGGCGACCCCCCTCGTGAGATGCGTCCCAGGATGGCATACAGCCTCGCCAGCACTGGGACCCCGAGGTTGTATCTCTTGTTGGCGGCCATAGCGCCCGCCACCGCCAGTGTCGCCGGGCGAACGCCCATTCTCGCATCCCGCACTGGCAGGAGCCACCCACTCAGAAAGGCGGCCAGGAACGCCGCGTACCGGACATTTGGGTCCCGGGCCTCGATGACGCGGTACCCCCATGAGCGGTAGTCACCCGTCTCCAGGACCCGCCAGTACGACCCGTTCCGGCTCCTCTGAGCTGCGGTCGGGCACCGCTTCCCCCTGCCTGGCATCTTGACCGCCGGGTCATGCTCCAAGAACTGGCCGAACCATTCCTTGTAGGCTATGTCCTTCTGGAATTCTTTGATCCCGAGCCGCTGCGTAGCCAGGTCAAGCAGATGCCAGGTCAGGATGGGAGTCCGTGACCTGTCCTCCCAGATGTTCTTCGGTGGCAGGAACTCATCGTATTGGTAGCCCTCCAGCGGGATACCTCCGATGCAGTGGATGTCCCAGAGACCGATGCCGACCTCCCCATGGTGAAGATGGAAGGTGTTGGTATCCGGAGACCATCGGGTGAACAGCTCCGGCCCGAGCTCGGACTGCTGGTAGAAGTGGAACTGCGACGTCCACACCGCCTCGAACAGGCCGATGTACCGCAGCTCCTCTGCGAAGTGATCGCAAGTGTGGCGTACCCAGAACGCCCAGGCCCACTCACTGGTGAAGTTGCCCCCAGACCGCAAGTCCCAGTCCTTCAGCCAGCCCTTGGTGTCGTCCGTGACGCTCTGGCGATATATGCTCGAGTAGAGGGCTGGAGAATTCTCCGCAGTAGGCTCACCCCCATCAATGGTTCGCGTCCTCGGGTTCAGGACATAGACATCCAAGTGTCTGGTCTCCCTGGCAGGATGCCCATTGTTGGTGATGTTATAGCGGAGAAGCTCGTCCTCCCGGGTCACCCAGGTCCGCGGCGCATCAATCTCGAACCCTGGCACCGGAACCTCATCTAGGATGCCGAAGTTCCAGAGCGGCAGGTTGTCCGACAGTGGATATGTCTTCTGGGCCGGCGTCAGTAAGTCGAACAAGGATTGATTGTTGGAAACAATCTCCTTGGCTCTGTAAACCTCCTCGTTCGTCGCCATCTCAGCCCTGCGAGTGGCGGCATCCCCCTCATTTCCTCTGTGCGCGGCCATCTCAGAGGTTTCGGGAGTCGTGCGGGTTAAGGGATGAAGCGTGCGGGATCGGACGAGGCTGGTAGAGAAGTTTGAAGGTTGGCGCGCAATCCAAGTGGACGGCGTGCAATTGGGAAGACTGTCGCGCAAAGTTCCGGGTTTTCGCGCAAAGACAGGCGAAATCCGGACGGTTTTGCGCGCCGAGCGGGCGAATTCCGCGCCGGAAAAGGCAATTTCGCGCACGAGAGCAGAGATGCTTATCGCGCGGAAGGCCAATGTACGGCACGGAGGGACCCAATGCCCCTATTTATAGGCGAGGCCGGGGTCCGCGCCACGCGGAAAGCGCTGTGCGCGACCGCAGCGGCGAATTTCGCGACCGGCGCCTCTTTTTGCGCGCCTAAGTCCTGAGCCGCCCAGGACTTCGGCATTCCGGCGTCTCCCTCGGAACCCGATCGTTGCGACCTCTCGCCGATCAGATTCCGAGGGGGGGGCTTTTGTAGATGCCGGAAAAGTCCGTTGTTCCCAAACGATGCTCCGGATGCGGAAAGCGAGGTCATATTTGGAGTCGGAAGAATGTTTCGGAGGGCCCGGAGGCCTTGCAAGGAATTTCAGAGGTCTGCGCGCAAAGATGATGATCCGCGCGCAAAACCCCCGGGATGCGCGCAACTCCCTTGCGCGCCGTGCCCGATTCCACGCCCGCGAGGAGAATTCCGCGCTCGCGCCTTGGATTCCGCGCCCGGGGTTGCCTATAAATACTAGGCGACCCCCAACGTTTCAAAGGTTGCTGGAAGTCGAACGGTCTCCCGCGCGCGCAATTCAACCCCTTCCGCGCGCAATGCCGCTCTTCAGGTAACCTCCTTTCTTTCGCGCAATAGAGCCTTGGGGTCCACCTTCGCGCGCAATCCCCTTGGCTCATTTCCTTTGAATCAATTTCAACCCGAAGGCCTTTGCGCGCAAAAGAAGCCTCTTGCGCGCAATTGCCCCCCGGGTGCGCACAATCCAGCCCGATTGCGCGCACCCCCCATTTTCAAAGTGGCCATTCGTTAGAGAATGAGCCGTTGCCCCCGCGCGCTATCCGAAGCCCGGTGCGCGCAATCCCAACCATCCGCGCGCGAAGCGCTGGCCCAATTGCGCGCCAGCCCGCCATTTTGCGCGCCGACCCGCGGTTTTGCGCGCAAAGCTCCTCTTTTGCGCGCAATCCGCCAGGGTCGCCTCTCGTGACCCCCCGAGGGTACCCGCCTGCGTGGCGCCCGATGATCCTCATCCTGGGTGCCCGCACCGTGCGTTGTCTTCCCGTGCGGCCCTCCAGGCTTGCGCGAAGTGACACGTACGTACGTCCATAATGACGTTAAACTGCATATTCGTCCAGCATGACGTTAAACTGCAGATACGTCCAGCATGACGTTAAACTGCACATACGTCCAAGCTGCACGACGCTAAACCGCCTAGCCCCCATCGTCCGCGCTGCAAGACGTTAAACTGCCAAGTGCTTCGTCCTCAACACACGACGTTAAACTGTACTTCGTCCGGCAAGACGTTAAACCGTCCGCCTCGTCCTCAACACACGACGTTAAACTGTACTTCGTCTGGCAAGACGCTAAACCGTCCGCATCATTCGATCACGTGCTTCGCACGCAGGGTCTCCCCCGGTTTGGACGTGGCCCCCACCCGCTCGTCTCTGCAGGGATGTCGGGATTGTCCCCCTTTTGGGACGATTTAATGGGAGTGGCTTTTCCCTACGGGGGAGGGTATTATAAACCCCTAATTTCTCGTGGGAGGCTGCACATGTGTATCTCCATTGCGCCTCCCCACTGCCGAAGCCAGTAGAGGGTGTGACTGGGATCGAGGTGTCTTCTGCTTTCGGTCCAAGTCCCTTCCAACTGAGTTTTGCCGCATCCGGGCTGCCTCAAGTGCGTAAGTCCTGACAGAATGAACTATGTGGACTTTGATCCCTGTCTTCTATACAGGGTACGTAGGAAGCCTCCCTGAGGTCCAAGCCCACCACCTGGTCGTCCCGGTCGTATTTACGTCGGTTCGTCCATCAGTGGACCCCTCCAGGGTTCACGCTTGCGTCGATTCACCTATGAATCCGCCCCTGTGGGAGACTGCCCGTGTGTATCTCCACTGTGCCTCCCCACAGCCCCTTTTCCCATTTCTCCTTTTATCGTCCAGCATGACGTGAAACTGTGATCCACCCGGCCGTTCCATCCCCCTCTGTGCGAGGTGGTCCGGTTCAATCCTCCGCCCGGTGGCCTAGACCTCTTCGTGAGTCGGCTTGCCGACGTCCAGCATGACGTTAAACTGTATACCCGAACTACGTTGACTTTGATCCGTGCTAACGCGCGGTACGTAGGAAGCCTCTACGGGGTCCAAGCTCTTCACTCCATCATCCATCCTGATCCTTACCCGGGCCGCCACATCCCGGTGGGGTCATGCCACTTCACTCCACTCCACATCATTTGGGAAGCCGCCCATGTGCTGGCCCCAGCGTCGGAGGTTCCCCGCAAGGGGTTCTGTCATCTGATCCACTTTTCGTGTTGATCGGTCTGATGCCGTCCCCGCTGGACGTTAAACTCGCGGCATACCCCGTGTTAAACATGGGAAGCTGAGGAAAACCTCAGGTGACACAGTTCCTCGCACCTAGTACGGGATGCCTCAGGCCATCATGCCTTCGAGAAGCCCTATTAGGGACGGAAGACAGACGTGCAGAGCCGCAGTGCTACGACACGCCCCCAGCACCCCGAGCCACCCGGCCTTCTCACCGCAGGTTGCTGCCCCGCCCAGACTCCTTGGAGTGTCCGGGCGGAAGCAGCGTAATTAACCGGTGTCCATGAAGATATGGCGCCGGGAACGAGATTCACGAACATTCTTAAGTCTATGAGGGAGACCCGGATTAGGCGACGAGTTCCGAGGAGACGTCCAAGGAAGGAGGAGCCGACATCCCATCATCCCGGTTTCGATCAAGGAGCAGACGCCCCTGAATAAGGGACGAATGCCGCCCGCCCTTGGAAAGCGGGACTGCGGGACCACAAGCCGCGCGCCCATCCCCTCGGGTTGACGGGTGCACGCGCGAACGCGTCCTGGCGGAACAGCGTAACCCGACGCACATCCGCACCGAAACAACATGGTTTAGATTTGAAGCCACACACAACCTCTGCTCATCATTGGCGATCACTGCTCGAAGAATCCAAATCTGAATTCCTCTAGATCGTCTACACGTTCTTTGAGAAACTATGGGAGTGCTAATCGTCGTAATCTGGGTGCTAGCATGGAATTCTGACGATGCCTTCGACACTCTGGCAATCACTGCATCGACTTTCTTATGATGCTTGAGAGAGAGCTCAATCTGAGCTCCTAGATCCAGAGCTTATCTCTCTAGATAACGCGAGAGAGAAGAGGAGAGAGAAATCCAATGAATAGTCAATGGTGGAAAGATCTCCTCTTCTATATATAGCGTGTAAATAAAATACTTGGCATTGCCTCTCTGGCCCTTGAATACTTAACGCACTATTAATGACATGTTATGACTAGTAATCTGAGTCATAATATTATTATCACATTCTTATAATATATTAAATATATTACATGATAACAAATGAGTCATTAACTCAACACGTTATTCCCGCAAAAATTAATTGAACCTTTAATATATTAATATTCGTTCAACTAATATTTTTCACGTATTTACCTAAAATAATTTTAAATGCATTTAATAAATAAGTTCAATGCCCATTATTCTTAACTTGAATAATATGGATTTATTTTTTTAATTAGTGATCATCTAACCTTGGACAAATCTTAGACAACAGTGGTGTGACCCACGATGTCAAAAAATCCTATTCAACTGAATAGGGCAAATTCTCGAATACGCTATTATGTGGGACACTCTAGGACCTTATCTCAATAGAAGTGAAACATATTCAAAAATCAAGAGTGAGATCTAGCAACCCATCATGGCCCCTAAAGAGATAAGGATTGTCACAACAGTGACAACCAACCTATGAACACATACTATGTTATATAATCTCTTTGTCTTTAAATATATCATAAAGCAAGATGCACTCTAGTGTCATCTTCCTTTAATTATAATATTATTTGTTGATGTAACTAGATGTATTTACCATCGACTTCCATGGATATGGTCTTATGAAGGTACTACCATCCTAATAAACATGGACTGAGATATATATCTTCCTAAACTAAGATGTAAAAAATCATTTCTTGACCGTTCAACCAATGTCAGGCCACTACCAACCCACCCAACACAAACTGCCTCCCCATGATTTCAACATCATGGTTTTCATCTTGTATAAAAGTACGCGATCAAATGACATACATCGGTAACTATCTCATGCTAGGAGACCATTACACATGATCATAGATAGAAACATTCAATGACACCCAAAACATGTGGTGTTCCTATTAGAGGGTTTGTCCTCATGATCTCAATACTAGAGATTACCATTTGTGAACTTCATGAGAAGAAGTCTCAATGCTTATGAGTCTCTAACACCTGATTGTCAAACATCTACTGTGTTCAGTTAGAAAGATGTATATAGACCATTGGAACTTTGTTTAATATTAATTTCATAGTATATAGAGGTTCTCATTATAGTTTGGGATTTTTTATAACCTTTTCATATGACAATTAATCTTTGGAAAATACCATTAAACAGTGGAGACAGAAAATTATACACTATAATGGTAAGAATACATCATGTATAACTAACTGTATCCATGATTTGGTAATCGAAAGTACTAAATATTTGATTCCAGGGCACCCACTAGTTCAACACTATGCATGATGTTTCCTATTCATTAAGTGTGGTAGGAAGATATCAAGTTAATCCAGGTGAACTCCATTGGATGGCAGTGAAGACTATCATTAAGTGTCTCGTGCATATTAAGGATACGTTCCTAGTTTATAAATGAGATGGGGAACTTATCATTTTTGGATATGATGATTATAGTTTCCAAACTAATCAAGGTGACATGATGTCACAAAAGGGATAAATCCAAATCCCTTTTTCCATTTTTTTGCATAAACCAATTTAAGGTTGAGTGGGAACCTCACAATAAAAGTTACTAAATACCAAATTTTAAACACCACAAACATAAACATCATACAATCTTTAAAATCCACCGTAAAACATCAAAACATAACTTCATATTTCAAATTCATATACACATTCAAAAAACACACAGGTCAACACCGTAGGCCACATCCCCCTTGAGAAACGATCCCTAAATAATCAACCTAATTAGTAATAGAACCATAATTAACATCAACATCACCAGAAAAAAAAAAGAATCCATCAGAACAAATCATCGTCATTTTTTGCAACAACATAAGACCATTGATATATGTAGGGGGCGTCTCCCTCGAACCAGCAAATAGAACATCTGATAACCAACAACAAAAAGAATTAACATCACCTAGCACTAACACCTCATGGAATTAATTCCACCATTCAAACTCACCTCCAAATACACTTTGAAAACCACTATTCCAATCCGACTGGAAGGAGAGTAGAGGAATCCTCAAGAAAATGCAGAGAAAGAACAGACATCATCGATCCAAAACACCAACATAAAAAACTTTTGTTTTCATTAAGGATGATTGCCATGAAAAAATCTACAACATCACAAGTCAAAACATCAATCACAACTGAAAAAAATCCCTGATCAAAATAATTCTAAATTACAAAAATTCCCAAAATGCAACCAATGAATGGGACAAAAATCCTAAGGATGGAGAGAACCAACACAAATCACAACTCTAGGGAAACCAATTACTCTCAAACAAAACATCCAAAATCCCCCATGAGAGCCACTATATCAGACAAAAATAGATTCTAATGCAATAGATCTAGGATTAGGAGTAGATATTTAGATGAACAAGTCCTCGGTAGTGATCCAGGATCGTTGAGAGATAGAAACACTCAAATGAGACAGATTAAAAGAGAGAAGAAGAGATAAGTGAAGGAAATCTGAAAAGAGAAACCATGAAAAAAAACTAGGTCACGAAGGAGTTAAACCCATATAAGAAAATGAATCAATAAGGAAAGGAAAACCTAAGAACGAAAAAAAGATCAATGGAATTAGACAGAGGGAAAAAATCATATGAAGCTAGAAGATGACAGACCATCCCTTAGGGAAGAAACCCTAGATTAAGGAGAGGTGAGGAACTCTCAGAAGAGCTCAAAGAAGGATGTATTTATAGATTCTGTAGTAGATTCCAAGTATATTGTTGCTTTTATTTTTTAAAAGAATCAGTATTGATGTGAAAATTCATCCAAGAGAATGATGTGGTACCTAGAAGTAAAGATCCTATCATATTCTATTATGATAATAATGTAGTGGTAGCTCTTGAAAATGATTGAAGGACACATCATCGGATTATGTACATACTTTGGAAGTATCAACTCTTGATGTATTTTTCTAAGAGAGGTCAGGTTTCTATGAGAAGTATTTCTATGGAAGACAATGTGGAGGCCCCCTTGAATAATTCCTTCACTCATAAGAAACATGATCATCATGTGAGGTCTTGTAGACTCAAATTTATAGGAAGTTAGCTCTAGTCTATGTTGGGTTTTGTAGGAGTTAGTGTCCTAGGACCAACTATTGTATATTGATTACATGTATATTTTATGTATTTAATATTAATTAAACATCTTATTAATTATTTTTTTATGTTCTACATATATTTGATGTTAAAATGTCTAAGAGTGTTTTTTCACATTGATACAGTCATAGAAAATCTTCGATATGATGAGAAACATGAAGTTCTATGAAAATATTCTTAATATTGTTTTATGGTTGGATAATGTACTATGCTGAGAAATATATTATTTAGACTATCAGGTGTGAGTACTCATAAGAATATTAGGATTCTTCTCATGAAGTTCTTACTTTGTAATCTCTAAGAAGTGAGATTATGATAACATAACGGCTGGTAGGAATTATGCATGTTTTGGTTTCATTGGGTATTCCTATTAGCAAGCATGTTTAATGGTTCGTAGACTTTAAGATTATCATTAATGAATTCCAGGACCTGTGCACTTATATTTTCTGATGAAATATGTGATGACACAATAGTGAGGTAGAGCATGTTGGGCGAGTCATGATTGAAATGTCATTAATGGATATATCAAGGAGTCATTGTTACATCCATCTTTATGGAATCTGATATCTCAGCCCTTTTATTGGAATTGAACTATCTCTTTAAATTCCATGGACAGGGTGTAATGACATGTTTATTCTTGATAGTCAAAGAAATATGTATCAATAATATAGGTTTGTGACACAGATGTGCAACCTAATTCATGAGATATTGTGAAAAAATGATTATATTACATAATGATAGTTTTTATGTGGTTTTCATTGTTGTGAAATTACATTATTTCTCTAGGGTGCCTTGACCCATTGCTAGAAAGTAATATTGAACTTTAAGTAACCCTTCCTAGTTAAAAATGGTAAATAACCCTAGAGGATCACACACTATTTTTATTGATATCTATTATATCCAATTGGAATTTAATTAATGGAATAAATATTTTTCTCACGACTAAGTAATAATACTTACTCATGACTTATTGATTGAATAAATTAAATACATATTTATTCATTGGATTGTGAATAAAATATATTCATTTAGTTTATTGAATATTTAATAAATAGTTATTTTCTGGTTTAGGAATATATTAATTTATTTGGGTATTCAATAAATTCTAGAGGAGTTTAATGGACTAAGACCACATCTGGTGAAAAATATTAATTAATAAGTTGATTAAATACTACATTTTCTTTCCCAAGTTAGCGTGCACCTCAAATTAATATTATTTTTATTTTTATGTGTGGAATGGGGTTTATTAAAGTTTATTATATTTTTTAATGGATGGAATTCATTAAATAGTTATTTTATCCTAAACCCTAGATCTATAAATAGATGGTTATGTCTACTGTGTAGAGTATCGATCGGTGCAATCGAAATAGAGAATTTCTACGCATAATGAATTCTCTCCTGAATTCGTTATCTCTCTCCCTCTCAAGAATAAGAAATATAAGAGAGATTTCATCAAGACCAAATAATTAGAGATCAATAGTAAACAAAGAAACACATTTGATTTACCGTGCTAGCACCAATGGTTCGAGTGGTATTACTCAAAGATCATTGAAGCACATGTGGATCACCACTAGAAGGATTTGATCCTTGGATCCTCACAGTTTAATGAAGTAAATCTAGATGGACTTGTTCAAATGATCAACATTCATCAATGAAGAAATATCATAATTATAGGTATTCATTTTTTTAGGTATTATATTAATAAAATATAAGTTTGATGTACAATATCTCTGCTCATGGTTTTAGGAAACAATAATTAAAATAAATTTTAATTTATCTCCCACCATCGCATTAATCCACTGCACCTGGAACCAAAAAATGTATGTATCCATAACTGAGACTCCTAAGCATTAAAAAATCATAATTTCATTTATAATCTTGAGACCAACCACATTTTTAATGGCCTCTCTAAATATTTCATCTCCATATTAAATGTAGGACAAAATTTCACTATTGAATGATGTATCTTCATGAACTTGTAATGATAATATATGTCAAAGTGGAACTAAGGTGGTGAATGTATTCTCATAGGGTCTTTTTGATTTCTAGGGTTATTTACATGATTTTCTTGATCTAAACTATTGTTTCACCTTTGTTTTTTATCTGTAATAGATTAACTCATTTCATATCTTTTTCATCAATTTTAAAATTTTTTTAATTTGAAAAAAATGGTTAAGGAAATTAATTATTTAGCATTATAATATTACATTAATATGCTATGGAAGTACAAACAATATTATTGCCCATTGAAACATCTAGATATTCAAGTGGAAAAGGAAACTTAATGATTGGCT
This sequence comes from Viscum album, assembly GCA_963277665.1. Classification (NCBI taxonomy): domain Eukaryota; kingdom Viridiplantae; phylum Streptophyta; class Magnoliopsida; order Santalales; family Viscaceae; genus Viscum; species Viscum album. The sequence continues at coordinate 351,641,326 of OY728158.1, read as the reverse complement.
CAGAGGATACTTAAATCCAAACTCTCATGTGATATTTTGGGAGTTTTTATTATATTTCATTTCTGTTGGGATACATTACACCATACACCACACAACAAGGTGATGTGTGAGTATTTATAGATATAAATATTATAAAATTTCAACCTATAAAATTTTAGTCATATAAAGTTATCACATGTTGTTTGATTCACATTTATGATAAAGAGGTATGATATAAATAATTATCTCAATTAGGGTATGTGGTATTTAGGAATGGCTAACCTTAATGATAGTGGGGTCATGTGGCTCTTCATGAACTAATTATTGTTCTACTACTATTTCACTTTGATCTTTTTGTAATTATTAGTATGGAAAACCAAAATGAACTCTAATATCATTTAATGTATCTATTTTTTCCTATTTTCCTTTCATAACCTCATATGTATCTCATTGTGGCTTTATAATCTCAAAATATGAAAGAGGTGACACTCCAAAACCCAATCCATTAATGCGACCATATTGTTCTAGCTAATTCGAAGCTACAAAAAGTAGTTTTTTTAGGTATAATAAATTTCGACTCTTCTGTGTAAATATTATAAAAACCATATGAATATAAATGTATATTTTTATGTAGTACTATTATAAATCACAGGAAATTACTATTATATCATACATACATGTGATTCTCCAACTTCTTGTGTGTTTTCATCTGACGATCCTCCTTCCATTATAAATAATGTGGGATGGAAGTGTCTTTGAACTTAGATTCATAAATCTTTATATAAAAAAATATCCTCTTTTTTTATATCACATAGATGTTTTTCTAAATATTTAAAATACATATCATTTTCTTTTTGAGTATAGAGTACCCCTTCATTATTTTATTGTTAGGGTACATTGGTTTTTATGAACAATACTTATTTTCATAACTTCTTTATTATTTCATAAATTATCATTTTTTATTAAAAATAGATAAAATAAATATTTTCAAATAAAATATTCTTGATTATAATACACAAAAAATGATTCCTGATCACGATGACAAATTAATTATTTCAATTTTTCATGCTAATGAATGTATACATATCTAGTGGTTGGGGGTTCACTTCCCCCACAACATCCATATGATTATGATTTATTAGATGTTTCAGGAAGACTTAATAATATTTTCTAGTTACCATTATGACAAATATCTTATAGAAATCACCTAAAATAAATAAAATCTACAAGGGATAATGAAAATTAATTCAATGATTCATTATATAGTTTTTTTGTAAAATAGATAAAGTATATCATAACATTTCCCTAATATCTTCCCATATGGTTATCTTCAATGAAAGCATGAAATTATTCTACATATCTATGAAAATTAGGACCTAAAGTTTTTTTATAACCGCAAATTAACTACTAAACATTGAATTGTTGGTGTCAAAAGGTTGTCCATGTTGATTCCATCCAACCTAAAACTTTGAAACTTTTATTATTAACGCAATAACTTTAGTGGAAATAGTGATTCTATGATTCTCTTGTTTTTTTCATCCACATGTTGTTGATCCCCTAATAATTCCATATTTTCAGCATCAATGGTGTGTTCTTACTATGTATTGGTAAAATCATCATGTGGATAATACATAATCTACATGGGTAGTTCAAAATTTAATTTAGATTATATAAATATATTAGAGAACACATAATATTTTAAGAAAAATCATAGTATATTAAAAAACACATTAACATATTCATTGAACTCTTTTCATTTTATTTAAAGACTGATAGGATTTGGACCATAAATTGAGTATAGAAATACCATCCTTGTGTCCCCCTTTAATGTATAAGATACTCTCTACATTGGGACCTTCATGAAATGATTATGACCTCCCAATAAATGGGTCATCTTCAGTTAAATTTTAATTGGACCCTGTAGTTGTATTGGTCTCAAAAAAATGACCAATTCCTTTTTACTATATATGAGACATATAATACTTACAGTACTTTTGATTTCATTATGAAATTTTCATCCTTATACCCTTCCATACTAAAATTCATCTTCATGAAGCTCAATTTGTAGAATTTAACTATACCTCTATTATCATCCCATTTTCAATTAAAAATATTCACTTAAAATGTCATATTATCTAACTCATATATTTTTGAATTATGATGGAGTATAACATATTAACATAAATTGGATTTATATCGTTGGAACTGAATACTCACATCACTTCTTCTATAATCCCAAATCAACTATTTCTCATCATACTATGTTCATTGTATTCCTTTATATAGAATATATAACCATTATTTACAAAACTAGTGTAAGAGATAACATTTACATTTGGTCCCCTAGATAACCAATGAAGTTTGGAAGTAATAGAATTGGGATTTGTGGATAACTCCAAATAAATATAACATTAAAACCATCATATAAACTACTGATTATGGGTAATTGGTATCAATATTTCAGGTCTTGATGGATTCAAATATCAACTAATTACTCAATGGGATTCATCATATGGAGGAAAATTTAAACTATTATTTATATTGTAAAGGTGAGTCTTTTCATGCTCTATATTGGTAATTGTAACAACACATCTTCTAGAAATTTCATCTCCCATATGGCTTCTAGTTTGCTGAGATTTTGGGAGACCAATTCTATCAAAATCTCGGATATAATTGGTATAGAATTCAACAACTTCATCATCAACAAACCACTCTTCAATACAACCTCATAACTAACTTCAATTCATGATGTACCCCTTAAAAATATTCATATATCATTTAATGGGGTACATCCATCAACAATGATCATGACCACATAATTGAATCAATCTAACCTAGTGAACCATCAGGTGGAAAATTTTATCAATGAATTATGGTTGGAATAATTACTCAACTTATCATAATATGACCACAATTTATTTATTCATGATTGGAAACTTCATAAGGTCTATTACATTAATGAATATGGATTTGAAAAGGAATAAAAGTTTGGTTAGTATATGATGTACATTTTTAAGCAGAATGCAACATAATTTTATAAGAATTAAATCTTCATAAAAATGTGACTATCATGATATTGTAGTCCCAGTAACATTTGTAGGATCGAAATAATGATGTAGATTCTCAATATACAAGAGGGGGGGTGAATTGTATACTTTAAAAATTTCCTTTGGATCCTTTAAAGTTGATTACGAATAACTATGTTTTCCTTAGATAAGGAAAGTTCTAAGTTTAACAAAGCTAAACTAAGCAAATTTACAACACCTCTAACACCAATTGAAAAATTGGAATAAGGAATGAAGTTATAAACTTCAATTTCTATGTACTTGCTTAAAACTAGAAAGAGATTACGAACGTAGGTTCTGGAAATATGTATCCGGAAATTGAAACTTAACTAAATATTACAATATGAGATTCTACCTTAAAGCTTATAGAATCTAAATGAAATAGAGTACATGTAAGGAAGTATAAGAAAGTTATACTTTCCTTACAATACAAAATGCAACGGAAACAAACAGGTAGTAAAACTATAAATAAAAAGATATAAGTCTTTTAACCCAAAGAGAAGGGTATCCAACAACCTTGGATAAAGGTCCCTTGATTTATACTTTCAAGAAAGTCTGTATTACCCACACCAGGGTAAGCCCTTGATAAGAAGATCGGAATCTCTGTCTTGCTATCCCCACAAGCCCTCAACTTGGAACCTCTGTCTTCCTCAGCAAGGAAGCCCTCAAACTTTAAGTTAGTCAGAACCTTTGTCTTCCTATCCTCGAAAGTCCTCGAATGTAATCACCAACGTTCGGAGTCGCACAAAGCAAAAACTGAATGAGAGGTTCAGTACACACAAAGCATGAAAAGATTTATCTCTCTAGAAATCACCTTAACAGCGTGTGGTCTCTAGATCGATCAACTTCATTGTGTCTCAAGATTTTTCAAATGAGCTCCTATTTATAGGCTCGGTTGACCTCATTTCCAACGGTCATATCTTCCTTAAAATTCAGAGGGACTTGTACACGTGTCACTTAATCAACGGTTAGTTTATAATGGAATAGACGACATTGTTTTATAACAAAACAAGTGTAACAGAAAGTATGACATCGATTCAAGATTAGTTAAAAAGTTTGGAGTGAATATTCAGAGTGTAAACAAAATTTCAAAGAGTAGACAAATTATAAAAGTGTAAGCAAAATGAAAGTTCGGAGTCTAACCAAAAATAATATTCGGAGTCTAAATAAATTCGGAGTGTATAAAGCAAAGATGATCAGATTTTGTTTAATAGGTGAATTCAGAATGAGAATTCGGAATGAGAATTCATCATCAGAATTCGTAATGAGAATTCGTAATCAGGATTCGTCATTAGATTTTGGTGTCAAACTTCATGAGAGTTCGTATTCAGAATTCAGAGTGGAACTTTATTAGAGTTCGTATCCATAATTCGGAGTGGAACTTCATTATAGTTCTCATCCAGAATTCAGAGCCTAAAACAGAATGCTTCATATCAAAGTTTTAACCGATTCCGTGAATATATAAATGAATCCGATTCTTATACTTAAGAAATATATGGATATAGATAATGAAAATACGATAAGGATAATTTTCCTTATAAAATTGATTTTCCTTATAAAAGAAATTTTCCTTATAAAAGCAATTTTCCTTATAAAAGAAATTTTCCTTATAAAAGTAATTTTCCTTATAAAATCAATTTTCCTTAAAGATAAGGTGTTTGTGATTTTCAAAACAAGAAGGAATGGAAAAGTCATAAGGAAAACCTTATTGACTCAACAATCTCCCCCTTTTTGAGAAGCACAAACATCCTTATGAAAAAAGAAAGACTAAGGAAAAAAAATATTAAGGCTTATCTCCCTTTGCTTATAGATGTTGATGAATACGACTAACTCCCCCTTAGGCTTTGAAACTCTAAGGATTTTAATCTAGATTTACAGAATGGTATTTCATTAAGAATAAGAATGTCTTATTTAATGAAAAACTCCCCTTAGATAAACTCTATTATAGTTCTTTTTCGTTCTCACCCTTTGTTAAGGTTCCTTTTCCTTTTCCCCCTTTGTTAGGGTTCTTTTTCCTTCTCCCCCTTTGTGATTTTCAAAAAGGATTTGAGGGAATGGAAAATATAAAAAAGTACCTGAAAAATTTGTAACAACAACAAAAGATATGAGCAAGCAAGATTTTCATTAAGTTTGAAAGATCAAAAACAAAGAATCTAGGATACAACAAAAAGATCGGATTTGTCTATTTTGGATCTTTTTCTTTCGACATAAGACCCTTAAGAATAGTCTTTATTTTCTTCAAGTCTTTATGGTCTTCTTAGGCTTGCTTCTCTAACACAACTATTTTTGCACTTTGAGCTTCAAGATTTTCTTCCTGGGATTCAAGATTTTATTCCTGAGATTTAAAAACATGTTCTTGCTTTAACAACTTCTCTTCAATCTCAATCCGACGATCCCTTTCATTCCTCTAGCTTTGAGCAACAGAATTCAGCTTCCCATTCAGATCTCTGTCTTCTTGAATCTGGAAATTCTTCTTAGCTGTCAACTTTTCTTCAAAGGAAGAAGTAATATCATTTAGCTTCCGGTCATCTGTCTCAAATGCATCTTTAACATTATCTTGGAATTCATCTAAGAGCCTCATCTCTTCTACAGTTTTCCTCGACCAACTAGTCATTTTCTTACAAGACCTTTTGTGGGCTTCATAGCCGACAAAAAAAGTTTTGAACTGAGCCTCCATATCTACACATTTATCCATAACCATGGATACAGAGTCTGTTTTCTGATTCAAAGTATGTTGGAGCATCTGGCATCTTGAATCAATACTTGAGAAGGTCGGAATAGAACCTACCAACTTTTTTAAAGACTGAACAACAAAGTCATGTCCCAAAAAAGATGACTCCAAATCCGAGACTTTTATTGGAGAATTTTCTTCTTCAAAATGCTCATCCTTCTTCTTAGAAGAATCACCAACTTCCCTTCTCTTTACAGCCACTGAGCTCGGGGTATCGGCAACAAGTTGCTTTACCTTATCCTTTTTCAGAATGGATTCCTGTTCTGGGGTTTTCTATTCACTATCAGACACTTGAACAACATTTTCTTCATCATCAATATCTTTTTGAGCACCATGCTCTACATTCTCCATTTGAGCAATATCATGTAGAAGATGTTCTTCCTCTGCATGATAAGCTACTTCTTGTTCTCCTTTCTCCTCATCCTTCTCTGGAGTGAATATCTTAGAGGACTCAACTTCTGAAGTTCGGAGGGAAAAATGTTCCGAAGGTGTCTCCTTATAATCTTCTACTTGCTTCAATAGATCTCTGGTCTCACCACTACCTTTAGAAACTGCTTCATCCTCTTCCTCTTTCTCAAACTGCTCAACTTCCTTAACATGCTTAGCTTTTACCTTCTCTGGAGTATCATAGTTTCTTCCTGGAGTCTCAGGTAGAGATTACAAAGAGAAAGATCTTGGTACTGGAATGTTTTCGGATTCCATCTCATTAAAATTCAATAAAGTCTAAACCACCTCAGCTTCAGACATCTTCTTCTTAAGCTTCTTTTGTTTCACTTGTTTTTCTAGTTCAACTGTTGTCTTTTCCTTCAAGGCCTTAGCCTCCGCAGGGTCCAAGCCAAACTGAGGCTCCCCTTGCACTCTCTTCTCTTTGACTTCCCTCCACTTAGAAACTACCTCATCAGGGTAAGCTTTCTTCTTTTTTGGTTTTGGAGGTGCGGAATGAACTTTCTTAGATTTAAGATTCTCTGCTTCAACTTCAACTTCTTTCAACTTTCTCTTCTTCACTGGCTTAGAAGATTCAGGTTCAGTAACTTTTGGAACCGCTTTGAACTGGAAAATCAAAGAACTCACCAGTCTTCTTTTCAAAAGCAACGTTCATCCTTTTAAGGGTATCATCACTCACCAACATAATTTTTCAAACTCTTGGATTATACTTTCAAGCCTCCTTGAAAGACTCAAGGCACCGAACTATTAAATTCGAGATTATTGATGGATACATTACGATCTGAGCTCTCAGATTCCCTTTCTTAACATTCTCAATGGTAATAAGAATGTGTCTCATCAGATTAAACTTCCTTAGATTTATTATAAAATCTAGAATAAAGATCTCTCTCTTCTTCAAACTATCTTTTTCACCCTTTCTCAGTACGATAAAGCCTTGTACCCATAATTATAGAATCCAAAAATTCATAGACAGACTAGCAATCTTCAGATCCTTGTCATCTGACAATCCGAGAGTCTTCAAAGCCTTTTCCTTGTCGAAACTTCCCTTTGAATCCGTCAAAACATGAGTGATGAACTCAGCTTCTCCTTCATTTGTCAGCCCTACCAAGCTGGCTACCTTGGTATAAAAATCTTATAAGTCTTTCCATAAGACTTAAATGACAATTTCTCCCTACCATCTTCCTTAAAGAAGGAAACTATCTCATAGAACTCTAAAAGAAACTCCGAATATACTTCATATTGATTCCCGGGCTTAGACATAACAACATCTTCCCATCCATTAAGCTTTATGTTCTTGGATATAAGAGAATCATAATTTTTGAAGAAATCATGATGAACCAACCTTTCTCTATATACTAACCACTGAGAAATCAGCTTAGAGGTTGACATGTCTTGAGAATCTGCTTCCATAGACATTCGGATCTGAAGACTCTTGAGAAGTTCGGAACGGAGATTACTAAAGATCAGAACAAATTTAAAATAGAGAGAAAGAGCTTCGGGACACTGGATCTTGAAAAACCGATATGGGATGACTATTTGGGGTCCCCTTTAAATAGGAAATGATATAACGGTTCATCTTCCTCGGTTGATCGAACAGTTGAAAAAAAATTGAGATCAGATCTGACGGTTGAAAACCAATTCTCAAGAAAACTTGAATCTGATCTTTTGAGGTTTTTATTAAAACAAAGATTAAAAAAAAAACTATAATCCGAAAACAAAATATAAAAACATACCAGCTAGTAAAGTATGATTACGAAAACATGAGTAAGGAAATCATACCTTTCGGATTGGATTAGGAGGATTATTCGTAATGGGTAACATCCTTCTTTACTAAGAAAAAAAACATAGATCGCAAAACACACTACGAAAAACTCAGTGTAAAAAACCTGGTATGAAAAGAATAATAAAAAACTATTATAAGAATTTCAGTATGAGAATGTCATTACAAATGTCTCAATACAGAAGTCTTACTACGAAAGTCTCAGTACGAAAGTCTCATTACGAAAACCCTAGTCCGAAAATCTCCATTCCGGAGGTTCTTACTCTGAGAATTTCAATCCTGAAAAATTTCAGTTCCGGAAATTACAATTCCTGAAATTTTAGTTTCAGAAAATTTCCATTCCGAAAACTTCTATTCCGGAAATTATAACTCTAAAAAAAACTTTTGAAAAAAAAATTATGAAAAGTAAAATTTAGTAACACTAACAAACAAATGTACCCCCCTATGAAAAGGAGTTTATTACTATAAGGAGACTTTTCAATAGAAAGTTAATTAAGAAATATTAACTTACGGTTATCATTCCTAACTTCTGTTTAATGTATTCAAATCTATCAGAAGACAAAGATTTTGTAAAAATATCAGCAAGTTGATCTTGCGTTCCGATAAAATGAAGAATAATATCTCTTTTTAGTGTGTGATCCCTAAGAAAGTGATGCCTAATATCTATGTATTTTGCACGTGAGTGATGTGCATGGTTCCTACTTAGGGAAATGGCACTTGTGTTATCACAAAAAATTTATGTTTTAGTAAAACTCAAGCCATAGTCTGTGAGTGTGTGTTGCATCCACAACACTTGAGCACAACAACTTCCAACTGCTATATATTCGGCTTCAGCAGTGGAAAGTGCTACATAATGTTGCTTCTTGCAAGACCAATAAACTAGTGAATCTCCTATGAAATGACAAGTTTCGGATGTAATTTTTCTATCCATTCTACATCCACCAAAGTCAGCATCAGAAAAGATTTTTAGAACAAAATCATTTCCAGAAGTATAAAATAATCCTAGATCCATGGTTCCCTTAAGGTAGCGAAAAATTCTTTTTACTGCCTTCAAGTGAGATTCCTTAGGATTGGATTGATATCTTGCACATAAGCATACTGAGAACATTAAGTCTGGTCGACTAGCTGTTAAGTAAAGTAAAATTTTTATCATACCTCTAAAATATGTTTGATCTAATGGTTTCCCAACTTCATCAAGATCTAGAGAGTTTGATGTACTAATAAAAGTACTTATAGTTTTAGTATTGTCATAACCATACTTTTTGAGAAGATCTTTAATATACTTATGTTTAGATATGTAGGTTCCTTCTGGTTTTTGGGAAATTTGAAAACCAAGGAAAAAAGTTAACTCACCCATCATACTCATTTCAAACTCAGATTTCATTAGACTTGCAAAAGAGTCGGTTAAAGATTGCTGAGTTGAACCAAATATGATGTCATCAATATAAATTTGAACAATCAAAACATTTTTATTATCTTTCTTTATAAAAAGGGTTGGATCTGCATTTCCCTTAACATAGTTATTTTGAAGAAAAAATCCAGTGAGTCTATCATACCAGGATCGCGGGGCTTGTTTAAGACCATACAGAGATTTGGTAAGTCTAAAAACATGATCAGGATGTTTTGTATCTTTAAATCCAGGAGGTTGTTCAACAAAAAATTCCTCTTGAACATAACCGTTAAGAAAATCACATTTCACATCCATTTGAAAAAGTTTAAAATTAAAGAATGCTGCAAAGGCAAGTAGAATACGGATAGATTCAAGTCTAGATATTGGAGCATAGGTTTCTTCATAGTCTATTCCCTCTTGCTGATTATAGCCTTTAGAAACAAGTCTAGATTTATTTCTTACTATGACTCCATTTTCATCACATTTGTTCCTGAAGACCCACTTTACTCCAATAACAGAAGTTTCCTTAGGTCTTTCAACCAAGATCCAGACTTTGTTCCTTTCAAATTCATTTAGTTCATCTTGCATAGCTTTGATCCAATCATCATCACCTAAAGCTTCATCAATGATTTTTGGTTCTAATTGCAATGCTAGATGTTCTATTTCATTTCTTAAGGAACTTCTAGTTCTTACAGGTTGATTTACATCACCAATGATACTATCACTGGGATGATTCTTAAGAAACACCTGATTTGGGTTTTGAAAAGCCTATTCATCAACATTGGGTAGAAAATCTTCTGCGATAAATGTTTCAAAAGTATCTTCTTGAACATTTTCCTTATCAGAAGGATCTTCTATCAAAGGTTGACAATCAGTTTTTGAAAACACATCCGAGGATGAAGATTTGGATGATTTAAAAACAAAAGGATCTGACTCATCAAATTTTACGTGTACTATTTCTTCAACAGTACATGTATTTTTATTGAAAACTCTATATGCCTTAGAAGTTGTGGAGTAGCCTAAGAAAATTCCTTCATCAGATTTTGGTGCGAATTTATGTAGATTATATTTAGTATTCAAAATGAATACTTTGCAACCAAAAACCTTGAAGTAGGAAAGTCTTGGTTTTCTACCATTCCATAACTCATAAGGTGTTTTATTAAGAAAAGGTCTAATCAAAACTTGATTTATAGTATAGCAAACAGTACTTACAGCTTCAGCCAGAAATGTCTAGCTATAGAATATTCACTCAACATGGTTCTAGTTATCTCTTGAAGAATTATATTTCTTCTTTCAACTACACCATTCTATTTAGGAGTTCTAGGTGCTGAAAAATTGTGAGTAATACCTTTTCTACTACAAAAAGTTTCAAAATCATAATTTTGAAATTCTCCTCCATGATCACTTCGAATATTTTTAAATGGAAGGTTTTTATCATTTGTAACTTGAGCTCTAAAACTTTTGAAATAAGATAAAGCTTCAGACTTCTTTTCTAGAAAATAAACCCAAGTAAATCTAGTGTAATCATCAACTAGAACAAACACATGGTATTTTCCTCTAATACTTCCAGTTTGTGTTGGACCAAAAAGATCCATGTGCACTAACTATAATGCATCCGTTGTTGAGACTTCACCGATTGATTTAAAACTAGATTTATGTTGCTTTCATTATTGAAAAGGATCACAAAATTTAGAAAAATCAAATCTAAGCTCCGGTAGATCCTTAACTAGTTTCTTCTTAGAGAGTTTGCATAAGTTCCTAAGGTTACAGTGACTTAGTCTTCTATTCCATAACCAGGAATGATCTTCCATTTCACTTAGGCAAGGTAAATCTTGGATCCTTAGGTCTTCTAAATTTAAGGTGTAAACATTCTCTTGCCTATTGGCTGAGAGAATAAATTCTTCCTTGGAATTGTGAACTAAGCACTTATCATTCCTAAAATTCACAAGGTATCCTTCATCACATAATTGACTTATACTAATGAGGTTGTTCTTAAGACCCTTAACAAAAAGAACATTTGAAATCAAGGTTTTACCAAGAAGAACAATATTACCTATACCAACAATTTCTCCCTTAGCATTATCTCCGAAAGTTACCTTTACTCCTTTCATTTTGATAATCTTTTCAAAATATCTTTTGTTACCAGTCATGTTCCGGGAACATCCACTATCCATGTACCATGTATTGCTGTTGGCACTCTCTTTATTTTCCTGAAATCAAGAAAAGAATTAGACTTTCGGAATCCAAACTTGTTTGGATCTGATATTTCCAGATAACAAAATTTTAGGTACCCACATCTTCTTAGAGAAATAAAACTTGTGAAATCCTAGAGATTGAGTTTTGTTTAAGGAACAATTATTTGCCTAGTGACCACCACATTGACACTTGGTACAAAATGGGGCACTTTGAGGAACAAAATAATTGTTACTAAAAATTGGTTTTGCATGGGTATAACCAAATCCAGATTTATTTCTTAAAGGTCATATTTGGGAACACATTTTATCAAAATTTTCCTTACCATGGGTAAAGTTTGATAAACACTTATTTAAGGAAAAAATTTTGGACTTGAGTTTTATAACCAAGTTTTTATCCTCAAAATCATTAGTTTTAAAACTAGAGCTAGGCTCAAAGATACTTTTCTTAGAAATTACTTTTTCTAATTCTTTAGAAAGTTTGTTCTTCTCAGAACTTAGTTCCTCAAATTTTTTTGAAATACTTTCAAAATCAACATTTTTTCTATCAAGATCTTTAAAAAGATCTGATATTTCTTTCGTTAGAATATTATTCCTAGAGTTTTCCTTATTAAGTTTTTTATTGAGTTTGGACTTCTCAATTTCAAGAAGTTCAGCAAACCTAGAAACTTCTTCATAAGTAGGTAAAGTATTTTCTTCATCAGAAGAGTTATAATATTCTCTTTTTTTAGAATTTAAAGAAACATTGGTCAATGATTCAACATTTCATACATTATCCATAAAACAATGATTATTAATAGGTAGTCTAGATACAAGACCAAGATTCTTCTATCTTGAAGATTCATCTGAAGAGTCACCACCACTGGCACTCCAGGTATCACTAGATTTTAGAACTTTCTTAGCTTTGGATTTATAATACTTATTTCTGTTCCTATCTGAATGCCTTTATTTCCTTTCTTTCTTTTTGAGCAATGTGCAATCTGGTCTAATATGTCCAGCTCTCTTGCATTCATAACATGCGACTTCTCCATCTTTCCTATCTTTCCTTTCCTTTTTCTTATACTTGGATTAGAAACTTCTTTGGCCAACTATCTTGTTCATCCACAAGTGCTTCATCATTTAACCCTTTCTCTCCCATAGACTGTAAACTTTTGACTATAGTCATAAATCTATGTTGAACTTTACAAATTGATTCACCATAAGGAAAATTGAAGCCATGGTATTCAGTTCTAAGCATAGCACTCCTAGTCTCAATCACTTTAGAAGTTCTAAAGTGTGTAACCTCTAACTTCTTCTAGATACAATTAGCTGCTTCACAAGAAGAAATTTGGCTATATATATTTCTAGTCATTGAACAAAGTAAGGTATTGCGTACCTTATAATTGAGTTGATACTCTTGCTTTTCTTGGTTAGTGAAAGTTCTAACTTCCTTATCAGGAATTTTATAATCTCCGGTAAGCATAAAAAAGTTGTCCACTCCAGTATTGATAACAAAAGTCTTCATTCGATCTCTCCAGTACTCATAGTCATTACCATCAAATATTGGTGGTCTTGTAGGATTTAGATTATCAATGGAACCAACATTGACTCCTACCATACTTAAAATAACCTTTGGCACACAAACTTGTTAGTAGAAAAAGTTCGTAACCACAAAGTTCGGAATGATAATTCGTAATGACAAAGTTCGGATTGACAAAGTTAAGAATGAAAAAGAACTTTCAAATCAAGTAATGAAGAATAAAGAAAAACGAAAAAGAAAAACTTATACATGAGTATAAGTATTTCAGAGACCTCCTCTGATACCAATTGTAGGATCGAAATAATGATGTAGATGCTCAATATACAAGTGGGGGGGGGGGGGTGAATTGTATACTTCAAAAATTTCCTTTGGAACCTTTAAAGTTGATTACAAATAACTATTTTTTCCTTAGATAAGGAAAGTTCTAAGTTTAAAAAAGTTAAACTAAGAAAATTCACAACACCACTAACACCAATTGAAAAATTGGAATAAGGAATGAAGTTATAAACTTCATGTTCTATGTACTTGCTTAAAACTAGAAAGAGATTCCGAACGTAGGTTCCGGAAATATAGATCCGGAAATTGAAACTTAACTAAAGATTACAATATGAGATTCTACCTTAAAGCATATAGAATCTAAATGAAACAGAGTACAAGTAAGGAAATATAAGAATGTTATACTTTCCTTACAATACAAAATGCAGCAGAAACAAACAAGTAGTAAAACTAAAAATAACAAGATATAAGTCTTTTAACCCAAAGAGAAGGGTATCCAACAACCTTGGATAAAGGTCCCTTGATTTATACTTTCAATAAAGTCTGTCTTACCCACACCAGGGTAATCCCTCGATACGAAGATCAAAATCTCTGTCTTGTTATCCCCGCAAGCCCTCAACTTCAAGGTATTTGGAACCTCTGTCTTCCTCAGTAAGGAAGCCCTCAAACATTAAGGTAGTCGGCACCTCTGTCTTCCTATCCTTGGAAGTCCTCAAATGTAATCACCAATATTCGGAGTCGCCCGAAGCAAAAACTGAACGAGCGGTTCAGTACGCACAAAGCATGAAAAGCTTTCTCTCTCTAGAAATCACCTCAACAGTATGTGGTCTCTAGATCGATCAACTTCATTGTGTCTCGAGCTCTTTCAAATAAGCTCCTATTTATAGGCTCGGTTAGCCTCCTTTCCAACGGTCATATCTTCCTTAAAATTCGGAGGGACCTGTACACGTGTCACTTAACCAACGGTTAGTTTATAACGCAATAGACGACATCGTTTTATAACAAAACTAGTGTAACAGAAAGTACAACATTGTTTAAAAATTAGTTAAAAAGTTTGGAGTGAAGATTTGGAGTGTAAACAAAATGTCAAAGAGTAGAAAAATTATAAAATTGTAAGAAAAATGAATGTTCGGAGTCTAACCAAAAATAATATTCAGATTCTAAATAAATTTGGTGTGTATAAAGAAAAGATGATCAGATTCTTTTTAATAGGTGAATTCGGAATGAGAATTCGGAATTAGAATTCGTCATCAGAATTCGTAATGAGAATTCATAATCAGGATTCGTGAGTGGATTTCAATGTTGAACTTCATGAGAGTTCATATTCAAAATTCGGAGTGTAACTTTATTAGAGTTCGTATCCATAATTCGGAGTGGAACTTCATTACAGTTCTCATCCAGAATTCGGAGCCTAAAACAAAATGATTTATATCAAAGTTTTAACTGATTCTGAGAATATCGAAATGAATCTGATTCTTATACTTAAGAAATATATGGATATAGATAATGAAAATATGATAAGGATATTTTCCTTATAAAATCGATTTTCCTTATAAAATCAATTTTCCTTATAAAATAAATTTTCCTTATAAAAGCAATTTTCCTTATAAAAGAAATTTTCCTTAAAGATAAGGTGTTTGTGATTTTTAAAACAAGAAGGAATGTAAAATTCATAAGGAAAACCTTATTGACTCAACAACATTATCTTATTCATTTAAATTATATTCTTGATATTTTATGGATATCCCTATGTAAATTTAACACCATTAAAGAAGTTTCATACTTGAAATTTTTGTTGTAAAGATATAGTATAAGATGCTGGAGGAATACTAGTTTTCCTTTCACCCTTCACAGGTTCCAACACATCCCTTATCCCAATGCTAGTCATATCCAACAGTTCCTTAATTACATATTTTACTGTCTCTAGTACATTTTTTATCGTTACAATAACAATATCACTTTAATATTTTTTACTTTCATGAGATCAAAAAAATATATGACGTATAAATAATTTAATTATGGTAATTCAAAGAAAATTCATTATTTTTTTCCAAACATATATTTTATAGTTTCTAAAAAAGGGTTTCCAAAATTAGTTTCATTATCTTTTATTTTATTGAGACGTTTATGACTCATTAATTGGTATGGTGTTGTACACTTTTATGTATTTACATTGAATGATGTCATTTAAGATTGGTATTTATGTCTCTAGGGTAAAAATTTATAATTTTCTAAAACCATTGTATTTAAGGAATGTTTCAAAAAAACTGAGTGTATACCATCTACACAAATGGGGCACCCATACATTCCATTAATGTTATATCTTAAACAATTTCCCTAAGAAGGAATGCCAACAATAAAACTATAAAACATGGATCTCAATCTGAAATATTTAATGTTATGAGACAAATACAATATAGCACTTGTATACTATGTGAATTTTATATCTTCAATTAATTAATCTAAATAGATATCAATATCATTATTGGGTTGTTTTTTTCAGATATATCAGAGACAACATGATGTATTTCTTATTCATGCATGACCATAGTGGCCATCTATAAGTTACCAACATAACTATCCATGTAATGTGAATACTACTTTTCACACCAATATGAGTTATTCCACCTATAGATAGCACAATTCAATGATTTCATAGCTTGTTTCTAAATTTAGGATACAGTTAATCAATTTTCATCCACTAAGGAGAGTTTGTAGGATATCATATTTTAAAATATTCAATTCATATATCAGAATCCAATTAGAATTTTCTAATTTTTTCTGACATCCATATAGACGTCTCGACATTTGAATGATAGGAATGTGCCATACACATTTTGATGTACTTTATTTATTTTTCTTGTATCAATATCTACAAAACCCAGTAGATGTTATGAGTGATTAGTAGTCCATGCAAAAAAAAATACAATCATTTAGAGATTCATGTATTTTTGTATAGATCATAACCATCGAACATAGAATTATCTTAGATCCATCTATTATAATAGGAAGATCATTTTCTACTGATAACATATCAATCAGGTGACAAACTAAATTAGTAAAACTAGTGTCACTCCTTCTACTAAAAACTTTCAAATTATATAACATTAATACAACTAACAATGTTGTATATTTAGTGTAATTGGTATACAATGGTGTATTTTCATAGATATTTAACTTCACAAACAACATTATACAATCATGAATGTCATCTTAAATTTTCATTTTCATTTCTTCCATATGATCTCTATCATCATTTACACTAACATTCATATCAACTGATCTGTAAATCATGATATCATTTCAGTCAGTATGTACATTCTTTTTTTCCTAACATTTAGTCCAAAATTTATAGATTTGGTCTATTTACTAACAAATAAAATATTCTTGAAACTCCTCTGAGTAAATTAATCTAGAATAATAACAATATAAACATGATTAAATGATTTGAGAAGGGTCATATTCATGCTCTATTTTAATCTTTATAAACTTTTTAATGCCATCCTCATACTCCTTTTTCGTACGATTAGCATCAATCTAGTTTTTATTCATACCCATCCTATTATGTTTAGTAAACATCAATTTGTACAAAAATAAATAAATACACATTAGTTATTAATAATCAAATTAGAAATTTATGGATACTTTGAATAAATTTTTACAATTTTCCTAATAAAATTTTATACTCACTTTGGACACTCAATGAAGAAATAAAAAATTTGTAATGATAAAATGATACAATTCATTGAAATTGGAATATTAGACTCCTTATGATAATGTTTCATATTGAAAAACTCCTATTAACTAAGAATTTTTATTTTCTGATACAATGTAGGATGGTGTGTGCAACATTAAAGGAGGAAATTGATGATATATGGAAGCTTTACAGTGAAGAGGTCAAGGTTGATGCTAAATTACAATAATGGGAACCCACATGAGATGATATCCACCAGGAAGTTATTTCCCCCTTTGGCACATTCTAATCTTGACTGCATAATATTTATCATACTGGACTACTAAAGTTGAATGAATCTAAACATGATAATTTTATTGGTGATGATTCATAACAAGTTATATTTTTAAAAAATAGTTACATGAAAAGAAACAACCAACGATGGTTGAAGGGTTATACGTTCCCCAATAGATGGAATAAGTATTAGAACACTCTTAAATAATCATTTAAGCTACATTATTTTATTGTTCTAAGATAATAAATCCTAATTATGTGTATTGAGATTAATTTTTAGTGGAGGAAATCATTAATGGAAGGGAATATGTTATATATATAATGTTTTAAAGAGTATAATTATTTTTTCATCTATTAAAAAATATAGAGATCAATAATGTTCACTCACCAAATTATTAATGGTTATTAGTTACTGTGAAATTGTGAAATATGGTGATGTTTGTGCTGATAATCCTTAAAACATTATGTGAAAACTAGGCCCCGCTGACAGCATAGACACCCCACCTTAATTTCATACTAATGATCATACTGGACTACTAAAGTTGAATGAATCTCAACAAGCTAATATTATTGGTGAAGATTCCTAACAAGTTATATTTTTAAAAAAATTGTAACATGCAAAGAAACAACCTATGGTGGTTGAAGGGTTACACATTCCCCAATAGAGGGAATAAGTATTAGAAAACTCTTAAATAATAATTTAATCTACATGATGTTATTATTATATGATAATAAGAGAAACATTATGTGCATTGATTTTGTTTTTTAGTGGTGGAAGTAATTTATGGAGGGAGTGTGTTAGATCTATAAAGTTACAGAGTATAATTAAGTTTTCATCTATTAAAAAATATAGAGATCAATAATGTTCACTCACCAAATTATTAATGGATATTAGTTAGTGTGAAATGGTTAAGGGTAGTGATGTTTTTGTTGAGAATAATTAAAAAATTATGTGACAAATAGGCCTCATTGATAGCACACACACCCTAACATAATATGGTTGGCAGGTCCTGGCTCGCCAGGTACCACAAGTTTTCTCACAAACATGTGGTCCCCACCCCAATGCCCACCCATATGACCAAATGGGTCGTTTAACTAATGATATTACCCACATGCCAACACATTTCATTTATAGTTTGCTTTCTCCTCACTCACAAACTCCCTAGGAAACTTCCTAGAGTGTAAAAATCTTGATCACTACTCCATTCCAAGCATGCTTAACTGCAGAGTTATAATCAAGTAAACTCCTGAAAAGGAAGGTGTACTTTGTTGATATGAGTCATATTATATTTCCATTTAACACTTTATCGTTATGAGGTGTTACATTTACCCCCCTAGAGCACAACGTCCTTATTGTTGACCATACATCTCATCCTAAGATGTGAACCGCACTTGAAGATGGGTTCTTTCTCTGATACAAAATGTAACAACCAGGCCCCACTGATAGCACATGCACCCCGTCTTAACATGGTCATTGGGTACCAACCCACCAAGTGCCACCAGTTTCATTGTAGACACGTGGTCCCCTTCATGTGGCCCACCCACATGCCTGAACGGCTCATCTAACTAATGCTTGTCTCCATAGGCCAACCCAT
This sequence comes from Viscum album, assembly GCA_963277665.1. Taxonomy (NCBI): domain Eukaryota; kingdom Viridiplantae; phylum Streptophyta; class Magnoliopsida; order Santalales; family Viscaceae; genus Viscum; species Viscum album. The sequence goes on along the minus strand of OY728158.1, from coordinate 351,622,388 downwards.
GTTCATTCAAGTGTGCTTTGGCATCACTCACATGTACCCTGGGAAGCTTCTGAGAAGCTTACCCATCCTAATCACTACTCTAGGCCAAGCACGTTTAATTGTGGAGTTCTAATCAGGTAGGCCCCAGAAAAAAAGGTGCATCTTATTGACATGAGTCATATCATTTAGTCATTTAACCCATTACCATTATGGGGTGTTACACATTATATATTCTAAAAAGTAATTTTATTTCTGTATAATCGATTGAAGGTGACTATAACGATCAAAATCAATTTTTTAGGAGTATAATGAATTAAAATTTCCACAAGACATTACATGATGTTATCTTAGTCATGTAAACAACACCTATTGGATCTAAAAAACTTTTATATAATTTATTTGGATACATTATGCCTAGAAAATTTACAAATATTGGTTTCAACATTGGTGGATGACATCATTGTTATTATATGATCATTTCATTATTAGTAATGCCAGGGTGTGACAATTATTTGGAGCAAAAAAACACAATAAGTTATTCATGGATTGTTTTAATTATGAGAAGACTATGTGAATTAAGAAGCATTCATAGATGTTTTTAGACCAGAAATAATTTACACTGATTTAAAGATGGAAAGGACAAAAAATCATCCAATAAGAACATTAATTTGGCTAGTATAGTTCCATTTGTTATGGTCTTGTTATTCAAATAAAATTATTTTTTAAAAAAAAATTCAATTAGAAAATAACATGATCACAAAATAGTTTTTAGGATATTTTTTCCTACAACTAATGTACCAACATCAAGAATATCAAGATAATGAAAAATATTTATCAGAAAAGGATATTATTGGAAATTAAGAGACCACTACTAAAAAATTGACCATTAGATTCCACCAAAAGAGGTTGATAATGGTCTTTATCAACCTTTGGACAACCACCAATGGTGATCACAACTATTCATCGCTATAGGGTCTCCAAAACATACCATGTTGGCAGTCGCGGGGAGGAGCAGAGATGCTACATTTTATTCTATAGTGTCCACTTAAGGTGGTTGCTAATGCTCCAAAAAATGAAAGAATAAGCAACTTCCTTAGGCAGTCTCTAATATAACAACCCTTCTCTTTATTTCACACATAAACACAATTTATTACAAAAAAATTTCACTTGATACAACACAGAAGATTGATAGGTACAATGTATTTGTGGCATAGGAACATTACATAAAAACATAGAATATAAAACAAAACATCTTTATTGAAAACTTCTTTTACATGACCACGACATTTTTTCATACTTAGCATTGCATGGGATAACCAGAGGACATGCATAAGAAAATGGTTAGCTACAAAGACTAGTAAGGGAGTAAACAAGGAAGAAAATGACGAATACAATACATGTTAGGCAATAAGTATATGAATAGAGCAAAATAGAAACATGAACCTAAAGGTATTATATAGCATGATTATCACAGCATGGAAATGTGGCAACAACATTTGACATGATATTAGCATGAGACAAGGCTCATTGCACATGAGGAATGAGTAAACCCTCAGTGAACTTGAATTAGAATGAGTAAACTCTCATTTCACTTGACGTATCATGATACTGGTCTTTACCCAATGCATTATAGCACTATCAGGACACACCCTTCTTAATCATTTCATTTCATGCATAAGTGCACCACATAGATCCTAAAACATGGATTCATTAAACAACATAATTTATTCCAAGATAACAGAATGTGAAATTCATAAATGAAACTCTATAATCAATAAGTAATTTTTTATAAAGGTGAATACCCTTGATAGAGAAATGGACATGATATTCACTACACAAAGACTATGGTTTGGAAAATCGAGGTGTAATTTCGGCAGCATAACCGTGTGACATAATAATTCATAAAAAAGGTTGATGATAGATAAAGGGTTATATCATAATATATTCAAGAAATTCAAAGTAAGGGGGTCATATAGATACATTTACCAGCATATTTATTGTAATTTAGATGCATAATATAAAAGAATTTCTTGAATGTAAATGAGGAGAGAGAAATCCCTTACAGAATTTCGGCATGGTAACAGGTGTACATGAGAGGAATTAATGAGACAGAAATGAGTCTATCGTCATTAAATAAAAAATATAAAAGTATATGGGAGTTTTGAAATCATACCCCAACATTTTTAATTGAAAATACAAGGGTATAGAAACATAAAGAAACTTGGACAAAAATGAGAGAAGAAGAAATCCTTACTTGGAAGTGTGATCACAAAGGATTGGGAGAGGATTTAGAGAGGCTTCTTGGGAGCTTGAGGTGACTTAGAAGGATTATAGAGAGTTGAGGGAAGAGGTTGGTTGAGCTCAAAATGGTTTGAGTTAAGATGAATGGTAGATTGAGTGGGTTTATATAGGAATAGAGAGGTAATTCTTTATTATTTAGGTTTTGGAAACCACACATTAAACTAGTCAAAACCACAAACCATACCATGGTTTTTACCCATGGTTTTTGACAAAGTGGATTGGAAAAAATTATATTATAAGGCCAATGGACTAACATATTAAAATATTAGGCTTACTTATGTGGATGTGAGTCACACTCTCAAATAAATCATTTTAAAATGTTAAAATGTTTTATAAGTCTTGGAGGGTCCACTAAGGCTTTGTAAAATAAATAAAAGAAACATAAAATCACATTATTTTAAATTTAAAACATATATTTTCCAAAAATATCATTTATAGTATTTTATTACATCACTATTGTGTCATTGTGATTCCAAAAACATATTATATATTTAAACGGTATTTAATTTTTACCCAAAAATTCATCTGTCTCAGAATATTATGAAAAATTTACCATTATATAATTTTAACATATTTAATAAAAAAATAATATTAATTTTACCTAAATAATTTTCTAAATATGTGAATTTTTACTTTTAAAATAAAAACCGACATTTATCGAAAATTCAAGGGTTTTGACAAAAACAACTTTCAAACCTTAATAAAAATTACAATTGTATTCATAAAAATTATACGATAATTTATATTTAACAGAAGTTAATTTAGTAATTATATTTTATTAAAATATTATTTTATTAAAAAATCCATTAATTTATCAAAATGTATTTCTAAATTGAATATTAACTAAATATACAATTTGTGCTTTAAAAACCATTTACAAAGTAACAATAATAAAATGAATGTATATTATTTATTCTATATAAAAAATAATGTACATAATCATAGTGCTAGGGTCTTGTTACATAACCCCTTATAACATCTGCATAAGACCTAAGGGTAAGGTGTGCGATGGTGATGAACTCTTGGGGTGGCTCAGATAACATCGCTCAGGTGGTGATCTATATTAACTTACACTTCTCTCATAGGAAGTTCCATTCAAGATTAACATGTTGAAGCTTGGCTTGGGATTGGTTAAGAGAAAAACCCAGTGACACTATATCCTTTATGATCTCTGAAAAATGGGCTTTTTATGGAGAAATTATACTATATGAGGTCATCTCTTCTTTGTCTGAGTAAATTGGATTTGTGAAATCCTTATATTTGTACTTACCATGTGATCATTGTTCAATGGATATAATAACAACGGTCAAAATTCTTAATGGTATTTTAAAATCCAAAATCATAAATCTAAGAAAGTTCATATGTTTTATATAACCATTTTACAAAATAATACATTTAATAAGATGAAGAGGAATTTTACACCAATCCATTTTTTTATTTTATTGAATAAGCCACTTTTAAGGAAAAGTGGAAACCTAATGAAATTCCACAAAAGACATATTACATATTTCAACATTCAAATTATCAAACAAAACCATCCACATTGCACTAAAATACTTTCTAACACCGTGATTCAAAATTGAATGGAGAGCCATTATCACCACCTCTCTATGCACACCATGACACATCACCTATTTCAAGTTTCAAAATATAGACCATCATCACTCCTCGAGCCAACCGCCACATGATCCAACCCTAATCGAAACCAGCTTGTCAGAAACCAGCATGTCGGAAACCAGAATGAACACTGAAAGCACACACATCGCCATCACAAACCACCATTAGATACATCGTTGTAGACCACCGAAGACACAATTCGAATCATACCAAATAGGAAATAACCAGATCAAGCATTATAGACAAGACAAAAACTTCACTGAGAAGGAAGAAAACAACCAATGAAACAAGAAATATAGAATCTTATGGATTGAGTACATGCGATGGATCGGGTATGTACTTCCTCAAGAATGATACATGGAATACATCATGTAATTGAGAAAGGTTCGGTGGGAGTTTTAGTTGATAGTTCACTGCTCTAATGCAATCACAAGTCTCAAAAGGGCCAATGTACCTTAGACTAAGCTTTCCCTTCTTCCAAAATCTCATAACCCTCTTCAAAGGTGATATGCAGAGGAATACCACGTCTCTAATATCAAACTCTAGGTCTCATTGATGATTATCAGTATAGCTATTTTTTTGACTCTAAGAAGCTTTAATGTGTTGTTGGATGGTCTTAACCTTATTCACCATTTATTCTACCATTTCTGGACCTAGGAGTTTTTGTTCCCCAACTTCATCCTAACATGCCAGTGTTCTGCACCTCTTCTCATAAAGGTATTTATAAGAAGTCATTTGGATGCTTGATTGGAAACTATTATTGTAAGAGAACTCAAATTGATGAATATGTTGATCCGATCCTCCTTTCATGTCTATTGAGCATGCTATCAACATGTTCTCAAGTGTTTGGATTGTCCGCTCAGATTACCCCTCAGTTTGAGGATGATAAATTGTACTGAAGTTCTGTTCAGTATTCAGAGCATGTAGAAGAATCTTTCAGAATGTAGTTGGTAATCTTGGATCTTGATAGGATACAATCAATAGTGGTACCCCATGTAGCCTTACCACTTCTCTGATGTATATCTGTGTCAGTTGATCCAATGATAAATCCTCTCGAATTGCATTTAAGTGTGCAACATTTGTAAGATGATCCACAAAAACCCAGATAGCATTGTTTCCTTTGGATGTTTTCAGAAGTCTAGTGAAAAAGTCCACAGTGATGTTCTCCTGTTATCATGTTGGTATGGGTAATGGTTGCATCATCCCCTTAAACTTATGTCACTAAGAATTCACTTGCTGACATACCAGGCACTTTGATGTATACTCAGCGATCTTCTACTTCATGTTATCCCACCAATAATTCTCTTAGAGATCTTGATACACCATTTTTCATGGGTTAATGGAGAAATACTAAGTATGTGCTTCATCCAAAAGTTCATTCTTTAACTCAGGATTGGATAGAACACATAGTCTTGTCCCAAATCTCAAAATTCCTTCTTTCTTAACATTGAAATATGAGGATTTCCCTTTTCTGATAGTTTTCAATTTATTCTACATTCCCACATCATCCTTTTGATCATCCTTTAAACTTTACAAAAGAGATGGTTGAGAAATCATTTGTGAAAGGATTAATGATTTTCCCTTCTTTATGATTCTCATGTCCCTTTTCATCAAATCTATGAATATTGGATCCTTTTCAATTCTCGTCAATGATAGAATCACTAGTTCCTTTCTACTTAGAGCATCTTCCACCTTGTTTGCTTTCCCAGGGTGGTAATGGATTGAGCAACCATAGTCTTGGATCAGATACAACCATCTTCATTGGCGCATATTAAAATCTTTATGTGTGAATATATACTTGAGGCTTTTGTGATCCATATATATATAACACTTCTCCCCAAAGAGGTAATGTCGCCAAATTTTCAAATCAATGATTACTGCAGCCAACTCCAGATATTGTGGTGTATATTTTTTCACATGATCATTCAATTTCCTTGAGGCATAAGAAGTTACTTTTTCATTTTGCATCAACACACATCCCATGACATTCTACAAATCATCACTAAATACCACAAAAATTTCTCCACTTGTGGGTAGTGTGATCACGAGCGTAGTGATAATACTTCTTTACAACTCCTTGATGCTCTCTTCACATTCATCACTCCAATAAAACATGACTCTCTTCTTAGTTAGCTTGGAAAGAGGGTTTGATAATCGTGAGAAATGCCTCCCAAATTGGCGATAATATCCAGCTAACCCCAAGAAGCTATGAAAATCTTTCACTGATGTTGTCCTCAGTCATCCCTCAATTTGCAGCTATCTTGGAGGAATCAACAGATATCTCATTCCTTGTGATGATGTGACCCAATAATGAGACCTCCATCAACTAGAACTCACACTTGTTGTAAATTGCAAAGAGCTTATCCTTTATCAAGGTCTCTAGTACAATATTTAGATGCTCCTCATGTTATTCGTTGGTTTTGAAGTATATTAGAATATCATTTATAAAGACTACCACAAATTTGTAAAGATAATCTCTAAAGAATCTATTCATCAAGTCCATGAATATTTTTGGATAATTAATGAGTCCTAAAGTCATTAATATGAATTCATAGTGCCCGTATCTTGTACGAAAAGTAGTCTTGGGGATATCCTCCTTCTTCACCCTTAATTTGTAATATCTCGACCACAGATCCACCATATAGAAGTTTTGTGCTCCACATATCTGATCGAAAAAGTCATCAATTTGTGTTATAGTATATTTTTTCTTTATCTTGATTTTGTTGATCTCATGATAATCAATGCAAAGATGCATTGACCCATCCTTCTTCATGACGAAGAGGACTGGTGCACCCTATAGTGAAGTACTTGGGTGTATAAAACCTTTATCCAGATTATCCTATAGTTGTTTTTCTATCTCCTCAAGCTCCAAAACAGCTATTCTATACAGATTCTTGGATATTGGAAATTCCCCAGGTATAAGAACAATATAGAATTCAAAATCTCTTCTAGGAGGAAGACCCGACAATTCATCAGGAAACACTTCAACAAATTCTCTCATAATAGGCATGTATTCAAGGATGGTTTCTTCAATAGACTCAATCATCTAAGCAAGATACACATTCTCATTGGGTCGTAATATACACACTTGAGATGGTGGTTCTAATGAATATTCATCCTCCGCCTTGCACTTGTACAGAATTGGGAGTCGATTCTCTATATGGAGAGTGATTTCCCTCTCATAGAAATTTATGTTGGCTCATAAAGGAGAGCCAATCCATGCCAAAAATTTCATAAAATTTCACCAAAGGGAGTATAACGAGGTTCAATGTGAAGTTCAATCCACAAATTATGACGGTGGAAAAGTTATATTCATGGGATACAATGATTTCCCCATTTTCCATTCTCACTGGCGTCATTACATCCATGATTTGTGGTAGTGTTGGGATTGTTCAACTAAACTTTTGAGATATAAAATAATTCATAGAACCAGAATCAAAAAGCATGTTCTCTATTTTGAATGAATAACTAGAATATGTATCACCACTTCTTTTTCAGGGTTCTATTTGGTGGTAATGATGGATAAATATGACCCTTGATGTCTTAGAGGTTTTTGGTTTCCTCCAGAAACCCTTAGCTTAGAACACTGGTTTGAAAAGTTCACTGGTTCTTTGTAGTTGAACCAATGAACAATGCATTAAGTTTTGAATAGATCATTCCACTGCTCTTTTGTAGTAGTGGGTTTTTCTTTCCAACAGTTAATGGCCAGGTGCCCTTCTCTTCCACACCTAAAGCATTTCCTTGTCTCATTCAGGCAATTTCCAGGGTGCTTCTTTTCGCACCTTTAGAAACTGGGTTGCTATATTTTCTTATCACCATTGGATTTTTTTATAAAATTTCTAAAATTAAAGTCTAATTTCCACTTCTTATCCCCATGATACCCCTAAGATTATTTGATCTCCATTTTGACTTTGAGGGAACATCGGAAAATTTCTTCATAGCTATCAAAGTCACGGATCTCTAGGGAATTATGTAAGCTAGGTTTTAGCCCAACAAAGAAGCAGTCAACCTTACATTCGGGGGTAACGACAAAGCCAATGGTGTATCATGAAATCATTATGATGTTTCCCTTATACACTCCGATGGATTATTCATCTTTTTTCTTGGGGGAAAGAAGTCCCTTTCCATCTTAAGTTGGAGGGTGAGAGGAAAATATTTTTCAAAAAACATTTTTTGGAAATCCTTCCATTCCAACACCTCGATCTCTTACTTAGGATTCGTATTTTTGATCAATGTCCACCCTTGATCAGATTCACCCTCCATATAGTAAACATCCATAAGAATATTCTCTTGTTCAGAACATTGAAGGATGGAGAAGATCTTTTCAATGGTGTTGATCCATTGTCTAGAAATTGACGGATCAGATGATCCATTACAAGTAGGAGGCCTTTGTCTCGTGAATCTCTCAATTTAGACTTGTTCTTTCTTATAGAGAGTTTAACATTTCTCTTGACCCATTCTTATATTCAAAACTTGAGTTAACTGAGAGAGTATTGTGAAAAAGTTTGTGATTCTCGCTCCCATCAGATTGGGAATCACATTAGAACAGTCGTCACATTGATCTTTGCATCGGTTGTTATCCCTCGTCCTCATATTACCATCCATTGGATAGAATAAAAGGAAAGTTAAGGGTAACACATAAAGGGGAATCCAATGAAAAAAGGGATAACTTATAAATTACATTTGTTTCCTTAACTTATGAATTTAAAGGATTTAATCTATGTTATCTATGATCTACTTCCCAACATATATTCTTAAGGGAATTTTTTATTCCCTTAATAATGGATCATACTAAGATCCTGAATTTACCAAAGCATATCCATTGAGATTTTCGTAACCAAGAGTGAATCAAGGCTCATTGCCATGCACCACTTCCCGTTTGAGTCTAGCTCAAAGCTGTGTTTTGGGTTTTACCCCTAGATACATCTATGTCAGATCCGCCTCTAACTGCTCATATCTAGAAAGGGGTTTATTTTCTTGCTAAACCACTATCTTCATACTCCCCAAATTTAGGGATGTTTTTATTATACTTAATATTATCCCTATGTCTTTCACTAGGGTTTTCTAATCTTAATACCAAAAATAACAAAATCTATCCACTAATACCAACTATACCAACCCTGATATTCATTTCACACTTAAACAAAATTTATTACATAAAATTTTCACTTGATACAACAAATAAGATCGAGAGTTGTAGTGTCTTTGGGGATTAGGAAAATTACATAACAACTTAGAACAGAAAACACAACATCTTTATTGAAAACATCTTTTACATGACCACAACATTCATTCGTACATAGCATGCATGGGATAACATGAGGACATGCATAAGAAAAGGGTGAGATATAAAGCCCAATAAGAGGGTAAAAAATTCATAACATTAAGAATACAGTACATGTTAGGGAATAGACATATCAATGGAGCATAAGAGAAACATGAACATAAAGGAATGATATAGCATGATTATCATAACATGGAAATGTGGAAACAACATTTAACATGATACTCGAATAATCCAAGGACAATTGCACATAAATTAGGAGTAAAACCTCATTCCAATTGAATTATCATGAGTAAACCATCATTTCACTTTATGTATCATGATACCAATCTTTACCCAATGCATTGAAGCACTATCAGGGCACACCCTTCTTAATCATTTCATTTCATGCATAAGTGTTCCACATAGATCATACAACATAGATTCATTAAACATCATTTTTATTCTACAATAAAGGAATGTAGAATTTATAAATGAATCTATATAATAAATAAGTAAATGTGAATAAAGGTGAATACCCTTTATTGAAAAATGGGCATGGTATTCACTACACAATGAATTTGTCTTGTAAAATCGTGGTGCAATTTCGGCAGCATAACGACGGGACATAATAATTCATAAAAATAGTTGATGGGATATAAATGGGTATATAATCATATATACATGAAATGGTCAGTAAGGGGTAATATAGATACATTTACAACCATATTTAATGGAATTTAAATGCATAATATTAAATAATTTTTGAATGTAAATGAGGAGAGAGAAATCCCTTACGGAATTTCAGCATGGTAACAGATGTACATGTGAGGCATTAATGGAAAATAAATGGATATATCATCATTAAAACATAAGGAGGAAAGTATAGTAGAGGTTAAAAACCATACCCCAACATTTTTAATTGAAAAGACAAGGGTATTTAAACATAAAGTATCTTGGACAAAAATGATAGACGAATAAATCCCTTACTTGGAAGTGTGATCTAAAAGGCTTAAGAGAGGCTTGAGAGAGGCTTATTGGGAGCTTGGGGTGCCTTTGGATAATTATAGAGAGGGGAGGTCAGAATATGGTAGAGATCATTATGTTTTTTGTGAAGAGGAATGATATATTGAGTGTGTATATATAGTAAAAGAGAGGGAATTCTTTATTATTTAGGTTTTGGACACCACACATTAAACTAATCAGAATCACAAAAAATCCCATGGTTTTTGCCCATGGTTTTTTCCAATGGTTTTATCCAAAGTGGAGTGGAAAAAATTATTTTATAATTACAATGGTCGAACTTATTAAAATATTTGAATTTCTTATGGGGAGGTGAGTTACACTCTCAAGGAAATCATTTTAAAATGTTAAAATATTTTATAAGTCTTGGAGGGTCCACTAAGGTTTTGTAAAATAAATCAAACAAACCTAAAATCACATTATTATAAATTTAAAACATATATTCTCCAAACATCCCATTTATATTATTTTATTACATCACTATTGGGTCATTATGATGTCATAAAACAAATTATATATTTAAACAGTATTTAATATTTACCCACTTATTTGATTGTCTCAGAAAATTATGAAAAATTCACCATTAGATAATTTCGACATACTGAATCCAAAAATAATATTCATTTTATCTAAATAGTTTTCTAAATATGTGAATTTTTACTTTTAAAATAAAAACAGAAATTTATTGAAAATTCATGGGCTTTTACAAAAAAAGCTTTCAAACCTTAATAAAAATTACAATTTTATTTATAAAAATTATATGATCATTTATATTTAATAAAAAGTAATTTATAAATAATATTTTATTAAAATATTATTTAATTAAAAAATCCATTAATTCATCAAAATATATTTCTTAATTTAATATTAACTTAAAATACTATTTGTGCTTAAATAAACTATTTACAAAGTAATAATAATAAAATGAATATATATTATTTATTCTATAAAAAAATAATGCACATAATCATAGTACTAGGGCCTTGTTACATGAACCCTTATAACACCTGCTTAATACATAAGTGTAAGGTGTGCGATGGTGATAGACTCTTGGGGTGGATCAGATAACATCGCTCGGGTGGTAATATCTATTAACTTCCACTTCACTTATAGGTAGTTACATTCAAACATAACGTGTTGAAGCTCAGCATGGTCCTGGTCAAGAGAGAAGCCCAGTGATGCTACCTTCTTTCTGAGCTCAAACAAATGGGCTTCGTATGGAGAAATTCTACTAGATGAGGTCATCACTTCCTTTTTTTGAGTAAATTGGATTTTTTAAAGCCTTATATTTATACTAATCATGTGATCATTGTTCAAAAGATATAATAACAATGGTCATAATTTTTAACAATATTTTAAAATAAAAAAACATAAAACCAAATAAGTCCATACGTTTTATATAACCATTTTACATAAAAATTCATTTAATTATATCAAGAGGAATTTTTATTAATAAATTTCTGTGTTGTTACTGCTACCTTGGTATTTTTTAAAAAAATATGCATTTTGACAGCAGCCAAATAGAAAAAAAACAACCTCCTACAAACAGCAAAAAAATAGCCATCCAAACAAAACCAGCAATCCAAAAATCTATATATTCCACCAATATTATATAAATAGATGAGATGAATTATACAGGGATGTTTTCTATTCGAATATTGGTAACCAAACTAAAACAACACCATGGAAATTTTAGAAGAAAAGAAAAAACAAACCCACAGTACCATATATTTATAATTCCATGTTAGGAAATATGCAATGAAATCAAACCCATGTAGTTGCTTTAAATTTCTCATGAAGATAATAAATTAAACACTAGAAAGGAAAAAACAATTAGTGAAAATGGAAATTAATGGGTAAACTGAAACTTTTTACTCCTTGTCCTGATAGAAACTACATATAAATATTATCACTTTCATATGTAGGTTACTCATTCTTATTTTTTGTTTGAAAAAAATATCATTATGTGATTCTTAAGCAGTGGATCTTGTAGAAAACAAAATGTCTAAAATAGTAGATATTACACTATAGGGAGGAAATAAAGTTTCAACAATAGATATCTTGCATTATTTGGAACTACAAATCACAAGATCTAGCTGCAAGGATATTGAATATGATTTCTCATATGCATAAAATTAATCCATTTCCAAATATTGAATTTCATTTATAACTGAATATCATAAGTTTCTAGAAAAAATAACCAAGAATAAATGTTAAATCATATATTGGAAAAAAATACTAACACTAACATTACTTTGTTAGTTTTTTTGGATACCAACACTATATTGTTTATTTTTATAGACTATATTTATAATGATTTTCTTATCAAACTTTATTTCATCACAATCATGTGGATGTGGAACTACCGTGGTTAGGTCATTTATAAATATTTCTACAAATCAGTACCCTACAAGTTCATACATCTTAAACATGAGGGATGATCTCCCAAAAAAGGTCAGAATCCATGATAACTTAGGATAGAAAACCAAGGGCCTAAACAGTATGGTAGAAATCCATGTATTCTGATAAAAAATATTATAGCTTTTGTTAGTCCATGAAACTGTAAAATTTAATCTTTTTAATTTGGTAACAAAATTTCCAAGGAAATATTAAAAAATAAAATGTCATTATTTCTAAAAATCCAAACAAAAAAGTGATAATTCTATTATAAAACACAGGGTTTAGAAAATAGATGTCGCTAAAAAACTGATTGTTCTTTTGGGTTGGGTTTAATATATGGGTAAGGTATCTTTATTTATCATGATTTATTTGAGAATCAAAAAATTATTATGTATTTCAACCACTTTAACATCCATTATAACTTATTTTGGGCACTTTTTGTGAAATAATTTAATTTTACAACACTTAATAATAGACAGTGGGATTGGGGACTTAACCAATCATTAATCTAAAATAATAAAGTACCACCATGCATAAAACAAATGGGTAAAGGGAACCGAATGATGAACAACTAAAAAATATTTTATTAAAGATATTACCAAAAACCTTAAGCAAGTTCCCTTATAGAAACAACACACATCATATATCTGTTATAAAAAAAACAAAATGTTAGAAAATAAAAAAAATATGTGTTCACATTTGAATAAATTAAAACTGCATGCATTTCCAATGTTATATTGACCATATACACAACCCAAATTTTTATAATTTAAGAAATTCATTTCATAATAAATATTTAAGAAAAAATTAGCATTATTTTAATAGTTTTAACCTAATTATATCTCATATTTAAAAAACAATTAATGATGTAAAATAAGAAGTATAATAATACAATTGGTTGAGGATGAAAAACAACATTAGACATTGGTTTTGGTTATAATATTCCAATAATTCGTCAGTTTGATGCTACCTAAATATTGAAACTATCAATTAATTCACAAGAATTAAGCCTAAAAACATTATCAATCAAAACTATCAATTCAACTAATGGATATTAAAATCCATAAATTTTAATGATTCTTGATTGAAAAAATCAAGAAATATAAATTGATTACAAACATCTAATAAATTCATTATCATTTAAATTTTTAGTTCTGATTTACCTTGATAACACACCCTAATATGATGTTCCCATTTCTGATATTTTAACTACAAACAATTTCAATGAAATAAATTTAAATTTTATAATAACCTACAAGGTAATACTTGATTGGACCATCAACAATATCGAATATGGGTATGGTAAATAAATAAAAGAAAAAACACTAACCTTTTAGCCATTGGTAAATTACATGAAAATAAATATCAAATTGAAAAAAGTAAAATTGAGACAAGTTTGAAGATATAGTACTGGCTTCAGAATGTCTCTACTATCATGAAAATGAAATTTCACATTAGCATCATGTCATTAAAAATTGAACACTACAATAGGTAAGTGATGTAGTAAAGAATGAAATTCATGATCTAGATTTCACTAAAAAAATTAAATAATTAATGACATGAAAAATTAAATTAGAAACATAGTTATGATATCAGAAATCATAGAATCCCATGATGTATCGATGAACATGGATAGCCCAATGTATGAATGCTAGTCTTGATAGATGATTGTTCCATATTTGAATACATTACTTTTTGAAGAGAGACGCTAAGAGATAACATCAAGTAAATTATCAAAATCATAGAAAAAATAAAATCCATAGGAATGGAAGATGCACGGTAGAGAAACCAATCCTAACCCACATCATCCTAAAGCATTATACTTGTATTTTATCCCCATGGGTATCTTTCTAAAAACCTTCACATCAAAAAAGGAATACTATTTCTTTAGCTCTGTCATCTCCTTCACCACATACGAATCCACCTTCACCACAGATGAATGCACCTTATCCTTATTTTTTAGTAGTTGGATGCAATATGAGCCTTCCTTAGAGAATATAATTATTAGTTTTTATGTAACTGCTAACTATGTAATATAAAATATTTATCAATATGATAATATGTAACATTCAATGTATATTTCCATTATATAATCTAACTATAAAATAATAATGACATTGTCCCAATGCATGTAAGAGAAAAATTAATGAAAATGGTATTATATGGCATAAATATATGGAATAATTCACCACTACCATGCCATGAAAATGATCACATGGTATAAAAAAACCATATCATTATCAATTCATACCCTATTGGTGTATCTACCATTCATGTAAAATAAATAACGCATGAACCAAGAAAATATTTAATCATATTCCCCCCATGCTTATCATCTAACATCCATGTTAAGAAAAATAATTTATTTTTGAAAAAAATGCATGATTCAATTATTATATATTGAATATGATATAGTTTGTCTAAAATTTAAAAATATAAAAGGACATTCTTATAGACTAATTAAGAATGGGAATGTAACAAATATCATTGAATTTATCAATATTGTAAATGTTCTATTAATGTAGAACATTTATTCATTATGTAGGAGGATAAAAATATAAAATATATAATAAGGAATATTTCACATATTTTGGAATCTTGGAATCAAATTAGAGAAGATTTTATGAATTTATGTTAAATAGATAATGGAAATATGTTACAGGATAAACATTTCATATATATTTCAATCATATTGATAGTGATATGGAACATGGAGAGGTTAAAAATTCTATGATTGGGTGCATCATTTTGAAAATAGATTATAATGCTGTGAAATTTGATGAGTTAGAGAGAAGATTAATGAAAATTTGAGTCCATTTGGTAAATAGTGCATTTTTTTCCATGTTGTATTTTAAAATTTTAGAAAATAAATAATATGGGTGAGATATAGAAAATTTCCACAAGTCCTTATTGAGGTTTTTTTGTGTGCCATTAACATATATTATTGTTCTATCTATTTATATGACAACATTGAGTTATCCAATGTACATACATATTTCACTGAATATAATTTAAGTAAATGAATAAAGGAAAAAACAGATATATTTATGGTATATCATGAAATATATTTAACAAATATGTATGACCATCATATTTATTTTACAACAACGTAAAAATTTGTACAACCAATTGCAGCATCAATAAAATTGTTCCATGGAGTATAAGAGAACATAGGCAAGATAAATAAATAAAATAAATCAAGAAATTACAATAAAATTTTCACCTCTATTCATGCTTGATTATAAATAATGAATATCATATATAATGGAGTTCTAGTGAAAATTATTTGAGGGACTTTTCTTCCAATCAAAAGTTACAACAAAATGAAAAAATTAAAGATAATATCATATTACCTATCATGAACCAAACCAGGTCATCATCCAAATTGGAACCATACCTGATCCATGGAAAGCCCCGAAGGGTGTTCCCTATCCCCACAGGTTGGCACAATTACCCATGTATTATAAATAAATAATGTGAATGATTTAAAAAAATTTATATGAAATAAAAAACAAAAAATACTCAATAAACCAAACAAACCTTAAACAATTTTCATAATTGAGTTATAAGGATTAAATCAAAACCAAAAAAGGCTACAACAAAAAGGTCCCACAAGTCTATCAAAAAACCTACACATGGAAATGTGCACCATCCCCAAGCCATCTCCACAACACCGCACCAATATGAACCTCTAGAAACCCGAACCACCCTCTACAAAGGAATTTCCCTTGGCTCTGTCAAACATTACGAAGTCTTCTTATAATCAAGGGTGTTAGTATGATGTGAGCCTAAGCCTTGTAGGATGCCACCCAATAAAAGATTCTATGATATAAACATTATGAGAAAAATATCATGCATGATTTTATAAAAAGGATATTCTAGTAAAAATTTTAAGGAAATAAACATTAAATGAGAAACAACTTTAAATAAAGAAACTTTAAATAAAACATGATTGATTTTAAAATTACCAACTAAACATACCGTATATCAATAGTTAGTGTGATGTGTCCAATGAGCACTAGTCATGGGAAATACCCCTAGGCACTAGCTAGCAATGGGACCCTAGGTACCTCATATATCGATGAAATGTGGTATAGAAACCATGACCAACACCTTTCTTGTGCATGATCCACTAAAGAGGAGAAACATCCAAAATTCTAGTCATCTCAAATCATCATCCATGTTCTATTAGTGTTGTCATCGTCAATCTCTCTAAGTGAAACTGGTCCATATCCACTTATGAATCACTAGCATACTAGTCCTAGTCCTCCCAACATGATACATGGACTTCCCTTTTGTGCTCAGTCCAGTTTCACATGTCGCATAACACCACCTGTACATTCCATCAACCAAACAAGCCATTACACATAACATTCCATAACTTTCACACCCAAATTCCATTCCAAAATCATATTCACATCAAACCTTTTATGAATATGTTTCACTAATATTACATAATTTAATAAATCATTTATAAAATTTAAAAAATAATTTCAAGAAGCACTACTATGATTTTACACCAAAAATACACAAAAAATCTTATTAAATTCAACTACATAGAAACACCATATCAAAACATGATTCACAACCCTTATATAATTTAATAAACCAATTTCACAATTTATAAAAAACTACCATGTGATACAATAAGGTTTTACACATGAAAAACACCCAATTCCAAATAGAAACACCACTTTCAAATCAAACACATGTTTAATCTTATCAAAAAACACTTTCTCACCACTCACAATAATCAATGAAAGTGCTAAATTACTCATGAAATCAAAATAAATCCACCAAATAATGTTTAAACATGTAACCTATGTTTGGTGTCCAAATACCCAAAAATCTATGTAAATCTCAAACCAAACCTAAACTACACCATAACCAAGCAGAAATGAACCATAATCATTAAGATCAAACCCAAAAACACAAGATTAACCTCTAGGGACAAAACCCTAGTTGTTGGAAAAATATAACCCCAAGAAATAGGGAATAAACCCTACAAATAAGGAAAAAACATGGGACAAATCCACTTAATTAAATGATATTGAAGGTTCCCCACCAAATCCCCTTCAAAAATGGGTGTCCAAGGGAGCTTGATGGAGCAAGGAGGCATCTTATGGCTGAAAATCCGAAGTAGGGAAGAAGATGGGTAGAGTAGGTTTTAAATCTGAAAAGTTAAAAATTGTCAAATTAAATTTTTTATGAACTGGACATCACACACTATTACTTGGGTCAAGATGCACGGTCGTGCGATAGCGGTGTGCTAGGTTCTTCCATCTATTGCATGGTTACCTAGGATGGGCACATGGTTTACACTAATTGTGCACCAACCGTACGCCTGAGTCTTTTCACCCATAAATTTCTATTTTCCTCCAAAATTCAGAAGGGAACCTAGGGAAAAAGATAGACCAAAAATAAAAAGGAAAAATACCTAGAAAAAAGACATGGATGTGACAATTCTCCCCACCATGAGAACTTACCACCCCCAGAAAGTCAACTTGAAGCTTGATTGGAAAATAAGAATGGATACTCCTACTCAATTCAGGACATTCACTTCCATGTCTCCTATACATCCTTTCCATGCTGTCAAAGCACACAAACCAATAGAATGGACTTCCCACAAAGTACCTTCTCTTGGGAATCAACTATCTGTACAGACCATTCAAACACTGATAAATTGGGCTCGATCTCCAATTTATCCCAATTTATCACATGAGATGGATCCGAATTATACTTATTTAATTAGGAGACATCAAATATGTCATGAATTGATGTCAAATTAGAAGGAAAAGCTAACCTATTTTACACCTTTACAATCCACTTGGTTATTTCAAAAGGTTTAACATACCTCGGTGTTAGATTTCCCTACTTTTCAAAATTATGATGAACCAAGCGAGGTGCCACTTTCAAGAACACCCAATCACCCATGCAAATCTCATGATACTGAAACCTCTAATCAGCATAAGATTTGGGGTGACTTTGAGATGCCAATAATTTCTACTTAATCAACTCAACCTTATCAAACGTCTCTTTCACAAGGCTTAGTCCTAAAAGTGAGATCTCACCAGCCTCATCCCAATATAAAAGAGACCAACATGGATGACCATATAGTGCCTCAAACTAATCCATTAGAATTGAATACTGGTCGATGTTATTATAAATAAAATTCAACCAATCACAAATGTCTATCTCATGATCCTCCTAACTCTAAAACACAAGCGCAAAGTATGTCCTCCAGAATTTGATTTCCTGCTCCATCTGTCCATCCATTTAGGGATGGTATGTCAGACCCATCTTAACCTGTGACCCATATGCCTTTTGAAGGCCTTCCCAGAATCGATAGGTAAAATTTGGGTCTTTATATGAAATAATTGCTGAAGGCACACCATGAATCCTTACCACCTCCTGAACATACATTCGGCATAGCTCATCCACTTTCATTGAATCTTTTATCAAAATGAAATGGGATGATTTGGTGAAATGATTGATTACCACCATGATGTAGTTCCTTCCCCAAGGTGTAAGAGGAAATATAATAATTAAATCCACGGTGACCTCATCCCACATCACGGTAGGAATGGGTAATGGATGAAGGAAACCATAGGGCCTTTGATGATCTTCCTTTACCTGTTGACACATAAGGCACCTCAATATGATGTCATCTATGTCCCACCTCATTCCTAGCCACCAGAACTTATGAAGAAAATAATAATACATGTTGGTATCCCTGGGATGAATGACCCACTAATATTGGTAGCTAGATATCCTGGATCACCACATTCCTTAGAGACAACAAAACCATGAAATGGTTCTTATAGCATAAGATTTCCTCGATAGATGAAGACTAATAAGTAGATGTCTCCCCACTATGAAAAAACTTTATAGACCAATAACACAACTTTTCACCAGGATTCTCTCACTGAATCAACTCCAGAAGTGAAGGAGTCAGTTGAACACTCTCCAAGAATGCACCTCCAATGTGCTCCTAGATCTCTAAGTGCATCTGGGCAAAAAGCCCCATCAAGGTCTACTCATCCTTGGACTTCTTAAAATCCTTCACTAGAACTTTTATTCTCATGTAATCAACCACCACATTACCATTAACTGGGGTATAGATGATATCAAAATGGAAACTCTACAATTACTCGATCCAATGGCACTACATCAAGTTAAAATCCTTTTGTGAGAAAATGTTGGCTATGATTTTATGGTCAGAATATACCAACACATGAGCCTTAGCCCAGTTGGTGAGGACTCTTCAAGTGCATCCATGAGACCCAAATTTGATCTTGGGAGGAATCATATTTATAGGTACTGTAGTAGTCAATATAGCCTGAACTATAGTAAGCACTATAGCATGCACTGTAGTAGTAACTATAGCAAGCACTATAGTAGGAACTATAAAGGTATTGTTTGGTACTATAGCAGTCGTAACTGTTCACCTTTGGGCTTCCAGTTTGGGACTGGAGTCCTTTAGGCCTTTGGGTCACGTAAGGCCTTCAGGCTGGTTAAGGCTTTCAGGCCACCTCAAGGCCTTCGGGCCACCTCAAGGCCTTCAGGCCGCCTCAAGACCTTTGGGTCACCTCATACCGATCAGGAATGCAGATGAAACCAGATAGACCAAAAGAACTAGCTCCAAATGAGGACTCAGAGTTGGTGGTTTCACCTAATCAAATCTATCTGGATATTGATGAATGAGAGGGTATGGAAATTTCCATCAGGACCAAGAATTTGCACCTCTGCACATGTATTTCTCTTTAAACAAGTAATGTGAAGGTGGGAAGGTGAATTCACAATCAAGATTACGGGGAGGAGAATTTTCAAGTAGTCATGTATGAGATGAATTCTTATAATACCTTAGAGACATCTAATCAGTTAAGCCTACAGGCCTTGTAAGGGTTCCCCCTCATCCCTGGAAAGAGGGGTTATAAAAATTCAAATAAAAAGAAGGCCTTCGGTCCATTAGTGCATGATAGACCACAAACTTCTCTAAAAATAGATAATGGCACCAAGTATTCAAGGCATGCATCACCTTTGGTAATTTCAATTCATGGATCAGGTAATTATTTTCAGGTGGTCTGAGTTGGAGAGAACTATATTCCACTACATGATAATATTATATGAGCCCACACCAGAGGCCCATACCTAAAGAATCACAATAAATCATATAGCCATACTCAAATTATGGAAAGACCAATACAGGTGTGATAGTCATCCACCGCTTTATCTCTTCAAAGGATTCCTGAAAATCTAGGATCCATTCAAACATCACCCATTTCCGGGTGAGTTTCATCATGGATGAGAAAATCTAAGAGAAATCCCAAACAAACTCTCCGTAATATAGTGAAAGGCCAATAAAACTCTTAATATCGAACAAATTCTTCAACTACTCCCATGACATAATTACATTGATCATATCGGGGTCCACCGAAACCCCATTCTCTGAAGTCACATGAACCCAAAACATCACCTCCCTAATAAAAAAGATGCACTTTTAAAAAATTTCATAAATTTTATGATCTCGTAGAGGGCCCAAAAATATCTGAAATATATGATCATGCTTCTTCTTGAATCCAGAATAAACTAGGATGTTATCCATGAAAACCACAAAAAAGGAGTCCAGATAGTGGTGGAAGACCCTATTCATGAGTGCTATAAAAACCACTACAACATTGGTCAATTCGAAAGGCATGACCAGATATTTGAAGTTGTCGTACCTTCTTTAAATTGCTATCTTCGGGATATCCGCCTCTCTCACCCTAACTCTGTGGTAACCCGAATGAAAGTCTAACTTGGAAAACCACATTGCACACTTATGTTGGTTAAAAATGTCATCAATTAGGGATAAAGGGTATTTATTCTTAATGGTTACATTATTTAGAATTCGGTAATTGATGCACAATTGGAGGGATATGTCATCCTTCTTTGCGAATAGAACAGAAGCGGCCTAAGGAGCGACGTTTGGGAGAATGAACCATTTGGATTCCAAATAGTCCATTTGTATATTTAATTCCCTCAGGTTGGTGGGGGTCATACGATAGGTGGGAAGAGATATTGATTGTGTTCCTAGTGATAAATCAATCATGAACTCCAAGTCCCACTCTAAGGGTAAGGTAGAAAAATATTCTGGAAATACCTCTAGGAACTCATCCACCATAAGAGGTAATCTACCCTCAAAATCAACACCATCGTCCTCTAGAGTGAGTGAGAATAACTGAAAGACATGATTTCCCAACTCTGGGAGTGGAGGTCCCGCATGATCTGACCGAGGATTCCATTCAATAAGAAATACTTGAGGACTCCCATTAGGTTCCATGAAACTCACCCATCACCTATAGCAATCGATACATTCATGGAAGTGTACTAGTCAATCAATGATGAGGATTACATCGAAAAAGTTCATATACATTACCAGGAGATCCCACTCAATCTCGACCCCTGACATGGAGAGTGCACAAGACGGGCACCTGAAACCCTACTTCTTCTAACCCAACGACATTAGCAACTCAATTTCAAAAGGAATCAGCTCTGTTCGAATGTTAAAATGATTCATAAGATGGGAAGAGATAAAAGAAATAGACACACCAGTATAAAATAACATAATTGTTATAGAAGATGCAATCAGAATGGTACCTCGAACTGTCAAGGTCCTTACATCTTATCCCGTTGGTGCCTAATTCCCATCATGAAGATATCTGGTCTCTTCCTAAGATTGACCGCTAGTCTGTGTCTCTACCTTGAACTAGATCTTCCCTGAAGAAGACCATGTCATGCCGCCATGACCACCAAATCACAATCCCATCATCCTGGAGGGCCCTGATTGAACTAACACTAAGCTAAAAGCCATAGATCCTTCCCCACTCTGGTATGGGCACGTAGCCCTGCAAAAATGCTACAAGTGCCCCATAAATCGACATTGATGATAGGGTATCAGGAGAGATGTACATGAAATTCAGATGTTCCATATCCTCCCATGCTAATGCACATGATAGAACCTGTATCAGAAGTAATAGATGATGACGTCTTGGAAGGATGGCCTTAAGTACCAACTCCCTTCTTCCCATGCTCATCCCACTTCATCTTCTTCTCATATAAACTGCCACTTCCCACCACTGATATTGACCTGGAGATACCATACCTTCCCTTGCAGTAAATCTCCACTATACAAGCTCAATCAACTACCTCATCATAGGTCTTTAGCTTGAAAATGAATACCTAAGAATACATCTCCTACCGCAAACCCCTATCGAACATCTAATCTTTTGTCTACTCGTTAAAGACTATTTCAGGTGCATATTAGACTAGCTCGGAAAAGTGTTTAACATACCAATAAAAAAAATAATATGAAATTTTCATATTTATTAATATTTATGAATTAATGGAGATTCTATATTCAATGGCATACCTGACACACAACAACGAGTTTCTTTGAAATCTTACGTTGCACACTAATAATATAATAATATTATTTTAAATGGTAGTTAACACCTAGCCATTGTATTGGAAGAAATTAGGAGAACTAACTTTAACATGATTATATATGTTTGTTAAATGTTTTTACATTCATCCAATAAATTTCAGGCTTAAAATGTAAATGAATCTAATTTTAAGCATAATTTACTTTAAAAGGAAGATTTTCCGCCTTTTGATAGTGAACCCTTTTTAAATCTATTTTTTTCACTTTTACATATTATATTTGGCAAAATAATATTCATCTTTAGAAATGGGTCATCAAAATTTACTTTGGAAGAAATTTTGATATTTTTCTGATAATGTTCATTTTTAATGAATAGTGAAAAATGATGTATTTTAATTCAAAACCGCTTTTTAATATAATTTATTTATATGGTTATATTATCTTTTTAATTGTTTTTAAAGTGTAAATGGATTATATTTTTACCATTTAACCCAATTTAGGCTGATCCGCACCCAGATTTTATCACTTTAGCACACCTTACACTTAGGTCCTATGCTGGTGTTATAAGGGTAATGTAACGAGACCTTAGCTGCTTCATGTAATCCTTCTATATAAATGAAAATTGTTATTTTTTCTTATGGCGAAGCTTGTGAATTTTCAAATGTCCAGATAAATATAAGATTTATATTATTGATGAAGTTTGGAAAAAGGATATTTTAAAATATTTATATAAACCTTAAATAATCAATAATGTGTAATGATTTTCAAAAAATGGTATTCTACAGTTATGTTCAGTAAGAAATCTAGATTCTAATAAGATCAACTTATTTTTTTTATGAATCGTAAGTTATGAATAGTAATTTTACGCTTATGAATAGTAATGTGACTAAATGGAATGATAATCTCACTCAAGAAAATATTATTATATTTTAGGAACCTTGATTAGGTAATGTAATTCAATAAAATAAGTAAATAACTGTTCCAAAAAATTTTATTTAAGTATTATTTTTTTCGTGTGAATAGTGTTTTTTATTTAAAAAATCAAAATAAAAAATATTTAGAAAATTATTTTCATAAAATGGAGTTCATTTTTGAAATCATAGCATCAATAGTTGGTTAAGGTGAATTTTTGGGATTCTTATAAAACAGTTGAATTTTTAGTGAATAGTGTTTTTAATTAACAATTAAATTAAAAATATTTAGAAAAACATTTTTATAAAATGGAGTTCATTTTTGAAATTAGATCATCGATATTTGTTTAAGGTGAAATTTCGGGATTTTTCTGAAATAGTTGAATTTTCTGTGAATAGTGAAAATGATGTTTTGAGTTTCGGGTGTTTAATAACATCATTAAGGATGTATTAATTATCAAATAATTCTAGTAAAATTATGAACAGTAAGATATGGTATGAGGTGTCCCATGTATCCAATACCATAATACCATGGGCAAACCCATGGTTTTTCTAATACCACTGATGAGGTATCCCTTTGCCATTAATGCTTTGTTCCCTCACTTCTCAAATAAATACCAAGTCATTACCTCATTCATTTCATTTAAAAATCCTCCCAATGAAGTTTTGGTCTTTTTACCTCCCAAGGAGTTCTCCCAAGGTGACCTCAAGCCTCCCATGGTACCAACTTTCAAGCTTTCGAAGTTACTCTTCAAGGTAAGAGAATCTTTCACCCTCCTCTTTTAAGCCATAACTTCCTTTATGTTGTGTCTTCTAGTTTCCAACTATTATTGTTGAGGTTGTGTTATTATTTGTTCCCATTAATTTCCATTTCATATCTAATTATTGAAAGACCCTTTATTCTCTCATAAATTTGTTTTTTGAATTTTTATGAGACGTAGTTAGGCTGTGGAATTTTTCGTAAAAGGAATCGCGCCTTCTTTTTTTTCATGTTTCAATTTCATGTGGTATGTCATTCAAATTTCCAAACCATGTTCTTATCTCAATGTTATTATGTATTTATACTGTATTATATGTTATTTATTAGTGGGTTAATTTTATACCTTCTCTTTTCAATGTTTTCTAAAACCATGTTATTTAGCTGTTATGCTGCAGAAATTTCGCCTCAAAATTTCTATCTTTCTCTCTAGAAATTCTCTTGTTTTATTTATGTGAATAACCAGACCTATATAGTCTCTTTGGGTGTTCATAAATATATAAAGATGATGTATTGGATTCTGTAATTGACATACATATAACCATCACCCCCTTTCCATGGGTTATAAATGACATAATGATCTTATTTTTTAAGAACTTTTAAAACGTCACGATCTTGAAATGAAACCCATTTATTTTATTCTCCACAGGTTATTTATGAAATGTTTTATTATGATCTATGTGAATCACATTAAGGTAAATAAATATTAATTGTGATCCCTGATAGCGCTCAAATTCATTGGGTAAAGAATTAATCTATAGAGATAACAAGTTTCACGATACCTTGGTCAATAACCTTGGTAATTTTTATGACACCTTGGGGATGGATCTTGGTGAAATGTTCATGAATGTTTAAATGAAATATTGTATCCACATATTCAAGTTATGTATCAAGTTCTTTTCATTATGATATTTCTATACTTCCATTTCTCATGTCTTCATGTTTTTATTCGAGTTCTTATTGGTATAAAAAATAAACCGATTCCCTTGTTTATCCTTACAGGGCCTTCTGCTCACCCTTTCCTTTGTTGCATGTCTCCATAATATGATATGTAGTAATTGTACATAGTATTAACTTATTATGAAGTCTTAAAAGCGGTTTACAATAATGTTTTATGTTGTTATCATGTATTATGTTCCTGATTTCCAAGACACTAGACATTAAAGATCCTATGTTTGTAAAATGTAATGAAAAGTTATGTAAGAAAAAGGAGGGATGCCAAAATTGGTATAAAAGGGTATTTTATTTATTTATGGAAATTAGGATATGAAAACTTTAGGAATATCCCTTTATAGAAGATTAAATATAGAAAAACATCTTGGTATTTTGGTGAGTATTGAGAAAGTGGTTTATCAAACAAATGCATCCCTATCTGGATACGAGCAGAACTATCTTAATGTGTTGGGATGAAAAATGAAAGGTATAAGAAAACCTTTAAGGTTAAAAAATTTTAGGGTTATTTTTGAGTTTTATAAAAAGTAAAACATGAAAACCGTGTGACAACCCGTCTTTTCAGACAAAGCTGTGAGAATCGCACCCACAACCAAAGTGTGATTGGGTTTTATCACCTACCACTGGCCTACGTGAAGTCCCTGGTTAGTATGACTTATTTTTTTAGGTAAATGATTATATGTATCAAGAATAAGTTGATTTTTGAAACTTATGTTTTATCAAATGGATATCCTTTGTATAGGAAAATGATTTGGTGATTAAATGATAAAGGTTATTTTGGACGATGTTTTCTCTTTTGGAATACTATATGCCTAAGGAAAATAAAATACTACAGGATTTAATTTGTGGAGGAATGGTTAATTTTTTTTGTAAGAATCTATGTATTTATTATGAACATATGGTGATTTGGGTTATTTATGGAAAATGATTAACCTAGCATAGAGAATATGTTTTTAGGTTAATTACACTTTAGTATGAGACTTTAATAGTAGTCGATGTTATTTGAAGATAAATGTTAAGATTTATTGTGGAAGACTATGTGATTAAATCCTTCTAAGTTTTGGGTTTCAATCTTAGTTTGGATTATTCTGAAGAATTTTATGGATGATTGCGTATTGAATGGTCTTTCTAGAACTTTGGGTACTTTTTGTCGAATTTTGGAGATTAATAGTCATATTTCTTTTTATAAAGGATTATCCTTTTGGGGATTATATGATCTTGTACTAACCATTTTAATTTTAGTTGATGAATAAAGAAAAGGGAAATATACAGTTCTTCTTTTGTGGATTATGTGATTCTCTAGAAGATGATTCATGTACTTTTGATGAGACCAAATGTTTTTGAATTCTCATTGTTTGGAGAAAATATTATTCTTGGTAGAAACTTATTAATGGATGAAACTCTACTTGAAGGTAAGTATATTTCCTTATGTTTTTATTCTATGTATTAAATTAATTCCTCAAAATTATGAAAAGGAACGTAAAACAAAAACGTTATTGGTTTACGTTTCTTACTGGGTAATCAAAGACCGTTTAACACATCATAAGTTTGTGATTTTCTTGTGGTTAACTTTCTCCTAATCGTGTTTTCTATCACTCTCCATTAGTACTTGACCCTTTGTTTTATATTACATATCCATGTTTTCCTACATGGAATCCTAGTATGGGTTAACTCGGGTGACCTTCATACTTCCCTTTCTTTCTTTTAAAGTAATAGTTTTACCGACACATTTTACAATGTTGGACTTTCAATGAAATTTCCAAGCCCAATTTTAAAATTGAGAGGATGCAATTTCCAAAAGGGGGGAATAATGTAACATCCCAAGAAAATAAATAATATGACATTTTTATAATTATTAATATTTTTGAATTAATGGGGATTCTATATTCAATGGCGTACCTGATATGCAACAACATGTTTCTTTGAAATCTTACGTTGCACACTAATAATATAATATTATTATTTTAAATTGTAGTTAACACCTAGCCGTTGTATTGGCCGAAATTAAGATAACTAAGTTAAACATGATAATATATGTTTTTTAAATGTTTTTACATTCATCCAATAAATGTCAGAGGCTTAAAATGTAAATGAATCTAATTTTAAGAATAATTAAATTTAAACAGGTGATTTACCACCTTTGGATGGTAAAATCTTTTTAAATATAGTTTTTGTCACTTTTACATTTTATATTTGACAAAATAATTTTCATCTTTAGAAATTGGACAACAAATTTACTTTGGATGAAATTTTGATATTTTTCTGATAATGTACATTTTTAATGAATAGTGAAAAATGCTGTATTTTAATTCAAAACCACTTTTTAATATAATTTATTTATATGGTTATATTATCTTTTTAATTAGTTTTAAAGTGTAAATAGATTAAAGTTTTACTATTTAACCCAATGTTGGCTGAGCCGTATACAGATTTTATCACCTTATCACACCTTACACTTAGTCTTATGCTGGTGTTATAAGGGGCTACGTAACGAGACCTTAGCTGCTTCATGTAATCCTTTGATATAAATAAAAATTGTTATTTCTTATTATGGTGAAGTTTGTGAATTTTTAAATGTTCGGATAAATATAATATGTATATTATTGATGAATTTTGGAAAAAGAATATTTTAAAATATTTATGTAAACCTTAAATAATTAGTAATGTGTAATGATTTTCAAAAAATGGTCTTCTACAGTTATGTTCATTAAGAAATTTAGAGTCTAATAAGATCAAATTATTTTTTTTATGAATAGTAAATTATGAATAGTAATTTTACGCTTATGAATAGTAATGTGACCAAATGGAATGATAATCTCACTCAAGAATATATTATTATATTTTAGGCACCTTGATTAGGTAATGTAATTCAATAAAATAAGTAAATAACTATTTCAGAAATTATTAGTTAAGTATTAGTTTTTTCGTGTGAACAGTGTTTTTTATTTAAAAAATTAAATTAACAATATTTAGAAAATTATTTTCATAAAATGGAGTTCATTTTTTAAATCAGAGCATCAATATTTGGTTAAGTTGAATTTTTGGGAATCTTCTAAAACATTTGAATTTTTAGTGAATAGTGTTTTTATTTAAAAATTAAATTTTGAATATTTTTAAAATTATTTTCATAAAATGGAGTTTATTTTTTAAATTATATCTGCAATATTTGGTTAAGGTGAATTTTTGGATTTTTCTGAAATAGTTGAATTTTCAGTGAATAGTGAAAATGATGTTTTGAGTTTTGGGTATTTAATGAAATTGTTAAAGATGTATTAATTATGCAATCATTCTAGTCGTATTATGATTAGTAAGATAAGTTATGAGGTGTAACAAGTGGCCAATACCATAATACCATGTGCAAACCCATGGTTTTCCCAATACCATCGATGAGGTGTCCCTAAGCCATAAATGCTTTGTTCCCTCACTTCACCTATAAATACCAATTCATTCCCTCATTCATTTCATTTAAAAATCCTCCCCAACAAATTTATGGTCTCTTTAACTCCCAAGGAGTCCTCCCAAGGTACCCTCAAGCCTCCCAAGGTCCTAACCTTCAAGCTTTCGAAGTTACTCTTCAAGGTAAGGGAATCTTTCACCCTCCTCTTTTAAGCCATAGCTTCCTTTATGTTGTGTCTTCTAGTTTCCGTCTATTAATGTTGAGGGTATGTTCTTATATTTTCTCATTACTGTCCATTTCATGTTTAATTTTTTATAAACACTTTATTCTCTCATCAATTTTTCTTTTAAATTTTTATGTGACGCCATTAGTCTGCAGAATTGTTCACAAAGGGAATCACATCTTCTCTTTTCTTTCATGTTTCCTTTTCATGTGGTATGTCATTAAAATTATCATACCATGTTCTTATATCCATGTTATTCTGTATTATAATTTCTTTATGAGTGGGTTACTCTTGTAACCTCTCTTTTCAATGTTTTTTAAAACCATGTTATATAGCTGTTATGCTGCACAAATTTCACCTCAAAATTTCAATCTTTCTCTCCAGAAATTATTCTTTTTTATTTATGTGAATACCCAGACCTATTTTGTTTCTTTGGGTGTTCATAAATATATAAATATGATGTATTTGATTCTATAATTTACATACAAATAACCCTCACCCTTTTTCCATGGGTTATAAATGACATAATGATCTTATTTTTTTAAGAACATTTAAAACGTCACGATCTTGAAATAAAACCCATTTATTTTATTCTCTATGGGTTATTTATGAAATTTTTGAGTGTTATCTATGTGTCTCAGATGAAAGTAAATACATATTAAGGGTTCTCCCTGATATCAATCTAATGTAATGGGTAAATAATTAATTTCTCGAGATGACAAGTTTCGCGATACCTTGGTGAATAACCTTGGTAATTTTTATGACACCTTGGGGATGAACCTTGGTGATATGTTCATGAATGTCGAAATGAAATGTTGTAGCCAAATATTAAAGTTATATTTATATTTATTTTCATTAGGATATTCCTATAGTTCCATTTCTCATGTCTTCATGTTTTTATTCAAGTTCTTATTGATATCACAAATAAACTTATTACCTTGTTTACCATTACTGGGCCTTCTTCTCACCCTTTCCTTTGATGCATGTCTCCAGGATATGAGATGCAATAATTATACATAGGATGAACCTATGATGAATCCTTAAAAGTGGTTTAAAATAATGTTTTATGTTGTTCTCATGTATTATGTTCCTGATTTCCAGGACACTAGACTTTGAAGATCCTCTGTTTGTAAAATGTAATGAAAAGTTATGTAAGAAAAAGGTGGGATGCCACAGTTGGTATAAAAGGGTAGTTTAGTTATTCATAGAAATTAGGATATGAAAACTTTAGGAATAACCCTCTAGAAATGTTTAAATATAGGAAAATGTCCTGGTATTTTGGTGAGTATTGAGTAAGTGGTTTATCAAATAAATACATCCCTATCTGGATACGAGCAGAACTATATTAATATGTTGGGATGAAAATGAAATGTATAAGTTAACCTTTAAGGTTAAAAAATTTTAGGGTTATTTTTGAGTTTTATAAAAAAGAAAACACACAGACTGTGTGACAATCCGTCGTGTGAGAAAAAGATGTGAGAATCAAAACCACAACCAAAGTGTGATTGGGTTTTATCGCCTACCACTGGCCTACGTGAATTCCTTGGTTAGGATAACTTATTTTTTTCAGTTAAATGATTTTATGGATCAAGAATAAGTTGATTTTGGAAACTTATGTTTTATCAAATGGATATCCTTTGTATAGTAAAATGATTCGGTGATTAAATGATAAAGGTTATTTTGGACATTGTATTCTCTTTTGGAATACTAAATGCCTAAGGAAAATAAAATACTACAGGATTTAATTTGTGGAGGAATTTTTTGATTTTTTTTAAGAATCTATGTATTTATTGTGGACATATGGTGATTTTGGTTATTTTTGTAAAATTAATAACCTAGCATAGAAAATTTGTGATTGGGTTCATTACACTTTAGTATGAGACTTTAATAGTAGTCGATGTTATTTGGAGATAAATGTTAAGATTTATTGTGGAGGACTATGTGATTAAATCCTTATGAGTTTTGGGTTTCAATATTAGTTTGGATTATTCTGAAGAATTTTAAGGATGATTGTGTATTGAATGGTCTTTCTGGAACTTTGGGTACTTTTTGTTGAATTTTGGAGATTAATAGTCATATTTCTTTTTATAAAGGATTATCCTTTTGGGAATTATATGATCTCATACTAACCATTTTATTTCTAGTTGATGACTAAAGAAAAGGGAAATATACAGTTCTTATTTTTTGGATTATGTGATTCTCTAGAAGATGATTCTTGTGATTTCAACGAGACCAAGTCTTTTGGAATGCTCATTGTTTAGAGAAAAGATTAGTCTTGGTAGAAACTTATTAAAGGACGAAACACTACTTGAAGGTAAGTATATTTCTTTATTTTTTTATTCTATGTAGTAAATGAATTCCTCAAAATTATGAAAAGGAACGTGAAACAAAAACGTTGATGGTTTACATTTTCTACTGGGTAATCAAATACCGTTTAACACATCATAAGTTTGTGATTTTTTTTGTGGTTAACTTTCTCCTAATCATGTTTTCTATCACTCTCCATAAAAACTTAAACCTTTGTTTTCTCTTCCATATCCATGTTTCCCTACATGGAATCCTAGTATGGGTTAACTCATGTGACCTTTATACTACACTTTCTTTCTTTTAAAGTAATAGTTTTACCGACTATTTTTCCGATGAGGGAATTTCAATGAAATTTCCAGGACAAATTTTAAAATTGAGAGGATGCAATTTCCAAAAGGGGGGAATAATGTAACATCCCATGAAAATAAATAATATGAAATTTTTTTATTTATTAAAATTTTTGAATTAATGGGGATTCTATATTCAATGGCGTACCTGACACGCAACAATGAGTTTATTTGAAATCTTACGTTGCACGCTAATAATATAATATTATTATTTTAAATTGTAGTTAACACCAAGCCATTGTATTGGCATAAATTAATATAACTAACTTAAACATGATAATATATGTTTTTCAAATGTTTTTACATTCATCCAATAAATGTCAGAGGCTTAAAATGTAAATGAATCTAATTTTAAGTATAATTTACTTTAAAAGGGTGACTTACCGCCTTTTGATGGTGAAATCTTTTTAAATCTAGTTTTTTTTCACTTTAATATATTATATTTGACAAAATAAGTTTTATCTTTAGAAATGAAAAATCAAAATTTAATTTGGATGAAATCTTGATATTTTTCTGATAATGTACATTTTTAATGAATAGTGAAAAAATGCTGTATTTTAATTCAAAACCAATTTTTAATATAATTTATTTATATGGTTATATTATCTTTTTAATTGGTTTTAAAGTGTAAATAGATTATATTTTTACCATTTAACCCAATGTTGCCTGAGCTGCCCCCAGATTTTATCACCTTAACACACCATACACTTAGGTCTTATGCTGGTGTTATAAGGGGTTATGTAACAAGACCTTAGCTGCTTCATGTAATGCTTTGATATAAATAAAAATTGATATTTCTTCTTATGGTGAAGTTTTTAAATTTTCAAATGTTCGGATAAATATAAGATGTATATTATTGATGAATTTTGGAAAAAAAATATTTTAAAATATTTATGTAAGCCTTAAATAATTAATAATGTGTAATGATTTTCAAAAAATGGTCTTCTACATTTATGTTCATTAAGAAATTTAGAGTCTAATAAGACCAACTTAATTTTTTATGAATAGTAAATTATGAATAGTAATTTTACGCTTATGAATAGTAATGTGACCAAATTGAATGATAATCTCACTCAAGAAAATATTATTATATTTTAGGCACCTTGATTAGGTAATGTGATTCAATAAAATAAGTAAATAACTGTTTCAGAAATTAATAGTTAAGTATTAGTTTTTTGGGTGAATAGTTTTTTTATTTAAAAAATTAAATTAAAAATATTTAGAAAATTATTTTCATAAAATGGAGTTCATTTTTGAAATCAGCGCATCAATATTTGGTTAAGTTGAATTTTTGGGATTCTTCTACAACAGTTGAATTTTCAGTGAATAGTATTTTTATTTAAAAATTAAATTTTGAATATTTAGAAAATTATTTTCATAAAATGGATTTAATTTTTGAAATTATATCATCGATATTTGGTTAAGGTAAATTTTTGGATTTTTCTGAAATAGTTGAATTTTCGGTGAATAGTGAAAATGATGTTTTGAGTTTTGGGTGTTTATTAACATCGTTAAAGATGTATTAATTATGAAATCATTCTAGCCATATTATGAATATTAAGATAAGGTATGAGGTGTAAAAAGTGGATAATACCATAATACCATGGGCAAACCCATGGTTTTTCCAATACCACCAATGAGGTGTCCCTTGGCCATTAATGCTTTGTTCCCTCACTTCTCCTGTAAATGCCAAGTCATTCCCTCATTCATTTCATTTAAAAATCCTCCCCAACAAGGTTATCGTCTCTTTACCTCCCAAGGAGTCCTCCCAAGGTACCCTTAAGCCTCCCAAGGTCCCAACCTTCAAGCTTTCGAAGTTACTCTTTAAGGTAAGGGAATCTTTCACCCTCCTCTTTTAAGCCATAACTTCCTTTATGTCGTGTCTTCTAGTTTCAATCTATTTTTTTGAGGGTATGTTTTTATATGTTCTCATTACTGTCCATTTGATGTCTAATTGTTGATAGAACCTTTATTCTCTCATCAATTTGTCTTTTAAATTTTTATGTGACGCCGTTAGTCTGCCGAATTTTTCGTAAAAGGAATCGCGTCTTCTCTTTTCTTTCATGTTTCCTTTTCATGTGGTATGTCATTAAAATTATCATATGATGTTCTTATCTCCATGTTATTATTTATTTATACTGTATTATAAGTTATTTATGAGTGGGTTACTCTTGTAACCTCTCTTTTTAATGTTTTCTAAAACCATGTTATATAGCTGTTATGCTGCAGAAATTTCACCTCAAAATTTCAATCTTTCTCTCTAGAAATTCTACTATTTTATTTATGTGAATACCCAGACTTATTTCGTTTATTTGGGTGTTCATAAATATATAAAGATGATGTATTTGATTATTAATTTACATACATATAACCCTCACCCGCTTTCCATGGGTTATAAATGACATAATGATCTTATTTTTTTTAAGAACATTTAAAACGTCACGATCTTGAAATAAAACCCATTTATTTTATTCTACATGGGTTATTTATGAAATGTTTGAGTATGATATATTTTTCTCACATTAATGTAAAGACATATTATGGGTGTGCCCTGATAGCACTCTAATGCAATAGGTAAATAATTAATATCTAGAGATGACCAGTTTCACGATACCTTGGTGAATAACCTTGGTAATTTTTATGACACCTTGGGGATGAACCTTGGTGATATGTTCATGAATGTCTAAATGAAATGTTATAGCCACA
This sequence comes from Viscum album, assembly GCA_963277665.1. NCBI lineage: Eukaryota > Viridiplantae > Streptophyta > Magnoliopsida > Santalales > Viscaceae > Viscum > Viscum album. The sequence continues at coordinate 351,587,783 of OY728158.1, read as the reverse complement.
TATTCAAGTTACATTTCAAGTTATTTTCATTATGATATTCCTACACTTCCATTTCTCATGTCTTAATTTTTTTATTCAAGTTCTTATTGATATCACAAATAAACTGATTCCCTTGTTTACCCTTACTGGGCCTTCTGCTCACCCTTTCCTTTGATGCATGTCTCCAGGATATGAGATGCAGTAATTATACATAGTATTAACCTATGATTAATCCTTACAATTAGTTTACAAGAATGTTTTATTTTGTTCTAATGTATTATGTTCCTGATTTCCAAGACACTAGACTTTAAAGATCCTCTGTTTGTAAAATGTAATGAAAAGTTATGTAAGAAAAAGGTGGGATTCCACAGTTGGTATAAAAGGTTAGTTTAGGTATTTATGGAAATTAGGATATGAAAAATTTAGTAATAACCCTCTATAAATGTTTAAATATAGGAAAACTTCCCATTTTTTTGGTGAGTATTGAGTAAGTGGTTTATCAAACAAATACATCCTTATCTGGATACGAGCAGAACTATCTTAATGTGTTGGGATGAAAATGAAAGGTATAAGTTAACCTTTAAGATTAAAAAATTTAAGGGTTATTTTTGAGTTTTATAAAAAAGACAACACGCAGACCGTGTGGCAACCCGTCGTGTAAGACAAAGCTGTGAGAATCAAACCCACAACCAAAGTGTGATTGGGTTTTATCACCTACCACTGGCCTACGTGAAGTCCTCGGTTAGTATGACTTATTTTTTTTCCAGTTAAATGATTTTATGGATCAAGAATAATTTGATTTTGGAAACTTATGTTTTATCAAATGGATATCCTTTGTATAGTAAAATTATGCGGTGATTAAATGATAAAGGTTATTTTGGACGATGTTTTCTCTTTTGGAATACTATATGCCTAATGAAAATAAAATACTACAAGATTTAATTTGTGGAGGAATGGTTGAATTTTTTTGTAAGAATCTGTGTATTTATTGTGGACAAATGGTGATTTGGGTTATTTTTGGAAAATGATTAACCTAGCATAGAAAATATGTGATTAGGTTAATTACACTTTAGTATGAGACTTTAATAGTAGTCGATGTTATTTGAAGATAAATGTTAAGATTTGTTGTGGAAGACTATGTGATTAAATTCTTCTGATTTTTGGGTTTTAATCTTAGTTGGGATTATTATGAAGAATTTTAAGGATGATTGTGTATTGAATGTTCTATCTGGAACTTTAGGTACTTTTTGTTAAATTTTGGAGATTAATAGTCATATTTATTTTAATAAAGGATTATCCTTTTGGGAATTATATGATATCGTACTAACTATTTTATTTCTAGTTGATGACTAAAGAAAAGGGAAATATACATTTCTAATTTTGTGGATTATGTGATTCTCTAGAAGATGATTCTTGTGCTTTTGATGAGATCAGGTCTTTTTGAATGCTCGTTGTTTAGAGAAAAGATTAGTCTTGGTAGAAACTTATTAAAGGATGAAACTCTACTTAAAGGTAAGTATATTTCTTTATTTTTTTATTCTATGTAGTAAATGAATTCCTCAAAATTATGAAAAGGAACGTAAAACAAAAATTTTGTCGGTTTACATTTTCTACTGTGTAATCAAATACCGTTTAACACATCATAAGTTTGTGATTTTCTTGTGGTTAACTTTATCCTAATCATATTTTCTATCACTCTCCATCAAAACTTGACCCTTTTTTTCTCTTCTATATCCATGTTTTTTTACATGTAATCCTAGTATGGGTTAACTCAGGTGACCTTTGTACTTCCCTTTCTTTCTTTTAAATTAATAGTTTCACTGACTCTTTTTCCGATGTGGGACTTTCAATGAAATTTCCAAGCCCAATTTTAAAATTGCGAGGACACAATTTCCAAAAGGGCGGAAGAATGTAACATCCCAAGAAAATAAAGAATATGAAATTTTCATATTTAATAATATTTTTTAATTAATGGTGATTCTATATTCAATGGCGTACCTGACACACAACAACATGTTTCTTTGAAATCTTATGTTGCACACTAATAATATAATAATATTATTTTAAATGGTAGTTAAAACCTAGCCATTGTATTGGAAAAAATTAAGATAACTAACTTACACATGATAATATATGTTTGTTAAATATTTTTACATTCAATTAATAAATTCCAGAGGCTTAAAATGTAAATGAATCTAATTTTAAGCATAATTTACTTTAAAAGGGTGATTTACCGCCTTTTGATGGTGAACCCTTTTTAAACATAGTTTTTATCACTTTTATATTTTATATTAGAAAAAATAATTTTCATCTTTAGAAATGGGACATCAAAATTTACTTTAGATGAAATTTTGATATTTTTTTTGATAATATACATTTTTAATGAATAGTGAAAAAAATGCTGTATTTGAATTCAAAACCGGTTTTTAATATAATTTATTTATATGGTTATATTATCTTTTTAATTTTTTTAGTGTGTAAATGGATTATATTTTTACCATTTAACCCAATATTGGCTGAGCCCCCCCAGATTTTATCACTTTAGCACACCTTACACTTTGGTCCTATGATGGTGTTATAAGGGGCTATGTAATGCGACCTTAGCTGCTTCATGTAATACTTTGATATAAATAAAAAATGTTATTTATTCTTATAGTGATGTTTGTGAATTTTTAAATTTCTGGATAAATATACGATGTATATTATTGATGGATTTTGGAAAAAGGATATTTTAAAATATTTATGTACACCTTAAATAATTAATAATGTGTAATGATTTCCAGAAAATGGTCTTCTACAGTTATGTTCAGTAAGAAATTTAGAGTCTAATAAGATCAGCTTACTTTTTTAGTAGTAGTAAATTATAAATAGTAATTTTACGCTTATGAATAGGTATGTGATCAAATGGAATGATTATCTCACTAAAGAAAATATTATTATATTTTAGGCACCTTGATTAGGTAATGTGATTCAATAAAATAAGCAAATAACTGTTTCAGAAATTATTAGTTAAGTATTATTTTTTTCAATTGAATATTTTTTTTATTTAAAAAATTAAATGAAAATTATTTAAAAAATTATTTTCATAAAATGGAGTTCATTTTAGAAATCAGAGCATCAATATTTTGTTAAAGTGAATTTTTTGGATTCTTCTAAAACATTTGGATTTTTAGTGAATAGGTTTTTTATTTAAAAATTAAATTAAAAATATTAAGAAAATTATTTTCGTAAAATGGAGTTCATTTTTAAAATTAGATCATTGATATTTGGTTAAGGTGAATTTTTGGTATTTATTGAAATAGTTGAATTTTCAGTGAATAGTGAAAATGCTGTTTTGAGTTTCAGGTGTTTAATGACATCGTTAAGGATGTATTTATTATGAAATAATTCTGGTCGACTTATGAATAATAAGATAAGGTATGAGGTGTCCCAGGTGTCCAATACCATTATACCATAGGCAAACCCATGGTTTTTCCAATACCACCGATGAGGTGTCCCTTGGCCATTAATGTTTTGATCCCTCACTTCTCCTATAAATACCAAGTCATTACCTCATTCATTTATTTTCCAAATCCTCCCCAATGAAGTTATGGTCTCTTTACCTACCAAGGTGCCATCAATCCTCCCAAGGTCCCAAACTTCAAGCTTTCGAAGATACTCTTCAAGGTAAGGGAATCTTTGACCCTCCTATTTTAAGCCATAACTTTCTTTATGTTATGTCTTTTAGTTTCCATTTATTTTTGTTGAGGGTATGTTCTTATATGTTCACATTAATATCCATTTAATGTCTAATTTTTTAGAGACCTTTTCTGATCTCATTAATTTGTTTTTTGAATTTTTATGTGACGTCGTTAGGCTGCCGAATTTTTCGTAAAAGGAATCATGTATTCTCTTTTCTTTCATGTTTCCTTTTCATGTGGTATGTCATTCAATTTTCCATACCATGTTCTTATCTACATGTTATTATGTATTTATACTATATTATAAGTTATTTATGAGTGGGTTACTCTTGTACCCTCTCTTTTCATTGTTTTCCAAAACCATGTTATATAGTTGTTATGCTGCAGAAATTTCGCCTCAAAATTTCTTTCTCTCCAGAAATTATCTTGTTTTATTTATGTGAATACCCAGAACTATTTCATTTATTTGGGTGTTCATAAATATATAAAGATGATTAATTTTATTCTGTAATTTACATAAATATAACCCTCACTCTCTTTCCATGGGTTATAAATGACATAATGATCATATTTTTTTAAGAACTTTTAAAACATCACGATCTTGAAATAAAACCAATTTATTTTATTCTCCATGGGTTATTTATGAATGTTTGATTATGATATATGTGTATCACATGAAATTAATGAAATATTAAGGGTGCTCCCTAATAGCGTTTCAATGCATTGGGTAAAGAATTAATCTCTAGAAATGACAAGTTTCACGATACCTTGGTGAATAACCTTGGTAAATTTTATGACACCTTGGGGATGGAAATCGGTGATATGTTCATGAATGTATAAATTAAATGTTGTATCCACATATTCTAGTTATGTTTAAAGTTATTTTTATTATGATATGCCTATACTTACATTTCTCATGTCTTCATGTTTTTATTCAAGTTCTTGTTGATATCACAAATAAACCGATTCCCTTGTTTACCCTTACTAGGCCTTCTGCTCACCCTTTTCTTTGATGCATGTCTCCAGGATATGAGATGTAGTAATTTTACATAGGATAATCCTATGATGAAGCCTTAAAAGTGCTTTTCAATAATGTTTTATGTTGTTCTCATGTATTATATTCCTGATTTCCAAGACACTAGACTTTAAAGATCCTCTATTTGTAAAAATGTAATGGAAAGTTATGTAAGAAAAAGGAAGGATGCCACAAAGTGGTTGGCATACTTCATCACTGACTGGTACCCCTAAACAAGATCCATAAACTCTTGGGATCTAGTAGAACCTAGGAACTCAATATAGTACTAGTCATTTAAGATATCCTTGAAGTCCTTCTAACTCATCTTCTCATACTTCTCAGCTTGAAGTACTGATTCCCACCACCGTCGACTATGAACCTATAGCAAGAAAGAGGATCGTTTTACTTTGACATCCTCTGGTCTATCAATTAACTCAAACATGAATTATATTTTCTCAAGCTACTCCCCTACTTCCTGAGGCTTTGTGCTACCTCAGAAACTAGGAGTTTTGTTCTTGAGAAAATCCTTGATCTTGTCCTTCCTAGGACCAGATTCATCTTTTCGAACTGGAGTAAGAGAAAAACCCACTCCCTATCCGAGAGACTGAACATCTTGGACCACAAATTCAACCAACCTCTGATTAATTAGTGTGTGAGAAATCTTTTCGGCTTTCTCCTATGGTTGCAAGGGAGATCTCCGGGGAGGCATGTTGCTACAAAAAACATCAGTAACAAGAGAAAACATCATTACAACAGTTCTGAAAAAAATTCATCAATAACATAAAATATAAGTAAATAAAACATATCATAGCAACAAAATGACCAAACCACATCACCCCCACTCAATGTCCACGTGAAGTCTATAGCCTTCACATCCCACCTAAAAGAGAATTCGAACAAAAATTACAACATCATAGGGACACTCAAGGTCTATTATGAGGTGTGTTGTCTAGGAACCCTACTCGTAACAAGAACTCCGATCCCCGACAGTCCTATCTCCTCTCTAAATAGACTCATCCCAAATGAAATGACCCAAAGAGATAAACCTCCTTTGATACCATTTTTTCATAAACCAATCATGGTATTAATCCAAACCGGCGCCCAACCCAGTATGTGGTAGGGCTTGAAGGGAGTTCCTTATCCTTATAGGTTGGAACAAGTTCCTGAGTATCATAAATAAAGAGTGGAGATGATTTACCCAAATTTATATGCATTAAACAACTAAAAATAATCAATAAACCAAATATGTAAATTCAAACCAAACAAACCTTAAACAGTTTTCCGAATTGAGCTACAAGGTTTAAGTCCAAACCAACCAAGGATGCAACAAAAAGGAACTATAAGTCAATCAAAAAAACCACCACATGATAAGGGGGGCACCACCCTCAAGACATCTCCACAACACCGCACCAAAATGATCCTCTAGAAACCAGAACCACCATCTCAAAAGGCCTTTCCCATACCTATGTCAAACATTATGAAGTCTGTGTAGGGTGCAAGCCTAAACCTGGTAGGATTCCACACAATACAAGATTCCATGCTATAAACATTATGAGACAAATAGCTTGCAAGTTTTTATAAAAAGGAGATGCTAGTAACAATTTTAAGGAATGCAACCTTAAATGAGAAACAACTTTAAAAAACAACTTTAATGAAAATAGACTTGCTTCTGAAATTACCAACAAAACAAACCGTATGCCGACGAAAAGTTCAATATAGTTAATGAGAACTAGTAATAGGAATTACCCCTAGGAACAATATGGAAATGGGACCCTAGGTACCTCATATCTTGGAGAAATGTGGTATAGAAACCATGACCAATAGATTTCTCATGCATGATCCACTAGAGAGGTGAAACATCCAAAATTCTAGTGGTCTCGAATCATAATCCATGTTCAATTAATGTTTTCATTGTCATTCTTGCTATGTGAAATCAGGTCGTAGCCACTTCTGAATCACTAGAATACTAGTCCTAGTCAGCCCACCTAGATACAAGGGCTTCCCTTTTGTGCTCAATTACATTTCTCATTTCACATAACCCCACTTGTACATTTCATCAACTAAACAAAGCATTACACATCACATGAAACCACTTGCACACCCAAATTACATTTTAAAATCATACGCACACCAAAACTTTTTTTGAATATGTTTCGAAACACTCACTTAATTTAATAAATCATTTAAACAATTTTTAAAACAATTTTAAGAAGCACTACAATGCTTTTACACAAAAAATGCACCAAATTAATCTTTAAAAAACAATCGCATACTAACGCCATATTAAAACATGATTCTTAGCCCTTATATATTTTAATAAACCAATTTCATAATTTAAAAAACACTACCAAGTGACACAACAAGGTTTTACACACACTACTATAGATTCTGGTTTTCACAGCACCACCCCTTTAAAAGTGCTGAAAAACATTGATAAAGGGGTACCCTTTATCAGTGCTAAAAAATTAGTGTATATAAATATATATGTATGTTTTAAATATGTATGTATGTATTTATTTATATATTTATAAACACACAAAAAAACATATTTGAATAATGTATTTAAAACTAATATTACAAATATATATTAATATAATAATAAATATATAACTCAATATATATTAATATATGAACAAATATAACAATATATATAAAAATAAATAAATATACCATTAAATGGAGAACAAAGTAACATGGAGGAGTGGTAAAGTGTCCAGCACATAGGGAAGAGGTCACAAATTCGAATCCAGGGAGAGGAAGTGGAACACGTGCAGGTCCAGGGGGGCTAGCACTATTAAAGGGGTGGGGAGGGTGCTATTAAAGGCTGGCTGGTGGGGGTTGGTGTGATTTGGAGGCTTCTGAGCACTATTCAAGGGGGGGGGGGTGGAGAGCATTGTTGAAAGGGGGTGGTGAGCGCTATGGAAAGGGGGTAGCAGGCGCTGCTAAAACGGGTATCCAATTATCAGATTTTAAAAAAAATTATTTTTTTTTTGAATTTTATCAGCACATTTATAAAAGTGTTGATAAAATGGGTCTTTTATCAGTACTAAGAAAAATACTAATAAAGAACTCTTTTATTAGCATTTTTTAGCACCGATAAAAGACCCCTTTAATCAGTTCTTTTTTGAGCACTGATAAAAGGTGCATTTATCAACACTTTTCGAAGTACTGATAAAGGGACCCCCTTAATATTTTCTCAGATTAACATTGATAAAAGCTGTTGTTAAAAACTATTTCTAGCACCGATAAAAGCGTTATCTATAGTAGTGACATGAAACACACCCAATTGCACATAGAAACACCACATTAAAATCAAATTCATGTTTAATCCTATAAAAAACCACTTTCTCACCATTTAGAATAATCAAGGAACATGATAAATTACTTAAGAAAGAAATATAAATTCAGAAAAAATGTGTTTACATGGAACCACCTAACTTTGGTATTAAAATGACAAAACATTAGTGTGAATCTCCAACCACACCTCAACCGCACCAAAAAAAGTAGAAAATAACCCTAATAATGAATATTGAACCCAAACAAACCCAGATTGAACCCTTGGGATGAAACCCTAACTACTAGAAAAATAGATCCCCAAGAAAGAGGAAAGAAATCCTAAAAAGAATGAAGAAACAAGGTAAAATCCACTAACTTGAAGGATATTAATGTTACCCCACCAAATACCCTTCAAAAAATGGGTATCCAAGGGATCTTGATCGAGCATGGAGGCCTTCTATGGCTGAAAATACACTAACTTGAAGGATCTTGATGTTTCTCCACTAAACCCCCTTCAAAAAATGGGTATCCAAGGAAGCCAGATTGAGCATGGAGGCCTCCTATGGATGAAAATCTTGAGTGGGGAAGAATATGGGAGGAATGGGGTTTAAATAAAAAATAGAGAAAATGGTCAAATTAAAATTTTTAATGAGATAGACATCGTGCATAGTTAGTCTGCACGATTTAATAAACTATGCGACAACCATGTGCACGCTCTATCTAGGGAGCACGATTACATGGGCCGAGGCACATGACAGTACGGTAGCCATGCCATAGGTTTTGTCTTCTACCACACTGTTACCTGGGTTCGGTGCATGATTTACACTAACCATGTGCCAACCGTACATCTCGGTCTATCCACCAAAAAAATGTCATTTTCCTCCAAAATTCAGAATAAAACATAAAGTGAAAATATAGAATAAAAATAAATGGGAAAAATAACTAAAAAGAAAGACACAGATGTGACATTACATGAATATGGAAAATTTGTGAATACATTACCTTGAATCACCCATTATATGTTGGAAAAAATAGAAGAATAACGCCAATGGTAACACATATTAAAATAAAATTCAAAGATAGATAATGGGATTGGAAATCCCATTGTACCGAAGAAATCTAGAGTATTTTCTTTCAATCCTAGCACTAAGTTTTCCAACACCTTGTTTTGTACATTTTGTTTTCTATGACCATTGAGTCAAATAAAAAATTGATCATAAAATTACAATACAACTGAACGGAAAAATAAAATCATATATAATTACTAACACCAATCATATATAATTACTATCTCCAATCATATATGCATAGAAACAATAAATTACTTCACCAGTCCAAAAATAATGTGGATGATATTGAATCAGATACCTGATTCTTCAGAGGGCTTGGTCCAAGAAAAAAAATGAAAATAGTGTTTGGAATCGGGTGAAAACAAAATGAGTATTGATCATAGATAAAAATTAGGGTTTACCTACAGGAATCCAGAACTAAGTGATAGATCGGTGGAAGGTACAGTCTCACCCTGAGGGGAAAGAGATGATTAGAGGCTGCGACCGGATTAGGGATAGTGGTAGAGAGGGTTGTGGTGGCTCTGACAGGGGGTGTCGTGATCTATTGAGGGAGACGACAGGGAAGGGAGAATGGGTTCCTACAAGGGGAGTGGGAGAGGTGAAAGTTCTGACACTAGTGTGGAGAGGGTGAGGCAGGGGGGACACAGCAAGGGAGATGATTGGGGGGGCACCCCTAAAGTCAGTGTGGCAAGGGTGAGGCAGGGGGACTCGATGAGGGATATGATAGGGGGGTGTGCGACTGGGGAGGGGTGACGGCCGCAAGAGAGCTTGTTGCAGCGGCTATGAAAGGTAAGGAAAGATGGAGGGGTGGTGGAAGGTCTCTGTAATAAGGGAAGGCATCTGGGTTGAAGAACAGCTATGGTGCAAGGAAGATTGTGGGTTGGGGTGTGGTTGCACCCTTTTTTTTAATTCAGGTGAACCATCGACGTCGGTGGTCGCCCGTTCCAAGATCCTTAAATGGACAATTTTCTAGTGGTGGGCTAGTCATTTATGTGTCACAATGTGATTATGTTAATAATGTATTAAAATGATATATGTTTGAACATCTCAAACTTTTAAGCATTCCATTATGTCAATGATTAAACTATTCAATACCCTATCCACTATTAATGTGGTTGTAGCCTATATGAATAAAATTACTTATGAAAATAAATAACATAGGAGGTGGTGTTCTTATGTTTGGTTTTGATCCAAATGGGGCTAAAGGAGGTTAAATACTTTGGTTAATTCACATAATATCTCATAAAATGACAATAGGTATCAATGTGTTTGTCTCTTCCTTACTACACTAAATATTTGGCTAAATTGATGATTTATTATCCATATATATGACTATGGATCCATCCCGGAAATGATTCTTCTTATTTAGCAAATTTTTCCACCATATTTATTCCCAAACAGTGGACGATGTTGCCTTCACAAGTGGATAGTGCAACCAAACTATGATTCCTTGATTTCCATGTGAAGTTCTAAGAAATCATACATACTCATTTATACTTTTTCTTTCATCTTATTCACCTCCTCAATCAATAAGTATCCATACAACTTTTCTTCATCGTTGTATGGATAGAAAACACCAAAATCCAATGCACCTAAGGATTATTTTTGTGGCTATCCATTATGACTCTTTTGGTTCTTCTATGTACCTTCTTATAAGGCCAACACTATAGACGATATTTGGACTTATGATTGTGAGGTACCTCATGCTACCAATCAGACTCTTGAACAATGTCAAGTAAATGATTTTTCCTTCTCCATCTTTTTTCAGTTTTAAGCCCATTTATATTGGAGTTTGTATGGTATTGAAAATGGTCATCTTGAACTTTTGAAGAAACTCATTGGCATACCTCTTGTGAGATATATAGATGCCACCATGCTTTTTTCTTTTCTTCAATGGAATGAAAAAACGACATGAGACCTCCATCAGCCATCTCAAACTCCTTAAACATGTCCTCCTTGAATTCATCAAATATCTATTAGTTGTTCTATGTAAACAACAAATCATCAACATATAGGCACGCTATAAGCATATCACCATAAGAATTCTTCTTGATGTAAACTTCATGCTCATATGGACATTGGTTGAATTTGTTCTCTTAATGATAGTTGTCGATTCATGCATTCCAAGCCTGTGAAGCTTGATTCAACCAATAGAATTATTTCTTCAGTCGACACACCTCATCTTTCTCCACTTGCATAAAAAACCTTTAGGATGGTCAACATAGACATATTATTCTAGAATCTCATTCAAGAATACAGAATTCACATCCAGTTGATAGATCATCCAACTGTGATCGACTTCAAGAGAGATAATCATCCTCAAAGTGTCAAGAAGAGAAACATGAGTGAATAATTCTTCATAGTCCACCCATACATCTTTTTATACCCCTTTTCTACGAACCTTTCCTTATAGAGACCAATCTCTCCATCAGCGTTTCTCTTGATCTTTTACACCCATTTGATGCCAATGGTTTTTTGGCTGTTAAGATGTGTAGTCTTCTCCCATTTTTATTTTTTTATATGAAATAAATTTCTTCTTCCATAGAGATTCTCCAACTTTCATCCCTTATGTCTTCCTAAAACGTTAGTGGCTCATGATATGTATACAAGAAAAAAATATTTACCACTTCATTTTTCTCATAGATGTCGCTTAATATTTTCCTTTTTATAGATTCCATAGATGAGGAAGATATAGCCAAATTTTGACTTCATGTAGTGCTTTCATAAGTGGTGGAATGTACTCTCGGACTTCTGCGTACAAATGATGAACTCGAGGAAGGTGTTGTAGGTTTTTTCTTCTGATGATCATGTCTTTCTTCATGATCATCTATTTCATCTAGAATTTCATTTTTTGATTATTAATTATTCAATTTCCACACATCTTTCTCACTGAAGACCACATCTCTACTCACCCCTACTTTATTGGTTACTCTATTATAGAGATTTTAGATTTTAGATGCTTTATTGTAGCTAATGAATATGTAATATTCACCATGATCATCAAGGTTCCCTCTTCTTTGTTTTGTAACATGATTTAAAGAGACAGACCTAAAGATTTTTAGGTGCTTCACACTCAGTTTTTTGCCACACCATGCCTCTTGTGGTGTCAAATTTTTGATGCTCTTGGTTGGACACTAATTGAGATGTAGGCAGTACATGAAACTTCCTCTACCCAGAAGCACTTTAGTAGTCCTTTCTCCATCATCATGGTCCTCATCATGTTAAATATTGTGAGGTTCTTTCATTCTAAAATCCTATTATGCTATGGTGTGTATGTCACAATGTATTTTTATATGATGCCTTATTGCCTGCAGAAATCTTGAAATGCATTTGAGGTATATTATCCACCTCTTTCAGACCTGGGAACTTGAAATTTGTGACCACCTTCTGCTTCAACACAGGCTTTGAATATTTTAATGATAGAAAATTTGGAAAAATTTTCTTTGATGCAATACACCCACAACTTTCTACTAAAATCACCAATCAGGGTAATAAAATACTTATTACCTCCAAGTGAGGGTGTTTCAAGTGGTCTACAAATATCAGTGTGAACCAACTAAAGTGGTTTCTTTGCTCTTCTGAATACTCTACTTGAGAAGGATTTCCTTTATTATTTACCGAGTGTACACACCTTACATACATGACTAGGAACTTAAATCACCATAAATCTACACACCATGATAGATGAGGATAAAACATTAAGGCCACTAAAATAGAGATGCTCGAAGCACAAATTCCATCTCTACGAGTCATTCTTTATGAGTCCAAAGAGAAACTTCTGAACCTTTTTGTTAAAATATGGTGGAAACATGTAATTTTTCACCATTTGGACGTGACAAACAAGTCTCTTATGAGCATCTCATACAGAAAGAGAATAGTTATCCATGTGTATGACATACCCCTTATCAAGGATTTGACCGATATTGATGATATTATTTTTCATGTTTGGTATGTAATACACATTACAGATTTAATTAAACTCCCCATTCTTTGGATAGATTTTAATTTTACCTTTTCTAGTCATGGGTAGCTTTGATGAGTCACCAAAATTTACATCCCCACAAACGAATTTGGTGATTTCATCAAACTATTATCTATTATCACTCATATGGTTTCTTGAACCCATGTTGAGATACCACACATCTGGTCATTAACATGCCTTTTCTTGTGCAAGGAAGAGTGTGGTGACTTCTTATTCATGGTGAGATGCTTCAACATAGTTTTACTGTTCATCTTGACTCATTTTTCTTTGACACTCGGAGGTATAATGGTTAAATTTCTAAAAATCATGATATTGTACATTCTTTGTGTTTCCATGACCATGTGTGAATTGGCCTCCACCATTTCCTATTCCATGAAAACTGGTAATTCTTTTTTGATTTTTTTGATGGCTTGGATGATATCCACACCCTCCACCTCTAGCGTAACTGCTAGTTCCATGACTGATGTAGTGTTTATGGCCATTCTTTTGTTCTTGTTGAGTTAACATGGACTCTAAGTAATGTTATAGCCTTAAAAAACAGTCTTTTTCATTCATTTCTCATGAAATTTCAATGATCCTAACAATTATTCAATGGATAATATTTCAAAATCATTTTATTCTTCGATTTCCACAGCCACATTCTCAAACTTGGTTGTGATAGATCAAAGTAATTTTTCAAGGAAATGAATGTCCTCAACATTTTCACCATTTATTTTTAAAATTTTAACAATAAAAATTAAGCATGAGAAGTAGTCATAGATACTCTCACCTTCCTTCATATGCACCATTTCAAACTCCTCTCTAAGTGTTGGGAGACTAACCTACGTCACTTGATCAACACCCATGAAGATAGTGCCAAGGGTATCCCAGTGTTTTTTACTTGATCTTGCTTCATAAATCTTTTCAAAATTTGATTCATCCAACCCTTGATATAGGAGGAACAACGCCATGTCGTCATTCTTAATTTTATTTTCGAGAGGCATCTTTTCTTCATTTGTGAGGGTGACTTCTTCCTCCATAGTGGGTACTATATACCCATTGGTGACGATCTCTTATAGTTCTGATGATCTGAAAAATGTATTCATTTAGATGCACCACCTTTCATAGTTGTCCTTAAGAACTTCAGAACTTATGGATGGTTTGTAGTGTAAATCATAGTAAAATTGGGAGATGCATTGGTTGCTACCTCTCACACAAGTTTGTTGGAAACACATGGCTTTAAATATGCTAATTCACATGAGAAAAAGAGAAATGCAAAAAAGAAGTTTCAAAGCTTTTATTTTCACTTTATAATAAAGACTACATTTGAACTATATTTATAGGCTATTCCCAAAAATGAAAAGGCACTAGAAAATGTGTAGCATTTATGAAGGGAGAAAAAAAAAGAAAAACATTAAAGGAATGAAAAGTAAAATAGAAGGATGCGTGGAGTGAGAAAATGAGAATCAAGGGGAATAGAAAAATGCACAGGACACTGAACCATGCTTACCCCTACTATGAAAACCCAACAGACGATTTTTGGTTTATATTTTTAACCATTTTAAGTACCCGATCTCTGTGTTTTCTCACCCTAGAACATGACTATTTTTTTATTTTTTATTTATTATTATTATTTTCTATTGTTTTTTTGTTATTTCAGAGTATATATATATATAAGTTAAAACATAAGTAATATTATATATTATATGTTATATAATAAATATAATTATTAATAATTCATGTTTACTTATTAGTCATAATTAATAATTTAAAAAATGAAATAAATTGTCTTTAAAAATTAAAATTAATTTATTAATAACATATTTACATAAATAATAATAATATATTAAATAATATCATTAATATGAATCCAATTTAATCGAGTCGGGTAACCTTTCAATAGGCACACATTGTTAGTGTTAAGTTTGATTGATAAACACATACATAGTTAATTGATATTTTTTTTTTGTTTTTGTGAATATTAAAATACCTTAAATTATTGATAGAATTTAAATTTTAATATTGGATACTTATAAAATATATTTTTAATTTCTAAATGTTTTGTCTATAAACACCACAATATAAACCACCTTTATCTGGTTAGAAATGGATTTTTCAATGCGAAAAAATATGAAACCTTTATCTAGAGAAAGGGAACCATCCATGTTAAGGATTATATTCATAGTATCTCTGCTAGTGAAAGGGTTTTTCTTGGGTTTTTGGGGTTTTTGGCACACCTAGGATTTCTTAGAATGGGTGTTGTTTTAGTAGTGCTACAGAATTTCATATTCCCTGTCTATCCTCCCCTGTTGGTCTGTTCAGTCCCCATTTCTGCCAGAGTTTCGATGAAAATTTTTCCCATTAATGTTCTCATAAATGATGACCCATTATTGGATATGATGTCACTTTTTATGGTTGGTAAAAAAATTGAAAAGTGACCATTCAACCTGAATGTAATAAAAAAAAGCTGTAATATATTTGGCGCCAGGAAGAAGGTGTGACCATAAGACATAGGATCGATCCACCTATTATTTGAATTCTTCTATAAAAAAGATAAGAGAAAGTGCTACTCAAAAGATCCTGGTCATTCAGAAATTGAGTTTTTTAATGTGTTTTATGATTTTGTTTTTAAAAAGGGGAAGGATTAAAACATTGTTAAAAAATGAAGAAAAGGTGGAATCGTTGATGCTTCCCCCCCCCCCCGAGTTCGACGCATATTGATGACATGGAAAAGGAATCAGGGGGTGCCGCCTTTCACATTTGCATAATGTGAAAGGCAGCATCGACGATGTCACCTTTCACCTAACATAATGGAAAAAGGTGGCATCACCGATGATTCCTCTCCTTCAACACCCTATAAAAGGGCACCCAGACCCCTTCTCCTCACTTCCATTTTCCCCAATATCTCTTCATTCCACTACTTCTCTCTCTAAAAAAGCTCCATTTTCTCTTACGTTGGAGTCGGTGGTCCAAAAGACGGCCTCATTTTTTGCAAAACATCATTTAGAGTTATTTTTTTAAGTTAATATTTTTTATTTATTTAATTGAATTCTTTTTAGTTTTAAATATTTTATTTTTTAAGTAGTTTAGTTAGTTCTAAATATATTGTTTATTAAGTAGTTTAATTAGTTATATATAGTTTGAAATAATAATTTTTATTAGTAATGATTAAGTATATATTAATTATAGAATAACATAAGAATAAATATTTTTAAATTTTGGTTACATAAATATTATATGGTTATCTAAGTAATCAAATCCATGTCTTGATACAAACAAGTGGATGTGGATCAGGAACAGATGTACCTATTAGTAAAACCTGAAAACACCACTTTGAGCTAGAGTCGAATGAGAACTGGTGCACGACAGTGGGCCATGCTGCACTCTTGGTTTTAAACACATGAGGGATATGCAATAGAGGATTCATATTTGTTTTATAAACAAATAAAATACATAGGAAAAGAAAAATCAAATCAGTATATCTATCAATGATAAAATGATAATTATGATGGTATAAAATGAAATGGACAAGGACAAAGGCATTAAATAATTCATGTTATTATTAGTAACTGAATTATTTTTAGTTAGTTTTAAATATGATATTTATTAAGTAGTTTTATTAGATATATATATAGTTTTTAAATAATACTTATTATTAGTAATGATTAATTGTAGATTAATTAATGAATAAATTTGGATTAAAAAATGAATATATACAATGATAAGATAATAATAATTAACTAATGAATACCATATGATTAATGAGTTTATAAGGAATGATTATAGAGTGATTGAAGAATGATTAACTAATGAATAACTCAGAAATGATTAACTAGTGATTAAAGAATGATTAAATTAGTTATAAAATTTATAAGAATCATTAGTATCATTGCTTAGGATATAAGATTTTTTTAAATTTTTCGTATCATAAAGATTATTTAATTTATAAATAATAGTTATTATTAGTAATGATTAACTATAGATTTATCAATGAATAACATATGATTAAAAAATGAATACATATAATGATTAGGTAATGATACTTATGATCATATAAAGTGAAATGGAGTAGAACAAACACATTCAATAAAACATGAATTCTTTACAACATACAAAAAATACCTTGAAATTTTTCAATAGAATACGGTTTGGATGAGATGAGCCTCACTTTAGACATGTGGTAAAAACTGGCTTATTTTCAATTGGTAGCTTAATAACATCTTCTAAGGATATGTATTTAACTTTTTAATTTTGTAAATATTTTGGCCTCCTAATGAAATCTAAGATAACATATAATATATGTTATTATAAGGGTGAATTATTTTAAAAAATATAATGTTAAATGCATATCTTTCTAACATGTTATTAAGGTACGAATTGAAAATAAGATGGATTTTATCTCAAGTTTGAAGTGAGGATCATCTCAACCAAACCGTATTCTATTAAAAAATGTCAAGGTTTTTTTGTATGTTTTAAAGAATTTATGTTTTATTTAATGTATTTTTTCTTCTCTATTTAACTTTATATGATCATAATTTTCATTTTATCAATGATAAATAAACTAATTTTATGTTTCTTATTATTTTTACCTCAGTATCCAAAACATTTTGTGACTTACATTCTAATAAAATTTTATATAATGAAACATTACTATCATATTTTAGGGAATAAAAATATATCATAAAATTACCTTCTAATAAATATTATATGGTCAAACATCATTGATAATATTAGTTACACTATAATAATCTTGGTCAAAAAAATATTTTTTGATGTAGAAAGTCATGTTTTCCTATGTGTACTGCTATAGGGAGGTTATTTAAACTGAGCAAAGAGATTATTATAGTACACAACCAAAAAAAGATATTTGTACATCTGATTGTGTCACCCAAAGTAACTTTCATGATAGAATTTGTGGTTCCTTAAATTTGGGACCTGATCAAGAGATCAAGTCTATGAGCTATAAACACTTTCAATTCCTGAAAACAATGTGGCATCTATCTTGTCAATTGGTTGCTGATGCATAGTGGGTCCAAGAAATTAATATATTTTCTTAGTGGGAAGATGGTACCATGATGGAGTTATATGTTGATGTTTCTACAATACAAAAATAGTGTCAAATTGTACGAAGACATAGAGATACAATAGTTGTTGATGTTTGTTCTCCTCATGAAATTGAGCCTATTCCAAATGATGCAGAAGAGGAAAACCAAGATGATATCCTAGATATAGATTTCAATCTAAAATCCATTGAGGAGTTTCATAATGATGGAACAGATGGTGAAAACATTGCTGATGATTATAGAGAAACAGAAGTTGTGGAGGATATTTCTAGAAATGAATTTGTTATACAACAGCCTTGAACCACAATAAATCATCCAACACTCTTTTCATATTATTCAGAAGTAATGACACATGTTCCTGAATTCGAATGCAATGTTCTCATACCCACAAATGAGTTTCTTAGATTTGTACTAAATAGGTTTAGTGAGCTGGAAAAAACCATGTATATTGGAAGGAATTTTCTAAGTAAAGATGCATGAAAAAGTAAGATAAAGATATTTCACATCAAGAGACACTGTAGATATTTAGTTTAGGAATTAGGTTGTAGTAAATATATCATACAATGTGATAAGTATGGGGATGATTGTAAATTCTGCTTGAGAGTGATTTTAAACATTGAATTTTGAGGTTGGAGAATCTTGAGGATTGAGGCAACTCATACTTGCATTCATTCAAGTCTGAAAAAAGATCATACCTCATGGGATGTAGAATTTTTTTCATCTATAGTCATTGAGATGATTAGTACATGACAAGATATTCATATATTCCTTGTTCCATAGAGGATAAAAAAACATTCATTTATAAGATTTCCTACAATAAGGCATGGATGGTGAAACAAAAGGAAATTGTGGAGGTCTATGGTGATTGGGATGACTCGTATCAGGTGTTGCTGGAATTTCTAGCCATACTGAGGCACCATAACCAAGTTTTATTCCATATTAATACAAACGAATCTGTGTCTCAAGATAAACAAATTGATCCATCTCGTCTTTAATTTTATTGGTTTTTCTGGGAATTCTTCCATGTATCTCCACATTTCCTTTAAGAAAAAAATTCATTAATAATGATGGAATGTTTCTATACAGAAATAACAAGAGTGTATTGTTTATTTTAGCAACCCAAGATAGAAACCATCCACATCTTTTGTTTTCCTTTCCCATTGTGTAGGAGAAAAACTATGAATCATGGAGTCTGTTTTTGGCATGTATCAGCAACCATTTAACCAACATTCAGGGTGTCTGTTTGATATCTGATCAGTATTGAAAAATTAATGATACCATCAATGTGAACCCTGATATAGGGAGATCCCCAAATTCACATCAACAGTTCTACACTAGACACATTGATAGCAATGTGAACAAAACATTACACAATGAACCATTAGAGAAGGCAATCACGAGGCTTGGTATGCATTGTCTTTGTGTTTTTTTGCTATTTCAAAATAATGATAAAATAAATTTATGTGAAGTATCACCTCTTTTGTATAGAATATGAGCTAAATCAATGGCAGTTTGAAGAACATTTTAAAAAAATATGCACGTCTAATCAATAATATTATGATTATATGATGCGAATTCTAAAAGAAAAATGGACATTGGCATATGATGGGGGAAGAGGTATCAACACATGACCACAAACATTGTGGAGTGCATCAATGGTGTCTTCAAGGGCCCTCACAAGTTACCTATAACTTCTTTAGTTCAGGATACATTATATCATTGCGTGAAGTACTTTGTTGATAGAAATATACCACCCTCATATGGAATTCATGAGAGGCTATGGTACAAAAGTCACTTTCAAGGAGAGATTGAAAAGAATATTTAAGAATATTCTGATTATAATGTCTTTTTTTTCAACAAGAATACTCTTGATTTAAAGTTCAATAGAATTTAAACCCCATCACAAATAGCATCGGTGAAAAAATGGTGGTATTACTAGAAATGAGAGAATGTCAATGTGGAAACATTCAGGCCTTACAATTTCCATGATCTCACACCATCATTGTATGTGACTCTCTGAATATATCATGGGAATCATATGTTGATAAAATTTACTAGATGGACACCATTTTATAACTGTTATGTTGCACCATGAATACCTATTGGGGAGTTTCGTTATTTCCCAATGCCCGAAGGCCAACTGCTAGTGATACTTGACATCAACCGGTTGCGTACCCATGGAAGACCAAAGACCCTAAAGATGCAGAATGAGATGGAAATGCCTCAAGATCAAGGGAAGAGTTTGAGATGCACCATATGTCATCAATAAGTTCATAACCGGAAATGATTCCCTAATATTGTTTGGTCGAGTTCATACTCTCATCCACAATGATGTATTGTCTTCATTGTGATATTCTCGTATTGTAAATTACACGTTGTTATCTATTCTTTTTACCCCAGTTTTCAAAAAATTATGTGACTTATATTCAAATAAACTTTTATATAATTAAATGATATCATCATATATTACGGTATAAAAATACATTATAAAATTTTAAGTAAAATAATGATTATATTATCAACCATCTTTGCCAATATTAGTTACACTATCATAGTAATGATCAGAAATAATTTTTGATGTATATAGTTATATCATATCTATATGTAATACTATTAGGAGGTTATAAAAACTTAACACAGATCTTTTTATAGTACACAACCCACAATAGTGGTTTGTATAGCTAATTCTGTAACACTAACTGAACTTCAAGAAATAATTTGTGGGAAATAAACCACAGTGTATGAGGAATAATAACAACAACGATGGTGATGTAACTATTTTACATCATCACTATCTTCATTGTCACCATTCCTCCTACATTGTGGTTCGTTTCCCATGAAATAATTCATGAAGTTCAGTTAGTGTTATAGAATGAGCTGTAAATGTGAGAAAATAATAAGGAAACATACCATCATGTGGACAGTCATACATAAATTACAAAGCACACCATTTTCTAATGAACATTTACATAATGAAGAAAAAATGTTTATATATATAAATATATAAAACTATATCATACAAAACAACCTTTTCTAGGTAAAATCATATCATCAAAACACACTAGAAATTTGATTTGGAAAACATAATGACATGCCCTTTTATTATGGTAAAAATAACTTATTAAAAGAACATGAATAAACATGACATTTATTACATTCTAATAGTCATAAAATTCTATTTAATATAGTGTTATATTTACATTTTACATTTATGAATCATTTAATTTTTTTATATGCAGATGGAGGATGATGAACTTCTCACTGAGAAAAATAAACATACTTCTCAAGTCGTGTTATATGGTGGTGAGGATCGACCGATCAGGGAGCATTGAGAACACCATTTTCATCACATGGAGCCTCCACATTCCATTATACCATACTTGCACTGTACTGGATTCTATGACATTTCCGTATCAGATTTAATATTTTTCAACCATCACCTGCTTCCTGCACTCGTAGAGTGGTAGAGACAAGAGACACACACATTCCACCTTCCTAAGGGAGAGATAACCACCACCCTCTAGGATGTAGCAGTGCTTCTCATTCTTCTTATCCAGGGGGAAGCTGTTATTAGACCTACCTATGAATCTTGGCATGACCTTGCTCAATGATTGTCATGCATCAACATATTGGCCAATAATAGGGAAACAAATGGCTGGTCGATATCTATGACCTAGCTGGAGGAGCAGATTCCATATTTACCTGATGACCCTAAGGAGAAGACTCTCATGCATTATGACCGTGAATATATATTACTACTCATTAGAGGGACCCTATTTACTAATTACTTGGGGATGCACATGCACATGATGTATCTATCCCTACTAGAGGACTTTGATCAGCTCAGAATGTACAACTAGGGATCAACCTACATGTCATTCACATATATAGCATTATGCAGGGTATCTCGCAGTGACCACACAAATCTTGGAGGATGCGTCATCCTTATTAAGATGTGGTCATGGGAGCACTTCCCCTCATTCCACCCTCAACTTGCTGGCCATCACTCGATATGGAGGTGCTGCATGATGCTCCACGTGGATGCTAGTATGATCACTCATCTCTATTTGTTTATAATTCTACTAGGAGTTATTGAATTTAATATCTCATTATTTTTCACTATAAATGTTGTAATTTATAAGTGGTGTCAGAGAAACAATTTTCACATGGTTCTGAGACACCATTTGGGTGTATATAGGCTCAAGATAGACTGTCTCTTTCATGACTAGGTATGCACATACAATGTATCACTTTTTAACAAATTTAATAATAGCATTAATTTTGGTTTTTAGTAAGGATATTTTTTGACAAAGGATACATGTCATTTCTGATTATATGGATGCCCTACAGAACTATATTAGAAGAGTTTCCACCATACTAACCTTTTAGGCTTGAGGATTCTATGGCTATAATTCCCCTTATTCACTCCCATATTATTGTGTAGAAGTAGCCTGATAGGGTTATGCACCAGTTTTTTGTGTTCATCTGATTCCATTGACTCCGAGATAGACAGAGAGGATTCATTAAGTGAAGCGGACAAGGAGGCAGGAGGATGGCTAGTGTCTAGTACATGCCAACTATCTCGACTGTTGGAAGTGATGTACATAATTTCATATCCAAGGTGTACCTATAATGCGATTCTTTCTTTTGGAACAGGTCGAGTATGAACCATGGTATAGTATAAAGTCTATACTATACCTTACCCAAATGAAAAAGAGATTCATAAGATTTTATGTCAGTAAATTAACATTAGTTAATTTACTAAACTATTTTATAATTCATTTTTAATCTCATTATAAGGACCACACTAGGGAATCTTGTTCGCATGAGTGATGAATAGGAGGAGGGGTTCTTTAGTAAGGCAATGGTTCATGCTGAAGCATTGAAGCTAATGTCATCTTATCATGCATTTTCAAAGAGAATATTTGAGAGTTCAGTCCAGATAGAGGAGGTTCCTTCCCCGAAGAAACATCCTACAACATCTTCTGGTGCAGAGAAGCCGCGACGATGATGATGTAGACAATGTTGTGTTGCATGTGAGGCCTCACCTATTCCACAGGCATAGGTTGGACCACTATGATTCCAGGCTTAGCCGATTGAGGATGTGCCTCAGGCGGCATGAAATCCATCTTTCATGATATGATATTTGTAGTTCTTTCTATCTTAATTTCTAGGTCCATCAAAACCATAGGGTTTAGATCCATCACATCCTTGGGGTCTAGATCCATCGCAGGCATGGTTCTCCACTGTGATGATGGTGGGTCCTTCCACTATCCGAGTGGGAGAGGGATCGGGATGGCAGTACGACATGCAGTTAACAACTCTTATAACTGACACACAGATGAAGGATGTGATAGTTGATATTTCAATGCCTGGGGATCTGGCCTTTCCAGGTCATTAGACTCCACAACGAACTAAAAGTAGGCGTCTTATTCACAAACCACTATGTGGGACTAAATATTCTCGCCATAAACATAGAAAATGATTTTACTTGTTCATTCATATGTTTTATGTCTATTGAAATGAATATAATGTTATTAATTTCATCCCTTCCTATATGTTTATCTAGTTTTTTGGTTTTCATTAATTTTTTAGGCACAATTTATATTTGACATCTTTTAAATTCGACAACTCGAAATAGAGGAATAATTATTAAATTTAAAGTACCTAACTTTAAAATCATATAAAATATATAGTATAAAAACAATATAAATAAAATTTAAATTATATCCTAAAAATCTATTTTTTTGAAAATAAAAAGAGTTTCATAAATTAAATAAATAAATTAAAATGAATTGAATGTAAGAAAAGTTACTCATAAGTGATAAAAAAAGAAGGAATGTCGAGGTGGATCCAAATCCACCTACTTGACTTTAAAATCCTATAAAATATAAACTATAAGACCATATAAATTAAAATTAATGCATGGAATACATATATAAGGAAAAGTCGAAAATAAATTATTTTTATTATAGTTTATATTTTATAGGCTTTCAAAGTCACATACTTGTAACATTTTTATGTTCCATGTTGGTGGATTTGAAAGCATAAAAATTATTTTCCATCAACATTTTTTATGATATTCTTTTTATTCTATACAATTTTTAATATTTTTAATCGATGTTTTAATTTTCACTTATATTGGTCTTATATTTTATATTTTATCATCTAGAAAAATCACATACCTAAAACATTTATAAGTTTCAAGTTGGTGGCTTTTAAAGTTTATAAATTGTTTTTCATCAACATTTATTATGATTTTTTTATTTTCAAATATTTATTATACGTTTAATCCATGTTTTAATTTTAATTCATATTGTTCTTATAGTTTATATTTTTTAGTATTTGAATTTAACATACTTGAAGCATTATTATGTGTAATGTTGGTGGCTTTGAAAGCATATAAATTATTTATCATCCACATTTTTTAGAAAATTATTTTTTATTTTAGACTATTTCTTATATTTTTAATACATGTTTTAATATTCATTTATATAGGTATTATAATTTATATTTTATAGGATTTAAAAGCCACATACATGAATCATTTCTGAATCTAAAATCAGAAATACAGAATGTTCTGCATAGTAAAGGGAGAACTTGAATCCCACATTAGAAATGCAGAATGATTTCTAAGGAAATCTCTCTTATAAAAGGGTTCCCCGACTAACAGTTTCTATCAAAATGTAGATTGATGTAATGATAGTACTATTGTATATTAAATAGGAGATAAATTCTGTTGAAATTTTTTGTTATATATATATACAAAACAAAAGAAAAATTTAAATATATAAAAAATAATATTTAAAATAGTATATTTTTTGTTTTAGGGGAAAGGCAGCTACATTGATTCCACCTTTGCAACATATTTTTCAAAATATTTTAAACCTACGCATTTTAAACATTTTTCTTCAGAAAAAAATAAAAAAACTCTTCAAAAATAACCTAATATTAATGGATTATCTAAGAAATTAAGTCCAATTATAGAGTATCATCTTCACTAAAATAGTCCTATGGATCTGTCTTAAAAAACATGACCATCATCGGATGAAACTTGCAGAAAATGAGTGCATCTAGAGGTATGTAGATGGTGAAGGTAACATCATCCTCCAGTATGACCTATGGATCCGTGTGAATAATGAATGGATTCCCTTTGAACCATAAGTATAAAGACTATTAGAAAGAGAAAATAATTCCAAGGTATTTTGTTTGCAATCAGCCACAGATCACTTAAAAGTTTTAATTCAAGGCACTCTGCCTCCTACTACAAATCAAATCAACCTTGATAACTCAAAAAAACCCAATACCCAAACAACAAACCCTTTCCTTGAAATCCCAGAGATACCTCATAATAACCTAGAAAATCCTTCATCACGAACTACCACCCCTCTTACCTACTCCCCCCAACTATTGAAGGTCACCCCATTCCCCCATGCAGCCCTAAACCCATCCATCATGAATCACCAGAACCCCCGAAGATGTCCCCTACCACTTCCACCATTTCTACCCATATTTTATAAAAAAAATTCATTCAAACTGACTAAAAATGTCCCTAAAATGAACCGAATGTGGAGGAGAATACTTAGAGGTGAATATGACATTGACCTACCTACGCCAGAACCAACGAATCCAAAAGAATCCTCAAGAATTTACATGCATGGAAACTACTAACGAAGAGATGGAAGAAAAAAAAGGATGGTTCTTTTATCAAATAAAAATATCTGGATATTGTATCTATCCAGTCCCACCTATCTTAATGAAAATATGTTTTTGGAACAGTCATGGGATTTGCAACATAAAAATAGTGTGAATGCTTCATCTCCAAAGTTGTAAAAGTTTCCCTAGAACGTGTTTTCTATCTGAATATATTATTTAAAATAAGAACTTGTGCGTAATAACTTCTAATGTTGGGTTTAAGGTTATTTCCCAATTACTCACTAAGTAAAATCTTATAGCCTTTTCAACCAACAGATGGAGGAGAAAATTTGTATTACATGCTTCTCTAAAATAAAATTGCTCCATCTATCTATCGGCCTAGAGTACCTACTTGGGATTTGTGGGTTTATATGGGTGGCCATAAAAAAAGGTAATTTAATGTCACGGGATCTTTAATGGTTCATTAGGAGTGTTCTTCAGGGGCCTCTTCTCATGATCATAGACATCAATGAAATTATGTTTCAATGGGAAAAGGGGGGGGGGTTTCCTGTAGATCCACTACACATATGAGTGAATTATTATAGGCAGTTCATGTCACGAATCTCTCAAACCTGGGACATGCTAGTATCCATTTCACACGGTTCCATGGATTCTCAGAGAACACCAACATTGTAGAGCATCTAAATAGATTATTAGCTTATTCCAGTTAGTTCACCATATTCAACCTCTTCCATGTTTATCATCTTACCCCAGACATGTGGACCAATATCCTATTCTCAAAAAGCATAATACCGAACATAATAATATGATATAATAGAGTCCTTTTAGATTTGAAAGTTACATGATGATATAAAGAGACTGTGATGATACCATTAAAAATGGATGGAATATGGAATACCTTAATGTTCACAATAAAATCCTCTATAGCCCTAATCCTTAAGAAGCGAAGTTGTAGTCAGTTCTGACAACCAAATATTCAATTCATTTGTATCTATAGAAGGATCGACAATCTTTAATCCCCTCCACCCTCATGTGAAACCCTCTCCAAAATTATCACCCTCAAAACTGATATTAATAATGTTCTCAAAATGAAAGAAATATAGAGAAAAATGTGTCAGTGTGACATCCAAATTAAATAGGGTGACACAAAAACACATTATTTTCAGAAAAATGAATATAGGATGTGATGTAAGAACATAATTTTTTGTAATACGTCTCTATAAGGGAATACCATCTCAAAGGATGATGATATCCCTAGCCTTATCTTGCACATTTTCAAGGATCTCTACTTGATTGGTGAATCTTCTATCCCCACTAAGATTGTCTCATGTATTAAGACTGTAGTGACAGTCTCAATGTGTAAAACCTCAAGATTTTATGATATTTATATTTCTAAACTCTTTGATAGGTTACAAGATTAGTGAAATGAATAAATATTATTATTTAATTATAATATATATCACCTATCCGTTTGAATGGAGAGAATGAGTGAGATTATATAAATTTTGAAAGTATTGTTTACACATGTTTATAAAACTAATTAATTGGTTACTGATTAATTAGTCTTTACAATAAAAACAAATTGAATATAAATCATGTGTTTTTTATAAAAAAACTATTTTTATGACCATAATGTAATTTAATCTTAATAAAATAAATTAATAACTACTTTTGAAATTTATTAATTAAACTTACATGTTACATATTCTATAAAAAGTTTTTAAATTCAACCAATAAGTTTTATATACTTAAGATTAAAATAAATCCAATTTTAAGCATAAAAAGATATATTTTCTAAAAAGAAATTTTACCGCCTTTTAATGAATAATTTTTTTTAAATATAAATTTTGACCCTTATATAAATTCTATTTAAGGAAATAAACTTTATTTTTATAATAAAAATGTAATAATTATCTTTCATTATCTTTGATTATTTTTTGGTATATTTTTGAAAATATTTATTTTCGAGTAGACAGTGAAATCAATTTTAATATAAATGTCAATTTATTTATATTAAAAATATATTTATGATTTTAATTTGATATTGATGTAACTTAAATACTATTTAGAAATAAATAATATAATTTATTTTATTTAAATCATAATTAAACCTTAATTTGTTATAAGTACATTTTTGGGCTTAAAAATACCCTTTTCAATAAAACAGTTTTACATTGCGCTTTTTGGGACAAATTTTATATTAAATTCTACAACTTAGGTTCTTTTAATTACGATAAATTTATGTCATATTTGGATTAATAATATCTAAATTTATTAGATATATCTTTTTTACCATTACGAACAGTAAACTTAGTAATTTTTGTTACCACAATAAAGGGTAAATTGGGTAATTTAGTTTAAAAATAAAATGATAAGAGCTAAAAAATATTCCAAATATTAATAAATATTATTTTATGATTTATATTCAAAAAGTAAAACCTAATAATTGAATTTGAGTTATTTAATGGACAATTTTCCCTTAAAATGACTTTCATATTATTTAATGAAAACCACAAAATGTCTTATTCATATTTTTAATAACTATATTATTATTAATAGGTTTTTATTAAAAATATATATTAAAATATAGATTTTATTTTTATAATCAAATACTTATCTACATAATTATATTTTATTTTTTATTTTTAATTAATAAATAATTACATTAAATAATTATACAACAATGATACGCTAATTATTTTATTAATGAAAGAATCAAATTAATGACGATCATAACTAAAAAAAATAAAATTATCATATTAGAATTTCATTCATAAAATATATATTTTTTTTGCAATATACACATCTAAAAATTATTAAGGTGTATTTTTGGGATTTTTCTAAAATAGTTGAATTTTTGCTAAATAGTGAAATACGATAATTTACGGAATTTAATATTATAAGTAAATAAATGAATTTATGATTCATAATTGAGTCATGGAAGATGTAAGTGTCCACTATATAGAATTAAGATGATATATTTACATTATTTTCTTCTCAATAATTAATTTCATTGAAAGCCTTGAGATAAAATGATAAACTAATGAATAACACAAATAAAAACATCTCTCTCATCCACTATAAATACCACCCTCAAAACCACTTATCCTCACACCTTATAATATTTTTATATTTATTATATTTTTACCAATTACACTCCCAAATCTATTACCCATGTTTTTTCTTTCTTTTCTAACCAAAAGACCATTTCCAAGTGCCTTAAGTAGGTTCTCTAGGAGAAGACACTCAAGAGGTAAAACCCTCTCTCTTTCTCCTTTAATTTATTTTATTTTCTTATCCATACCTAACATCCCCTATCCAAAGTGGAATGTTATCTACAATATCAAGCATATTCTATAATATGATAATGTTAATAGAATATCCATAATCAAGTATTTTCTCTTCTCTTTTTATTCTAAAAATGAAAACATTGTTCGTAAAGTGTTGATTCACTACCTTCATGGATGAAGTGCGTTAATTTTTCATTAAAACCTTCAAGTACGGTAATAAAACATTTTTATGGTTAAAAAAATTATAATATGTGTATTAAAACTTTTTAATGTTCTATAATTAGTACATGAAAATAATATTAAATAAAATGATACTAGTTCTTGATGGCCATGGAAACCACCAAAACAAACTAATCATTTTCTATTAATGTTTTATCTAATTAATAATTATCATATCATATAACCAATTGATATATTAGATCATATAAACTTATTTAATTTCCTTAATACTATATAATTTTACATATGTAGTTTTTCTTCCATTTGACAAGAACTCTCATATTTATACTTAAAGTAATTGACCATAAAACTAAGAAACAAACACTCCCAGAACAACGAAATTAAACATTATAACCCATAAAAATGTCCATAAAAAATTAATAATATTATAATAAATCAAATTTGTGTTGAATATATTCTTAATAAAATAATTAATGAATCTAATTTTATTATCTAGGACATTAATCACAAGTGCAGATCACTTTCAGACATAAGGTAAGGGTTTATCATCTCATTTTCATTTATGTGAGTTATGCCTTATTTACAACTTATTTTTTTTGTGTGATTTATGTATAATTTCCTTTGATATATAGTATTAGGAATATCATTATATTCAGGGTATTCAATTTTTTATTTTATGATCATTAATTTTATGGGGCATACAGTTCTACTGTTTCCATATGGGTAAATATTCTTAACCCAATTCTTATTCTTTAGGTTAAACGTCTACTCCAATGACTATGTCATGATATGATTATTTTTCAATTGAATTTTAATTATATTAAGTTGTATTTAAACTCATTTTATGTGGATTTACAACTAATACATATAATTTGTCCATTTTTTTAACATTCACACATACTTTTTAAAATACTATTTTAAAGGTTTTTTAACTAAAAGAAATTTTTTAGTCATAAACAGTATGAGGAGATTTTACTAATTTCATGTTTCTTTAATGTTTAGGAATCCTTTAACAAATTTCAAGGTTATTTCCAATTTTTTTTTATATTTTATACTTACGCCCCTTTTTAAATAATTGATTCCAAAGTAAAAAAGAGTATTTCTTGCATGAAATTTTCATTGATTTTGTTAGAGTATTTTCTTATATATAAATATCATTTATTGAATATTATGCTCAATTAATGTTAATATCTTGTGATTCTATCAATTATATTTTATTGAATGTTTTTTGATCATTATGATAGGGTATGTATTATCATAATACAATTTTTTATATTACCCTAGATAATTTATAATTATGTTTAATGATTGAGAAAATTATTTACATTTCATATGATAGTTTCAATATGTATATAAATTTTGATTATGTTTCAAATATGTGGAATGCATTGGAATTATTATATATAGGGTGGAGACCACTATATCTCCTCGATGCATCATTAGGTCTCATGAGATAAACTTGACCGGGTTTTGGCCAAGGCATAACCCATTTATATAGACTTCTTGCATGAGGAAATTATGATATGTTTTATATGTATCTCATTATTAATTACCTATTTATTATATTAGTTATTGTAAATCCATGTGATCATTAAAATAGTATAGTATTCATTGTTAAGTTTCATTCTCATGTGATTATTTATATGGAATTATTTGATCATCTTTTATTCTTGGCATATTATGATCAAGAGAATGTTTTAATGGAATGTGTTTTTAGTTATTCATTATTCCTTATTGTTTATGAATATTTATAGTAGATTATGCTTTATTCTTACCTTAAATGAGCTTCTGATATCCCCCCTTAAGTTTTATTTTTCCCCAAGACACCAATAATTTTATTATGATTGACATGTAGTGATAATCTAGGAGAATATGGACATCATAATGGAGTTACTATGTTGTATTTAATTTTAAGTTGCAATTTAATACTTATATTTGTATCTAATTTTCCAAATATACTATAATATTCAGTCCTTTTGTATTCTATTCATTGTAATCATGCCAATGTAATAAAGTAAGACCCCAAATCTAGGATACTGAGGTTGGGGTCTTTACTGTTGGTAATAGAGTAAGTTTAGTAGGATATTTGGAAACTAGATTTATGAAATCCTAGATTAGGGAACATAACCCTATGATACAATTTAAGGATATCTATAAAATATTTTCCCAAACAAACCATTTTTTTTGAATTTATCTATGCATAAATTACCTTATTGATGTTATGTATTTCACTAGTTTTAGGATTATACATTATGTTTCATAATGATATGATCTATTATAGTGTATGTTTTCATTAAAAAATGACACATCATAGAAGGAATGGGAACCCCACCAATTCACATGATCTAACGAGTATGGAGGTTTTAATATTTTATCATCTTATGTCAATGTTTTAAAGGGAACAAGTCTCCCAACTATTCTCATCATATAAAGAAATAGTGTCATGTGATAACAAGATAAGGAAAGAATTATATTGGTATTATGGATTCATATGGATGCACAAAAATAAGATTACACATAGAAAAAACATAGATAAATTAAATAATCGAATAATTATTTTTCCCCATGTGATAATTGGGAAAAGGAACACCTAGAACCTATAGAAAAAGAATGAGAGTTTTCTAAATGTGTGGAGAGAAGGGCCGCCATGATTTTGAATGAAAGGGTATGATATATACTTTCAATGTAAAATTATTCAACTTCAAGGATATGTTACACTACATAAATCAATCTCTCAAGCGTCAATGAAGTATACCCCAAAAAGGGAATAATGGATCATGGTCAAGCTTATCCTACTACCATAAATTAAAATAAATGACTAATATTCGTATTTTTGGATTAAATAATTATGTTTTTTTGATTATTTTATCAATAATTATATGGTTATAAGATTAATTAGATATGTAAGGATTGTACTACATTACTCTTCTATAAATAATTTAAAGCATGTGATGAATAGAACCATTAATCAAGAGAAGTGATTCTGTTGTAAGATGATCTTCTTGAAAACACATGACTTGGTAAAGATAACCCTAAATATGCATTTGATGTTGATATAATAATTAATATATGTTTATGTGATATTATTGGTGAACATAAATATTGTTAGTTATATAATAGTTTATGTTTATTAGATGTTTGGATTTATGGAATATATTTAACAACTTGATATTTTACTCTTTTAAGGATGTATGTTTCATAATGGTTTAAAAGAAATTAAGTTATTAATATAATTTTTATGTAAAAATAAGAGCTACATTATTTTATAAAATCTTTTGGTAAGTTGATTTTTGGAAATTTAGAAACCTTCTTTCTAAAATTTTGGCCATTGAATATGAGAAGACATATTTTGGATGAGTATAAAGGTTAAATAATTATAGAATTAATTAAGGATATTATTGATTAAGTTTAATGTATAAATTATCATATTGAATAATATATGATGATTTTTTTAGTTTTGATAAAAAATTAATGGATGAAGTAATGGATTTTGGAACCTTTGACTCATGAAAAGTACTTTTGGATTGAAAAATTCATTTTGAATATCCTTCTCCAGATGTATGAAATTAAGTGGAAATATATCTAAGGATTAAAATGGATGATATTATGATTATAACATGGAAAGAAATCAGGAAAGTTTCTTTTACCATGTTTCTAACTATATAGTAAAATAATTTGTAAACTTTAGTAAAAAGATTTTGGAAAAAATGTTACCCGTTTACTTTTCTTACTAATAAATTAATGGTATTTTAACCGGTCACAAATTTACTGTTTTGTGATGGTTAACTTAATAATGAATATTTTATCTATTACTATACATCAAAAAATTATTGTTATATTTTTCTTCCAAGTCCATATTTTTACCATGAACTAATTTTATCCTTTTTGAATGCCTATTTTTTGGTGACCTTTACATTTCCTTCTTCCTCATTTGAAGATGATATTTTATTAAAAAAATTTATGATGTAGGATTTCTGAAAGGGTATTTTAAAATCTCAACACCATGATTACCAATCAGAATTTTAAATTTAGAGGATGAAATTAATTTATTGGGGAGAGAATGTGACACCCAAAGTTTATATGTTATGTCTTTTTAAATTATTCGATAGCTTATGAGCTTAAACAAATGAATAAATATTATTACTTTATTATGATAGTTATAACCTAGCTGATAGAATGGAGGTAATTAATGAGATTAACTAAATTATGAAAATATTTTTTACACATGTTTATAAAATGAATTCTTTGGTAACCGATTACTTAGAAATTAAAATAAAAACCTATCGAACATAAATGATGTGTTTTTATAAAAACATATTTTTATGACCACAATGAAATTTTATCTTAATAAATTAAATTAATAATTATTTTCAAAATATATTAATGAAATTTATATTTTAATTATTTAATAAAATTATTTTAAATTCAATCAATAATTTTGATAGGCATAAGTTAAGAATAAATCCAATTTTAAGCATATAAAATATACATTTCTAAAATGAATGTTTACCACCATTTAATGGCGTACTTGTTTTAAAACTAAATTTTGGAACTTTTAAAAAGTATATTGAACAAAATAAACTTTATTTTTAAAATTTTAAATTCAAAATCATCTTTGGATGAATTATTGGTATTTTTAAAAAAATATTTACTTTCTACTGAATAGTGAAAAATATATATTTTTATAAAAATGTGAGTTTTTTTAAATTAATATTCTATTTATGATTTGAATTTGATCTCAATATAAATTAAATAAAATTTTTATACAAATAATATAATTTATTTTGTTTTAATATTCAGTTAACCTTATTTTTCTATAAGTACATTTTCAGACATAGAAATAGTTTTTTCAATAAAAGTATTTTAAGGTGGGTTTTAAGAGATTAATTTTAAATTAAATTATAAAAATTATTTGTTTAGTATATTGAAAAATGAATTTCAAATATGTATCCATAAGTTTCAAATTTAGTAAATATGTATCTTTTATTTTTGAACAATATGAATAGTAACCTTGATAATTGTTTTACCATAATAAAGGGTAAATTTGGTAAATTTGGTAAAAAATAAAATGATAAGAACTATAAAAATAAACTAAAACATTAAAAAATATTATTTTATGATTTATATTATACTATTAACACCTATGGTTTGAATTGGAGTTATTTTATGGACAATTGTCCATGAAAATGACTTAGATATTATTTAATGAAAGTTACAAAATGTTACATTCATATTTTTAATAACTATATTAATTTTAATATGGTGTTATTATGAGTTATATTAAAATATATATATTAATGTAAAATATAAAATATTTATCAACATTATTTAATTTAATTTTTTATTTTTAATTAAGAAAAAATTACCTCAAATTATTATACAACAACGATGCAGTAACTATTTTATTAATGAAAATATCAAATCAAAGATGATCTTAATTAAAAATTAAATTTAGAAATGTTAGAAAATTATTTTCATAGCATGGAGTCCATTTTTAAAATCTACACATTGAAATACGGTTAGGGTGAATTTTTGGGATTTTTCTAAAATAGATGAATTTTTGGTGAATAATGAAATATGATAATTTACGGTATTTAACATTAAATGTAAATAAAGGGTTTTTTGAGTCATGGTTGAGTCATGGATGATAGAATTTGAAATTATCTTGAACTTTCATGATATGTTTACTATATTTATTCATTATAATCAATAAAATTGGGATTCTTGAGTCAAAATAATAAACTAATGAATAAAATAAACAAAATACACCCCTCTCATACGCTATAAATACCACCGTTCACCACCCCTTTTAATGAAAACTTATAAGATTTATAGAGTAATTATATTCTACCCAATTCCTCCCCTAAACCTATTCTACACATTCTGGTATTTCTGCTCTAACCAAAATATCATTTTCATGTGCCATAAGGAGGTTCTCTAGGAGACGTCACTCAAGAGGTAAAACCCTCTCTATTTCTTGTTTAATTTGTTTTATTTTCTTATCCTTACCTAAACTACCCTATAAAATGTGGCATGGTAATTCATGTATCATACATATACTGGAATGTATTATGTCAATTTAATATCCACAATCAATCCTCATATCTTATTCTTTTATTCTAAAAATGATAACATCACCAGTGAAGTGTCGATTCACCGCTTCCATGAAAAAAAAATTTAATTTTTCATTACCACCTTCAAGGCGGGTCATAAAAATAATTTTATGGTTAAAAATATTATTGTATATGTATTATTACTTTTTTAATGTTTTGGATCTATTATATAAATATAATATTAAATAAAAAGATATGAGTTTGTGATGGTTTTAAAAACTACTAAAATAAACTAATCATTTTTTCATTTACATTTTATCTAATGAATCATTTTCATAACATATAAACAAAGGATATATAAGATCATATAAAATTATATAATTTCATTAATACTGTATAATTTCACTTATGGTATTTCTATTCCATTAAAAATGAACTCCCATATTTATAATCAAGGGAACTGACCATAAAACCATGAAATAAACGATCCATGAACAATGAAATTAAAAAATATGACCCATAGAAATGGAAATAAACGAACATAATAATATTATAATAAATAAAATAAGTTTTTATGTGGTCATTAATAAAGTAATTAATGACTCTAATTTTATTATTCAGAACATTAAGTACAAGCACAGAATGCTTTCAGACATAATGCAAGGGTTTCTCATATCCCTTTTATTTTTCTGAGATATTTTTTATTCACGATTTATTTATTATGTGTTGTGAATGTATTCTACAATTATATATATATATAATATCATTAATCTATTTATCTTCATGGTATTAAATGTTTCATTTTATGATCATTAATATTATGGGGTATACGGTTTGATTGTTTGAATAGTGGTAAGGGAATTTTTAAACCAATTTCCATTCTTTGGTTTAAACATATTCTCCAATGTTTATGTCATGAAATGATTATGTGTCAAATATATTTTAATTATATTAATTTAAATTTAAACTTATTTTATGTGTATTAGAACCAATACACACAATTTATTCATTTGGTTAACTCTCACACTTTATTTTAAAATACTATTTTCAATTTTTTTTTCAAAATTTAAAACAAATGTTTTATAAAATTTTACGGAATGATTAGATTTTCCCAATTTCATGATGCCTTAATGATTTAAGGAATCCTTTAAATGTTTACAAGGTTATTTCTATAAAAAAATATTTTCATTATAATTATATATCTTTTTAAATAAATGATTCCAACGTAAAAACCATTTTTATCTGAAGATAGTTTCAATGCTTTTGTTTGAGTATTTTCATATATGTAAACACCATATATTGAATATTATGATTAATTGAGTTTGATACCTTATGATACCATCTAAAATATTTTATTTAATGTTTTATGATCATTTTTAATGGGTATGTACTATCTTCAAACCATTCACTATATTACTCATGATAGTCTATGATTTTGTTTACTGATTAGGGAAATTATTTATATTTCATATGATAGTTTCAATATACATGTATATGTTTATTATGTTTCAACCCTTTCATATGATGATTGAATTGGACTTAGTATGTGTCAGGTGGGGCATGCTATAGCCCCTCGATTCATCAGTATCTCTCACGAGACAAACTAGAATGAGTTTTTCCCAAGGCCATACCCATTTATGTAGACTTCGTGCCAGAGGCCTTGATGGAATGTTTTATATGTAAAAAAATATATATTACCACATTATGGGATTAATTATTATAAATCCAAGTGATCATTCAATTATTATAATATACATGGTTAAGTTTCATTCTCATGTGATTATTTATATGAAATTATTTGATAATATTTTATTCCTTCCATATTATGCTAAAGATTATGTTTTAATGGAATGTATTTTTAGTTATACAATATTACTTACTATTTATGATTATGTATGATAGATTCCTTTGTATTATTTCCCTTATTTAGAATCTAAGATACCCCTTTTTATGTTTTATTTTTTTCCAGTATTCCAAGAATTTTAATATGATTGACATGTAGGGATGATCTATGAGAATTGGTGTATCCCAATGGGGTTACTATATTGTATTTCATTTAATTTTGTAATGAAATGATTATTATTTTATTTAGTTTTACAATGGAACAAAATTATTTGGTCCTTTGGGATTCAATTAATTGTAATCATTCCATTGTAATAAATTATTTCATCAACTCTAGACTACTAGGGTTAGGGTCGGTATACTATGAACTACAAGCTCACCCTCAACATCACAGATTTGTAAATATTTCTTGCACTCTTGAAAGACCATTACACCACATCCATATCCCCTTATGTCTTCAAAAACCAATTATTTAATAAATTATAACATCTCATAGGACCAGATATTTTGATCCTAATAATATACTTGGGGCACACAAAATCTTCCCTGTACTCCATCAACGAAACAATGATTACCCTCATTCCCATAATGAATAATCCCTCTCTGATATCTGATTCTAGACCAATAATTATTTTCAATGTAACCTACAAAATCTTCTCAAATATAATGGTAAACTTTATATTCTATGTACCCCTTATATTATCTAAAAAAAATCTCTTCCAACCACAATAAGATTATTTTAGGTAATACCAGTGTTTCCCTTGAATCCTTTCATTCCATGAAAATATACACTACATCCAAAAGGGGTATCATAGTCTGTAAAATAGACATGAAAAAAGCATTCAAAATAGTGTAATGAAACTTTCTTCGATTTTTGCTGAGCAATATTGGAATCTTCTCTAGATGTGTTGACATGGTTATACCATGTGTCTCTTATATCTCATTTATAATCCACATCAATTCTATAATCACGTGTAGCTTCTCTCCCACTAGGGTCCTTCCATAGGGTGACCCCCTTTCCTCAACCATCTTCATTTTAATGTATGATGTGTTTTCTATTATCATTTCAGTAGAAATGAAGGAAAATATCATTCATGGTGTGAAGTCCTTATACTGAGGGACTCCCATCTCTCAGATCTTCTTCGCTGATGATTGTATACTCTTATCCAAATCCACTTTTGAAGAATGAAATAATATATATATTCTAATTCCTCTTTATGAGAAAGAATCACTGTAAGCAGTCAATATATCCGTGGAAATAACCTTTTACACTTGAATCACCTTCTTGTATGAAGAGAAAATATAACATGGATTCATTATTCAGATGATAAAAAACACAAGGAATATCTTCCAATGATAAAAAAATGAGGCATTCTCTAGCATCCTTAAAATATTTCAAAACATACAAGGATGTAATTTCAAAAAGTTTTCCAAATAAGGAAAATAAATTTTAATTAAGTTAGTCACATTGTCCATCCCCTCTTATTTTATGAACCTATTCAAATTCCCTAACATAATCATCAAAAAACTATGTACATGTCTCAACAACTTATAGGGCGTAGGGTCTCAACAACATGGTAAAAAATATTCATTGGATAGTGGGAAAAATTCTCTAGAAACACGGGGTAACGGGGTTCATGTATCAACATCTCTCCAATGTCGTGATTATTTTCAAATATGGATGGATGTATATTCAAAATCTTGAGTACATCTATGAGAAGGTCATCAATGCTAAATATTTTCCCCGCGATGATCTTTGTTTAGATTCCTTTGGACCCAACCTTAGATTCTTCTAGGGTAGCCTATGGGGTTTGCGTGAGCTCTTTCTCCTAGGGATTTACTAGAGAATGGGTGATGAATAATATGTTATGTTTTAGAAAAATACGAAGCTAGTTGAAAATAATAGATAAAAATAATCTTTACTTGCACCCGAAGGCCTAGGAGATGAAACTATCCTTTATTTACTCAAAATGGAACATAAAGGTTGGTGAACTAAGAAACTATTCTACAGGTTTAACTATAGACAGAAGAGTATTATCTAGAGAATCTTGATTTTTGAGAGATATTGGTCCGGATCACCTCAGTTGGAGAAAGAAAATAACATGAACCTATATGGAAAAATCTGGTTGTTCTCCAGCAATTAGCGTATTAGTTTTGAAGGCTAGTGTTATTTTTAAAACCATATAGAACCTCATGATCCCACCAAAAGCAAAGTATTTTTTTATGGAAAGACTATTTTAGAATTCTCTACCTTCTTTAGAGTTTCATTTATTTCACCATGAAAAGTAGAACACAATGGGTTCAATTTGAATGAGCAAGACTAAATCCTCCATGAATTCCATCTTTCACTATCCCAGAGCTAGGGAAATATAGAGATACTATAGTCCTAAAGTTGATAACCTCCTGGAAATAGTCCTTAGATTTAATGCACTTCTCAGAAAATGATCATTAAATCTCTCCAACGAGGACCTAAGTTCCATTTACAGTGTTATGGAACATTTGGGATTGGGGGAATTAAACTATATATAAGTAGGATTTCAAACCATGCACTTATTGGATCAATCAAGCTACCCATTAGTTATCTATGTGGAGCCACAATAATCATCATCTTGATGACCCTATGATCACGCTTGTTCATTTCACCTCTAACCTTTCCATCATTGGAATCCTTGAAATTAATTTGGACACTTCAACCTCAAACAACAGTGCCAACATTTTTGGTGTTTTTTTTAATGAAACTTCTGAAATGATCATTGCTACAATCACTCATTCTATCAGGGCATCCTTTTAACTAGAATTAAAGGAATCACAAACAATCATAATGGGAATGAAATTTTTTATTGAGCATGGATTGGATTCTATCAACCAGGAGTCATACTTCCTAACACTTTTTAATGCAATCTTTGTGTTGGAGGAATGATTCCAAAATTTTTGTTTGATAGTATTAAATATTTTTTCCCCCAATCGTTTCTTCTCATCATCCTCTATATCCTTTACCAAATGTAAGTTTAATAGAGAGGATCATCATTAGGCTACTAGGATTCTTGCAGATGATCCTCATATATGGTTGTATTTTTTCTCCAATTGGATAACTTACCATAGTTTACCAGAACTACGATATCTTAATATATCAGTACTCATATATCCTAAAAAAATAAAAATAAAGGTTTTGGTAGCAATTGAAAAATAAAAAATCCCATATAAGCCCTAGAACTGAACCAGATTGGAAAAAAATCAAATTAGAATACAAATATTATAGAAAATTTGAATGAAATAAAAATATTATATTTCAATATCATATGAATTCAACATTTACATACAAATTATTTTCAATTAATTTATATTTACAATTAATTAAAAAATATTGCAATCTAATATACAAAACACTAATAACATGATTATTTCAATAATCAACCTATGTACAAAAGTTTTTCTCTATAATAAAATTAATGGTTTTAGTAATAATTCATAAAAATAAACAAATTATAATTTTAATATAATTTATATATGAAAAATTCAATTTTTAATTTACAAGTATAGTAATGTTTCCCCAACGTTAGTTGTGGGTGTATAGGTTAGGAGGGGAGGGGGGCAGGGCTGGTCATGGGGTGAAGTCCCCGGGATTGCATGTTTACAATGATTTTCTTCCTTTCATTAGGTTCCATTATGGGGAATGTAATTAACCTATTACTAAATATATTAATGATATTATCAGTTATACTATTAATAATATAATTATTTTTTATAATGTTAATTTTGTATTAATTATTAATTATTTATTATTCTATTAATTATTAATTATATAATGAATTATTACATACATTGTTAAATAATAATCTATATTAATTATATAGTTTATAAATGACTATGATAATGATATTATCTGTTATTAATTATTTTAAGTATTGAAATAGTTAATAATTATACCATTAAACTAAAATGATATTTTTATATTGAGAACACAAACTTATAGTCATAATGGGATCATCGTTTTTTAGATTAATGTGCGGTAGATTCCAACCCATCACAAATGAGTTATGGATCGTTAAACTGAGTTTTATAAACAATATTAGCTCATTTACTTGGTTTTGAAAACAAGAAATTAATTTTAAACTAAAATGAAAATTTAATTTTGAAAAAATGTAGTTAGAGTCATACCAGCCACATCATTTGTCGGATTTACTTACCATCAATTTTTACACTTCAAAAATTACTTATGGACTGATGTCTTAAATTTTAAAAATAACCAGAGATAGTTTAATCTATTTTGAAAATGTGCTGACCATTTTAAAATAAAATGACACTTTTATATTGAAAATACACATGTTGAGTCCTACCAACTAGAACACGTGTCATATGAATATGTGGCTGACTCCTATAAATCAAAAAATGAATTA
This sequence comes from Viscum album, assembly GCA_963277665.1. Taxonomy (NCBI): domain Eukaryota; kingdom Viridiplantae; phylum Streptophyta; class Magnoliopsida; order Santalales; family Viscaceae; genus Viscum; species Viscum album. The sequence goes on along the minus strand of OY728158.1, from coordinate 351,546,321 downwards.
TGTTTCATTTTCCAAATGTTTAAAAAAATTCAAAATAATATCATGTTTTTGACTATGTGATGCACATTTTAAACTAATATTACTTTTTTATATATAAAACACACTATTTGGGTCATAATGAAAACATAATGTGTCAAATTTATGCGATTTAAATTCCCACACATCATAAATTAATAATAGATCATATTCCCAATGTTTAAAAGTAGTCTGATCTAGTTCTAGTCTGATCTAGTTCTCTCGCTTGTGTCTATGTGAAACACATTTTAATATAAAATGACACTCTCAAATTGAAAACAAGAACTTATAATCCTAACAAACACATCATGTTATAGATTCAAATAAGGTTGATTCCTATATTTAAAAAATGAATTAGGGATCATTTTCCAAAATTTTGAAAAATTTCAGAGCACAATCACCTGGTTTTGATAATGTGACATTCTTTATAAACTAAAATGTCACTTTTATATTGAAAACACACACATGGAGTCATATTGAACACAAAATGTGTCAAATTATCATGTGTTATATTCCTATACATCAAAAATGAATTATGAATCATCATACTATAGTTTTAAAACAATCCATGTTTTTTTTCTAGATTTTAGCTATTTGATCCATGTTTTAAAATAAAATTACACTTTTATATTGAAAACACAAAAATTGAGTCATGCTGACCACATAATATTTAGAATTGATACATGGTTGATTAATATAAATTAAAAATTAAATATGGGTCACTTTACTAAATTTGAATATTAATCAGATATCATTTTATTTTTTTCTACATGACACATGTTTTAAAATAAAATGACACTTTTTAAATATGAACACACACTAGGAGTCATATAGACAAAATCATGTGTTAGATTAAAATGTGGTATATTCTTTTATGTCCAAAATAAGTTATGTATTGCTTGCATGAGGTTTAAAATCAATCCAATTTCATTTTATATGTTTTTTCTATGTAACATGTGTTTTTCAAAAAATGACACTTTTATATTGGAAATACACACTTCGAGTCTTACATGACACATCATGTGTCAGATTGATGTGTGGTAAATTACTATAAAAAAATGAATTATTTATTTTTTCCTTATGTTTTAATAAAAGGAAATGTTTTTTATATAATTTTCTTATATCACATGTGTTTTAAACTAAAACGACACTTCTATATTGTAAACATTCACCTTGAGTCATTCGTCTTCATTGTGAGTTAGATTATCATGATATCAATTCCAATAAAACTAAAATGAAAAATGGATCCATTTACCAATTTTTAAAAATAATATGAAATTATTTTCTTGGTTTTATCTATGCGACACATGTTTTAAACAAAAATTACACTTTTATATTGAAAACCCGTACTTTCATTCATACTAGTCACATTGTGTGCTTGGTTAACATTTTGTTGATTCTAACACATCAAATATGAATTATGGATCATTTTACTAAGGTTTAAAAATAATTCGATTTTTTTTATTTCTTGGGCTAGGTGACACACATTTTGAAATAAACCAACACATTATATTGAAAAAAACTTTGAGTCTTACCAGTTACATCATGTGTCTAATTTATGTGTGTTCTATTTCTACACATCACAAATGAAACATGGATCATTATACTAATGTTTGAAAAAAAATATTGATAATTGTTTCTTATTTTTGGCAATGTGATGTGAGCTTTAAACTAAAAAGACATATTTTACATTGAAAACACACACTTTGAGTCATACCGACCACATCATTTTTCAGATTCACATGAATTTGATAACTATATGCCTCAAATGAATTAGGAATCTTTTTCATAATGTTTGATGAAAATGTGAGTTTTTTCTATTTTTTCTCTTTGTGAAATGAATTTTAATATAAATGAATTTTTAATATTGAAACCATGGAGTTTGAGTCATACTGATCACAATGTTTTTTTGATTAATGTATGGTGAATTCCTATACAAAAAAACTAATTTCAAATCATATTCCTAATGTTTGAAAATAATATAAGCTTATTTTACTACATTTGGTAGCGTGAAAAATGCTTTAATGTAATATGGAACTTTAATAATAAAAATACACAATTAGTGTCTTATTGGACCCATCATGTGTTGGATTTACGTGAGGTCAATTATCATGTGAATGATTGACTTGAGGTTGATTACTACACATTACAAAGGAAGTATGAATCATTTTCCTTTGATTTGAAAATAATTCATGTTTTTTCTTAGTTTTGGATTTGTGACATGTCATTCAAACTAATACGACACACTTATTTTAAAAACATTCACTTTGAGACTTACAGAAAAAATCTTTTTTCGTATTGGATTAAGGTCAATTCCTACATGTCGAAAATAAAATTTGGATAATTTTGCTAAAATTTGAGAACATTATGATCTCGTTTTCTTTTTCTAGACTATGTGAAGCGTGATTTAAACTAAAACAAAACTTTTATTTTGAAAACACACAATTTGATCTATAATGACAACATTGTGTTTCATATTGACATGATTTTTCTTTATATATGTATCAATTGAATTATGAATCATTTTTATAATGTTTGAAATAAATATGATCTTGTTTTCACAGTTTGGGCTATGTCACATGCGTTGTAAACTAATATGAATCTTTTATAATGAAAACATTCAATTTGAGTCATACTAATCACATCATGTGGAATATTCATTTGAGATCAATTCTTACACATCAAAAATGAATCATGGATAATTTTCCAAATTATTAAAAACATTATAATCTCCTTTTCCCAATTTTTGTAGTGTAACACATGTTTTAAACTAAAATGAAACTATTATAATAAAACACACACTTGGAGTTATATCGACCACATCACATGTTTGATTGATGTGAAATCAGTTATTACATTAAAAAAATATCTTTTGGATCATTTTCATAAATATTCACGATAATATAAGACCATTTACATAGTTTTGGCTATGTTCCATGTGTTTTAAACAAATTTTACAATTTGAAACATGCACTTTGGGTAATACCAGACATATCATGTTTCGAATACACATGAATTCAATTCCCACACAAAAAATGATTTTTGGATCATTGGATTGAGAACAATCAGAGGTCATTTTATTAGTTTTGGATATGTGATGCATGTTTGAAACTAAAACAGTACTTTTATATTAAAAACATGGAATTTTATTCATAATTTAGAAATCAGGTGTCATATTGATGTGCGATGTATTCCTACGAGTCACATATGAATTATGGATCATTTTTATTATTTGAAACCAACTCGAGTTTGTTTTATTAGTTTTGGTTATCTAAAACATGTTGTAAACATAAATGAAACTTTTATATTAAAAACATACACATCGAGTCCTATCCGCGACATCATGTGTTAGATTGATGTGTGTTCAATTCCTACACATGAAAAATAAATTATAAATCATTTCCTTAAATTTTAATGATAGCCTGATCTTTTTTTCTTGGCTTTGGATATGTAATGGATTTTTTATACTAAAATGAAACATGTAACTTAAAAACACCAAAATTGTCTCATAACAGCCATGTCATGTGTCCAATTAATTCCTAATCAATTATTATATGTAAAAAATGAATTATGGATCATTATGATAGCATTTTAAATCTATATGATATCATTTACTTATTTTTTAATACGTGACATGCATTTTAAACAAAAATGACTCATTTATATTAAAAACCTTCACTTAGAGTCATTCTGGTTAAATTATGAGTAATATTGATGTGTGGTTGATTCCTATACATCAAAACTAAATTATGTATTATTTTGAAAATGTTTTAGGACAATCCATGTTGTTTTACTTGGGTTGGGCTATTTGATGTTTATTTTAGAGTAAAATGATTCTTTTAATGTGAATAAATGGCCTTTGAATAATACTAGCCACACCATGTACTTGATTGATGTGAAATTGATTCCAATACATCACACATGAATTATGGATAATTATATTAATTTATAAAAAAAACCTGATATCATTTTCATAATATTGATAATATCATTAATATATTATACTAAAATGACACATTTATATTGAAAACATGAACATTGAGTCATAATGACCACATCATGTTCCAATTTGATGTGCAGTCATTTCTTACATTCCCAAAATGAATTAACGATCATTTTCCAGAATTTTTTAAACAAACATAACACATTTTTTCATTTTTTACAATGTGATGTGTGTTTTAAACTAAAATGACAATATTATATAGAAAACAATTACACTGAGTCACACTAGCCATATAATATGTTGGATTTTGTATGGTAGATCCATAAATGTCACAAATAAATTATGGATCATTGTACTAAATTTTGAAAATAATTTGAGATCATTTGATCAGTTTTGAAAATGCGATAAATTTTTTAAACTATATTTCCTTGCAGAGATCAACTAACCTTTAAAAATTTTCAACTTCCATCCCTTGTTCAACTTACATCACAACTAATTTATCATTTATACGTTGATAATTGTATTAAGATATCAGTTAGGAATCATTTTTATAATTTTTAGTATTAATCATTTCATGTATTTTTTAATAAAACATTATAGGAATGGAATTCTAGTTTATTCTTCCTCGTGGGGGTAGAAGTGATTGTAACAGGGCCCATACCATTTTTATAAACTCATCAAAAGATAGAATGAAAAAAATTAAATAGAAGAGGCTTTTGGAATGGAAGTAAATTCCCCAAAAGTTGGTAATATGTCTTCAGATTTATGTGTAGAAAGATCCTTGACCAATTTCTATCACAACAATATCTCAGTTATATCCTCAAAGTCCAATATATTATGAGATCAAGAAGCTTCAGACATGTAACTAGCTCTATCCAAATATATAAAACTTAAAAATCTATGATAATTTCCATGTGAAATTTACCAAATGTTTCTTTATTTATAAGGTATCACCAAGGAATTTTTCCATTTCTTCCAACTCATCTCAACCTTTAAATAAAGGAAATTAGTGAACAATTGAAAATAAATGCCTGGTTAATTAGAAAATATGAATATACACTTTAAAAGAAATTAAAAATTATAGTAAAAATATTAATATTAAAGTTATCACATGATATGTAGTTTTATTAAATGTATTAAACATGTTTAATTGAAGACGGATTACATTCATAGAAGTAGGTGGATTGAAATGTATCTAATATAATTTTCCATCAAGTTGGGGCTTCTAACTGAGATTATTTTTCTTTTTTCTCTCTGATACAAAAGACTCAATCAAGTATTTCATATTGTTTTCCTCCAAAATAGGAACCATATGAATAGAGGACCATCAATTATATATCCTTTATTGAGAGGGAAAAAATATATGGTGATGTTCAAATTTCTTTGGAATGATGGGCAGATCAAATCTCAAAAAATGTTTGGACTGTAATTAAAAATTGGAGAGTATATTAAAAATATAAATAGAATATTTTTAATAGTACATGAATTTTATTTTATAAAAAATAATTTCTATGAACTAGGATGTTAATTATTAACATCCCAAATGTATCTCTAAGTACACAACCTCTCATAGATCACAAACAAAATAAATAATAACCTAAACATGATGTTGAAAAACATTTTGAAAATGTGTACTCTACCCGATCATCTCTAAATAAATTACTTGTTATTTTAAGTGCATAGGAATTAGTAATTCCTTTTTGTACATATAAAATATAAAAAAACAAAAAAATTCAAATATTTGAATTGAAATTGAAATTACATTTGGGAATTACCTGTTTGAGGATGCTAATTTCTTGATGTTATATAATATCGTTTATAAATCTAGAAACATAATATCCATAATGATTATAATTATTTTTTTTCAAACACTGATTAAACATTTAAAAAAATATGTAAATTATATTGAAATATGTTTTGATAGTTAAATAATTCTATATATACCTTAATCAATTTCTATTAGATGAAATATTTTGGATTATTTTCTTTAGTAATCATCTCTAAACTATAATTTAGGAAATATTTGTAGATCAACCTATAATAAGAAAATTATTCTTAAAAATTACTGAATTTAGTTAATTAAAAATTAATAATGGACATCATATGTGGTAAATTTAATTGAAATAAATTATTCGGATCCAAAAAATAAAAATTTTGTGTATGTAAATTGATTGTGATTAGCATCTAGTTATTTCTAAAAAAACAAATTAGTAATGACAAAGATAATATATTTTTTATGATTAGATTGTAAATATTTACCCTTATATTGTAACCATAAAGATAAATCTTCCATCTATTATTTTATTTTTCAATTACAAACTTAGTTCAAATTTTATATTTTTAATTTTCTCTAATTCCAAAAAAACATTTTCTATAGGATTGATAGAGGTACTAGTGAGTCCATATATTTATTCATAGGGGTTTCCATTTATATATTAATAATATATATGACTATAAAAAATATAAATAGATATTAATTATAATAAAAATAGTTGATCATTTTTTATAAAAAGTGATTATGAAAATGTACCTCATGTATTTTTTCACAACTAAGATTCATATCCATTCAAATATGATAATTTTATTTATATTCTTGATACCAAACATGTATACAAAGTCCTATCAAAATATTTCTTCTTCATATTAATGGTCTGACATAATTTCATAATTTAATGTTGTATCTATATGAATTTATAATGTTAATATACGAGGTAGTGGAACTGGTGGGTTGAATGTTCTCTCGGAAGATCATTTATATTTCTTGGTTTAGTCACCGCATTATCTTGATCTGAACATCCATTTGTCCTCTATTTTACCCATCTATAATTACATATATCATATCAGTTTTTTATATCAATATAAAAAGGATTTTTATTTTAATTTCTTTAAGTACATAAATCATGTATCTTTAAAAGTAATAAAGAACATTCTATGAAAGTTCCAGTAGCATTATAAACCATGTTAAAATCCAAGACATCATAAGGAATAGGTAACTTGGTTATTGGATTGTGTGGTACCTAAATCCCCAACATCATGTGTTCTTTTGGGAGTTGTTTATCGTGTAACATTTCTCCTAGCATATTATACACTATACACCTCACAACAAGGCAATGTGTGTGTGTTGATAAAAATAAATCATATACAAGTTCACCATTTGAATTTTTACTAATATAATGTTATTGAAAGTTTTTTTATTCAAATTTAGGATAAATATTTATGATGATATTGTTCACCTGAGGCAATAAAGATTGTTGGGGGGGGAGAGGATTTGAAAGCCTAAAATCTAGTGGGGTTATGTGGATCTTCATGCACTAAGCATTGTTCTGGTATTGGTTCATATTTATCCTTTCATATATATCGTTCCAAAAAACTTATCTAGATAGAAATATATTATGAATAATCTATCATTGACTATAATACATTCATCATCTCATATTCATCTTCTAGAGGTATTATATTCCAAAAATATGTTTTTCTTGACACTGTAAATCCTATACCTCTAATGAAACCATATTTTTCTAGATAATTCAAATTTATTAGAAGTAATTTATATTTAGGTATAATCGATATTGATCTGGTGTCTAAATGACATAAAAAATATGAAAATTAGAATAATTATTTTTGAAATACTATTATAAATAATTACAAATTATTATTATTCCATACTTATACGTGATTCTTATACTACTTGTGTGTTATCATATACAATTTTTCCTTATTTATTTATATGGTCCTCCTTCAATAATACTTGATGTTACATGGAAGTGTATTTAGAGTTTGATTCACCAATTTTCATATAAATAATGGAACCTTTGTTTTTTAAAATCATATAAAACATTTACTATATATTTAAAATACATATCATTTTTCAAGTGAAGTATGCCTCATCTTTTCTTTATAGTAGGGGTATGTTGGTTTTGTTGCACACTGCTTATTTTTGACACTGATTGTTTGTCTATTAAATCAATAATTTTAAATAAAAGTATATAAAATAAATATTTTCAAATAAAATATTCTCAATTAAAATTCACATGAAATTATACTAAAACATAAATATTAATGATTAATTTATATGTTACCTATTTTATAATGTGTGTAAATATTACTAATGGGTGTAGGTTTACATCCCCCCAAGATATCCATTACTATGTGTTGTTAGAAGTGTTCAGAAATCTGTTTGAGATTTTTCAGTAACCATTAAGAAATATTTCATATAGAAATAATCTAAAATAAATGAAACCTACAAGAGATAATGAAAATTAATTCAATGTTTCATTATATAAATATTTTTACTAAATATAGAAAGTATATCATATAATTACCATTAAATATTTTCACATAATTGTCTTCAATATAAGCATGAAATTGTGTCATGTATCTATATGAATCTGAACTAGAATTATCATTATGTCACTAATGTAGCTAATGAAAATTGACATGGTGGGGTAAATGGGTTGGATTTATTGATTCTATCCAACCTCAAATTTTATACATTTTCTTATTTTATTGGTAAATTTAGTTAACATGGTGATACTACAGTACTCATGCTTTTTTCATCTACATGTTGTTGATCCCCTAATAATTCTATAGTTTCAGCCTCCATTGTGTGTTGTTCCTCGATATTGTTAACATCATAATGTGGATACGTCATTATTTGAATGAGTAGTTATCAATTTAATTTAGATCATGTAATGACAGTAGAGAGCATATAATCTTATGAGGAAAATAATAGTATATTAAAAATAGTTTAATATATTCACTGAACTCCCTTTCTTTTATTTATAGGTGTAAAGTATTTGGATCCTCCATTGAGTATCAAAATCCAATTTTTTTGTTCCACTCTAATATAAAGGTCACTATATACATTGGAACCACTATCAAATGAATGTCATTTCCCAATGAAAGGGTCATGACCAATTGAAATTTTATCTGAACCTGTAGTTGTTTTATTCTCCAACAAAACAATTGAAAAATTTATGTTTTCTAGAAATGGGTTATAAAATAATTTCAATACTTGTAATTCCATTATGAATTGTTTGTCCTTATAACATTCCTCATTAAAATTCACCTTCATTGAGACCAATTTGTTTACTTCAACAACACTTATATTATCAAACCATTGGAAATTGAAAATAAAACATGGAATGTTTTATAATATAACTCATATATTTGTTTGATGATGCTGATGTTTGACATATTTAGATAAATTGGATTTCTATCCATAAAACCAAATACATACATCTCTTTCTCCATAAGCCTAACTCCACTATTTTTCCTCATATAATGTTCGTTTTTTTCATTATAATTTAATGTATGAGCATTAATTACATTACTAGTGTAAGAGAAAACATTTACATTTGGTCCCCTAGCTAACCATCAAATTCATTTGGTAATTGAATTCAAATTTTCATATAACTCCTTGTAAATATGGACGTAGAACAATATTAAAAACTATTGATTCTGTTATTTGGTATCCATCATTAATCCATTGAATGATTGAAATTTATATGAATTACATTGTGGTATTAAACATATGGATAAACCTTTACACTATTATATAATTTTAAATGTGATCTAGATTATTCTTAGTAATGGTAATTGTACCACCATCACTTTTAGAAATTTCTTTTTTCATTTAGAATCCATTGTGATGAAATTTTAAGAGACCAATTTAATCAATATATGATAGGTAATTGTATAGAATTTAATATATTCCTTAATAATATATCACATAGAAATACAACCTTTTGGATGACCTCAATTCTAGATGCACCATTTCAAAATATTCATATATCATTTGATGGGGTAAATCAATATTTAATGGATAGGACCACATATTTGAATATCTATAACAGATTAAACCATTAATAAGAATATTTTATCAAATAATTATGCTAATAATTATATCTATAATTTACATAATATAAATAATACTTTCTTTTTCATGATTGGAAAATTTGTGGGGGGTTTATAACATTAAATCATATCGATTGAACATGAGCCTCAACCCAGTTGGTGAGGGCTCATTAAGTGCATCCAAGAGACCTGATATCAAATCTAGGTTGAGGATAATTTTTGGGTTACTATAGCATTATTGTAGTAGTGATTGTAGTTGGAAATGTAGCAGTACTGTTGCAGTATTGTAGCATGTACTGTAGCTGGAACTGTAGCAGGAACTCTTTGGAACTGTAGCATCCAGGAATATTCCCCCGTTTGGGTCTTCGGGCAATTGATTTGGTCCCCGAGTCCTTTAAGGCCTTCGGGCCACCCAGGCCTTTGGGTCAGTATGGCCTTTGGGCCACCTCAAGGCTTTCGGGCCACCTTAAGTGTATATGCAAACTAGAAAACCTATGAGGAACAAGCTTCAGAAGGAGGAGGAGCAAGGATCTTTCACCATAGTAGAAACTAAAAAGATTGAAAGAATGAGAGGGTATGGAACCTGCCATCAGGATAAGCCTGTGCATGCACGGGAAAGCCTATCCAAACAGCCATGCGAAGGTGGAGAGCTGATTTCACGATGAAGATGATGGGGAGGAGCAGTTCCAAGTAGTTATTCTGGGTTGTATGTAATGTTTGAAGCCTACGGGAAATGAATTCCTCTAAGGCCTATGGACCATGTAATACTTACACCTATGGGCCTTGTAAGGGTTCCACCACACCCCTTGAAAGGTAGATTATCAATATCAATAAAAACAATGAAGGCCTTCAGGCCATTGGAGAAATCATATCGATTAGAAAAAAATTAAATTTTGGTTAATGTGTTTCATATATTTTATATAGATTGAAACATAATGATATAAAAATTAAATCTTACCTTAGGACATGAATATCAGGTTATTTTAGACCCTGTATCATCAAATTAGTAATTGAAATAATATTATTGATATTTTATTAATACCCCTATAGATATTTTTCACCATTATAACACTTGAATAATTTATTTTTTTATCTAGAAAAAGTTTAAGATACTGGAAGAAGATAAGTTTTCCTTTCACCATTCAATTAGGCCAACACATCCACTATATATATTTAAATCATGTCCATCATTTCCTTTTTTCCATCATTTTTTATCTTAGTAAATTTAGTAACCTATTTATAACAATATCACATATATTTTATTAAATGTGCATGACATGAAGAAAATATCTGACATACAAACAATTCTAACATGGTAATTCAAATAAAATTTTTCTATTTTTAAAAACTAATTACATAATATTTTTATAATTTTTTTCCAAAATCATTTTCAATATATTTTAATTTATTGAATAGTTGATCACCAATTAATTGATATGTTATATTAAATTATTTTTTATTTCCATCGAATGATGTCTTCCATGGTCAATAATTATTTCCTAAAAGTAAAATATTTTAGATGACCTAAAATCTAAGTCTTTGATGAATGTTTCAAGGTAAATTTTTGTGTACCATATTCAAAAAAGGTACACCCCAACATTCCATTAATGTTATTCCCTAAATAAATTTAATATGCAAGAAAATCATTTATTATCCTATAAAACGTGGCTCTCAATGTGATATTATCACATCTAAGAGCCTCATACAATCTAAGACTTGTAACCCACATCAATTTCATATCTTAAATGAATGAGTCTAAATAGACATCAACATAATTATTAGTTTGTTTTGGATCATATATATGTAGAGACAACATACTGTATTTTTACTTTATACAAAACCATGATGGAAATTTATAAATTAGAACTATAATTAGACATGTAATATGAGTACTAATTTTTACACCAAAAGGATTTATTCGATCTATTGAATACTCAATACAATGGTTTCTTGAATTTTTATAATATTCATGATAGACACAGTCAATTTCTTCGACAGAGAAGTGTCTATTGGGTGACATAGTTTTCCATATTTGTTTATTGTATCTACACTCTTTGAAAATTTTTTAATAGTTTCTGGAAATCCATATAGTAATATATACATTTTAATAACAGTTATTTACCATAAAACTTTTGATGGTCTTGATTCATATTTTGTTTATTGATCTATTCCAAACATTGGGAATTTTATTAGTGATTCATATGAATTGATAAATAAATCATTGTATCATTCTAGTCAGTATGTATATCAAGTTTTTTCCAAGAATTGATTAAAAAATTTACTGACTTGACCTATTCTATGAAAAATTAGATGTTCATGTGACTATTTTTGATGAATTCAACTTGAATAAAAACAGTTTAGATATATAGAAAGGATTTGAGAAGGGTAATATTCATCATCTATTTCCAACTCAATAATCTCTTTAACTCCATTAGCATAATCCTTTTTTATATGATTAATACCTATCAATTTTTAATTCATATCCATCCTATTAGGTTTAATAATTTTCATTTTTAAAATAAATAAATTAATACTCATAAGTTTTTAATTATCAATGGAAGAACTTATCGATACTTTTATGATTTATTTATTTTATAAATTAAAAATCCATACCCAATTTGGACACAAAAAGAATAAAAAAAATGCATTATAATAAAAAATGGTATAAGTTATTGAAATTGAAATATTGGACTCCTTATGAGAAGGTTTCTATTTTACAACCTTCTCTTAAAAAAGAATTTTGTGTGTCTGAAATAATTTAGGGTGGTGTTTGATAGCATTATAGTATAAAATTGATTGTGGATGAAATATTTTAAGTAGAGATATCCAAATTGAGGCTGAATTCATATAAGGAGAACCCACATGGGATGATTTCCACTATGATTTTGTTTTTAACATTGGTAGATTGTAATATTAATGTAATAGTAATGATTGTTGGAACCATGACCATTCTATGTGAGAAATGGAGTATGGTTTGTGTTTGTTGTCAATCCTCATTGGAAGTTCATAATGTTCTCAGAAAACGGATCATACAGTTCAAAAAGACAACAAGATTGAATGTGGTTTTCTTTTCTAGTGTTTTCCAAATTTCTGGGCCTAAAAATCAGAAAATGGAGAGATTTGTTTTTCTCAAAGTATGGTGCACAAAATATTGGAGTGGTGTGCAAAAAACATGGATTGTGTGCTAAATGGGTTTTGCACGCAATAGTGAAAGTAGGTTGATTTTTTTTCATAAAAAAGGTGTTTTGATATCAGAATGCTAGAAAATGGAAAAGGAATGAGGTGTGTGGAAAATATGGAGATGTGGGAGAAAAATGGTTCTTGCATGAAAAACCTTGCATGCAGAAAGGGAGTTTTGCACGCACAATGAGTTTTGTGTGAGGTGCTCAGTGACACCCATAAATAACAGGTGACCCCCCTCTTTCAATATGGATGAATACTTAGAGAAGATCTGATTTCGGATGCACGTAAAAGGTGTGCGCAAAGGGAGTTGCGCAGAAAATTTTAATTTTCACCAAAAATATTAAGTTGCATGGAAAAGTTTAAGTTGTACAGAAAATTACAAGTTGTGCTGAAAAGTAGAATTTGCATGTAAAAGTTGAATCTGCACATAAATTTTAACATTTCATGTAAAGGGTGTTTTTTCATGAAATATTTTATGTGTAAAAAGAAAATATTGCATGAAAATGTGTGATCTTGCGTGCAAATGGTATGTGTTGCGCGCAATTGTTAGTGTAACCTATTTACACATTCTGAATATCTAGTTCAGTGATTTTGAGTGCATTAATACCGGACTTTAATGCAATCAGTGTCTCATGATAAACGGAGACAAATACTTCAATGAAAATCTATTGAAGAGACCTTCATGTCTATAAACTGAGTGGGACTTCACCCAAGGTAGTGAGTCAGAGGGAGTCAATGGGAGTGACCCGAGGGACGTAGTGAGCTATCCCTGAACTTTTGTAAAGGTAGTATGCCCGGGATAGAGTGACTGTATCCAATCCTTGTAATCCACAACTAATAAAGTTTAGTGGAATTAGTTATGACCAATAACTAGTCGGCGTATGCTCCTTGGATGTAGACCTTAGTGTAAAAATAAGTAAAAGTGTTGTGTGGTCTCATTTCTTATGGTTTTTTGCTTTCTGTTCCCATCAGACTTATAGGTTTAACAAGTTACTACCACCGTAGGAACAAGATCATTTTTTTAAAAGAAACAGTTGACACCTTGATTCACACCTCCCCTATCAAGGTATCCTGGGGTCCTACAAGTTGTATCAGAGCATAAAGGTTACTGGTGTTAGATCTGTCCTTTGCCGTCATAAATAATGCAGTCAATGCCAGGGGAATCCCTCTCTTTGAAGGAAGTAATTTTTAGATTTACGAGAATAGAATGAGATCTCATTTAAGATCCCTTGGAATGGATGCCCTCTTTTCTACTGTTCATGGAATACAAGTTACTGATCCTACATGACTTTCTATAACTGATACAGATATGAAAGATCTTGATGCAGATGCTAAAGCCCAGAATGCTATCACTATGTCTCTTTTAGATCATATATATATAAAGGTGTTGAGTTTCACCTCATCATAGTCTATGTGGGATAAAATTGAAAATATTTATGAAGGAGACAACAACATGAAGGATGAAAAACTTTAAGTCCTCCACAACAGGTTTGACGAACAAAAGATGTATCCTGATGAGAATGTAGATTCATTCTTCAATCGAATTACTGAAGTAGTAGGAGAAATTAGAGGTCTTGGAGAGGTAATCAAAGACATTGATATCGTAAAGAAAATCTTGAGCATACTTCCTCCTATGTGAAATGCAAAGGTGTCATCTCTTGAAGAAAGAGATCTATCTAAACTATATCTGGATGACCTGCTAAGTAGTCTTGTGGAATATGAGATTAGAGTCAAACTTGATGAGTCTTTCAATCATGTTAGCAAGGAAATGGAATTCAAATCCATGGAAAAACTGAAAATTTTAATAGATAGTGGGTGTGAGTATGATGACGATAAATAAATTATTTCTCTAATTTCCAAGAATCTAAAGAAGGGAAAAGGTAAAATTAAAGGTAAGTTACCTCTGTCATGTTTTTGTTGTGGAAGAGTTGGACACATTGCCTCTCAGTGACAAGGAAAGTTTGATGATGAAGATAGCAAAGTAGATGACATTGGGAAACCTCAAAAAAGGTTTTTCAAAAAGGGGGACTTCAAATATGAGAAAAAGTACATAAGAAGAGTTTTGTCTTTGAAGATGAAGATGATGTATTGAATTTTGTGAATAAGAAGAATTAGAATAAAAAACTAGAAACCATGCTTCTATGATGGCTACCATTGAAATGTCAGAACCCTCGATCGATAATGGAATAAATAATCAGATTACTCCAAATAGTGATCCCAAGTTTCAAATTAAGGATGAATTTTACAAGATTGAGAATAAATGTAAGATATAAAAAAAGTGGAAATAAATGGTGGAAGAATCATAAGAATATGTTAATGAGATTGAAGTTGAAAGTGAAATACTAGAAGAACTAGTGAGATTACAATATTCAATTCTTGAAAGCACAGATGACATTGTGGAATTAGAGCTTAGAATCAAAGAACAATCAAAGGTCATAAATTAACTAACATCCATACTAGAATACAAGTCAAAGACTGTTGAGGGTCTTGAAAAGATGTGGTTACTCTTAGGAGTAAACCCGAGTGTCAATCAAATAAAAATGAGGGTATGAAGAAAATTCATTTTAGAAGACTCTAAGATGCATAATTACTAGTAAGAGCCAAGAGTGGTTCAAATGGGGTTGAAAAAAACTTGAGTGATAAAAGAACTGCTTGCATGGGAAAAACTGAAATCAGATGTGATGTTGAGACATCAACTGATGGAAGTGAAGAGATCCAAAAGAAAGACAAGATGAAAGTTGGAAATTTTGAAACGTTGCATGAAGTGCTAAAAAAGAAACCATCAATCCAAACTAAAATAAGAACTAAAAATTAACCTCAAACTTTTAGAAATGATAGGCAGTCCAACCATTTTACCAAGGAAGAAGGCATGAGGAGAAATATAAGTGAGAAGATATTTCCCCTCATGAAGTTTCAGTTCAATGGCTATCTAGGCCATACTATGTCATATTGTGAACAGGAAAGCAACTACTTGAATGTGTAAGATCTGGGAAGTCAAAAAAGGAGGCCTATTTAATATCCTACATCTTATATAAGAAATAGTTTCTAGGGATACTATTTTCACTGTTCTAACTTTGGCCATAATTTTATGTATTACAGGAAGAGGTACAACATGAGAAATTCATAAAACTCTCAGAGACAGGTCAATACTCACCCTCTCGATGGTGTTGTTCTCACAAACATGTTTTATCCTCTGGAAGAAGAGTATGTGTATGAAGAATTTTATTATGTGGAAGAAATAATTAGAAGTCCATTAGTGTCGTACACTCAAAAAAATATCTCATGGAAAGAAAAGAAGAAAATTAAGAAATCCAATCTTGTAGATGTATCCCTCAAAGATACAAAAAGCAGCAGCACATGGATTCTTGATAGTGGATTCTTGTCCAATATAACAAGAAATTACGACCTTTTTAAGAACATTAAAAATAAGGTTGATGAAACAGTGAGGTTTGGTAATTATGGTTCTTTGAAGATTAAAGGAAGTACAAATACTGCTTTGGCCAATGGAGAGCGGAAGAAGACTAAAGTTCTTTATGGGGATGGTCTACGTCAAAATCTCCTCAGTGTGAGTCGACTATGTAACTCAGGGATCATAGTATCTTTAAATATAAAAGGCTTAACTATAAAGTAAAATGCAGGGAAATCTCTTATAAAAGGCTACAAAACAAATAAAAACTTATATTTGGTTGACAGTAAAGAGAACTCTTGTTATTTGTCTATTGAAGAAAAAACAACCTGTGGTATTGAAGGATGGGGCACATTAACCAACAAGAAATAGAAAATATATCTATGTTGAAGATAGTCATGGATACCCCCATTCTAAAATGTGAATGGGAAAAGACTTGTGATGCTTGCATACGGGGGAAGCTAGTCTGTAATTCATATCGACCAATGAAGAAAAGGGCATCACAGCTTCTTGATCTCATCCACACAGATGTATGTGGCCCAATAAATGTTTCTAGAACTCATGAAGATAGGTACTTCGTTTTTTATCTATCATTATAGTAGAATTTCCTGCGTAATGGTTATTCATAGGAAGAGGAAAGTAATTTATTGCATGAAAAATTATCACCAGATTTCCTAGAACGATACTGGATGAAAAATCAATGTCTTTTGATCTGACAATAGAGGGTAATACATGTAAATTGAGTTTGAGAATGACCTGAAAAAACATGGAATACAGAATGAGGTAGCTTCTGTGAGAACTCCACAACAAAATGGAGTTGCTTAGCACCAGAAGCAATAGGTCAACAACATGGCCATGACTATACTGATTGAGAGTCGTATCTCTCGTCATTACTGTAAAGAAGCTATTGAAGCTGTAGTGCACATTCAAAATAGAACGAGGGGGAGAAACTAAGACACCATATGAATTGTGGCATGGAAGGAATCCTTCATTGAAATGCCTTTGTGTTTTCAGAAGCAAATGCTTCATCCAAAATAAAGAATGAAATCAAGGGAAGCTTGGTGACAATTCAGATGAATGAATATTTATTGGATATCCGACGAACAAAAAAGCATACAAGTGTTTCAATAAGTGCTTGGGGAGGATTGTGGAAAGTAGTGATGTTAAGATAATTAAATAAAAAACCTCAATTGATTCAAATAATTCATATGCCGATGATATAGAATATGAGTAAGAATTTGAACATGGAGTAAATGAAAATACAAAAATAGAGGAAGGTGTACAAAAATCCTAGAAGTCACATCGTGATGTTAACTCTGAAGATGAATCTAAAGTTGAAACCCTAGCTGGAGAGAATTTAGTTGAACCTTTTAGGAGGAAACAAAGAGTATAAATTGATCAATCCAACATCATTGGGGATTGTACTGAACCCACACAAATGAGGAGAATGAAAAGTAATGCGTAGTCTGCATTCTTATCTACAGTGGAAGTGTAACACCCCAGGTAAATAAAGAATATGACATTTTTATATTTATCCTTATTTGTGAATAAAATATTAATATTACTTTAAAGGGGATGCTATGCTTGATGGCGTACCCAACAAGCAACAACGAGTTTCTTGGGAATCTTACGTTGCACTCTAATAATAAAATAATATTATTTTAAATAGTAGTTAACGCCTAGCCGTTGTAATGGAAGTAATGAAAAAAAATAACTAAAAAAATGATTATATATGTTTGTCAAATATTTTTACTCTTTACAATAAATTTATAGGATTAAAAATTCGAATGAATCCAATTTTTAGCGTAGACATTCTAATATTCTTTAAAAGGTCGACTAACCGCCTTTTGATGGAGAACCTCTTTTAAATCCAATTTTTTACAATTTTATGTGTTATATTTGAAAAAATAAAATTCTTACTTAGAATCGGGACATAAAAATTTACTTTGTGTAAATTTTTGGAATCTTTCCGATAATGTTCATTTTTTAATGAATAGTGAAAAATGTCGTGTTTTAATTCAAAAACAATTTTTAATCTAATTTATTTATATGATTAGATTATCTTTTGAATAGGTTTTAAAGTGAAATTAGAATATATTTTTACCATTTAATCCAATAGTGGTCGTTGTAATTAATTTCACTATGAAATTGGACTTAAACTAGTGTCAATCTTTTGATACTTATTGTTTCTTAAAAACACGCTATTTGCTCTGACAGCGGGAATTAATTATTAAATTAATTAATGCAACTAATATTTTTTGAATTTTATAAAATAGACATAATTTTTGAATTCAGAATATCAAATATAGCTTAGGGTGAACTTTTGGTAATTTTATGAAAAACTTCAATTTTTGATGAATAGTGAAACCACTAAGTGGTACTTATAAAAACTGATTTTTCCGTTTAAATGAAATTTTTCCATCTTTTTGTTTTGAATTTCAAAAATCTGACATACATGGTTGTCATTAAGAATTAAAATGTGGTTCAATGGGATTAAAATAATTTTTTGGTGAATAGTAACTTATTAAGTTTTTAATCGCGATTAGAGGTAATTAGTGTAGTTTAAGGTAAGAATAATGTTTTAATAAAATTAAATGAACTAGAAACATGTCCTAAACTCATTGGATGTGTTATGGCCGACCACGAAAATCCATGGGTCAACTTGGGGACCCCATGGGACACTTTGGTTGGAAAATGACATAAATATCTTTTTATTTAATGTTAAAGTAAAAATGACAGAAACATGAGATGTTTTACAAAAACAATTTTTACATGGGGTTATACAAGTAATATGTTTTACTATAAATAATAAATGGAAATATAAAAATATTTCCTACATCATAGTATTTTTTTTATAATTTTTAGACATTAAATAAATTAAATTATTTATGACATCATGATGATGCAGCGATGACCTCATTATTTAACGATTTAAATAAAATGGAAAGATAATGTAAAATATAAGACCTAAACATGTCCAAAACCTATTTTATGGGTGGATTTAGAACCCTTATCACCTTATACTCTAAACACATCAATGTGGGACCAATAAAATCTGATACTCATTGTAAAATAATGTAACATTTCCTTACTTTCCAAGAGTGCCCCTCCTCTCCTCTTATAAAATGCCCCCACCTCTACCTCCTTACCCACACTTCCAAAGCCTTTGACTCGGCCAAACCCTGACCATTTTGACTCTAAACATCCATATCTAACTACTTGAAGCCTCAATTTGGGCATAAGTCTTCCCAAGGAAGCCTTTGAGCTCAAACCAAGGGGAGTTACCCGATTTTAAGGTAATGTCTTCACTTCTGTCCTTTTGTTTTATTTTGCTTCTCCAACCCCCTAAACTTTTTTTATTCATTTCTTTTGTAAAAACTCCAGTATCCTAAATATACTAGGATGTTTTTATAAGAAGGATTCTAGCTACACTTACACACACCTTTGTCTAATGGTTAAAGAACATACTGTTTCTGTGGTTGGTGATTTTCTGCCTCACAAAACGATGATTGTTCAATATTCTTTTAACACCTTTAAAGGTGGCCATTATGATGTCATATACTTTATATATGATATATATGGTATTTATGTTTACTATATGCTTTTGGGTTTTATATTTAAACTATACCTTTATTCGTTTCATGTTGTGTAAATGCGATAATTTCATATGAGGAAGTGTGGACTACCGCCCCCTCAAGTGATGTGACTCGTACATGCAATACATGGAACATATAAAGAATGAAATTAATGAAAATATGTGACCTATATAACATATATATTATACTGTAATTATAATATATATATATATATATTATTTATTTTTAATTCCGTTAATATGACAAAGAAAAAATGAAAGTAGCGTTCATGCGTACGTACGACCTACTGTCTCCATGAACGGTGCTTTTCGTTTTTTATCTCTAAATGATATGGAATAGTATAAAATGAATATGTACTGGATATATATGATATTTTAATCATTAATTCTATTCTAGAAATTATTTACTTATAACTACATGGAAAATCATTTTTCAAACAAGTTCATTTTTGACTCATGTACCAAACATCGGAAAAAACGTCTGATATGAAATATCATTATTACACAATTATTATAAAATTATAATATGTGATATGAAATGAATAATAATCTTTAAAGGAGGTCCTTAGGCAATTATAAATTTACCAAAGTTTATTATTCATGAATATAAAGAAATGAACAAGACAAGTTGGACTTGAGGTAAGGGATCCAACTCCTCTCTTTCTTTTAAAGTACACTCTTTTATGTCATTCCTTTTAAAGCTCACATTTCTTGTTATTGGGATATTCTTTTATATTAATCTTACTGTAATTTTTATGTTCATATTATGAGAGACCCTATTCTCTCTCATCAATCCATTTTGGAAGTTTTGAGTGGCGCCGTTAGACTGCCGAATTTTCGTAAGAGATCCAACCTCTCTCTTTCTTTTTAAGTACTCTCCTTTATGTCACTTCTTTTAAGCTCAACTTTGTTATGTTGGGGTATGTTCTTTTATATTACTCTTTCTTTAAACTTTAGGTTAATATGATTAGATACCCTATTTGATCTCATCAATCCATTTTTGTAAGTTTTAAGTGGTGCCGTTAGGCTGCCGAGTTTTCGTAAGGGATTGTTCATCTCACTTTTATTCCCGTGAGATTTATGCTACATTTGCCACAATTTCCTTTGAGTGGTGTATGTAGTGACCATTATTTTACTAATTGTGTAATATACATTCATTTATGTGTATTTACATCAATGTTGTATTTTCCTTCTTTCACGGGGGGTAAGTTTCAAAAGATACCCATGTCGGTAAGGGAACCTTTCACCCTCCTGTTTTTAAAAGACTAATTTTGTTATGAATTTTAATTCACATACTATTATGTTGGGATATGTTATTATATATACTTATTGATTTAAATTTTATGTCCATGTGATGAGATAACCTTTTTTATCTCTCATCAACTCATTTTCTGAATTTTGTAGTGACGACGTTAGGCTGTAAATTTTTTTCAAGGGAACTTCTTAACCCAAATTTGATTCTTTGGGATAAACATGTACTCCTTGAATATGTCGTTCTATGAATATGTGTGAATAAACTCCGATTGTTTTACACTTAATATCCACTTATATTTGGTGTATTCATTTGTCACACATAATTATGTAATTGATTTGTCATAAAACCAAGGATACCGTCTTTGTAAGGGACTTCGTCTCAATCTCCATTCATTGAGGAATATTTGGTTTTATACACAACTTTCTTTTATACGGTGTATAAACCTCTTTGACTTTTACATTTATCCAAATGGAATATTTGTTATACGAATCATTTTACAAAATGACAAAAGGGAATGTTTTTGTCATACGTATGCGGCGACAATGACTTCTTCGCTGCCGTGACCATTATTTGAGTTTCTGCTTCCTCTACAAGACATACCTTCTTTTTAAAAGAAAAATAAATACCATGTTTTACTTTTCTTTTATTTTGGTATTCAAAATGGTTTTCATAAGGTTTTTTATATCAATGTGTTTTATTGATATCTTGTGATTGAAATGTGGAAATGTTATGTTTCCTTTATGCATGTTTTATGTGATACAATTATGTTATGGTTCTTGGGAATTGTTATGAAGATGGGTGGTTCCATGATAAACTAAGGGCGGGTGAGCCCGATATAGCTCTCCAATGCATTGGGTAACGTGAAGGAGTGAAACGTTAAGGTTTCTCTGAAGAGATTTAAAAAATATACTATGGTGGGTATTACAAACGTAACCAAGAGGGTTACTCCCTACGTAAGAATGTTATGAATGCCTCAAGTTACATTTTATGTCTTATGATTTCTATGATTTATTCCTGATTTGATGAGGTATGTTAAAGTGCTTATGTTTTATGGGAAAAGTATGATTTCATTCTTATGTATATATACAGTCATGTTTCCTTTCCATATTTTTTATAACCCTTACTAAGCTTTTTATGCTCATCCCAAGTTTTTTTTAAGTGTTTTTCACAGGTCAAGGGAAAGGTACATGATATGATGATAGTGTCAAGGAAGTGTCAAGAAAGAATCCATGCTTTATTTTTAAATAAGTTTCTGTTGATGGAAAAAAATGAATACTATCTTTTATGTAACCACTTTGTTTAAATATGTAATGTAATGAATGTTTTATGATCTAATTCTCTAAAACTCTAAACCTGAAAAGATCCTCAATGTGTAATCTTTTAATAACTCAAGATTAAGTAAGGTTTAAGGCTGGGGCCTTATAGTTGGTATCAGAGGTCGGTTTAGACAACTTTAGGGATTAAGAGTTTTTCTTAGACACATGATTAGTCCCTATATCTATTATTTCAGTTAAATCCTTGTTTTATAACTTTTTTCAGGTCAAGTAAAGTCTGTTACGAATGGAAGGAGAATGATCTCAAACGACATTCCTATCTCTTCCTGATGACATGCTTGCAATAATTATTGAAAAGTCTTGTTCGGATGTTTGTGAAACTTTTTCTAGCATACAACTCACTTGCAAGAAGTTCTTTGAGATATCAAACACCTCCACTATACCTTGTTATCATCGTGGATCATGGGTTGTTTTTAGACAAATACTATTTTCACAATATTCTCATATTTTCAAGAAAGGTAAATATAATCAAGGTATTTTCAAATATTTTACCTTATCACAAGAATTTGAAGCATATTATGATTTTAAAAATAGTGCTGAGGAAGGAGACCCTTGTGCAACCTATTTATATTTTCTTTTAAAATATAGTCTCTCAGCACATACTTATGGTATTTTAAAAGGACCAATAATAGAAAGTTTCAACTCAATTTCTGTCTGACTATTTTATAGAAATCATGTTTTATCAGATGTTTTTGAATTATATGTCATACATGATTATTTTCCAAAACTTTTTTTCTGTGAACACCCATATGAACCATGTTGTACAAGGTGTATTTGGATGGAGAAATCAGATGATTTTCAAAGATCTCTAAATCATTTTTGTAATGCATGGGACTTCTACCTACGTGAGCAAGATGACAATGAAACCGAGTGGACTCCATGATCAAGGTATGATGTTATTCATTTTGGGAATCGTTTTATTTTATCTTATGGTGGTGAAATAAGACTTCAAGAATTAAGATGTTGAGATCGTAATGAATTTGGATGAAAATGAGAGGTATAAGGAAACTATTGAGGTTAAAACATGTTAGGTTTATTTTTGGGGTTTTATAAAAACGACAACACACAGACCATGTGACAACCCGTCGTGTCGGACAAAGCTGCGGGAATCGAACCCACAACCAAAGTGCCACTGGTATTTATCCCCTACCACTGGACTACGTGAAGTACCTGGTTAGTTTGACTGATTCTTTTTAGTTAAATGATTTTATGAATTAAGAGTAAGTTGATTTTGGGTTATCTATGAAAATTTATTAACATATCATGGAGGATATGTGATTAGGTTAATTACTTTTCAACACGAGACATTAAGAGCAACTGATGTTGTTTAGAGATAAATGTTACGATTTAACTTGGAAGACTATGTGACTAAATCCTTCAAATATTTGGGTTTCAATCTTAGTTTCGTTTACTTTGAAGAATTTTATGGACAAATTTTTTATCGAATGGTCCTCGTTGAACTTTGGGTTTTGTTGGACAAATTTTGGAGATTAAGAAAAGATTTTCTTTTTATAAAGGGTTATCCTTTTCTGGATTATCTGATCTTGTACTAACCTTTTTGGTTTTGGTTTTGGTTAAAGTCTAAAGACATGGGAAGTATATAGTTCTATTTTGTGGATTAGGTGATTCTCTAGAAGTTGTTTATAGTACTCTTAATGTGAACAAGTCTTCCTAAATACTCGTCTTTTGGAGAAAATATAAGTTTGATTAAGGAATCCAGTAAAAGTTGAAAGTCTACGTGACAAGTAAGTATGTTTCATTATGATTTATTTAAGCTCAAAAATAAATTCCTCAATGGAGAGTAACTTAAAACAAAAATTTTATCTATTAACTTTTCCTATTGGGGAATCGAATACCGTTTAACCCATCACAAGTTTGTGATTTTCTTGTGGTTAACTTTCTCCTAAACATGTTTTCTATCACTCTCCATCAGAGCATGACCCTATGTTTTCTCCTCCATGTCCATGTTTTCCTACATGAAATCCTAGTATGGGTTAACTTGGGTGACCTATGTAATTATCTTTCTTTATTTTAAAGTGATTGTTTTACCGACTTTTGTTCCGATGTGGGACTTTCAAGGATGTTTCCAAGCTCAATTTTAAAATTGCGAGGACGCAATTCCCAAAAGGGGGGAAGGATGTAACACCCCAGGTAAATAAAGAATATGACATTTTTATATTTATCCATATTTGTGAATAAAATATTAATATTACTTTAAAGGGGATGCTATGCTCGATGGCGTACCCAACACGCAACAACGAGTTCCTTGGGAATCTTACGTTGCACTCTAATAATAAAAAAATATTATTTTAAATAGTAGTTAACGCCTAGCCGTTGTAATGGCGGGAATGAACAGAAATAATTACAAAATTATTATATATGTTTGTCAAATATTTTTACTCTTTACAATAAATGTTAGAGGATTAAAAATTCGAATGAATCCAATTTTAAGCGTAGACATTCTAATATTCTTTAAAAGGTCGACTAACCACCTTTTGAAGGCGAACCTCTTTTAAATCCAATTTTTGAAAATTTTATGTGTTATATTTGACAAAATAAAATTCTTATTTAGAATCGGGACATCAAAATTTACTTTTTGTAAATTTTTGGAATCTTTCCGATAAAGTTCATTTTTTAATGAATAGTGAAAAATGTTGTATTTTAATTCAAAACCACTTTTTAATGTAATTTATTTATATGATTAGATTATCTTTTGAATTGGTTTTAAAGTGAAATTAGAATATATTTTTACCATTTAATCCAATAGTGGTTGTTGGAATTAATTTCACTTTGAAATTTGACTTAAACTAGTCTCAATCTTTTGATACTTATTGTTTCATAAAAACACGCTATTTGCTCTGATAGCGGGAATTAATTATTAAATTAATTAATGCAACTAATATGTTTTTAATTTTGTAAAATAGACATCATTTTTGAATTCGTAATATCAAATATAGCTTAGGGTGAACTTTTGGTAATTTTATGAAAAACTTCAATTTTTGATGAATAGTGAAACCACTAAGTGGTACTTATAAAAACTGATTTTTCCGTTTAAATGAACTTTTGCCATCTTTGTGTTTTTAATTTCAAAAATACGACATACATGGTTGTCATTAAGAAGTAAAATGTGGTTCAATGGGATTAAAATAAATTTTTGGTGAATAGTAACTTATTAAGTTTTTAATCGTGATTAGAGGTAATTAGTGGAGTTTAGGGTAAGAATAATGTTTTAATAAAATGAAATGACCTAGACACATGTCCTATCCTCATTGGATGTTTCATGGACGACCGATAAAATCCATGGGTCAACTTGGGGACCCCATGGAGCCACTTTGGTTGGAAAATGACATAAATATCTTTTTATTTAATGTTAAAGTAAAAATGACACAAACATGAGATGTTTTACTAAAACAATTTTCATATGGGGTTATACAAGTCAGATTTTTGACTATAAATAATCAATGGAAATATAAAAATATTTCCTATATCATAGTATTTTTTTTAATAATTTTTAGACATTAAATAAATTAAATTATTTATGACATCATGATGATGCAGCGATGACCTCATTATTTAACGATTTAAATAAAATGGAAAGATAATGTAAAATATAAGACCTACACATGTCCAAAACCTATTTTATGGGTGGATTTAGAACCCTTATCACTTTATCCTTGAAACACATCAATGTGGGACCAATAAAACCCGAAACTCTTTCTAAAATAATGTAACATTTCCTTACGTTCCAAGAGTGCCCCTCCTCTCCTCTTATAAAAGGCCCCCACCTCTTCCTCCTTACCCATACTTCCAAAGCCTTTGGATCGGCCAAACCCTGCCCATTTTGTCTCTCCACATACCTCTCTAACTCCTTGAAGCCTCACTTTGGTCATAAGTCTTCCCAAGGAAGCCTTTGAGCTCAAACCGAAGGGAGTTACCCGATTTTAAGGTAATGTCTTCACTTGTGTCCTTTTGTTTTATTTTGCTTCTCCAGCCCCCTAAACTTTTTTTATTAATTTCTTTTGTAACAAATAAAGTATCTTCAATATACTAGGATTTTTTTATAAGAAGTATTAGAGCTACACTTATGCACACCTTCGTCTAATGGTTAAAGAACATACTGTTTCTGTGGTTGGCGATTTTCTGCCTCACGAAACGATGATTGTTCAGTATTCTTTTAACACCTTTAAAGGTGGCCATTATGACGTCACTGTATTTTTTATATGATATATATGGTATTTATGTTTACTATATTCTTCTGTATTTTATATTTAAACCATACCTTTATTCTTTTCATGTTGTGTAAATGCGATAATTTCATATGAGGAAGTGTGGACTACCGCCCCCTCAAGTGATGCGACTCGTACATGCAATACATGGAACGTATAAATAATGAAATTAATGTACATATGTGACCTATATAACATATATATTATACTTGAATTATAATATATATATATATATCATTTATTTTTAATTCCGTTAATATGACAAAGAAAAAAATGAAAGTAGTGTTCATGCGTACGTACGGCCTACCGTCTCCATGAAAGGTGCTTTTCGTTTTTTTATATCCAAGTTATATGGAATAGTATAAAATTAATATGTAATATATATATATATATGATATTTTAATAATTAATACTATTCTAGAAATTATTTACTTATAACTACATGGATAGTCATTTTTCAAACAAGTTCATTTTTGACTCATGTACCAAACATCGGCAAAAACGTCTGATATGAACTAACATTATTAAAAAATTATTATAAAATTATAATATGTGATATGATCTGAATAATAATATTTAAAGGAGGTATTTAGGAAATTATAAATTTACCAAAGTTTATTATTCAGGAATATAAGGAAACGAACAAGACAAGTTGGACTTGAGGTAAGGGATCCGACTCCTCTCTTTCTTTTAAAGTAAACTCTTTTATGTCATTCCTTTTAAAGCTAATATTTCTTGTTATTGGGATATTATTTTATATTATTATTACTGTAATTTTTATGTTCATATGATGAGAGACCCTATTATCTCTCCTCAATCCATTTTGGATGTTTTGAGTGGCACCGTTAGGCTGCCGAATTTTCGCAAGAGATCCAACCTCTCTATTTCTTTTTAAGTACTCTCCTTTATGTCACTTCTTTTAAGCTCCTCTTTTTTATTTTGGGGGATGTTATTTTATATTCATCTTTCTGTAAACTTTATGTTAATATGATGAGATACCCTATTTGATCTCATTAATCCATTTTTGTAAGTTTTAAGTGGTGTCGTTAGGCTGCCGAGTTTTCGTAAGGGATTGTTCATCTCACTTTTATTCCTGTGAGATTTATGTTACATTTGCCAAAATTTCCTTTGAGTGGTGTATGTATTGCCCATTATTTTACTCATTGTGTAATATACATTCATTTATGAGTATTTACATCAATGTTGTATTGTTCTTCTTTCACGGGGCGTAAGTTTCGAAAGATACCCATGTCGGCAAGGGAACCTTTCACCCTCCTCTTTTTAAAAGACTTCGTTTGTTATGTCTTCTAATTCACATACTATTATGTTGGGATATGTTCTTCTATATACTTATTGATTTAAATTTTATGTCCATGTGATGAGATACCCTTTTTATCTGTCATCACCTCATTTTCTGAATTTTGTAGTAACGCCATTAGGCTGTCAAATTTTTGCAAGGGAACTTCTTAACCCAAATTTGATTCTTTGGGATAAACATGTACTCCTTGAATATGACGTTCTATGAATATGTGTGAATAAAATCCGATTGTTTTACACTTAATATCCACTTATATTTGGTGTATTCGTTTGTCACACATAATTATGTAATTGATTTTTCCTTAAACCAAGGATACCGTCTTTTTAAGGGACTTCGTCTCAATCTCCTTTCATTGAGGCATATTTTGTTTTATACACAAATTTATTTTATACGGTGTAGAAACCCATTTGACTTTTACATTTATCAAAAATGAATATTTGTTATACGAAGCATTTTACAAAATGACAAAAGGGAATGTTTTTGTCATACGTATGCAGTGACAATGACTTCTCTGCCGCCGTGACCATTATTTGAGTTTCGGCTTCCTCTACAAGTCATACCTTCTTTTTAAAAGAAAAACAAATTCCATGTTTTACTTTTCTTTTATTTTGGTATTGAAAATGGTTTTCATATGGTTTCTTATATCAATGTGTTTTATTGATATCTTGTGATTGAAATGTGGAAATATTATGTTTCCTTTATGGATGTTTTATGTGATATGATTATGTTATGGTTCTTGGGCATTGTTATGAAGACGGGTGGTTCCATGATAAACTAAGGGAGGGTGAGCCCAATATAGCTCTCCAATGCATTGTGTAACACAAAGGAGTGAAACGTTAAGGTTTCTCCGAATAGATTTAGGGAATATACTATGGTGGGTATTCCAAACGTAACCAAGAGGGTTACTCCCTACGTAAGAATGTTATGAATGCCTCAAGTTACCGTTTATGACTTATGATTTATATGATTTATTCATGATTTGATGAGGTATGTTAAAGTGCTTATGTTTTATGGGTAAAGTATGATTTCATTCTTATGTATATATGAACTCATGTTTCCTTTCAATATTTTTTATAACCCTTACTGAGCTTTTTATGCTCATCCCAAGTTTTTTTAAATGTTTCTCACTGGTCAAGGGAAAGGTACATGATATGATGATAGTGTCAAGGAAATGTCAAGAAAGAATCCATGCTTTATTTTTAAATATGTTTCCGTTGATGGAAAAAAATTAATACTATCTTTTATGTAACCACTTTGTTTAAATGTGGAATGTAATGCAAGTTTTATGATCTAATTCTCTAAAACTCTAAACCTGAAAATATCCTCAATGTGTAATCTTGTAATAACTCATGATTAAGTAAGGTTTAAGGCTGGGGCCTTATAGGAAGTATCCTCATTTGAAGAAGCTGCAAAGGATGAATCATGAGTGAATACCATGAATGAAGAGTTGGATGAGATTGACAAGAATAAGACCTAGGATCAAGTCAAGATACCCTAAGTTCATAATGTGATTGATAAAAAGTGGATTTTCAAGAACAAGTATGATGAGAATGGAAGTGTTATAAAAAACAAGGAACGATGCGTATGTAAAGGATATTCACAGATTCAAAGTGTCGGTGTTGAAGAATCCTTTTCACCAGTGGCTAGACTGGAGTCAATCATGCTTTTTCTTGCTATGGAAATACAAAGAGGATATAAAGTATATCAAATGGATGTCAATACAACATTCTTGAATGGTGTTCTTGAAGAATATGTCTACATTGAACAACCAATGGGTTTTCTTCTTGGTACTAATAAAACAATGGTTTGTAAAATAAAGGACCTCTATGGATTGAAGCAGGAACCACGAGCTTGGTATTCCTAGCTGAATTGTTTTATCAAGAAGATGGAATTCAAAAGAGGGGGAGTAGATCACAATATCTATGTGAAGAATTTTACAAAAGATCGGCTTATGGTTTTAGTTTACATTGATGACATTATATTTGGTGGAAGCAGGAAAAAATTAGTCGATGAATTTTCTAATAACATGAAAAAAGAATTTTAAATGCCAATGATTGGGGAGATCATATATTTCTTAGGTCAGTAGGTGAATCAAAAGAAACCTTACACTTTCAACTCTTAGGAAAAGTATGCAAGAGAGCTGTTGAAGAAATTTAATATGTATGACTCCAAACTAATGTCTACTCTGATTTCATTTGAAACCAAAAATAGAAATCATGAGGATGGGGCCTCTGTAGATCCCACCATATATAGGAGGATAATTGGGATCCTACTATACCTCATAGTGACACTGCCAACTATAGTCTTTTAAACATGTCTAGCGGCCTACTTTTAGAGTAATCCAAAGAAGTAACATATGGCGGTATTAAAAAGAATCAAGAGGTACATTCAAGGTACTCATAATTTTGGGTTATACTTTTCTATAGGAAGGAATAATGAGTTATTTTCATTTTATGATGCCGACTGGGCTAGTGATGTAGTGGACAGCAAGTCCACCAGTGGTGGAGCATTTTATATTGGGTAGAAATGTGTTGGCTGGTTGATCGAGAAACAAGAAAGTAATAATCTAAGTACTACTGAAGTTTATTATATCTCTTCTAAAAAGTAATTCACTCAACTGTTATGGATGAAGAAATAAATAACAGATATTGGTGATGAGTTGAAACAACCAATGGTGATTTATTGTGATAACAAGAGCACAATTGATCTTATGAAGAATCATGTTCATCATTCTCATACAAAACATATTGAAATCAGATATCACATTATCAAGTAAAAAATTGACCAAGACGTGATTAAAATGGATCATGTGGGAACTAATGAGAAAGTGGGTGATATCCTGACCAAGCCACTATCAGTGTCTGTGTTTGAGAAACATCGGTTGAACCTTGATGTTCATCCACCTCCCAATGCATAAGGAGGTTCTGAAGTTCCCCTCTCCCCAGTTATGTTAACTGTTTTAATTTGTTTGTGGGTGTGATTTAGGATTATGGGAGAGATACAATCCAGGGTGTGTTTTGCGTTGTACAATGAAAAAATATCAGTCTTTGGGTTTATTGTAAATGGGGGAGAAGGAATAAATTCAGTACATTTGATGGACATGTAATGCTTCAGTGACTCAATGAGAACTTCCTGTTAGGAGGAGAAGGAATACTTTTAGAGCATGCACGGGAACCCAATTCAAGCTTCACCTCTTGTTTTCTACAACAAACATTGCTCACATAGACATAGAGTGTTAGGTGAGCTGATTTTTGTATTTCAAGTTTTGATAGTGGATTGTGATTTACTAAATTTATCTAGATATTTCCAACAAACCCAAAGGGAGATATTATTGGAACCATGAACATTCTATGTGATAAATAAAGTATGGTTTGTGTTTTTTTAATCCTCATTGGAATTTCAGAATGTTTTAAAAAAGGGATCATACAGTTCATGTGAACAACAATATTTAAGGAGGCATCTCTTTTTAGTGTTTGCCAATTTTTTGGGAATGAAAATCAAAAAATGGAGATATGTCTTTTCTCAAAGTATGATGCTAAAAATATTGGAGTGGTGCATGAAAAACATAGATTGTGCGCTAAATTGGTTTTGTGTGTAATAGTTAAAGAATGTTGGTTTTTTTTCACACAAAAGGGGTTTTGGGATCAGAACGCTGAAAAATGAAAAAGGCATGAGGTGTGTGGAAAATCTGGAGATGTGGGCGAAAAATGGTTCTCGTGTGAAAAGATTTGTGTTCCGAAAAAGAGTTTTGCATGCACAATGGGTTTTTCACAGGGGGGTCGGTGATGCCTATAAATACGAGGTGACCCCTTTTTAGATATGGTTGAATACTTAGAGAATAGCTGAGTTCTGATGCGCGTAAAAGGTCTGCACAAAGGGAGTTTAACAGTAAAGTTTAAGTTTCACATAAAATCTTAAGTTGCGTGGAAAATTAGATGTTACGTGGAAAATTATAATCTAATCATAAAATTTGATGCTGCACGTAAAATTTAAAGTTGTGTGTAAAGGTTATTATTACACAAAATATTTTCCACGTGAAAAGAAAATATTGCAGGAAAATGTGAGATCTTGCATGCAAAGGGTAGGTGTTTCGTGCAATTTTCAATGTAACCTGCTTGCACGTTCTGAATATCTGGTTCAGTTGTTCAGTGATTTCAAGTGCAGCAATCCAGGACTTTGATGCAAGCATTGTTTCATGCTAAATAGAGTCAAAGAGTTAAATGAAAATTTATTGAAGAGACCTTCATGTCTATAAACTGAGTGGGACATCACCCAAAGTAGTGATCCAGGGGGAGTCAACGGGAGTGACCCGAGGGACGTAGTGAGCTATCCCCAAAATTTTGTAAAGGCATTATGCCTAATAAATAGTGACTATATCTAAACCTTGTAATCCACATCTAGTGATGTTTAGTAGAATTAGGTACAACTGGAAACCTATCGGCGTATGATCTTTAGACGTATCCCTTAGTGGTGAACCAAGTAAAAGTGTTGTGTGGTCTCTTTTCTTGTGGTTGTTTTATTTTTGTTCCCATTAGTATTATAGGTTTAACGAGTTCAAACCACCGTGGGATCAAGATCCTTGTTTTAAAATAAATAGTTGACACCCGGATTCACCCCTCCCCTCTTAGGGTGTCCCGGGGTACTACAATGATCATATTAGAATACAATAGTTCCAGGAATGTCAACATATGAATGTTATTAGTGATGATTTATAAAAAGATAACATTTTACACAAGGGTGGCATACAAAAAAATAGCTAACAGTGGATTAAGGGTTATATGATTTCCAAAAGAGTGAATAAGTGTTATAAAATTATAAAAGACTAATTTAAGCAACATAAATAAATTTTTATAATATATTTAGTTTTTAATGATGCATATTGATATTGTTTTTTTGATGTGGAAATCATTGAAGGGAGGTAATGTGTCATGACCCAACCCTACCCGGGCTCGAGCCGCAACTACCCCAAGCCCGACTCCATAGGCCAGGGGCTGGCGACCAGCGTCGAAGGCACAATAACTCGGGGAGGCCTTTGCCTAAGTACCTGTACACACCCACACGCAGCACACTCAATGAAAAAGTGCAGAGTAAAAAAGAAAAGTAAAGGCAACCGCTATATATATAAACCACAAGAGTGCATAGACCTCTAAACAGTACAAGCAATGTGCTGAAAGGGAAAAAGTGGCAAAACACGTGCCCAACCAGAAAAGGTGCCACAACCCAACAACAGGTAAACAAAAAGGAAAGCTGACGGGTCTCCCACCTGGAACCCGGCCACGACCACCGCACGCGGTCCAAGCTCCCAAGCTCCTACGCTCCACCGAAGTCATGCTCTACATGTCCATCATCTGCAAGGACACACCAAGTGCGGGCAAAGCCCAAGCAGGGGTGAGTATAAAAATACTCAGTAGGATACCCCGAAGGCTCTAGGGAGCAACAAAAGGAGGTACCGAAGGGTGAGCAGTAGAGAGAACAGAAAAGTAGGGGGGGTACAACCGAGGGTGCAGTAGAGAGTCCAGCTCAACCCAACAAGAGAAAGGAAGTAGACTCATCCAGGAACAAGGAGCTGGAAACGGTGAGAAGATAAACTTCCCGTCGAGTCTTCACTGCGTATAGCAGGAGAGTGGACTCGTCTAACCACAAGAATCTAGACACAGAAAGCACGTGGCATACCCCGCGCGTCTTCGCCTCACATGGAAGGAGAGTAACCAAACCCAAGAAGTGGGTACCAGAAACAAGGTATATACATATCCTTATGCGCTGCCAAGAAGCCCGAACAAACTCGTAAGGGGATCTCCGTCCCGTGGGTCAGACCAAGAAAGGTGTCGCTAACAGTCCCAGAAGAAACTCCATCGATGCCCAGCATCCCGCATGTCTTCCCCGAAACGCAAGCCAAGGGGATCAATCACCGCACTTTGATACTATCCGCTTTGGGCGGCACTGACTCGCCCGCACGGTTTTAGATCGCGTCACAAGAACGCGTCTCGGGGGGAAAGCGCCCCTCGAACATGAGAGTTCTAGGGAAAGTCAAACCACACCTCATCACTGCCCTGCAGTCGATAGGTCTCCTCAAAGCCAAAGTCGTTCCATCGCCGACCCGTACAACCAAGGGTCCCGCTCCGGTAAACACTGAGGAAAAGCCACAGACTAGCCTGGTAGAAAGGACTGAGTCTGGAGTGCTAACAGGTGTCCCACTGTCCAGCCCTGCTGGAGGGTAATTCATAACCAAACATCGGGTGGCCCACTGCCCAGCCCTGTTGGAGGGTAAACCTTAATACATCGTCAGGAGACCCACTACCCAGCCCCGCTGGATGGTAAACCATATTCAGTTATCGGGTGACCCACTGCCCAACCCTGCTGGAGGGTAAACCCTAACACATCATCAGGCGACCCACTACCCAGCCCTGCTGGAGGGTATACCAAATTACATCATCAGGCGACCCACTGCCTAGCCCCGCTGGAGGGTAGACCTGGGATAAGTCGACAGGCGACCCACTGCCCAGCCTTGCTGGAAAGTAGACCTGGAACTAGACGACGAGCGACCCACTGCCCAACCCTGCTGGAGGGTAGGCCCTAAGAGGTCGTTGGATGACCCACTGCCCAGTCTCTGCTGGACGGTAGACCCTAAGTGTCGGGTGACCCACTACCCTGTCTCTACTGGAGGGTAAACCCTAGAAGTCAGCGAGAAACCCACTGCCCAGCCCTACTGGAGGGTAAGCCCGAGGAAGTCGATGAGTAACCCACTGCCCAGCCCCACTGGAGGGTAAGACTCAGAACTGCTCTGCCATCTCCACAGGAGGGTACATCACTGGCCGACCGAACAAGGAGTGGCTGTCGCGCAACCACCCAACTCCAGAACAGCTCTCCCAAAAGAGGTGCAGTGTCTGCTCCAGCACTGGGTGTCACTAGCACCACTACCAGCCAATCCATCAAGAATGAAACCAGGGGGAGGCCACTCAACCCTGCTGGTCAACAACCCAGCACCGAGCCAGGGGAAAACTCCACCCTGCTGGTCAAACAACGAGCACAGAGGGATCCTCTACGTCGCGAGAGATCAAAGTATGCAAGCAGAACCCGGCACGCACGTGGGGCCCACACAACGTGTGGCCCCA
The DNA here is from genome assembly GCA_963277665.1 of Viscum album. Taxonomy (NCBI): domain Eukaryota; kingdom Viridiplantae; phylum Streptophyta; class Magnoliopsida; order Santalales; family Viscaceae; genus Viscum; species Viscum album. The sequence goes on along the minus strand of OY728158.1, from coordinate 351,511,078 downwards.
TCTCAACTCCAACTGAACACACCAACGTTCTCAGGTTCGAACAACCACATGTACCTCCAAGCATTCCCGTATACTCCCAGAGTATACCTCGTTCCAGCCCATAGGCTATCGTGCACACGACACCCAACGTCAACGCGAAGGCGTGACGTAACAACTCCACCTCAAAGGCCCAGGCACAGCCAGCCACATCTCATGAACCATTTACGTCACTCTCCCAAGAGTGCGCGATCGCACGCCAAGGGTCCGCTACAAACAATGTAGGGCGAACCACCACTAGAGCACCTTCCATGCTTCCACATTTAACAAGGTCGCGCAAGAGGATCCGTACAGCCAAACGGATCACACCGTTGCAATCCTTACGCAAAAACACGCGAGTTAGACTACTCACTCGCCCAAAACGGTCAACAGGTGAAAAGGGTACTATTCACCGTGACCAAACCCCGCGTGGGGGCCCACCCCTGAATCCTGAAACTGAACCAACGGATCAGGCCACTGCGATCCCCTCGGAAAAACACACGGGATTGACTACTCAATCACCCAAAACGGCCACCAGGTGAAAATGGTACTATTCACCGTAGCCCGGTCGGGTGGGACCCACACCACATCTCCGAAAGAGGTCGGGCGGATTGCGCCATCGCAAAGCTCTCGAAAAAGAACATCAAATTGACTGCTTACTTGCGTGGGACAGGTACCCGGAGAAAAAGATGCCTTCCGGCGTACCGCACACGACCGATGCCACGGGGGACCCGCATCCCGGTCCTGAAACTCAACAAACAGATCGCACCGTTGCGATCCTCTCGAAAAAGCACACAAGATGGACTACTCACTTGTCCAAATCGGCCGCCCGGTGATAAAGATGGAAAATCACCGTCGACGACCAAACGGCCCTCGTGGGACCCGCACCATCGTGCCGAATTTGAGCGGGCGGATTGCACCATTGCAATCCCCTCGAAAAAACACCCAACATCGACTGCTCGCACGCCACGAACGGACGTCCGGTGAAAAAGTCGCTAGCAGCTGCACGCAGCTCAAAAGAAGGGCCGTGGGGCCCGTGCCTCAACTCCAGCCTCAACGCCTGGAACTGCACTGGAAACCTCCGCCTCAGTGCCAGGGTAACAACGCCGCTGGCGGCGCTCAAAACAGATGTCGGACGCGTCCGCGCCGTCCATAACAAGATTTTCCGGAAGAAACGCTCGTCCACTTAAGGACACGTCGCTCCTCCGCAACCCCACGTTTCGGGAATTAAAAATTCCCGAAACCATCTAAAAAACTCCGTCTTTACGCAAGATCCGCGTTGCCGCAGACGGTGCGCAAAACGGACGCTCGTAGCCCGAAATACGGGCGTCCGAATACTGAGGGGCAAGCCCCTTGGGCCGGACTAGCCCGACCCGGCCGGTCCGCCCTGCTTGGGCCGGCCCGCGGCCCAGCCGCTGGGCCCGGTCCGGCCGAGCCGCGGGCCGCCGCTCCGCGGCCCGCTCCCCTTCACACCCGCGCGCCCGACGCGCGGGATTGCCACCGACCGACCACAAGGGACGGTCGCACTCCCCACACAACGACCCCAAAGCGCGGGTCGTTGTCGCGCCGCACGGGGCCGCCGCCCCGCGGCCCCCCTCTCGTTCTCGCCGGCGCCCTGCCGGCACCACCGGCCGCCGCCGCCGCGCCCAGCACCGCGCCGCCTTCCGAAGCCGCGGCCGCCGCACCGCCTGCCCGGAGCCGAAGCCGCCGCCCTGCGCCGCCGTCCGCCGCCTTCGACACTCGCCGGAGCGCCCTGCCGACCGCCGGAAACCGCAAAACCACCCCCATCTTCGCCGGGCCGCTGCGGACGCCTCGGAGCTCCAATTTCACATCCGAAAGGTGCATCGGAAAGCTCGGATCGAGCTCTACTAATCTATGGGCTTTGTTCGAAGATCGGGCGGCAATTTGATGGTATAAATCGGGCTCAAAGAATGCGGCAATTTAAAAACGAAAACGAAATAAATCCTACCTCGTGGGGCTTCGCCCGTCGCTTCCCGCGCGATCCGCCCCACGCCGTTGCCTCGCCGGAGTTGGCTCGCCGGAGCTCGCCTCACCGGACCTCGCCGGAATGGGGGAGGGGAGAGGTTAGGGTTGTGAGGAAGAAGAAGAAGAGGAAGGAGGGGGGGTGCGTGTTTAAATAAAAACACTTAAACACCCCGCCCGACACGCCCCCGACTCCGCTCCCGAAGCAGAAAAAAAGGAGGGCGTCCCTGGGGTAAACATGACCTCTCGAGCACAACGGTGGTCTCGGAATTTTAATACGAGACCCCGTTCAAAAGTTATTAAACTTAGCGCCCGAGGCCGCCAAATTACGAAAACGCCCTTGGGGCCATTTTTCACAAACGGCCCGCGCCCGTGAAACTTACACCCCTCCTAGGGTAAACGACACACTCCGAACTCAACGTTGCCCTCAGTTTTCCAATTCGAGCCACCGTTTAAGAGATGCTAGCGTTTTTCCATTAATTGAATAAATAAATATATTAATTTATCCGTTTAACATTCCAAAAGCGGGCGAGGGTTCCAAACATCCCGCGCCGACAAATTTTATGTCGTTCCTAGGGTAAAGACCCCATTACGTTCTCATACGTACAATCGGATCCCTGATCCGGAACTCCGTTTAGGATTTATCTCATTTATTTGGCATTTCCAGTGTGAATGCACCGAAAATTTAATTCCGGCCACTCCGGGGCTCAGAATCGAACGCCGTCTGAAGGCGCTGCCCTGGAATATTATCAAGAATATTCCAAAGCCCTTCTCAGCAAAAACCGGGTTCTTACATCATTCCCTCCTTCACACTTTTCGTCCTCGAAAAGCAAAATTATGGAGCAACACAGGGTACTAAGCCAACACCTGGCTTTTCCATACCCAGAAGAACCCACGCACAGCTCTACGTCAGTGCACACAGACCAAGGGATTGATCTGTTCATGCTAGGTCGACTCTTGCCGATGTCGTGCACCCACTCCAGACTTTGGGGTTAGGGCAAGGCGGTAGGGTACCTCGCCATCCCTTTGCACGATCTCACACGGCCCGAAGGCCCTCGGGGGTAGCTCACCTCCCCGGTCAGACCTCTACGTTGCACGCCGTGACTGGAATCACCGCCCGCACCTGGAACAAGGCCCGATGATTCCCTCCTTCAGAATATCCATATGGTGAAACACCCAAGGATATCTGGTCATGCAAGATTTCATAGTTGATGCTCTCTTACACGCTCAACATGCGAAAGAGTCAACACCATCGACTAAAGGAAAAGGACTCGCGCCTTTCTCCTTACCACCACAAGGTTACACCCGACGACCTGCGTCACCCTGGTAACACCTCAAACAAGGAGCCAGGAGAGAATCATTGCACACGCATAGCCTAAAAATTCTACTGCAAGCTGTAGAAGGGTCGCAAGGGGTACCTCTCATCATCCAGTGCTCTGTAGGATCGTAGACATCCAAAGCTCGCGGCTACCCGCGGTCCCAACTGTCAGCGCCCGAAGCCTGACGTGGACCACCTAGTGGTGATGGGGAGATCTCGTAATGTCGTCCCCCACCTCCAGCTCCTCCCGCTCCTCTATTAGGACCACCTCTCTGGCCACTACTCCGATCACGGCGTTGCCTCTGTCGTGGTGGTGCGCCTGCTGCCTGCCCAAAGCTCTCAGCAACTCGGGTCGGGTAGTCTCGTGCCAAGTGACCTCGCCCGTCACAAGCATAGCACCGGTGCTCTCTGGGCTACCCTGGTGCCCTCCGGCGCCACTGTGGTGTACGACCGTGGCCCGGGATCCACTCACGGAAGGGCATCCTCGGCTGAGTACCTGCGCCTTTTCGCCATAGTGGTATACGACCACATCTCCGAAACCGGCAGTGGGAAGGCCACCTGCATCGAGGTCCTGTCCTCCGGCGCCTGCTAGCTATGGCAGACGTCTTGGCTCCGTCACGCCCACTGCCACCACCAACCGCAAAACATGACTGGAAACCCTCTGTCACCAGTGCCTGCTATAGCACCCCAGCATATGTGGAAATGCCCAAGGTACTATGAAAGCACGAATCTCTCGGAGGAGACCCTGCTCAAACATCCGCGCTCGGAGGTTGTCGTCATGGACCAAGTCCGGGTAAAAGCGTGCACGGTCTGTAAAACTAGCCGCGTACTCAGCCACCGTCATCCCTCCCTGCTATAACTGCAAGAGCTCCTGAATCAGAACGGAGCGCAAGCAGGAGGGAAAAAACTCCTCACGAAACAACAACCATATGTCGCCCCACGAAAGCGATGACTCGTCAAGAAACCGAGTCACCAGAATCCACCAACGCCAAGATGATCGACAGAAAAGGCTGGCTGCCAAAGCCACTCTCTGATCCATCGGCGTCTGCACAAGCCTGAAAAGGCGAACCACTACCTCGAGCCAAACCTCTGCTACCCGAGGGTCTGTCTCACCAATGAACCTCAGTGGTCCCCACCGCTGGAACTCATGGAGCGCGCTGAACCTACGCTCAAACTCAGCCTGCACAGCTGAAACTGCCTGCTGCTCAACAGGTGGGGGTGCTACTACCGGCCCACCTGGAAAAAGGGGCTCACACGATGGGTCCTGGACTATGGCCTCGTAGCTCATAGGGTCGTCGTCATGTACCCAAAGGTGGTATCCTGGCTGGATGTCTTCACGGAGACATCCTGAATATTATCAAGGAGTGTCGCGGTCAAATGAGCATATATGTATATACCACAACAACAATGATGGGGAGCTGACTCAAGAAGGACAGTCAACACTCAGTCCTATGTGATGCACAAACAAATTTCCTTACAACAAGTGTCTCAACATGTCGAGTCGACAAGCGGGTTATCAAGGTCCTGGTGAATGGATACGTCAGCTTCCGCACCATCACTGGACTCCCTGGCCTGAGAGCCGCTCTCGAGACACATCCACACTGTTGCCCTAAATCCCAACCAATTCCTCTTTTAGGGACGTCCGCACAACGTCCCAAGGAACGAACCACCTCTGATACCACTTTTTCACGACCCGACCATACCCGGGCTCGAGCCGCAACTACCCCAGGCCCGCCTCCATAGGCCCGGGGCTGGCGACCAGCGGCGAAGGCACAACAACTCGGGGAGGCCTTTTCCTAAGTACCTGTACACACCCACACGTAGAACACTCAATGCAACAGTGCAGAGTAAAAAGAAAAGTAAAGGAAACCGCTATATATATATACCACAAGAGTGGATCGACCTCTAAACAGTACAAGCAAAGTGATGAAAGGGAAAAAGGGTCAAAACACGTGCCCAAATAGAAAAGGTGCCACAACCCGACAACAGGTAAACAAAAAGGAAAGCTGACGGGTCTCCCACCTGGAACCCGGCCACGACCACCACACGCGGTCCAAGATCCCAAGCTCCTACACTCCACCGAAGTCACGCTCCACCTGTCTGTCGTCTGCAAGGACACACCAAGTGCGGGAAAAGCACAATAAGGGGTGAGTATGAAAATACTCAGTAGGATACCCCGAAGGCTCGAGGAAGCAACAAAAGTAGGTACCAAAGGGTGAGCAGTAGAGAGAACATAAAAGTAGGGGGGGGGGTACAACCGAGGGTGCAGTAGAGAGTCCAGCTCAACCCAAAAAGAGAAAGGTAGTAGACTCGTCCAAGCACAAGGAGCTAGAAACGGTGAGAAGATGAACTTCTCGTCGAGTCTTCGCTGCCTATAGCAGGAGAGTAGACTCGTCCAACCACGAGAAGCTAGACACGGAAAGCACGTGGCATACCCCACACGTCTTCGCCTCACCTGGAAGGAGAGTAACCAAACCCAAGAAGTGGGTACCAGAAAAAAGGTATATACATATCCTTATGCTCTGCCAAGAAGCCCAAACAAACTCGTAAGGGGATCTCTGTCCCGTGGCTCAGAACAAGAAAGGTGTCACCAACAGTCCCAGAAGAAACTCTATCGATGCCCAGCATCCCACATGTCTGCCCCGAACCGCAAGACAAGGGGCTCAATCACCGCACTTCGATATTATCCGCTTTGGGCGACACTGACTCACCCGCACGGTTTTAGATCGCGTCACAAGAACACATCTCGGGGGGAAAGCGCCCCTCGAACTTGAGAGTTCTAGGGAAAGTCAAACCACACCTCATCACTGCCCTGCAGTCGAGAGGTCTCCTCAATGCCAAAGTCGTTCCATCACCGAACCGTACAACCAAGGGTCCCGCTCCGATAAACACTGAGGAAAAGCCACAGACTAGCCTGGTAGAAATGACTGAGTCTGGAGTGCTAACAGGTGTCCCACTGTCCAGCCCTGCTGGAGGGTAATTCATAACCAAACATCGGGTGGCCCACTGCCCAGCCCTACTGGAGGGTAAACCTTAATACATCGTCAGGCGACCCACTACCCAACCCTGCTGGAGGGTAAACCATATTCAGATATCGGGTGACCCACTGCCCAACCCTGCTGGAGGGTAAACCCTAACACATCATCAGGCGACCCACTGCCCAGCCCTGCTGGAGGGTAAACCAAATTACATCATCAGGCGACCCACTGCCCAGCCCCGCTGGAGGGTAGACCTGGGATAAGTCGACAGGCGACCCACTGCCCAGCCTTGCTGGAGGGTAGACCTGGCACTAGACGACGGGCGACCCACTGCCCAACCCTGCTGGAGGGTTGGCCCTAAGAGGCCGATGGGTGACCCACTGCCCAGTATCTGCTGGAGGGTAGACCCTAAGTGCCGGGTGACCCACTGCCCAGTCTCTGCTGGAGGGTAAACCCTAGAAGTCAGCGAGAAACCCACTGCCCAGCCCCGCTGGAGGGTAAGACTCAGAACCGCTCTGCCATCTCCACAGGAGGGTACATCACTGGCCAACCGAACACGGAGTGGGTGTCGCACAACCACCCAACTCCAGAACAGCTCTCCCAAAAGAGGTTCAGTGTCTACTACAACACTGGGTGTCACTAGCACCACTACCGGCCAATCCATCGAGAATGAAACTAGGGGGAGGCCACTCAACCCTGCTGGTCAACAACCGAGCACCGAGCCAGGGGAAAACTCCACCCTGCTGGTCAAACAACGAGCACAGAGGGATCCTCTACGTCGCGAGAGCTCAAAGTACGCAAGCAGAACCCGGCATGCACGTGGGGCCCACACAATGTGTGGCCCCATCTCAACTCCAACTGAACGCACCAACGTTCTCAGGTACGAACAACCACATGTACCTCCAAGCATTTCCGTATACTCCCAGAGTATACCTCATTCCAGCCCATAGGCTATCGTGCAAACGACACCCAACGTCAACGCGAAGGCGTGACATAACAAATCCACCTCAAAGGCCTAGGTACAGCCAGCCACATCTCGTGAACCATTTACGTCACTCTCCCAAGAGTGCGCGATCGCACGCCAAGGGTCTGCTACAAACAAGGTAGGGAAAACCACCACTAGAGCACCTTCCATGCTTCCACATTTAACAAGGTCGAGCAAGAGGCTTCGTACAGCCAAACGGATGACACCGTTGCAATCCTTGTGCAAAAACACACGAGTTAGACTACTCACTCGCCCGAAACGGTCAACAGGTGAAAAGGGTACTATTCACCATGACCAAACCCGCGTGGGGGCCCACCCCAGAATCCCGAAATTGAACCAACGAATCACGACAATACGATCCCCTCGGAAAAACACACGGGATTGACTACTCAATCACCCAAAACGGCCACCCGGTGAAAAAGGTACTATTCACCGTAACCCGGTCGGGTGGGACCCACACCACATCTCCGAAAGAGGTCGGGCAGACTGCGCCATGGCAAAGCTCTCAGAAAAGCACGTCAAATTGACTGCTTACTTGCGTGGGACGGGTACCCGGAGAAAAAGATGCCTTTCAGCGTACCGCACACGACCGGTGCCACAGGGGACCCGCATCCCGATCCCGAAACTCAATGAACAGATCGCACCGTTGCGATCCTCTCGAAAAAGCACACAAGATGGACTACTCACTTGTCCAAAACGGCCGCCCGGTGATAAAGATGGAAAATCACCGTCGACGCCCAAACGACCCTCGTGGGCCCTGCACCATCGTGTCGAATTTGAGCGGGCGGATTGCACCATTGAAATCCCGTCCAAAAAACACCCAACATCGACTGCTCGCACGCCATGAACGGACGTCCGGTTTAAAAGTCGCTAGCAGCTACACGCAGCTCAAAAGACGGGCCGTGGGGCCCATGCCTCAACTCCAGCCTCAACGCCTGGAACCGCACTGGAAACCTCCGCCTCAGTGCCAGGGTCACAACGCCGCTGGCAGCGCTCAAAACGGATGTCGGACGCGTCCGTGCCGTCCATAACAAGATTTTCCGGAAGAAACGATCGTCCACTTAAGGACACGTCGCGCCTCCGCGACCCCAAGTTTCGGGAATTAAAAATTCCCAAAACCATCTCAAAAACTCCGTCTTGACGCAAGCTCCGTACTGCCGCAGACGGTACGCAAAACGGACACCCGTAGCCCAAAATACGGGCGTCCGAAGGCTGAGGGGCAAGCCCCTTGGGCCGGACCGGCCCGACCCGGCCGGTCCGCCCTGCTTGGGCCAGCCCGCGCCGGCCGGCCCGCCGGACCGCGACCTAGCCGCTGGGCCCGGTCCAGCCGAGCCGCGGGCCGCCGCTCCGCGGCCCGCTCCCCTTCACACCCGCGCCCCCGGAGCGCGGGATTGCCACCGACCGACCACAAGGGCTGGTCGCACTCCCCACACAATGACCCGCAAAGCGCGGGTCGTTGTCGCGCAGCATGGGGCTGCCGCCCCGCGACCCCCCTCTCAATCTCTCCGGCGCCCTGCCGGCGCCATCGGCCGCCGCCGCCGTGCCCAGCGCCGCGCCGCCTTCCGAAGCCGCGGCCACCGCGCCGCCTGCCCGGAGCCGAAGTCGCCGCCCTGCACCGTCGTCCGCCGCCTTCGGCACTCGCCGGAGCGCCCTGCCGCCCGCCGGAAACCGCAAAACCACCCCCATCTTCATCGGGCCGCTGCGGACTCCTCGGAGCTCCGATTTCACACCCGAAAGGTGCGTCGGAAAGCTCGGATCGAGCTCTACTAATCTATGGGCTTTGTTCGAAGATCGGGCGGCAATTCGATGGTATAAATCGGGCTCAAAGAATGCGGGAATTTAAAAATGAAAACGAAATAAATCCTACCTCGTGGGGCTTTGCCCGACGCTTCCCGCGCGATCCGCCCCGCGCCGTTGCCTCGCCGGAGTTGGCTCACCGGAGCTCGCTTCTCCGGAGCTCGCCGGAATGGAGGAGGGGAGAGGTTAGGGTTTTGAGGTAGAAGAAGAAGAGGAAGGAGGGGGGGGGTGCGTGTTTAAATAAAAACACTTAAACACCCCGCCCGACACGCCCCCGACTCCGCTCCCGAATCAGACAAAAAGGAGGGTGTCCCTGGGGTAAACATGACCTACCGAGCACAACGGTGGTCTCGGAATTTTAATCTGAGACCCCGTTCAAAAGTTATTAAACTTAGCGCCCGAGGCCGCCAAATTACGAAAACGCCCCTGGGGCCATTTTTCACAAACGGCCCGCGCCCACGAAACTTACACCCCTCCTAGGGTAAACGGCACACGCCAAACTCAACGGTGCCCTCATTTTTCCAATCCGAGCCACCGTTTAAGAGATACTAGCGTTTCGCCATTAAACGAATAAATAAAAAAATTAATTTATCTGTTTAACATTCCAGAAGCGGGCGAGGGGTCCAAACGTCCCGCACTAAAAAAATTTATGTCGTTCCTAGGGTAAACACCCCATTATGGACCCATCCGTACACTTGGATCCATGATCCGGAACTCCGTTTTGGAGTTATCTCATTTATTTGGCGTTTCCAGTGTGAACGCACCGAAAATTTAATTCCGACCACTCCGGGGCTCGGAATTGAACGCCCTCTGAAGGCGCTGCCCTGGAATATTATCAAGAATATTCCAAAGTACTTCTAAGCAAAAATAGGGTTCTTACATAATGTGTAATATATATAACGTTATAATTATTCTAATTAAATTTGATCTATTTATATACACAGAGATAAACAATACTTACTCACCAAATTTTTAATGGTTATCAGTTAGGATGAAATTGTAAATGTTAATGATGTTTATTTTGAGAAACCTTAAAACATTATATGTGATAAAATGTTATTTTATTTCCCTATAATAAATTTCTGATGACTATAACAATCATAACAAATTTTTGATGGGTATAGTGAATTAAAATTGCCACTAGTCACTAAATGATGTCATCTTAGTCAAGATTACATAACCTATTATATCTAAGAATCATTTATATAATTCATTTGAGTTACATTATATATTAAAATTTACACATACATGTTTCAAAATTGGTGGAGAAAATCGTATTTTTTAGAAGAATTATTCCATTATATGTAATGAAAGGAAGAGAAAATTATTTGGAGATGTTAAAACTCAATAAGTTATACATGGATTTTTTTATTATTGGAGGACTCTGGGAAACATTAAGAAAGCATTGATGTTTTGTTACAAAAAAAATAATGTAAACTGATTTATTAAAGGAAAAGTATAAAATTCAATAAATTAAAAAAATTTATAGGCTAGTATAATTACATATGTCATGAACATATTATTCAAATACAATATTTTATTTAAAAAATTTATTTAGAAAATAAAATGATGAAAAAATATATTTTAGGATGTTTTTACCTACAAATACAACACCAATATCAATAATATCTAGATAGTCCAAAAAAGTTTTTAGCAATGAATTTTATTTGAAATAGGGAGACTAAAGTATGGTATGTGTTATAATGTTATAATGTTAATAATTTTTCAAAGTGGGATTTCTTTGGGAATCTAAAACATTTATGAATTCCTTAAGGTCACCAATTTAATCTCTCCCTTACCATGTTTTCTAAATATTAAATTTGATGTAGCCCTTATGAATTGGATTTCTAATGACAATACTATTGACACTCTTATGTGTGCTATAGTTTGTTTATAAAAGAGTATAGGTATTGATACCTGATACTGTAAGTTAGTTTCCCCCTTTTTTAGTTCTGGATATTGTGATATTTTGTATTCTTTATCCTTTGGGTGTGTTTTGTTTGTTTTTATCAGAACACTGGGAAGAAGACTTATCATAGTGGGTTTGATAATAGTGTCTTAGCTCAACGAGGATTTTTTACTTAGAATCTTATGTGGACCTTAAATTTTTTTGAGTTTCTTATATTATGGTTATTTTATTATCTATAATAGAGAGTATAATAGGTGGTGTTATTATCTTTTTTGTAGGTCCAAATCAGACTAAAGGACATTAAATACATTTGTTCCTTCTTTAATTTTTCTAAATCTTGTAAATTGTTATATTCAAATGAAATTTTCATTTTGATTGTTTATATAATATGATTTATCTTAAAAATTTGTAATTATAGTTATAAGTTAATGGGTCTTTTGGTCAAACCCATGTAAGGAAATCAACAAAAAATATATTGAAATTGTTATTTATGTTATTGTTTTCCAAATTCAGTTCAAATTTTTGATGACTATACCATTTGAGAAAAAATATATAGAAATATTTATTTATTTACTTTTTGAAAAAAATTACCTCATGAATCCTATTGTCTTGGTCTATAGATGAAAAATAAAAAAAATAAATTTTATGATGTCTTCTATGTAACTATTTAAAAAATTGGGGTTCTACACGGCGTACTGGTATATGTGATAACTACCTATATAAGCCATCGCACCCTGCTGGGGTTTAGAAACAAACTCACCCATTCCCTAGTTGTGCTAGTCCTTGATTCATTCTATTATGTACACTAATAGAGTTTCCATGGAACTAATAATCATGATAGAATTCATCACCACAACCCCCATCCACACCGCTATTATTGAATCATTCGCCACCATAGCTCTATATAATGCTCCAACTCTAGTTATGGAAGCTTAAAACTCACCATAAAGAGTGCCACAACTGCCAATGAGGTGAAATTAAAATTTTCTCACCTGCACCCCAGTACCTAGACCATGAACTTATGAAGGATCAATGGTGCCCCATGTATATCCTAGCTAATCAGTAGGATTTATATATACTGTGTTGGTTGCTTTATGTTTTCCATGTACTGATGATTTTGGTTTTTCTTATATTACCGCCTCATATCATTGTTCTCTCCCTTCCTTTTCTATCAAAGAAAAAATGTTTATTTTTTCCTACTTTGTTGTTTTTATTTATTTATAAAAATACAATTCTTTCTCTAATCACTACTATATATGAGGTCATTAATAGCACTAGAAAAATGAATTTTTAATGTAAAAAAGTGATGAAAATATAATTGATGATAAAATTGTGAATCCTTTTTAACAGTAGGAATATCCCTGATAAAGGCCCACATTATAAGTGCAAAAAGAAATTTATGATAAAGACACGCTTTATCAATGCTAAAATAAAGCGATGATAAAGGGGTACTTTATCAATGCTTTATTTTAGTGCTAATAATGGTGGTGTTTATGAGTTCATTGTTTTAGAATTTTAAAAGGGGTCCTTTATTAGTTCTTTCTAATCACTGATAATGATGAAATTTTTTAGTGCTTTTGGTTTCACTAATAAAGATCACACAACTACTACAAAGATGAAATTGCCTTGAATCATCCCTATAATAGAAAAACTAATCAGAAGCCAAATATATATAAGTAAAAATATAATGAAAATGTGATTGAAATAAAAATATAACATTGCAATATCATTTAAATTTAAAATGTACATAAAAAATATTTATATTGATCTATTGTTTATAAATAATCAAAAAAAAAATTATAGCCAATATAAAAAATAGTAACTCTTCTAGTAGGATTTCCCCAAAGATAAACCTCCATACAAAAGCTTTCCCTTTCAATAAAACCAATGATGATTTTAGTAATAGTAAGAATTTTAAAAAAAATATGATTTTAACTATTTATAAACCACATATGATAAATTATATTTTTAATTACTATATACTTATTAACAATATTATTAGTGAATCACGTGTCATATTAATGTGTAGTAAATTCTTACAATTCAAAAATTAATTATAGAGATTTTTACTAATGTCTAACAACAATCCAAGCCTGCCTTTATGGTTTTGGTTATGTGATACTAATGTCAAACTAAAATAGAGCTTCTATATTGAAAACACGCCCTTCGAGTCATACCAACCACATCAAGTGTTGGATTGAAAAGTGTTCAGTTTCTACACATCATAAATTAATTTTTTATCATATTCCAAACTACTGAAAACAATTTGAGATTGATTTATTTTCTTTGAATATGTGAAAATATCATTAATCTAAAATGGTTTTTCTGTTGAAAACATGAAATTTGAGTCATACCGACCACATCATGTCTTGGATTTATGTGCGGTTGATTCCACAATTTCAAAAATTAATTGTGGATCATTTTATTAATGTTTTAAAACAATATATGTATTTTTTAATCTTTTTTGGACCATTACGCTAATTTTAAAATAACATGGCACCTTTATATTGAAAACATGTATAGTGACTCACACCAACCACATCATGAATCATATTGGAATGAGCCCAATTAATATACATCAAAAACGAATTATTGATCATTATAATAATGATTGAAAACATTTCGAGCTCATTGGATTTATTTTGGATTCTAGATGCATGTTTTAAACTAAACTATAACTTATATATATAAAATATTCACTTCAAGCCATAACAAAAACATAACCAATTAGAATAATTTGAAGTCAATTCCTATATGTAAAAAACGAATTATATATAATTTTACAAACATTTTAAAGAAAAATGATGTGATTTTTTAATTTTTGGCTATTGATGTGCATTTTAAACTAAAATGACACTTTTATATTCAATACTCACACATCATGTTATACCAAACACATCATGCATTAGATTTATGTGTTGTCAATTCTTATAGATAAAAAATGAATTATGGATTCTGTTCCTAATTTTTTAAAATAATATGAGATTGTTTTATTTGTTTTGGATATGTGATGAGTGTTTAGTCTATAATGGAACTTTTATTTTGAAAAAATGCACTTTGAGTTATACTAACCACATCGTGTGTTAGATTAACATTTTGATGATTCCTATATGTGACAATTAAATTATGGATCATTTTAATAATATCTCAAAACAATCCAAGATTGTTTTCATTGTTTTTTTGTGATATTCAATTTAAACAAAAATATCCCTTTTATATTAAAAACTTGAAATTTTAGTCAAACCAACTACATTGTGTGCCATATTGACTTGTAGTTAATTAAAATAATTCAAAAATGAATTATCGATCACATTACTAAATTTTGAAAACAATTTAGACTATTTTTCTTTGTTTTTAATTTATAATTATTTTTTAAACTAAAATGGAACTTTTATATTGAAAATAGGCACTTCAATTCATACCTACCACATCATATTTCATATTTAAAAATGGTCAGTTCCTATATATCCAAAATTAATTATGGATTATTTTAATAATTTTTTAAAACAATATGATATCGTTTGTTTAGTTTTGTCTTGGTGACATATTCTAAAGTAAAATGAAACATTTATATAAAAAACACATACTTTATGTAATATAGACCAAATCGTGTGTTAGTATTATGTGGGGTTGATTCATATATATCCCAACTGAATTATGGATTTGTGTGCTAAATTTTGAAAATAATACAATATGGTATTCTCGAATTTGGCTATGTGACATGAATTTAAAACATAAATGGTACTTCTATATTGAAAACATAAACATCACTTAATATGAGACACATAATTTTTTAGATTTATGGGAGGTTAATTCTTACATGTCACAACTAACTCATGAATTATTTTAATAATGTACAAAAAAATCTGAATGTGTTTTCCTGGATTTTTGTATGTGTTGTGTGTTTTGAAATAAAATGTCAATTTTAAATTGAAAACCCACATTCCAAGTTATATCGATCATACCATGTATTAGATTGATGTTAAGTCAAAACCTATACATAATAAAGAAAATATGGATCATTTTACCAATGTTTGAAAAGAAAACATGAGCTCATTTTCATGGTTTTGGTGATGTGACAATTGTTTTAAACATAAATGAAACCTCTATATTGGAATCAACACACATAAATTCATACCATCCACATCATGTTCAAAAGTAGCATACAATCAATTCATACATATAAAAACATAATTATATATCATTTTTATAATGTTTGAAAATAATTTGGGCTTATATTCATAGATTTTTCTAATAACATGTGTCTTAAACTAAAATGAAACCTATATATTGAAAAAAATTAACTTTGAGACCTGTAGAAAACAACATGTACTGGATTTACATGTGGAAAATTCCTACACATTATAAATGAATTATAGATAATTTTCTAAATATGAAAACAACTAGAGTTGATTTTTTAGTGACATGCATTTTAAATTTAAATAGAACTTTTATATTGGTAACACATACATGGAGTAGTACCATCAAATCCCATGATGGATTCATGTGAGTTCAATTAATACATTCCAAATATAAATCACGGATTATTTTCCAAAATTTTCTGTACAATATGATACTTTTTATTCAGTTTGGGATATATGACATGTGTGTTACATGAA
This sequence comes from Viscum album, assembly GCA_963277665.1. Classification (NCBI taxonomy): domain Eukaryota; kingdom Viridiplantae; phylum Streptophyta; class Magnoliopsida; order Santalales; family Viscaceae; genus Viscum; species Viscum album. The sequence goes on along the minus strand of OY728158.1, from coordinate 351,495,474 downwards.
AATAAAACTTATAGACAGAAAATTTGAGTCATATTGGCCACATTATGTGTTAGATTTATATGTGGTCATTTTTTACATGTAAAAAATGAATTATGGATAATTTTACAAATGGTTGAATAAAATAAGATATCATTTTCTCAGTTTTGTCTATATTTCATGTGTTTAAAACTAAAATAACACTTTTATACTAAAAAGAAGCTCTTTCTATAATAATAGAAACATCTTGGGTCAGATTCACATGTTGTTGATTCATAAATGTACTACATTAAATATGGATCAATATCATATATTTTGAAAAAAAATCTAAGTTTGTTTTCCCAGTTTTGGCTATATGGTGAATGTTTTAAAATAAAATAAAAAATTTATATTGAAGATAACTGATATAAGTAATTATGTCCACATCATGTTTAATGTTATCATTTAGTCAATTCATACACAAAAAAATGAATAATAGATCATTTTCCGGAATAAACAAGAAAACATGTTCTCCTTTTCTTCATTTTATATATGTAAAAACAAAATTTAAGCTAAAATGATATTTTTAATGTAAAAAACATGCACTTTGAGTCATACCGGAAAAATAGTGTGTCAAATTGATGCATGGTTGATTCTTATTTGTTAAAAATTATTTATGGTTAATTTTATAAAATTTTGAAAACAATATGAGCTTGTTTACTTAGCTTTGAATATTTTTAATCTAAAATAACACTTTAATATTGAAAACACACACATTGATTCATTATGATCACATCATGTGTCTGATTGATGTTAGGTCAATTCGTATATATAAATTTTTTATGGATTATTTTCCTCAATTTTCAGGAAAATATGAGCTCATATAATCTCTTTTGGATATGTCTGGTTTTATTTGTGTAAAATGAAAATTTTAATATGAAGGCATGCACTTTGAGTCCTATTGGACACATCATGTTTCATATTGATGTGAAGTCAATTCACACCCATCGTAAATTAATTTTGTATCATTTTCCTTATATTTTAAAATAATATGATCTTTTTTTCTTTGTATTTAAAATGCAATTCATGTTTTAAACTAAAATGAAACATTTATATTGAAAACAAGCACCTTATGTCATACCAAAAGCATCGTGTTTAAGGTTAATTTTCAGCCAATACCTACACATAAAAATTTAATTATGGATAAAATTCCATAATTAAAAAAACAAATAAACTTATTTGATCATTTTTTACATTTTTACACATGTTTTTAACTAAAATGACACTTTTATATTGACAACATGAACATTGAGTCATAACAACAACAATGTATGTCCAATTTATATTTGGTTGAATCCTAAACAAAAAAATTAATTATACATCATTACACTAAATATTTAAAATAATATGAGATTGTTTTATTAGTTTAGACAATGTGACACATGTTTTAAAATAAATTTCCACCTATCAATCAAACTGCATCTCAACATTTTAAAATTCCAACCATGGTTAAAATTGATTCAAAGTTAATTCCTCATTTCAACACTGAAAATTGGATTGGGATTTCATTAAGTCATAACAATTTGTATCTATAGTATATTTCATTATAATGTATCTTTTTTTAATACATATCAAAGTAAAATAATTCATCTTGGTTAATCATCATGGGTGAATATGTGATTATAATGGGGCCCATACATTTTTAATAAACTCATCAAATGAAATAAAGACATAAAATGAAAATAATGAGGCTATGAGCATGGAATTACCTTACCATGTAGTTATTAATATGTATTCTTATTTTTGGGTTGAAGAATCCTTAATCCATTTCACTCTTATAATTTTGTCAGCTACAAACTCGATGTCTAATGTATCTTAATCATGAAAAGCTACAAGAAAGTTACTATCTCTACCTGAATCTGTAGATAACAACCCTAACTGAATATTATTATTGTGTAATATCTCAAATAAGTTTTATTTTATAGGTTCATCAATAAATCATTTTAAATATTCTACCAACTGAACCTAACCCCTAAAAGAAGAAAATTAGTGGATAACTGAAAATCAATGAATGGTTAATTGGGGAATTATCATATACCCTTTCAAGGAATTTAAAAATTATAGTAACAATGGTATGATTGATTTTATCACATGAAATGAAGGATTAATAAATGTATCCGACATTTTGAATTGATGTGGAACTGCATCAATAGATGAATATTGATTTGAATTTATCTGAAATAATTTCCCATTATATTGGTGTATGCTATCGCGATTCTTTTTCTATTTCTCCTAGAAGAAAAACACTAAAAAAAATCATACAACTATCATCAAGTGGAGAAACCACAGTAGGGGGAGGATCATAAACTCTATCGACTCAATCAAGAGGATAAAAATACCTATAGTGGGATTCAAATATATTTTGAATTATTGGAGTATCAACTCTAAAATAATATTTTAATTTTAATAAAAAATTTATGATTATAATAATAATATAAACAAAATATTTTCAAGGTACATAAATTTTATTTTACAAGAAAAAGTATCTACACATTATGATGCTAATGCATAAAATCCAAAATATACCTATATGGACATATCCTGAGGTAGATTAAAAACAAAATATATAATCATCTAAAATTGATGTTGGAAAACAATATGAAACCATGTTCTCTTCCTAACCATCTCTGAAAAAATACTTCTTCTTTTGAGTATGTAGTCTTTTGGATGTCATTTTAGTACTGAGAATACATATACAGACAAATTATTAATAAATATATTAATTGAAATTGTAATTTTATTTTAGAAATTAATTGTATATGGATTATTGTTTATTGATAGTATATAATTTTCTTCACAAATTTGAAAATTTAATATCCATAATTTTTGGTGTTTTTTTCAAACCTTGCATAAAAATCTATCTATTCCCACATTCTTTTTATTATCTCCTAGGAATCTATTTTCATTATTATATTCTCAAAATATGTTTTATATGACCCTTCAAAACATTAACCTTTAACACATACATATTTTTATTGTTGATTAAAATAAACTAAAATAATATCTTATTTAGTTACAATCAATATCAATTCTTGTGTCTAAATCATATAAAAAACATACAAATAGAAACCTCTATTTTTATTTAATTCTATTATAAATCATAAACATTAATATTATATATTAAATAAACGTGATTACCATACATCTTGTGTGTTTTACACTATAATTTTTTCCTCTTTGTCTATACAATCCTCCTTCTATAATATATGATATGGGATGAAAGTGTCTTCAAAGATAGATTCATCAATCATTATACAAACAAAGCAACCAATGTTCTTTATATCACAAAGAACTATTTATGATGATTTAAAATAAATACCAATTTCATTCATTTTGAGACATACCCCATCCCAAATTTATGGTTAGGGTATAATGGTTTTGCTGTTTGCTTATTATTTTCAACAGTCCCTTATTTCTTCATAAATTAAGAATATTGAATCAAATAGACCAAATAATTTTTTTAAAATAAAATATTATCGATTAAAACAAACATGGAATGATTACTCATCATAGTGACTAATGATTGATTTCCACGATTCATGATTTATAATGTTTTTATATATAGATGGTGGGTGGGGGTTCATATTCCCCTCAACATCCCTATGATTTTTATTTGTTATAATTTTGAAAAAGGCTCTATGATATTTTCTAATGACTATTAAGAAAAAATTTCCTATAGAAATATTCCAAAATAATTGGACCCCGTAATGAAAATTGAAAAATAAATCAATTTTTATTATATAATATTTTAGTAAAATAGAGAAATTATATCGCAACATTACCCTAATATCTTCCAATATAGGGTTTTTAATGTAGGAATGTCATTGTGCTACATATCCATGTCAATTATAACATGAATTTTTATTTTGAAACCAATTTATAGAAAGAAAAAATAACCTTTTGGGTTCAACAAGTTTTCCGTGTTGATTCTAGCCAACCTGAAACATTACACCTTCTCTTCTTTCTAGGATAACTTTAGTTAATAGAAACATAATACACTGATCTTGTTTTTATTTATCCACATGTTTTTTATCCACTAAAAATTTCATAGTTTCATCAATGATAGTATTTTCTTCTTCATGATTAGTAACATCAGTATGTGGAGGAGTAAACATCTTTATCAGTAGTTACACATTTAATTTAGATTCTATAAATTAATTAGATAAAAAATAATATTATGGGGAAAAAAATCTTATTTTAAAACAACTAACCAGTTCATTGAACTCTTTTTATTTTCATTATGGTTTTAAGGGATTTTGATCCTCTACAGAGTATCCAAATATATTCCTTGTGGTCTTCTATATTGTAAAAGTGACCTTCTATAATGGGTCTACCATGAAATGATGGTGATCACCCAATGAATGGGTCACCCCTAATTGTATTTTCATTCGAACATATAGTTGTTTTATTCTCCCATAAAAAAATAACAAATTATTGTTTATTGGATTGGTAATATAAAATAAATTCACTACTTGTGATGCCATTATAAAAAGTTCATCCTTATACCCTTCCAAATTGAAATTCACCTTAATGAATCCCAATTCATTGAATTTATCTAAATTTATGGTGTCGAACAATTTCCAATTGATAATCAACAATTGAAATGTTGTATAATATAACTTGTATATTTTAATGATTTGAAGAGGTATGAAATATTATTATAAAATTGATTTCTATCTTTAGAACCAGATATATACAATTCATTGACAAAAATCCTAACTCCACTATTTTTCATCATAATACATTCATTGTGCTAATTATTATAAAATGAATAACCATTAATTATGAAACCCTTATAAGAGATAACATATATGTTTAGCACATAGTCATACATAAAATTTATTCGGTAATTGAATTTGAATTTTTGGATTACTCCTCATAAATATAACCTCGGAACAATCATAAAAAGTATTGACTATGGGTATTTGATATCCATATTTCATCTCCTGATGGATTTATATATATAATAATTACATTGTGCACTTAAATGTATATAGAAACCCCAATACCCTAATTTAAAATGTAATAGTGATCTTTCTCCTGATCTGTAATGGTAATTGTAACAAAATATCTTCCCAAAATCCTTTTTTCCTTAAGGCATTTCTTGTGATGAGATTTTAGGAGACCAATTTTTTCAACATCTGATTGGTAATCAGCACAAAAATCAATAGCTTTGTCAATGATATATCACTCTGTATTAAAACATTTTGGATAACTTCTATTCTTTACATACCCTTTCAAAATCTTCATATACTGGTCAACGAGGTACATCCATATGTAATTGATAGTACCACATAGTTTAATCTCTCTCACCAAGTAAACCTTTAGTTAGACCATTATATAAAAGAATTATAGTGAAATGAATATCTATATTTCAAAAAATATGATAGAAATTTCATTATTCATGATTGAAAACCTTTTCAGATCTATAACATTACTATATATGGAATTGAAAAAGAAGCAATGTTTGGTTAATATATGCTATAAATGTTTTTTTAAAATGAAATAAAATGAAACATGATATAAATATTTCCCAAAAACATTAAATTCATGTGATTTTGGAATCTATAAATTCAAATCATTCATTTACATGATATTCTTGATAGTTTTTGAATACCCCTCAAGAACATTTACACCACTATGTATGCTGCATAAGTGATATTTTTGTTGTCTAGATATGGTGTATTATATTGGAGGAAGAAATATTTTTCTTCCACACTCTACTAGTTCGAACTCTTCCCTTATCCCCATGTCAATAATGTTCAAAATTACCTTAATTACACATTTTTTTATTTTTGGTACATTTTGTAACATGTTAATAATAATATCAAATAAATGTTTTATACATGCATGGGAACAATAAACTTTATGACATACAAATAATTCCAGTATGGTAATTCAATAAAATACATCTCTTTCTCTTCCCAAACTTTTTATGGGTTTTATAAATGTTTTTTGAGATTAGTGTCATTATATTTTTCATTCTTGAATAGTAGATCACCTATTAATTGATATGGTGTTGTACTTTGTTCTATATTTCCATCAAATGATTTTGTTACGGATTGATATTTATTTATTTTGAGTAAATGTTTGTGATTTACAAAAATTTGCTCTTCATGAATGTCTAAAAGTAACTTTGTGTATACCTTCATCACAAATGGTATGTCAAATATTCAATTAATTCTATTTTCTAACAAATTTCTACAAGAAATAAATTCATTTATCATCCCATAAAATATGGAACTCATTTTGAACTGTTTACTTCTATGAGCATAATACAATGTAACACTTATATCACCCATCAATTTCATCACTTTAATAAATAGAGAAAAATAAATTTCAACATCTTTAATGGGTTTCTTTGGTATAGATATAAGTAGATAAAACATAATGTATTTTCACTTCATGTAAATGAAATGTGGAAAATAATAAATTATTAAAATAACTAGCCATAAAATAGGAGTAATACTTTTTTTGCACCAAAAGTATTAATTCCCTAGATAATAAAAGATTATGGTTTCATGGATACTTTAAAAATTTAGGATACTCATAATAAATTTTAATCCACTAAGGTGAGTCTACTTGGTGATGTAGTTTCCAACATTTGATTCTGGTATCAATGTGCCATGAAAATTTCCCAGTGGTTTCTTTATATATAAATAGTTGTTTAAATATTTTAATGATAGTAAAGTACCAAAAAACTCTATGAGTAATTGTTTCATCATTATTGTATCAACCTATTCCAAACATAGGGCATTTTATGATTTATTCATGGTCATTTCAAAACAAAATGCAATCATTTGAACATGCATGCATTTTTTAGTGATTATTACCATTGAACATAACATTCACTTGACATAATATGTTTAGTAAGGAATATAATTTTATTTATTAGGAATAACATTCAAAGACCAATGAGTTCTGTGAAGATAGTGTCTATCCATTAACAGCCATATTTTAATTTATTTAACTTTAATACTACTAAAAATGTTGTATATTTTCTATAACTAGAGTACACTTTTCTTATTGAATACCCATTTAAATTCTCAATAAACTATGTCCAATCAGGAAAGAAATATTTAATTTTAAATATAATTTATTAAATATTTCTTTCACATTAATTTATACTATATTTTATATCAAATGATTCACAAATCACAATATCCTCATATTCATTACGTACATCCCATTTTCCCCCAAATTTATTCCATCATTTATATATTTAGTATATTCTATTATAATTTTTTTATTCCAACTCTTATGGATGAATTAATATTGATTAAAATCAATGTATACACAGACAAAGGGTTTGAGAAGGTTTCTATATATGTTCTATTGAAAACTTTATGAACTCTTTAACTCCAACCTTATACTCTTTTTTACTACGATTTGTATATATCCATTTTTTCATATCCATCCTATTAGGTTAAATAATAGGCATTTTTTGAAAAAATAAAAAATAAAAATAAGTTATTCATAATCAATTTTGAATAATATAGGTCATATGAATAAATTTGATTATATTAATAATAAAAAATTCATACATACTTTGGACACTCAAAGAAGAAATAGAAAAAAAAATTTGTAAAGAAAAAATGATATAAGTTATTCAAATTGGAATATTAGATACTTTGTAAAATGTTTCACATTGAAAACCTATTGTTGAAAAATGAATTTTGAGCATATGAAATAATTTAGGATTGTGTGTTGTTGCATTTAAGTATGAAATTGATGATGGATGACGATTTGAAGTATAGAGATCAAGAATGAATCTACATTTATATAAGGGGAACCCATAAGGGAATATAGAAACCAAGATGTTGTTTTCCCATTTTGTTTAGTTTAATAATTATTGAATAATAATGATCATATTATAATATTAACATTGATAGAATCTCAATATTTGAATGTTTTTCTGTGATAATTCCTATAAAGTTACCATTTTACATAAGGGTAAAATTTAAAGAAATAACCTATAGTGGAAAAAGGGTTATATGCTCCCAAAATAGGGAATAAGTATTAGATCATTATTAAAGACTCCATTAAGATAAATAAAGATATTTTTCTTTGATAATAAGTTTCTAATGATGTGTGATGAGATTATTTTCTAGAGGTGGAAATCATTGAAGGAAGGGAATGTGTGATATCTATAAATTTTGATAGAATCTAACTAAATTTTCATATATTAGAAAACACAAAGATAACAAATACCCAATCACCAAATTATTAATGGATGTCAGTTAAGATGAAATTTTGAAGAATAATGAGTTTTTTGGTCAGTAACCTTAAAACTTTATTTGTGTTTGGAAGTTAGTTTACTTATAATAATCGATTACTGATGACTACAACCGTCAATAATTTTTTTAAGAGTATACTAAATTCAAATTTCCACTAGAAACTACATATTTTCTTCTTAATAAAGTTTTAATCACATATTATATGTAAGAAATTATTTTATACATCATTCATGAGACATTATAGTTTGAAAATTTACACATATTGGTTTCAACATTTGTGGATAACATCATTATTTTAAGTAATAAAATTGAATTATAAGTAATGTAGGGAATTGAAATTTATTTAGAGTTATTTAACTCAATAGTTTATTCCTAAATTATTTTTATTATTTAAAGACATTCAAACAAGAAGAAATCACTGATTTTTTAAGGCAAAAAATAATGTAAAAAAATTTAAATAAGGAGAAGAATAAAATTCAGTAAATAAAAAACTTTATTTGTGTTTCATACTAACATATGTTGGGATCATTTTTTCCAAATAAAATAATTTTATAAAAAAAATAGTTAGAAATTAACAAGACCAAAAAATAGTTTTTATTATGGTTTTTCCTACAACTAAAACACTAATATCAAGAATATGATGATAGTGAAACAATGTTGTTAGGAATGGATATTATTTGAAATTGATAAATTAAAGTCATGTATATGACAAGATGTCATTATGTTAATAATTTTTTAATTTGAGATTTTTTTAGAATCTTAAAATTTTAAGGATTTAATTTGGTCACCAATTTATACTATCCCTTGAATTTTTTTCTAACTATAAATATAATATTTCCTTTATGAATAAATTTCCTTCTTCCAAAATTATTGACACTCTTATGTATTCTATTGTTTTATTATAACCAAGTATAGGTATTGATACCAGATAATGTAAGTGAGTTTTTCCCATTTTAATTTTATGGATGTTTTAATAAGATGTATGATTTAATTTATTGGTTTGATGTATTGGGTTGTCTAGAAAGACAGTGAGGGTGATTTATCTTAGCGGGTTTGATCATCATGACCTTGATCAATGAGGACTACTTTCTTTCAACTCTTATGTGGTAAATTACTACTTTGGTGTTTATTATTTATGGTTATTTTATTTTACATAATAAATAAAATAATAAGTGGTATTTTTATCTGTGGTGTATGTCCAAATTTGACTAAAGAACGTTAAATAAATTCATTCTTTATTTTGTTTTTGGATGCTTAGGAATTGTGATATTCATGTAAAATTTTCATTGTGTTTTTTTAATCAAATACGATTTATCATTAAAACATTTAATTCTGGTAATAGGTCATTAAATCCTTTAGGAACACCCATGAAAGGCTATCCAAAAAAAATACAATGAAATATTTATTCTTTTCTCAATTTAGTTGGACTTTTTAGTGACTCAAAAAATTAGAGGGAATGAACCCATTTATCAAGATTTATTTAAATTGAAAAATATAGGTATTGAACACATTAATCATATAGTCCTTGTATTTTGAATGGAAACAATGGAAAAAAGAAAATTCACGAGAACTTCTCTATAAATGTATAAGAAATGGGGTTCTACAAAATTTACTTCTATAGGTGATAGATTCCTATATAAACCAACAACACCCCTATAGGGTTTGGATTCACACTCTCTTGGTCTATAGTTTTCCTATACCATGATTCACTCCATGATGAAAATATGTGGAGTTTTCATGTCCTTTCTACTCGAGGAGAACATCATTATCACCCCCATCCACACCTTTCTTATTGTTGCATCCACCACCGTTGCACCACCTTCTTCTCCACTACAGACTATGATGACTTAAAACACACCAGTAGGGGTGCCAAAATTGGTGATATAGTGAAATTACTATATTCCCACCACAACCTAAATCCTATATAATGTACTCATGAATGATTGGTGGTTCCCCATTCATCTCCCAGTTTAGTGGCTAAATTTCGAAGTTGTTTGTTATTTGTTCTATGTTATTCCTATATTGATACTTCTGGGTTTTCTTGTTTTACTAACTCATCTATGTTTTCTACATCCCCATTAATTAATTCTTAAACATGAAATTATTTTCTCCTTTTTTTATTTTCTATGTATTTTTCTCTTTCTCTAATCACTACTATAAATGAGGCCTTTAACTGCACTAGAAAAAATAATTTTCAACACAAAAAATGATGAAAATATATTTATTTTAAAATATATAATCCTTTATTATAGATATAAAAATAATGGATAAAGGACACCCTTTATCTGTGCTAAAAAAAGCACAGATAAAGGCACCCTTTATCAGTTATAAAATAAAGAACTTATAAAGGGGTCCTTTATTAGTTATTTTGGAAGCACTGATAATGGCTATCCAGCTGCTGTAAAGATGTAGTAGTGCTCCAACATACCTATAATAATAAACCAATAGAAAATAAAATAGATAAAAGTAAAAAGATTTTGAATTTTAGATTTAAATATAAATATAACATTGCAGAATCATTTCAATTCAAAAATTAAATAAAAAATATTTTTATTTATATGGTATTTACTATTAATTTAAAAAATTACAAACATTATAAAATATAACAACTCTTATTTTAGGATTTTTCCAATTATCATATTTTTTATATAAGCTATTCCCATCAATTAAACCAATGTTTATTTTAGTAACTGTAAATAAAAAATAAATAAATTATAATTATAATTTTATATATTCCACATATGATAAATTATGTTATTAATTTCTATATATATTAATGATATTATAATTTAATAGTGCAGAATATTGATGTTTATTTAATTCATACACATCATAAATAAATTATGGATCATTTTCCTAAATTTTAGAAAAAATCCAAGATCATTTTCTGAGTATTGGATATTCATACATTGTTAAAACTAAAATGGCACTTTTATATTGAGAACATGAACATGGAGTTATACTTAACATATTATGTGTTAGATTGACATGTGGATTATTCCTACAAGTGAAAAATGAATTATCAATCATTTTCCTAATATTTGAAAACAATCCGAACTCCTTTTATCAGTTTTTATATGGGACATTAGTCTCAAACTATAAATTATTTTTGCATTGAAAACATGCCCATCAAGTTATACTGACCACATCATGTTTTGGATTATATACAGTCAATTCATAAATATCACAAATTAATTTCAGATCATTGTATTAATGTTTTAAAACTATATGTGCTCTTTTACTATATGTTTGCTCGTGACATAAATTTTAATCTAAATTGATAATTTTTTGTTAAAATTACATACTTCAAGTCATACCTACAACATAGTGTATTAGGATGAGGTGTAGAAAATACCTAAACATAACCAATGAATATTTGATCACTTTTTTAAATAAAAAAAACTCCTACATTTTTTTCTCATTTTTAGCTATGTGATGTGAATTTTAAACTAAAATGGAACTTTTATATTGAAAATACCGTCCAAGAGTCATACCGAAAACATTTTGGATCAGATTGATGTGCTGTAAATTCCTTAATGTCACAAATAAATTATGGATAATTTTCCAAATTTAGAAAAAAACATGAGCTCGTTTGGTATTTTTTGGCTAGGGATACATGTTAAAAACTAAAATGATACTTTTATATAAGGGACATGAACTTTGAGTCATACCATCTACATCATGAATCAGATTGACATGCAATAAATTCATACACATCACAAATGAATTTTGTTTCGTTTTCTTAATGTTTGAAAATAATCCAATCTTATTTTCTTGGTTTTGGGTATGTGATACACCTGTTGAATTAAAATGGAACGATTATATAAAAAACATGATCTTTGAGTCATATGGACTACATCATGTTTTATAATAATGTGTGGTTGATTCCTACAGATAAAAAATGAATTATGAATCATTTTAAAAAGGTTAAAACCACCCGAGTCCATTTTTTTAGTTTTGAATATGTGATGTGCGTCCTATACTATAATTCCACTTTTATATTTAAATCACACACTTCGAGTCATAATGAATACATTATATGTTAGATTTATGTGTAGTCAATTCCTACATGTCACAAATGAATTATCAATAAATTTCCAAAATTATGAAAATAACCTAAGCACATTTTATTGGTTTGGGATATCTAACACTTGTTTAAAAATAAAATGGAACTTCTATATATAAAACACACACATCGAGTCATACTAGACACATTATCTATAAAATTGAGGTAAGGTCAATTATTATATGTCAAAAATGTATTATGGATCATTTTCCTAAATTTTGAAAACAATCGGATCGTGTTTTTGTGGTTTTGGATTTTTAAGGAGTTTAATCTAAGATAACTTGTTTATAGTGATAACATGAACATTGATTCATAATGAAGACATCATGTTTAGGACTGATGTTAGATCGATTCAAACATGTCAAAAATAAAATATGGATTGTTGTAAAAATGTTTGAAAAAATCCGAGCTCATTTTCTTAGTTTTGAGAATGTAATGCGGATTTTAAACATATATAGAGATTCTATGTTGATAACAAACAATTAATTTTATAATGGCCATATCATGATCCATATTAGCTTGCAGTCTATTATTTCTTATCAAAAATTACTTGTGGATATTTTTATTAATGTATCATAAAATATGATTGTTTTTTTATTAGATTTGAGTATGTTACATTTTTCTTGACAAAAAATGTCGGTTTTAAACTAAAAACAAGAATTTCATGTCATATCAGTCACAACTTATATCAGACTGATATGAATCGAATTATTACATGTCAAAAAATAATTAAGGATCATTTTCATAAATTTTGAATTCCCTATTATCATATTTTCTTGATTTTGGTGACGTGAATATATTTTTGAACATAAATGGAACTTCTATATTGAAAAAATGGAATTCAAGTCAAACTAGACACATTGTGTGTCTGATTGAACTGAAGTCAATTCCATGATGTCACATTTGAATCATAGATCATTTTTCAATTTTTTTTTCAAATAATCCCAAATGTTTTCTCAGTTTTGAATAGTGACTCACGTTTTAAACTAAATTGACACTTATATCTTGAAAATATGAACTTTGAGTCCTACCGATGACATTGTTTGTTAGATTGAAGCACATTAATTTAGTACATATAAAAAATTAATTATAAATATTTTTCATAATTTTTGAAAATAAAATGATCTTGTTTGCTGGGTTTTGTGTAGTTACTCACATTTTAAACTAAAATGGTACATTTTTATTAAATACATGAAATTCATGTCATATGAGACCGTTTGTTTTTTAGAATGACATGTGAATGATTAATAAAACTCATAAATTAATTATCAATCATATTCATAATTTTTGAAAACAATCAAAGAATGTGTGATTGATTTTGACTATGTGACATACATTTTAGACCACTTTTATAATGAAAACACACAATTTGAATCATATCTTCCACATTGTGTGTTAGATTTACATGAGGTCAATTACTACACATCAAAAATAAATGATGGATAATTTTTATAATGTTCAATAAAATACAAGATCAATTTATTGGTTTTGGATATGTGATATGTGTTTTAAACTAAAATATCACTTTTATGTCGAAAACATGCACTCAAATCAAACCAAACACATTGTGTGTTCGATTGATGTTTGGTAGATTTATAAACATCACAATTGAATTATGGGTCATTTTCCTAATGTTGAAAACAATTCAAGATGTTTTTCTTGGTTTTGGATAGTGAATATCATTTTAAAATGAAATGAAAATTTTATACTCGAATCATGAAATTTGATTTATATTAGACACATCATGTATTAGATTGATGTGTATTCAATTCCAACCCATCAAAAATTAATTATGGATTATTTTCATATATTTTGAAAATGATATCATATTTTTATCAGTTTGAGATATGTTACATTATTTTTATACTAAAATGAAACTATTTTATTGAAGATAAAAATTGAAATGATAAGGCAACGAGTATGGAAATACCTTCCCCATAATTTGGAAATACATCTTTAAATTTTGGGTTGAAGGATCATTGAACCATTTTACTATAATTATTACTTCCATTTTGGCCTCAAAGTCCAATCTCTAATGAGAAAAAATAGCTTCATACATGTTAATTTCTTTTCCAAAATCATTAGATCATAACCCTCCATTATAACTTTACATGATAACCATATAAAAAATAATTCATAATAATTATGATACTAATGATTCATATCCCAAATGTGTTTATATTGTTAGAGACCATATTAAATCACATAAATTATATTTAATCACCAAAATTTGATGTTGCAAAACATTTTGACACAATGTAATCTTCTGATTCATCTCTAAAAAAAATTACTTCTTTTGAGTATGTAGATTGTTGAAAATTTGGTTAGTGTTGGGAAAATATTATAAAATAATAAAAAATATTTTTCATGAAACAATAGTTACTTTTCGAAATCACATGTTCAAGGATACTAGTCTGTTGATTTTATATGATATCATTCATAAATATAAAAATTTAATATCCATGATCATCGTCATTATTTTTCTTCTGAAACTATAGAAAAATTGAACAAAATTAGTTAATTGTTTTGAAATATATTTTGAAAAATAAATCATACTATACATATCTCAGTATGTTTCCACTTGAATTAATCCATAGACTTCCAATGATTAGTCAGTGACCTCATAACATGATTTATTATACATTTATTGATCTCACTATTGTAAAAAATTATCATTAAAAAATAAATTGTCACATATAATTCAAAGTCTATATATAAAATGATGATTGAAGTTAATTAATAAAGTCAATAATAGAATTAACATGTGGTTGGTATTATCAAAATCCATGCATTGGATCCAAAAAAATAAACATTTACATTATCCAAATTGATTATAATGCGAATCTAGTGCTTCCTAAAAAAATAAGTAATGAGAAAAATTAAATTATATGTTAAATGATTCAATTTTAGAGATTTACGCAGACATTATATGAATTAAGAAGAGAATATCATAAGTTATTTTCTTCTAAAACACGTCATATAGTGTATTTCTTATTAATTTCTTCTAATTCTAAATAAAATTCATTCAAAGAAATGATACATCAATTTATGAGTCCAAATCATGATTCCTAGGGTTTCCGTTTTTATAGTAGTAAGATGCACACCTATAGAAAATGTGATTATTTATTAACTATAATGAAAATAATAGATCATTTTTTGGATAGAAAGATTATGAATATGTACCTCATGCATGCATTCACAACTGAGACACCCAATAATTCAAACATGACAATCACATTTATACTCTCAAGCCCAACCGTGTTTGTATTGAAATCTCTAAATATTTATTATTCATATTGAATGAAAGAATATTTTACATATTTGAATGTTGTGTCTATATTAACTTGTAACTTTAATATATTCAATAGTAGAACTGGTGGGGGGAAAGTACTCCCAAAAGGCTCTTTTAATTTCTTGGATGATTGAATGTGATTTCTGGATCTATCCATATATTTCCCTATCGCTTTATCATCTTTAATACCATGTATCACTTTAGAATTTTTTCATCAATTGTATATTGTTTTTCATTTGAAAAAAAAATATCTACATTGCTCATTTATCTCTAAATGATGAAATGACCATTCTATAAATGTTAAAATTGAATTATTGACTATAGAAACATCTAGATCATTAAGTATAACATGAAACTAAGTGATCATCCTATGAGATACATCAATCCATAATCTCATGTGATATTTTGGTTGTTGATTTTTTTGTAGCATGTATCTGAGTATATAAATCACCATACCACTTACGAAAAAGGTGATGTGTGCATTTTGAAAGATATACATCACATACAACTTCACCAAATAGAATTTTGTTAATATATTGTTATCAAATTCTTTTTTATTCACATCTAAAACAAAGAGTAATATAAAAATTGACTACACAAAGTAAGTTAAGTCGTTGAGGGGATTATATAACCTCAATGTGAGTGGGGTCATTTGGTTCTTCATGTAAGGTTATTTGTTCCAAAACTAGTTTAATGTGATCCATTCGCATATATTGGTATACTAAACAAGAATGGAAAATAATATCTTTTAAATAAAATATCTATGCCTATAAAACTTTAATTTTCTCATATAAATATACTTTTATATTTTTCTTCTCGAAATATGTCCCACCCAACACTATAAAACCTTCACCTGTAACAAATCCATATTGTTCTGACCACCTCAAATCTAATAAATATTATTTTTCATTAGGTATAATTAAAGCTGGTTCTTTCATCTAAACTAAAAAAACATATGAAAAAATAGAAATTTTTATCTAATACAATTATAAATCTAAATTAATTACTATTATTTCATACACACACATGATTTCCATACTTCTTGTTTGTTTTTTTCTTCTACTTTTTCCTCTTTATTTACACATATCTCCTCCCATAAAACATTATGTGAGATGGATGTGGATTTAGATTTTGATTAATCAATATATGTATATAAAATTAAACATATTTTTTTTATATAACATAAAATTATAATTATATATTTAAAACACATACCATTTTTTTTTTCAAGTAAGGTGTACCGTATCATTTCATTATAGTAGGGGTATTTTTTTTGATGCATTTGGTTGATTTTTAAAAAACCTTTATTGTTTCATAAATTATCAATTTTGAATCAATGAGGATAAAATAAATAATTTAAAATAAAAAAAATTATGAAATACATTTCACCTGAAATGATTTATCATCACTATGACTAATTAAATATTTCCATGTATCTTGTTTTATAAAATGTTCATTCATAACTGGTGGGTGGTGCATAATTTCTCCTCAATATCTCTTAGATTATTCATTGTGAGAAGTGTCTAGAAGACTCAATATTTTTTTCCAATGACAATTAAGAAATACTTATTATGAAAATTGTAAAGACCCGTAAATTTCAAGGAAATTTTTTTCTTAATTTTCTTTGGAATTTTACAAGAGAACAGTTTCTGATGGCACCTGATTCCGAGGCCCAGTGTGCCCGGAATCATTTTCCGAAGTTTGGATCGGGTATGTTCAGTGAACGGACGAGCGGGTTTTTCTAACTTTTGAACCGGTGCCCGGAATCGAATTCTAAGGGTACCGATGAAATCGCAGCGCCAGTATTCGCTTAGAAATGCCTCTTCCGGAGTTGCGTTTTCTCGGATGTGGTTTTTAATTTTTGGGTTTAAAGTTAAGAAATAAAATAAATTTACGAAAACTTTAATTTATTTCACTTAAGCCACTTGGAAGCCACTTGAAGCCACTTAAAAGCGGCTTAAACTGAGTTGAACCGGATAGGGTACTATCCAGAAATATCCCACCCTCTTGGTAGGATATTTGTGAGGTGGGGCCCGCACGAGCCCCACCGTTTCTTTCCTCTAAGTAACGCAGCCGCGAAAACCTGTCATTATGAAAGTCAACTGACACATTTTCTTAAATTCTTAACAGACCATTTGATTAGGCGGTTTATTTCGTGAATAAAATGAGTTGTTACTTTCGTTGAATTAATACAATGAATTGATGGGTCGTTACTTACCTTTTTCGTTTGTTGGCGTAATAATAAAATAAGACCAACAAGTCTTTTTGAAGGATTACTCGTTGAGAGGTTTTGTCAGAGTTCTTGAACCTTCAACCTCCTTTGCGAAGAACGCGAAGAACGCGAAGAACGCCAGCCTCCGACGAAGAACGCCGAACCCGTGGAAGTCGACGACGCGACGCCGTGTTTCGCGATGCAGACATTCCCTTCCTGTAACATTCTTCTGCGACGTCTCTTCCTCTGCAACGAATCTTCGATCAGCTGCTTGAGGTAAGAGTCCCGGACTTTCTTTTTAATCTCCTTTGTGGTTTTTACCAAAACACAGATTTAATTATTTATAATTAAATCTTCTATTTCTTGGTCCGTTGAGTTTGTCGACTCAACGCCGGTTTCCACGATGATGCGGCACCTTTCCGCGACGACGCAACGATCCCCTCCTTCCGCGACGAGCAATTCCGCGAAGAGCGTGCGTACAACGACGGCTAGGAGGTAGGGGTTGTTGTGATTATTTCCTTTTCCCCGCGATCGTTCTTTTTAAAAGTAAAGAACCCGGACATAAGAACAATTTTATTCCATTAAAATTGTTGATTCATATGTTGAATATTGTTCCTCCCGTTGTTTATCACTAATGCAGAGGGTGTGGCCCAAACGAACACGGCCCGACAACCCTCCGCCGTACTTCATTGTTATGCGGATTTGACGGGCGACGACGGAACATGAGGCAATGGAAGTTTGGTGATTCCGCAGTGAAGGGAGAGTCCCGGGAGGAGCAGCAGTGCAGAAGGGAACATAATCAGACCACCGGAGCGACTCCGGGGGCCCGCGGAAGTCGACGGTGGCGCGGGCTGCCGGAGCGGCGGCGCCGGCAGCCAGGAGCGGCGGCGCCCCGGCGCGCCGCCGGACAAGGCCGTCGCTGCAGAAGCCGCGGCGGCGGCACAAGCAGACCCGCGGCCGCGCAGGTCTGGCGCTCGCGGGACAAGGCTGAAGCCGCATCCAGTTGTCTGATCGACACACCGTGGGTGTCGCGGGGTTGTCACACGGGGGCGGTGGCTCCCCCCCGCGCCGCTCGGCTGCCCAGGGCGACACCCCGCGGGTGCCGCGGGGGTTTCACGTGAGGGTGGCGGCTCCCCCCCGCGCCGCTCGGCCGAGTCGAGCCGGGCCGGACCTGGTCCGACCGGGTCGGACCGGGTCAACCCGGTTCGGCCGACCCAGGGGGGTCGGGCCGGGTCGGCCCGGGCCCGGACCCCCCCTCTTCGGACGGTTTTCATTCAAATGCCCGTAACTTGAGCTATGGGACACTTAATGACACGCTGTCAGCGGCTACGTGATCCTTGGATCGAGACGGTCGTTTCGGTATATCACACTAAAGGTTTCAGAATACTTTGAGTTCGGCCGGGTTGGTTCGTACACGAAACCAACCGGGCCCTCGGAGCGGAAACGCTCGTATCTTGAGCTACGGACGTCCGATTGACGTGCCGTCAGCTTTGTTGAATTCCTCTAAGTGAGTCGGATCGTTTGGCTCACTCCGCCCGAGGTTTGGACGCAGGTGGAGTACGGTCGGGTTGGTTTTTCCTTAAAAAAACCAACCAGGCCCCTGAGACGAAAAAGCCAATAACTCTCAGACCGGGCGTCCGATTGACGCACCGTCTGCGACGTTGAGTCACTGTTGACGATACGGAACTTTTGGATACATCAAATTCGGACTTTGTGACAATTGATGTATCAGCCTCTCGGCTCGTGGAGCGGACCCTCCCGAACGAGCTTGCTATGTGCGGGAACCCTAGTGCTGGCTGCAACTGCTACTTCGACGGCAACGACTGTGCAGAGATCCTCAGTGGACTGCGACGACGACTGTGAAGAGATCCTCAGTGGACTGCGATGACTACAACACTCAGCGATCCTATGTGGATTAGTGCTACATGTCCTATGTGGGTCTGATCCTGTGTGGGTCAGCGCTCAGCGGTTCTGTGTGAGCCAGCTCCTACAGGTCCTGTGTGGGCCTGATCTTGTGTGGGTCTTTGCGGGGGTTAGTTACCTATCAATCCTTTGTGGGTCCGACAACATAGATGGATCAGTGATCATCTTTATCGTCATTCGAAGAAGTACACCGGTGTGAGCTGAATCTTGTGTTACTCTCCTTTGTGGATTGTGTTGAGCTATCCTATGTGGATTTACTGTTACTTTCCTTTGTGGATTGTGTTGAGCTATCCTATGTGGATTTACTGTTTACTCTCCTTTGTGGATTGTGTTGAGCTATCCTATGTGGATTTACTGTTTACTCTCCTTTGTGGAATGTGTTGAGCTATCCTGTGTGGGTATACGTTTTGCTTTCCTGTGTGGAATGGGTTGTGCTTGGGCTCGGACGTTGGAGCCAAACAGGAATTGATGACTTAGGTATATGTATGGGCATATACCTAAGTAGTGTCGGTTGTTACTTCGTGATTGTATCTTTCCTTTGTGGTTGATCCTTTGTGGATTTTGGGAGACCTTCGAGGGTCTCGGGGTCCCTACTGAGTAGCTTAAACTCACCCATGCACGGGCTATGCCCGCACTACATTGTGATGGTTGCAGACGACGGACAACGCTGATCATGGTGGAGGCGTGCGGAGCAGGACGGTACCTGGAGGTGGACCACTGGGCGGGACGTACTCGGAGCAGTCCGGTGGACCCGAGGAGCAGTGGAGGCTATCTGTACCCAGCCTTCAGGTAGGACTTCCAGAGGACGGCTCAACGTTGCAGCTTTTCCTTTCAGTTTCTGTTTTTCCTTTCAGTTGTACATTACAGTTGTGCTTGTATTTCCGGCCCCTTTTACTTTCAGCACAGCTTGTACAGTTTTTACTTAGTGTTTACCTTTCCGCTTGCTTACTCTGTGGTGCTTGTTCACTTTTCAAAGGAAATGCCTTCCCTTTTTGTTGGGATTTATGACTTGGTGCTATTCGCCAGCCCCTGGACTATGGAAGGCGGACTTGGGGTAGTCACGGCACGGGCCCCGAGGACGGGTCGTGACAAATTGGTATCAGAGGCGGTCGGTTCTACCGCAGACACTAATCTTTCTTCTATGTGAAGCAATAGTGTTTAGCGTATTGGGTGTGGTTATTAGTCCAGGGAGTCCAGTGTTGAAGCGGTGGCTGACGTATCCGTACACCAGGACCCTGACTTCTGATTTCAGACTTAATGCATGAAAACATTGATTGCATGTGTGTTCCAAGTTTTCTTTGTGATTACTTGTGTCAGCTCACCAGATATACTGTTCTGACCGTGGCGCACTTGTTTCTTTTTCAGGATGGCCCCACGATGACAGTCAGCTAGGGTTCCGAGAGTAGAGCGTGACGACAGCCCGCCGAGCGACGAGGCCTCGGTACATGGCCCATTGACAGCGGAGGCACCGACGGTAACTTTACC
The DNA here is from genome assembly GCA_963277665.1 of Viscum album. Lineage (NCBI taxonomy): Eukaryota > Viridiplantae > Streptophyta > Magnoliopsida > Santalales > Viscaceae > Viscum > Viscum album. The sequence goes on along the minus strand of OY728158.1, from coordinate 351,474,244 downwards.
CGTCGAGCCCCCGATGCTTCCAACGCCGATCGCTGATGATGCACGATGCCTCGGAGCTCTGCATGAGTTCTAGTGCCAGCGACCACCCAGGTTCTGTGGGGAGACGGACCCCCAGGCAGCTGAGGACTGGCTGGAGGCGGTCGTCCGAGTTTACAGGCTAGTGAGGACACCAGCAGACCTCATGGTGATCCCCGCGGCAAGCCTACTGCACGCAGCAGCAGGATGATGGTGGAGCTTGATGCTCCGGGTACACGATGAGGCCTCTCTCATCTGGACGGACTTCGAGAGCCTCTTCCGATCAGAGTTCGTCCCGGCCACCCTCTGTGCGGTGTGCATTCAGGAGCTTCTTCAGCTGCGGCATGGCAGCTTGACGGTCGCCCAGTACGCGGCGAGGTTCACCGACCTTTCTCGCTACTCGACAGACATGGTACGGGACCCCTTCTTCCGGGCCCGGACATTCGAGCAGGGTTTGATACACGAGATCAGGGAATCGCTGATCTCCCTCAGCATCCTGAACCAGGAAGGAGTGCTGGAGCGAGCCCTTCTGATCGAGAGCTTTCTGGCTGAGTCCACAGCGAGACCTACCGCAGGGCGGCAGGTAGCAGAGTCTTCGGCAGCTGGTAGCCGACGTATGACTCAGGGTTCCAGGCAGACCAGGCCTTCCAGCAGATGGCCTCGGGACACTGGATCAGCAGTGAGGGACACACAGCGCGGAGCCAGCCTTCCGAGAGGTAGGTAGTGCTACTCGTGCAGCGGGCAGGGCCACATGGCTCGTGACTGCCCGACCCGTCGTACTGAGGAGCAACAGATGGTGGAAGGGCCACCTAGGAAGAGGTAGAGGGTCGACCGTAGCGGTCCGCAGGGAGGAGGCGGACGAGGCAGAGGAGCTGGCCGAGCAGCAGGGATGGGCGACGCTTTGAGGCTCTGCCACCACCACCACCAGGAGGCCTACCCCGACCACAGGGAGCTGGCGGGCAGAGACAGGCACATCTCCAAGCAGTGGAGGCCAACGACCACGGCGTGCCAGAGATGATTCGAGGTACGATCTGTGTCTATTCCACCCTTGCTTCAGTTATTATAGACACAGGAGAGAGTCACTCTTTCATAGCCACTGCTCTTGTTCGGAGCTCTGAGATTCCAACAGAGCCATTGGCTCAATCCTTACGGCTAGAGACTCCTACGGGAGCAGAATCGACGATTACGCACTGGTTCCGACAGTGTGAGCTTACTATAGGAAGTGAGAGCTACGGCTGGGATCTTCTTGTAGCGGCGTCGAGGCCTTAGGACATCATCTTGGGCATGGATTGGTTATCTACGGTCTATGCACAGATTGACTGTATTAGGCGCAAGGTGCGATGTGTGCGCACCGATGGGAGCAGTTTCACCATCACCGGCGAGAAGGGAGCCTTCGCAGCATAGGATGGACTCACGCAGAGGAGAGGGAATCCCATCACTAATCAGTTGGCTACCCTCATCCTTGGAGCAGTTGACATGCAGAGTCCTAGTTTTCCTGTAGTGGTGGATCAGTATGCGGACGCCTTTCCCGACGACGTCCCAGGGCTACCTCCTCGCAGAGAGGTAGACTTTTACAATGACCTATGCCCCATGAAAACCCCAATATCCACTCCAGCATATCGGATGGACCCCGCCGAGCTTCGAGAGCTATGGGTACAGTTGGAGGACTTGCAGGGCAAGGGGTTCATCCAACCCATTGTTTCACCCTGGGCTTCGTCGATTTTGTTCGCCAAGAAGGCGGATGGGAGCTTGCAACCGTGTGTCGATTATCATCGCCTGAACCAGGTGATAGTGAGGAACAAGTATCCACTACCGAGGATTGATGACCCCTTCGATCAGCTCAAGGGAGCATGATGGTTCTCAAAGATAGACCTCAGGTCAGGCTATCATCAGCTCAGAGTTCGAGACGAAGATGTGCAGAAGACGACCTTCAGGTGTCGGTATGGCCACTATGAGTTCTTGGTTATGCCTTTCAGCGAAACCAATGCTCCAGAAGTGTTCATGAGCCTCATGAACAGGATCTTCCAGCCATACCTCGATCGATTTGTTGTGGTCTTCATCGACGACATTTTGGTGTATTTGACCACGGAGGAGGAGCACGCCTACCACTTGCGTGTTGTACTAGACACACTCCGAGAGCACCACCTTTATGGAATGCTCTCTAAGTTCCACTTCTGGTTACGTGAGGTCCACTTCTTGGGGCACGTCATTTCTGAGGCATGAGTTTCTATTGATCCTGCGAAGATCGAGGCAGTGCTAGCTTGGGAGCCACCCAGGAGCGTGACGGAGGTGCGGAGTTTCATGGGTCTAGCCGGATACTATCGGAGATTCTTGCCGGACTTTTCTAGAGTTGCGGCGCCACTCTCAGCATTGACGAAGAAGGGGAAACCCTTCGTGTGGTCAGAAAGATGTCAGCAGAGCTTCTAGGAGCTGAGGCAGAGATTGACCAGCGCACCTATCTTGAGGTTGCCTGAGGAGGGAGTTGGATACGTAGTCTACTGCGATGCATCAGGGACCGGACTCGGGTGTGTCCTGATGCAGGAGCGGGCCGTGATTGCCTATGTATCACGTCAGTTGAGGCCGTATGAGCAGAACTACGCTACCCATGACCTGGAGTTAGCAGTAGTGGTCTTCGCTCTGAAGACATGGTGGCACTATCTGATGGGCGAGCACTTTACAGTCTTTTCTGAACACCAGAGTCTCTGGTACATCTTCTCGCAGAAGGAGCTGAACTTGAGGCAGCGGCGATGGCTCGAGTTCCTCCAGGACTATGAATTTGAGATAGTCTATACTCCTGGGAAGGGGAACGTGGTAGCTGATACCCTCAGTAGGAGGACGGGCATTCAGCTACTTGAGGAGGCGACAAAGCAGCTAGCCGCCTTGCAGATATCCTTCGTGGATAGAGATGGATTAGCCTTCCTTCAGTCTCTCACAGTCACCCCTCCACTACTGCAGCGGGTCAGTGAGGCACAGCGTGAGGATGCTGACTGTGAGACGCGGTGTGCACAGATATCCTCAGGACAGGCACCTGATGGCTTCTCCTTTGGAGCAGAGCATGACATCCTTTTCAGAGGACGTACCTTGGTACCAGTCGCTTTATGAAAGGAGGTGATGAGAGAGTTTCACACTTCTCCTTTGGCGGTACATCCTGGAGTGGCAAATATGTACCAGGATCTCAGACGACAACACTGGTGGCCGAGCATGAAGATGGTTGTGGCAGAGTTCGTTTCACTGTGCCTCACCTGCCGGCAGGTGAAGGCAGAGCATCAGGTACCAGCAGACTTGGTACATCCCTTGGAGGTTTCGGAGTGGAAGTGGTATGGGATATCTATGGACTTCGTGACTGGACTTCCATGCACTTCCAAAGGTCACGACTCCATTTGGGTGATTGTTGACCGACTCACCAAGTCGGCACACTTCTTACCCATCAGAGAGTAGGGCTCAGTGGAGAGCTTGGGGCGTCTCTACGTCCAGGAGATTGTACGGCTTCACGGTGTGCCATCGGCTATCGTCTCCGATCGGGACTCTCGCTTTACTTCCCGGCTTTGGAAGTGGTTGCAGGAGGCGTTCGGGACGCGGCTACGTCTGAGCACCGCCTTTCACCCTCAGACGGATAGTCAAACAGAGTGGACCATTCAGACTCTCGAGGACATGCTCCGCGCATGTTTCCTTGACTTTGGTCGCAGCTGGGAGGACCACCTACCCTTGGTGGAGTTCGCGTACAACAACAGCTACCACTCCACCATCGGGATGGCACCATTCGAGGCGTTGTACGACAGGCCTTGCGGATCTTATTTGTGCTGGAAAGACCCTGGGGAGTCAGCAATTGTGGGACCAGAGATGGTTCGGGCCATGACAAAGAAGGTCCAGGTCATCCAGCAGCATATGAGGACAGCACAGAGCCGGCAGAAGTCATATGATGATAGGAGGCGGGGGCCACTAGAGTTCGAGGATAGTGACCACGTCTTCTTGCGAGTCTCACATCGACGTGGTCTGCAGAGATTTGGCAGAGGCGACAAGTTGTCTCCACGCTTCATCGGGCCTTTCCAGGTCCTCAGCAGGATTGGCGAGGTGGCTTATCGCCTGGATCTGCCACCTCAGTTGCACCGGGTGCACGACGTCTTCCACGTATCTCAGCTGAGAAGATACGTGCACAACCCGATGCACATCATTGACCATGGGGAGCTAGACGTGGATGATGGGGTGACTTTTGCGGAGGTCCCAGTGGAGATAGTGGATCGACAGGAGCGGGTCCTACGTGGGTGATCAATTCCTCTTGTGCGCATCAGATGGCAGCACGGGAACCTCCAGGAGAGCACATGTGAGTGGGAGGCTCAGATGCGTGCTCAGTACCCACATTTGTTTCCCTAGCTTATGATGTATCTTTACGGGGACGTAAAGCCCTGAGGTGGGAGTAATGTAAAGACCCATAAATTTCATGGAATTTTTTTTTTTAATTTTCTTTGGAATTTTATAAGAGTTCAGTTTCTGACGGCACCTGATTCCGAGGCCCGGTGTGCCCGAAATCATTTTCCGAAGTTTGGCTCGGGTACGTTCAGTGAAGGGACGAGCGGGTTTTTCTAACTTTTGAACCGGTGCCCGAAATCGAATTCTGAGGGCACCGATGAAATCGCAGCGCCAATATTCGCTTAGAAATGCCTTTTACATAGTTGTGTTTGCTCGGGTGTGGTTTTTAATTTATGGGTTTAAAGTTAAGAAATAAAATAATTTCACGACAACTTTATTTTATTTAACCTAAGACACTTGAAAGCCACTAGAAGCCACTTAAAATAGGCTTAAACTGAGTTGAACCAGATAGGTTACTATCCAGAAATATCCTACCCTCCTGGTAGGATATTTGTGAGGTGGGGCCCGCACAAGCCCCGCCGTTTCTTTCTGCTAAGCAACGCACCTGTGAAAACACGTCATTATGAAAGTCAACTGACGCGTTTTCTTAAATTATTAACAGACCATTTGATTGGGCAGTTTATTTCATGAATTAATTGAGCTGTTACTTTCGTTGAATTAATACAACGAATTGATGGGTCGTTACTTACCTTTTTCATTTGTTGGCGTAATAATAAAATAAGACCAATAAGTCTTTTTGAAGGATTACTCGTTGAGAGGTTTTTTCAGAGTTCTTGAACCTTCAACCTCCTTCGCGAAAAACGCGAAGAACTCCGGCCTCCGACGAAGAACGCCGAACCCATAGAAGTTGACGATGCGATGCCGTGTTCCGCAACACCGACCTTCCCTTCCTGCAATGTTCTTCTTCGACGTCTCTTTCTCCACAACGAATCATCGATCAGCTACTTGAGGTAAGAGTCTCAGAATTTCTTTTTATTCTCCTTTGTGGTTTTTACCAAAACACGGATTTAATTATTTATAATTAAATATTCTATTTCTTGGTCCGCTGAGTTCGCCGACTCAACGCCGGTTTCCGTGACGATGCGACTCCTTTCCGCGACGACGCGACGATCCCCTCCTTCCACGACGAGCAATTCCACGAAGAGCGTGCGTATGACGAAGACTACGAGGTAGGGGTTGTTGTGATTATTTCATTTTCCCCGTGATCGTTCCTTTTAAAAGTAAAGAACCTGGACATAAGAAAAATTTTATTCCATTAAAATTGTTGATTCATATGTTGAATATTGTTCCTCCCGTTTTTTATGACTAACGCGGAGGGTGCGGGCCAAACGAACACGGCCCGACAACCCTTCGCCGTTCTTCGTTGTTATGAGGATTTGACGGGCGATGACGGAACGTGCCGCAACGGATGTTTGATGATTCTGCAGTGAAGGGCGAGTCCCGGGAGGAGCAGCGGCGCAGACAGGAACAGAATCGGACCACCGGAGCGACTCCGGTGGCCCGCGGAAGCCGTCGGCGGCGCGGGTCGGCGGCGCCCCGGCACGCCGCCGGACAAGGCCGCAGCGGCAGAAGCCGCGGCCGCGGCACTCGCGGACCCGTGGCCGCGCTGGTCCGGGGCACGCAGGACACGACTGAAGCCACGTCCGGTTGTCTGAGCGACACCCCGCGGGTGCCGCGGGGTTGTCACGCGGGGGCGGAGGCTCCCCCCCCCCCCCCCCACGTTGCTCGGCTGCCCAGGGAGACACCCCGCGGGTGCCGCGGGGGTGTCACGCGGGGGTGCCCCCCCCCCCCCTCGCGCCGCTCGACCGAGCCGAGCCGGGCTGGCCGAGCCAGGCCGGTCCGATCGGCCGGGCTGCGCCCTGGCCGGGCCGGACCGGGTCGGACCAGGTCAACCAGGTTCGGCCGACCCAGGGGGGTCGGGCTGGGTCGGCCCGGGCCCGGACACCCCCTCTTCGGACGATTTTCGTTCAAATGCCTGTAACTTGAGCTACGGGCCTCTGAACGATGCTCTGTCAGCAGCTACGAGATCCTTGGATCGAGACGGTCGTTTCGGTACATCGCACTCAAGGTTTTGGAATACTTTGAGTTCGGCCGGGTTGGTTCGTACACAAAAACAACCGGGCTCTTGGAGCGAAAACGCTCGTATCTTGAGCTACAGACATCTGATTGACGTGCCGTCGGATTTGTTGAATTCCTCTAAGTGAGACGGATCTTTTGGCTCACTCCGCCCAAGGTTTGGACGTAGGTGGAGTACAGTCGGGTTGGTTTTGCCTTCAAAAAACCAACCAGGCTCCTGGGACGAAAAAGCCAATAACTCTCAGACCGGGCGTCCGATTGACGCGCCGTCTACGACGTTGAGTCCCTGTTGATGATACGAAACTTTTGGATACATCAACTTCGGACTTTGTGACAGTTGATGTATCAGCCTCTCGACTCGTGGAGCAGACCCTCCCGAACGAGCTTGCTGTGTGCGGGAACCCTAGAGCTGGCTGCGACTGCTACTTCGACGACGACGAATGTGCAGAGATCCTCAGTGGACTGCGACGGCGACTGTGCAGAGATCCTCAGTGGACTGCGACGACTACAACACTCAGCGATCCTACGTGGATCAGTGCTACAGGTCCTGTGTGGGCCCGATCCTGTGTGGGTCTGATCCTGTGTGGGTCAGTGCTCAGCGGTTCTGTGTGAGCCAGCGCCTACAGGTCCTGTGTGGGCCCGATCCTGTGTGGGCCTTTGTGAGGGTTTGTTACCTATCGATCCTTTGTGGGTCCGACGACTTCGATGGATCAGTGATCATCTTTATCGTCATCCGAAGAAGTATACCTGTGTGAGCTGAATCTTGTGTTACTCTCCTTTGTGGATTGTGTTGAGCTATCCTATGTGGATTTACTGTTACTCCTCTTTGTGGATTGTGTTGAGCTATCCTATGTGGATTTACTGTTTACTCTCCTTTGTGGATTGTGTTGAGCTATCCTGTGTGGATTTACTGTTTACTGTCCTTTGTGGATTTTGTTGAGCTATCCTGTGTGGGTATACGTTTTGCTTTCCAGTGTGGACTGGGTTGTGCTTGGGCTCGGACGTTGGAGCCGAACGAGAATTGATGACTTAGGTATATGTATGGGTATATACCTAAGCAGTGTCGGTTGTTACTTCGTGATTGTATCTTTCCTTTGTGGTTTATCCTTTGTGGATTTCGGGAGGCCTTCAGGGGTCTCAGGGTCCCTACTGAGTAGCTTATACTCACCCATGCACGGGCTATGCCCGCACTACGTTGTGTTGGTTGCAGACGACGAACAACGCTGATCGTGGTGGAGGCGTGTGGAGCAGGACGGTACCTGGAGGTGGACCACTGGGCGGGACGTACTCGGAGCAGTCAGGTGGACCCGAGGATCAGGGGAGGCTATCTGTACCCACCCTTCAGGTGGGACTTGTAACGCCCCGACCCCAGCTACCCAGAGTCGGTGCATTAATTACATAACATTGGCATGATCACAAGAAGATCAAATCTCAAAAGACCGATTGGTTTAGTAGCCTTGGAAACACTAGATATAATCATAATGTTTTACATTACATTTCAAAGTGAAAAACTACAACAACAACAAAGTCTTCATATCCACACTATTAACCCCTCATAATATCCCTGCAATTCATTCATAATTTACTTCTTCACTACCTGGGAAAAATAAAACATAGAAAAGGGGTGAGCTCAAATGCCCAGTAAGGATAACAATATAGCGGAACATTCAAAATAAGCATAAACATTTAAGGCAATGTATAACTAAAACAAAAGCCTTTTAAACATGAAATTTCAACATGGTATGAAATAAATAAAATTAAATAATTCCATTTACTTATTCACATGGATATTCTACTAATCGAATAATCACATGCAAAAATCAATAACACTTTCATAATGTTGGAATGCATAATGCCAGACTATCATAACCACATAGCCAAGGCCTCGTGCCAAGACTACAAATAAGATTTTGTCAAGGCCTTGTGCCAAGACACTAGTTTGTCTCATGAGACCTACCGATGCATCGAGGAGCTATAGCGGGCTCCACCCGTCACTTACTAAGTCCAATGCATTCCCATATGAAAAGGTTTAAACATAACATAAACATTCGTATTAAAACTAGCATACGAAATGCCAATAATTTCACCATAAACAATGAATGGTATAAAAATAGCACATCTACAGTCAAACATATCACAAAACCTTCAATACAATATAGAAGCTTTGTATTACAATAAATCAACTTCAAATAAGCGTAATATCCATCAAAGGATGTTGACATAGATGAAATCAAAATTCTTTTTAAAGAAATATCTCTTTTTATTTTGAAATCATTTAAGATCCATATAAAATAAAAAATTTTCTTTGAAAATATTCTTATAAACTCTTAAGGGAAGTTTTGAAGATTTTATAACCGCAGAAATTAGCCGCACCCGCTGTATAAGTTAAAAAAAACATTCATACCTTAATTCTGTCGAAAAGGTTAAAAAGGGACCTTGTTTTGAAAACGACGGAAATATTCCTTTATAAACCACTTATAAAAGTCAAAAAGGGTATAAATGACTTTAACTCATATTCTAGTAAATAGTAAAAATGTTTTGAAATACATTTTTAAGAAACATGGATGTGGATGATAAAGAGATCCCAGTAGATTATTACGTATAAACAACCTCAGATAATGAAGAGATTGTGAAATAACCCTTACCTTGTACTTTTCCTTTGATGGGGTAGGTTAACCTCCTGTATAATGGTGAAATAATTGTTATTAAATTATACAAGAATCATATACATTAATATGATATCATATATGATCTTTTAATATTGCTTTATTAATAATATCTTAGTATTATCGTCGTTTCAGGTGATAATCGATTCGTTCTTCTTAAATGTTTGGTTACGTAAGACATGTTTGTAATGGATAGATTAAATCTTATTCATAATCAGAATGATATTAACATTATTTTTAACCCTAAAATGAGAATAATACTTGAATGGATACGATGGAGGATGGATCTCACCGCGTTCGTGGAGACGGTAGTCCGTACGTACGCACGAATGCTACTTCCATTTAATTTTTATTTTAAAAGAATTGAATCCAAATGATACATAGGTATATTACTATTCCAGTATAATATAATATTTTATATATGTTACTTAAGTTCATTAACACCATTCTTTATACGTTCCATGTGTGGTATGAACGAGTCATATCATTTTAAGGGGGCGGTAGTCCGCACTTCCTCAAATGAAATTATCGTATGTATATACAACATGAAACGAATAATGGTATGAAATAAAATGGAATTACAGAAGCTTATATAAAAAATATATATAATTAATATCATATTTAATTACAGTGCCATCATAATGTCCACCATGAGAGGCGGTAAGATGTATTTGAACAATCATCGTTTCGTGAGGCGTTAGTTTGCCATCCACAAGAAACATTATGTTCATCATCCATTAGATGGAGTTGTGTGTATGTGTAGTTTTAATCCTTATTATAACAACATCCTAGTATATTGAGGATACTGGTGTTGTTACAAAAGAAAGGAAATAAAAAGAATTTGGGGTTTGGAGAAGCAAAATAAATGAAAATAATTTAAGAGAAATCGTTACCTTTAATTTAGGTAACTCACTTTGGTTGGAACCAAAGGACTTCTTGAAATGATTTATGGCTAAGGGGAAGCTTCAAGGAGGAGGATAGGGATGTGGGGAGCTTAGTTGGGCAGAGTTTGGACGAGCCAAGTGGCTTGAGAGTTGTGAGGAATGAGTAGAAGTGGTCTCCTTTTATATGGGAGAAGAGGGGCTCTTTAGGAAAGAGTGAAAGTATTACTTTATAATATAATTATATTCGGTTTATAATGGTCCAAAAATCATTGAGGTCGAATATAAGATGACTCATATTCTAAATAACATCATCCAATAAGAATTGGACAGGTTTTAGATAATATTTTAATCATTATAATCTTATTTATTTAAATGATTTATTAATGAGGTAAACATTGCATCATTATTGTGTCATTAATAATTTAAATTATTTGATGTCTAAAAATTATAAATAAAATATCATTATGTAGGAAATATTTTTAGCTTTCTAATGAATATTTATAATCGAAAATCCAACATGTATAACCCTATGTAAAAATTGTTCTTCTAAAAGATGTAAGCTTATGCCATTTTTATTTTTATTTTAACTTTATTAATATAAAGTGTCCCTACCACATACAAGTGGCTCCAAGGGGTCCCTAAATTGACCCAAGGATGCTCATGGTCGGGTATGTGTCCACCAATAAGGTTAGGACACGTTTTAGGGTAATTTTGTATTATTATAATATTATTTTTAACCCTTATTTACAGGATTTACCCTTAACCATGGTAAATAAAATATTTACCACAGTAATTTTTCAAAATGTCTAAAAATAAAAGTTACCTATTTACACAATTTGGACATCCTGATTCCAAATATGGAATCCATTTTTCTAAATTCAAAACACAGAAGTGGCAGAAATTAATTTAAAATTAATTCCCGCTGTCAAAACAAAAAGCGTGTTTTTAAGAGGTAATAACTATCAAAAGATTGACACTTGTTTATGTTCGGTTTAATTGTAAAATAATGTCCAATGACCAACATTATATTAAATGGTAAAAATATATTCTAAATATACTTTAAAACCACTCAAATTCACAATTTATCACTATTAATTATTTTTATTAAAAAGTTGTTTTTAATTAAAATTTAGTAATTTTCACTATTCATCAAAATATAAAAGTTATCTGAAAAGTACCAAAATTTCACCCTAGGCTAATTTAGATATTCCGAATCCAAAAATGAAGTCCATTTTAAAATATAAAATATATATGATTTCAAAAAGTAGGTATTACTATTCACAACGGCTAGTTTAATTAGATGTGGTGTGTGTTAGAACTCGAGGTTGCTTACAACACACGCTACTGTATTATTCAAAGGAAAGCGTACCGTGGAAGCTTGGGATGTTTCATTTTAAATTTTTTGATGTCCCCATTTAGTCAAAAAGTTTAAAATATTGTATTTAAAAAGGGTTCACTATTAAAAGTTGGTAAAAGTGCAATACTGAAAATGAATTTGTTCTTGCATTATGTCTAAGATACTCATAATATGGAAAAATTATAAGGATTATATAAATTTTAAAATTTAGTTAATACTATTCATAACCTCTTTTGAATGGCTTTTTGGTAAGTCATGGTGCAATTGAACTCGGTGTTGCGTGTAGTGCATGTTATTGAACTATTTTGAAGAAATAACACATTATGAATTCTTGGGGTGTTACATTCTCCCCTCCTTCAATAAATTGCGTCCTCGCAATTTGAAATTGTTCTTCAAAAATAAAAGGTTGAAAATAGAAAATATATTTGTGGGAAAACCCACATCGGAAATTGGGTTACTAAAATTTAGTCTTAATATGAGGAAAAGAGAAATGAAAGGGTCACCACCAAATTATGATCTCGATTCGGAGAACATTGGTGGCAATTTAGAGACATATAATTGGAGGAAAAACGTAAATATTTATAGGTAGTGATTGAGGTCATCAATCACAAACAAGTATAAAATTGAAGTCCTTAAACTCATCAATCTATGATGATTTGAAGTACCATCGGTTCAACAAAATATAGGGTATTGGGATAACACATTTTTGACATTTCAAAATATCTTAGTTGAAATCCCACATCGAAAAATGAATTAATGAGGCCTCTATTTAAAATAAAGAGTGGAAAGTATAAAGATTACCGAAAATAACACATACTAGGGTTCCATGTAGGAAAATATGGATATGGAGGAGAAATCTAACCATCAATTATCTGATGGAGAGTGGTAGAGAACATGGCTATGAAAAGGCCAAAAATCCCAAAGCCATAAATTAGTGATGATTTAAGGTACCATCTAAGACAACATTTTTGTTCTAAATTCCTTTTATTAATGTTGAGGAATTTATTTATGAGATTGGATAAGATCATAAGGAGATATACTTACTTTATAATTAGAGTTTTATCCATTAATAAATTTCTACCACAAACTCATCTTTCACTCTAAAAGATAATAGAATGTAAAAAAACTCTATTTACACTATTCGTATAGGGTTCTAAAATAAACGAATTTATAATTCATCTACAAGATCTTTTAATAAAAACTACATTATTTAATCCAGGACATCTTGTGGGCTAGTGGTAGGTGATATACCCTTGTCGCCCTTCGGTTGCGTGTTCAAGTCTCGCAGCCTTGCCGGACGCGACGGGTTGCTGCCCGACCTCCGGGTTGTCCTTTTATGGAAATCCAAAATAATCCAAACTAGAACTATCCAAAATACTTCTGTCCAAACTCACAGTCCAACATTTATAAGGAAGGTAAACATAATATAGATCCTTTTACCCCGTAATAGCATATGAATACCTTCATCATGTATTACCATATTCCTTATTGATTATACTCATGATCCCTTATTCCATATAGAATGCTGGATATACTTCATTAATCCAAAAATGTTTTAAACCCCAACAATGATGGAATATACAAATCATTAATCAGTTCCAAGGTAGTCAAGAATATCCAATATAATTTATCCAAAATAATCACGTATTATTCCAAAATCACTACCTCAGTATCAGAACTATATTATGATTTATCATTCTCTCAACCATATATTTTCCAAAAATTTGTCCTGCTATTGAGTAACTTTTCTTTGCTCCTCACAATCTCAAGTCCTTAATGAAATATTACTGCAGTACAATCCTTATATACTCCATAATTATTATAACAAGTACATTGTTGATACAACACTCAATTGACATAATCAATATAAGAACTCTAATCATTCCTCTTCATCTGTGGTAGTATCATAACTTGATTATTATCCAATAACATCATTTGCGGCATAGTCTGATGACTGGGACATAGGTTCGCGTAGTGTCCAAACTCCTTGCAAATGAAGCATTGTACATTTAAAACCATTTTCTTACCCTTGCAGTCACGTACTTTGTGCCCTTTTCCTCCACACTTATAACAAACTCCCATTCCTTTCAGGAAAGTTCCAGGGTGTTTCTTTCCTAAGTTACCACATATGGGAAAATTCTTCTTTTCCCTCTTCCCTTTATCCATCTTTCTCTCTTCCATCCTTTTCTTCTCTTGCGTCCCTTCAAATCCATAGGACTCAGTAAACTCTTTACTTATCTTATCAACACATGATATTATTTCTTCATATGATGATAATACATGGGAGACTATTTCTCTTATAAATTCTAGCTTAAGACCATGAAAGATATGATCCTTCCTTCTCTTTGGATCATGTGCATTTCTAGAGTTCTCATTCCTTCTACTGGGCGCCATTTCTAAACAATGGCATAAACTAGATCAGTTTATGAATCAAAATACATAATCCCATACTTATAAAACACTTAACATAAATTGAACTATTTATGGATATAATCCGTAATCATAAAAATGTTTTCTTTGAGGAATTATATACTCATAAACCCTTCATAATGATTTGTAATGAAAATGAGAGTTATCCTAAGCATATCCCCCGGGAGTGTCGTAACCAAGAGTGCAGCAAGGCCCGTTGTCGTCCACCAGTTCCCGTTCGAGTCTAGCTCAAAGAGGTGTTTTTGGGTTTTACCCCTAGGTACATCTGTGCCAGAGCCGCCTCTACCTGCTCGTATCCAGACAGGGATGTATTGCTCGGAAAACTCACAAAATCTCTACAATACCAAAATTCTAGGAAGTTCTTCTATACTAATCCTCAAAGTTCATCTTAGGTCTACGTGCTCTAATCAGAGTTTATCTAAATCTAGCTTCCAAGGTTTGTACTAAACTTCCTCTGATACCAACTGTAACGCCCCGACCCCAGCTACCCAGAGTCGGTGCATTAATTACATAACATTGGCATGATCACAAGAAGATCAAATCTCGAAAGACCGATTGGTTTAGTAGCCTTGGAAACACTAGATATAATCATAAAGTTTTACATTACATTTCAAAGTGAAAAACTACTACAACAACAAAGTCTTCATATCCACACTATTAACCCCTCATAATATCCCTGCAAGTCATTCATAATTTACTTCTTCACTACCTGGGAAAAATAAAACATAGAAAATGGGTGAGCTCAAATGCCCAGTAAGGATATCAATATAGCGGAACATTCAAAATAAGCATAAACATTTAAGGCAATGTATAACTAAAACAAAAGCCTTTTAAACATGAACTTTCAACATGGTATGGCATAAATAAAATTAAATAATGCCATTTACTTATTCACATGGATATTCTACTAATCGAATAATACCATGCAAAAATCAATAACCACTTTCATAATGTTGGAATGCATAATGCCAAACTATCATAACCACATAGCCAAGGCCTCGTGCCAAGACTACAAATAAGATTTTGTCAAGGCCTTGTGCCAAGACACTAGTTTGTCTCATGAGACCTACCGATGCATCGAGGAGCTATAGCGGGCTCCACCCGTCACTTACTAAGTCCAATGCATTCCCATATGAAAAGGTTTAAACATAACATAAACATTCGTATTAAAACTAGCATACGAAATGTCAATAATTTCACCATAAACTATGAATGGTATAAAAATAGCACATCCACAGTCAAACATATCACAAAACCTTCAATACAATATAGAAGCTTTGTATTACAATAAATCAACTTCAAATAAGCGTAAAATCCATCAAAGGATGTTGACATAGATGAAATCAAAATTCTTTTTAAAGAAATATCTCTTTTTAATTTGAAATCATTTAAGATCCATATAAAATAAAACATTTTCTTTGAAAATATTCTTATAAACTTGTAATGGAAGTTTTGAAGATTTTATAACGGCGGAAATTAGCCGCACCCGCTGTATAAGTTAAAAAAAACATTCTTACCTTAATTCTGTCGAAAAGGTTAAAAAAGGACCTTGTTTTGAAAACGACGGAAAGATTCCTTTATAAACCACTTATAAAAGTCAAAAAGGGTATAAATGACTTTAACTCATATTCTAGTAAATAGTAAAAATGTTTTGAAATAAATTTTTAAGAAACATGGATGTGGATGATAAAGAGATCCCAGTAGATTATTACGTATAAACAACCTCGGATAATGAAGATATTGTGAAATAACCCTTACCTTGTACTTTTCCTTTGTTGGGGTAGGTTAACCTCCTGTATAATGGTGAAATAATTGTTATTAAATTATACAAGAATCATATACATTAATATGATATCATATATGATCTTTTAACATTGCTTTATTAATAATATCTTAGTATTATCGTCGTTTCAGGTGATAATCGATTCGTTCTTCTTAAATGTTTGGTTACGTAAGACATGTTTGTAATGGATGGATTAAATCTTATTCATAATCAGAATGATATTAACATTATTTTTAACCCTAAAATGAGAATAATACTTGAATGGATACGATGGAGGATGGATCTCACCGCGTTCGTGGAGACGGTAGTCCGTACGTACGCACGAACGCTACTTCCATTTAATTTTTATTTTAAAAGAATTGAATCCAAATGATACATAGGTATATTACTATTCCAGTATAATATAATATTTTATATATGTTACTTAAGTTCATTAACACCATTCTTTATACGTTCCATGTGTGGTATGAACGAGTCATATCATTTTAAGGGGGCGTTAGTCCGCACTTCCTCAAATGAAATTATCGTATGTATATACAACATGAAACAAATAATGGTATGAAATAAAATGGAATTACAGTAGCTTATATATAAAATATATATCATTAATATCATATTTAATTACAGTTCCATCATAATGGCCACCATGAGGGGCGGTAAGATGTATTTGAACAATCATCGTTTCGTGAGGCGTTAGTTTGCCATCCACAGAAACATTATGTTCATCAACCATTAGATGGAGTTGTGTGTATGTGTAGTTTTAATCCTTCTTATAACAACATCCTAGTATATTGAGGATACTGGTGTTGTTACAAAAGAAAGGAAATAAAAAGAATTTGGGGGTTGGAGAAGCAAAATAAATGAAACTAATTTAAGAGAAATCGTTACCTTTAATTTAGGTAACTTACTTTGGTTGGAACCAAAGGACTTCTTGAAATGATTTCTGCCTAAGGGGAAGCTTCAAGGAGGAGGAGAGGGATGTGGGGAGCTTATTTGGGCAGATTTTGGACGAGCCAAGTGGCTTGAGAGGTGTGAGGAATGAGTAGAAGTGGTCTCCTTTTATAAGGGAGAAGAGGGGCTCTTTAGGAAAGAGTGAAAGTATTACTTTATAATATAATTATATTCGGTTTATAATGGTCCAAAAATCATTGAGGTCGAAGATAAGATGACTCATATTCTAAATAACATCAACCAATAAGAATTGGAGAGGTTTTAGATAATATTTTAATCATTATAATCTTATTCATTTAAATGATTTATTAATGAGGTAAACATTGCATCATTATTGTGTCATTAATAATTTAAATTATTTGATGTCTAAAAAATATAAATAAAATATAATTATGTAGGAAATATTTTTATCTTTCTAATGAATATTTATAATCGAAAATCCAACATGTATAACCCTATGTAAAAATTGTTCTTCTAAAAGATGTTAGCTTATGCCATTTTTATTTTTAATTTAATTTTATTAATATAAAGTGTCCCTACCACATACAAGTGGATCCAAGGGGTCCCCAAATTGACCCAAGGATGCTCATGGTCGGGTATGTGTCCACCAATAAGGTTAGGACACGTTTTAGTGTAATTTTGTATTATTATAATATTATTTTTTAACCCTTATTTACCAGATTTACCCTTAACCATGGTAAATAAAATATTTACCACAGTAATTTTTCAAAATGTCTAAAAATAAAAGTTACCTATTTACACAATTTGGACATCCTGATTCCAAATATGGAATCCATTTTTCTAAATTCAAAACACAGAAGTGGCAGAAATTAATTTAAAATTAATTCCCGCTGTCAAAACAAAAAGCGTGTTTTTAAGAGGTAATAACTATCAAAAGATTGACACTTGTTTATGTTCGGTTTAATTGTAAAATTATGTCCAATGACCAACATTATATTAAATGGTAAAAATATATTCTAAATATACTTTAAAACCACTCAAAATCACAATTTATCACTATTAATTATTTTGATTAAAAAGTTGTTTTTAATTAAAATTTAGTAATTTTCACTATTCATCAAAATATAAAAGTTATCCGAAAAGTACCAAAATTTCACCCTAGGCTAATTTAGATATTCCGAATCCAAAAATGAAGTCCATTTTAAAATATAAAATATATATGATTTCAAAAAGTAGGTATTACTATTCACAACGGCTAGTTTAATTAGTTGTGCTGTGTGTTAGAACTCGAGGTTACGTACAACACACGCTACTGTATTATTCAAAGGAAAGCGTACCGTGGAAGCTTGGGATGTTTCATTTTAAATTTTTTGATTTTCCCATTTAGTCAAAAAGTTTAAAATATTGTATTTAAAAAGGGTTCACTATTAAAAGTTGATAAAAGTGCAATACTGAAAATGAATTTGTTCTTGCATTATGTCTAAGATACTCATAATATGAAAAAATTATAAGGATTGTATAAAGGTTAAAATTTAGTTAATACTATTCATAACCTCTTTTGAATGGCTTTTTGGTAAGTCATGGTGCAATTGAACTCGGTGTTGCGTGTAGTGCAAGTTATTGAACTATTTTGAAGAAATAACACATTATGAATTCTTGGGGTGTTACAGGACTTCCGGAGGACGGCTAGACGCTGAGGCTTTTCCTTTCAGTTGCTGTTTTTCCTTTCAGTTGTACTTTACAGTTGGGCTTGTATTTCCGGCCCCTTTTACATTCAGCACAGCTTGTACCGTTTTTACTTAGTGTTTACCTTTCCGCTTGTTTACTCTGTGGTGCGTGTTCACTTTTCAAAGGCAATGCCTTCCCTTTTTGTTGGGATTTATGCCTTGGTGCTAGTCACCAGCCCCTGGCCTATGGAAGGCGGGCTTGGGGTAGTCACGACATGGGCCCCGAGGACGGGTTGTGACAAAAATATTATTACATTAATGAACCATGTAAGGGATAATGATAACTAAATAAAAATTTCATTATATAACTTTTTGATAAAATAATTATATCATAAGAATACCATATTATCATACCAAAGGGGTTCCTTTAATATATGAAATACATGGTTCCAAAAATTTATATAAATTTTCACAAGAATTATTATTTTTATTCCAATATAAGTAATGGGAATTGACTCATTAGGGTAAAAAGGTTGGCCACACTGATTCAATACAACCTCAAATTTTATACCCTTACTTGTTTCTTTGATAAATATATTTAAAATAGTGATGCTAGATCATTATTGTTTTTTTCATCAATATGTTATTGATAACCAGATAAATCCTAAGATTTATCAAAAATCATGTGTTCTTCCTATTTTTTGGTAACATCATCATGTGAAAAATTCATTATCTTATTGAGTAGTTAAAAATTTAATTTAGATTATGTAAATTTTGTATAAACACATAATATTATAAAGAAAATAATAGTATATTAAAAAAATCATAACCTTCTCATTGAATTTTTTTTAAGGTTTATAGGATTTGGATCCTCTATCGAGCATCCAAATCTCCTATTTGTGGTCCCCACTAACATACAATGAATTTTCTACATTGGGGATTCTGTGAAGTGATAATGATATCCCAATGAAAGGGTCATTATCAATTGAATTTTCATCTATCCATAGAGTTTTTTTTACTCACCTAAATGGAAATTGACCAATTCTTATTTACTTGAACTATGACATAAAATTACTACAATTCTTATGATGCCATTATTAAAGGCTTCTCATTATACCATTGCATACTGAAATTTACCTTGATGATGCCCAATTCAAAGAATTTAATTACAATAATGTTGTCAACCCATTTTAAATAGAATATAATCACATTAAATGTTGTATAATAAAACATGTATATTTGTTTGTTGATGCGAAAATATTAAATATTCACATAAATTATATTTCTATCCTTGGAATCTGATACATGTATCACTTCCACCAAAATCATAATTTCACTATTTTGAAATGTAATTTATTCATATTATTACAATATATATAAATTATAACCATTAATATCAAAACTAGTGTTAGATATAACATTTAAATTTTGTCCCTTGGTCAAAGTGGTTCTACAATTTAATTCAGTTTTTTAGATTTCAACTTTTAAATATGACCACATAACCATTATATAAACCATTGAATATTTGTATTAATTCCCATACATCTGTCCTTGATGGATTAAAATGTATAACAATTAATTTATGGTCTTAATGGTATTGATAAACCTTTACACTATTTTTTAAATTTTAATGTTGATCTTTATCCTACGTTGTGATGGTAATTGTAACAACATCTCTTTCAGAAATAGATTCATGCATAAGGCGTCTATTTTAATGAGTCTTTGGGAGACTGATGATGTCAATATTTTATAGGTAATTAGTATATAATTCAAATTCTTCTAAAAAAATATATTTTTTCTAATACAAACTTCTGGCCAAAATCATTTCTTGATGAACCCTTTCAAAATATTTATATATATTTCAATGGGAACATTCATCTTTAATCAATAAGACCACATAGTTGAAACTGTATAACCAATTGAACCATTAGGTGTACCACTATATTAATGAATGAGGGTGGGAAAAACATCTTTAATTCACATTATAAGACATCAATATTCTTATTCATGATTGGAAATTTCACAGGGTCTGTAACTTTACTTCCCATGTCTTTGAAAAAAAAGCAGTCTCTAATAAATATATGTATTAATTTTTTAGGTAGAATGAAATGTAAATTTATGGGCATAAAATAAATCATCAAAACATTTAATTAGAGTGATTTTATACCCTACATTATCAAATTAGTCATTGAAACAAATTTTTTGATATTTTATGAATACCGCTCCAGAACTTTTACGTCATTAAGAAAATTGAAATATAACAATTGTTCATTTCTTGATAGAGTGTAACTACTATAAAAAGAAAATACATCCTTTAAAACATCATTGGTTCCAAATCTTCCCTTATCCCCATGTCAATCTTGTCCATCCTAGCCCTGATAACATATTTTGTTTATTCATGGAAAATTATTAACCTACCAACACCACGATCCAATTAATTGTTTTTCTACATGAATGAAAATAGGAAAATTTAATATGTACAAAACAATTTCACTATGATAATCCAACTAAAATTTATATTTTCTTCTAACAAGAATCCGAATGGTTTTTGAAAAATTATTTATAGAAATTAGTGTCTATATCTTTTAATTTTATGAATATTTGATCACCCATTACTAGAGACCATGTTGTACCTTGTTCTATATTCCTATAAAATGTTGTCGTCTAGGATGGGTATTTTTGTCATCAACATAAAAAATTGGGGTATACTAAAAAAAATTCTTTTAGGAACCATTTAATATAATTGATTTTGTGAATACCTTATAATTGGGACAACCAAACTTTCCTTTAATTATATAGACTGAAAAGTTTCTATAATCAGGAAAGGAAATTATCATGTAGTACAACATGGGACTCAATGTGAATTATTCACTTCTTTGAGAATCATACAATGTATCACCTACATGACACAATAATTTTAGATCTTTTATAAATGGATCCAAAAAGATATCAAAATCATTACCACATTGTTTTGTTCTAGATAAAAGATGATAAAATAGAAGGTATTTTCACTTCGTGCATAACCATACTAGAATATTATAAGTTATTAACATAACTAGTGATGTACTGTTTATAGTTTCCCTATATTTTATACATAATTGATACATCATTTTAAAGATAAACCACATAATAGAATTAAAAATATAGGATCTAAAGGTTTAGTGTCTTGGAAAAATTAGAATCACAGATAAATTTTATAAAATAAAACATAAAAATTTATTTAAATTATTCTTCTTTTTTTTAAATATTTTTTTCCTTAGAACATATAATCTCCTAAGGATATACATCAAAGAAAGTGGTGATCTAAAATCCTAGTAAGAGGACAAATAAGAGACATGAATAAATATAACATGGGTGAGAATAATAACAATCATCATATCATATGAATAATATCATCATCATAATCAAGAAGTGAGTCATTTAAAAAAAATAGAATGTGGAATTTCATAATAATGAAACATCATGTCTAAGTTGTCAAATACCACCCAAAGTTTTAAAAAAATAAAATCATGTTCATGAATAAAATATGTGCATAATCATAATATCATCATTTTGAACAATTATAGAGTCATGTTTATGTATAATATACACAATCTCATGATATACACCGCATTATCCAATGCATTGGAGGGATATATAATTCCGGACCCATTTGTCAGGTCATAAAATTTACATAATCTTGCATGCCACCTAGAATATATAATAATCAAATTAATGAAGTAACCTATGTAAAGGAATGGGATTCATAAATATTTAATAAATCATTAAAAAATATGGGGTTGCCTTAAGGAAAGGGAAAAATAAAATATTTTGTATAAGAAACATCATTTTTGAGAGAATAAGAAATAACTCAAGAGGAGTTAATATTTATTTTCAGAAAGAATATTTATATTATAAAAATATTTTTATTTGGTCATAAAATTAGATTAGAAACATGTATACCTATGAAAAGAAAATTTAATAACAATTAAATTATATAGGATCCTTAAACGTATATCCATACATAAATTTTATATAAAAGAGGAATACCCCAATAAAAGGGAGTTGGGTTTGAGAATCCCCTTACCTTATGTACAAATTCATTATCCACTTACACTTAATGATTTGGATAATAAAATTAGATTAATTACTTAATTAATTTATAACATATTATAAATTTAGATGATTTTTTATAGTTTAATTAAAGTTATTTTAGGGTCATTTCAATGAGTTAAATATTTCAATTTTGTTATTCCAGAAGTGTTCAAATCATGGTTTATGGTCAGTTCCATTGAGTTTAATTATGTGATTTATTCTAAAATGGAAGAAAAAATATAGAACTAGAATGAAATTATATTAATATAGTTCCATAATTTTAAACGGTCCCTTATAATATTTTTCTGATATGAGGATGATTCATTAGATAAAAAATTAATAAAAATATTTTAACTTATTTTGGTGGTTTTTATGTCCATCAACAATAAGTATCATTTTATTTAATATCATGTTTACATATTGGTTACAAAAAATAATAAAAGTTATAATAGGTATATTATAATATTATCTGATAATAATAATGGTTTAATGACTATCCTTGAAGGCGGTAATAAACAATAAAAACCAGTCATCCATAAAGGCAGTGGACCGACGTATCACGAACGATGTTTTTATTTTTTAGATAAAAGTAGAATAAAGGATACTCTATTATTGATATATAATTAGGAAAATAAAAATATATTATATATATTATAATGTAGTTATCATTCCAATTTGGATAGAGGAGGTAAAGAGAGAACATGAAAATAAATGAAATTTAAAGATAAAGAATAAGGATTTTTTTCCTCTTGAATATTGTCTCCTTTGGTACTTGGGTTTTGTATTATATTGAAACCAATAGATCATGGACATGGGTAATAGTATTTGTAAGGGAATTGGTAATAATTTAGATATGATATAAGTCATATATACTTTTATTAGAAGAGGTGGCGAGGGGTGATATTTATACGGAAGGGGAAGAGTGTTTTTTGATTATTTTATTCTTTTTTAATATTTTTATTCAAATATATCAATAGTGTTGATTAATATGACATTATATAGTAAATTATTTTGGAGAGTTATAATTAATGGGTTCTTACATGATTCATACATCATCCATGACTTTAAAATTCGAGTCTTTTGCATATATCATAAATTACTGTATTTCATTATTCACCAAATATTCAACTATTTTAGAAAAATACCAAAAATTTACTCTAATTTTTTTTCGATATATAGATTTAATAAATTGAATCAATTTTAGGAAAATATTTTTTTTATATATGATATATTTAATTTTAAAATAAAATCATCATGTATTAAAAAATACCAATTTTAATATTATAATAAATTTTATAACTCTTTGAAAATTTAATTAAGATATCATAAAAATATATTTTAATTATGATATAATATAATATGACTTACTGAATCTATTTTATTAAAATAAATTTTCTTTTAAATCACTATATTAATTATAAAATTTAAAATAAATATTCACATCTATCAAAAATACCAACACACAATATATCATTTTAAAATTATTTGTTTATTACATGATATAAATATATCATATTTTTATTTATAAGATAATTTGTTTTTATAATTTCATAGGTGAAGTTACTATTATAATGGAAGGATTACTATTCATAATTTTCATATAACTATTCTAATAGTTAAGTTACTATTTCAATGGTCTTATTTCGAATGGTCAAAAAGGTATAAAACTTCCCATAAATACCTGTTATTCTATTCATTAGTCACTTATTTTTTCTCCCAAGGTTATATATTTTCATCTTTTAAATGATTATTTTATTATTAACATAATGTTTTATTTATACATCATTGTTCATAAGTGAAGTCATTCAAGTGGATCGACCAGGTCCACATTTTCCTATTCTTATTATCGCATTTCTTATTTAGTATCCTGCTATAATATTTAACATTCTTATTAGTTTATTTTTTGACTAATGCATCTTTCATAATTTATGGTAATAAATTTTATATTGGGTTATCTATGTTATGTACGAGTTTTTACTATATAAATTAATTTAAAGAAGGGAAATTCTATTGATAATATTTTGGGTCATTACATTCTTCTCCCCTTCTGAAATTTCTCCCTAGAAATTTAATTTTATATACTATGGTTAAATTAGGTGAGGGTGTTTCTCCTTCACCACTTCCTCAAGTTCCCATGTCACATCTATATTCTTATGGTAAATCTAGAACACTTTGATAGGGTGATTCTTCTTTTTGTGTAGGACACTATCTCTGTAGCCAAATATCTTCATTGACTACTCTTCATATAATAATTTGTTATCCATTTGCACCAAATATAAATTTAGTAAATGTTAGGGGTTAGGTATGTACTTCCTCAAGAAAAATATGTAGAAAAAATACATGAAATTAAGGAATATTTTTGTTAAGTGAAAGCTGATAGGGAACTACTTCAATGCGATCAAGGATCTCTAATGGACCAATGTACGTAGGGATAAAGTTACCTTTCTTTCCAAAAAACCTGAATATCTTCCATGGTGAATTTTGAAGGAAAACAATGACTCCATCTTCAAAATCTAAATCCCTTCGATGTATGTTGTCATAACTCTTTTCCCGACTCTAAAAATATTTTATGTGTTTTTTGATGGCTTTAACCTTTAGTGTCATCTATTTCACAAGGTCAAATCCATGTAGATTTCATTTTCCAAATTCATCCCAACATGTTTTAGTTCTACAACACATCCCATGAAGATATTTATATGGAGCTATATGAATACTCAGTGGAATATATATTTTTTATTATAACTCAACCAATGGGATATGCTGTTCCCATCCACCTTTGAATTCCACTGATTAGGTTCAATACATGTACTAGAGTTCCTAAATATTCTTTTCAGATTGACTATCAATTTAGGGGTTAGATGATGTGCCAAAATTTAATTCAGTACTCAAATCATGTGGAATAATTCTTCAAAAATTTATATGTAAATATTTTTCCATGATAAGATAATATTGAAAGTGGAACTCCATACAACCTCACCACTTACTTCACATATGACTTATTTTTTTTAAAAGATAAATATTCTTGAATAGAAATGAAGTGAGCAGTATTTTTGAGTTTATCCACCACAATCAATATTGAATTATTTCCTTTAGATGTTTTCAAGAGACCAGTGATAAAGTACATAATGTAATTCTCCCATTTCCACATGCGTATAAGAAATGGTTGCATCATACCTTTGGAATTGTGGCACACTACTTTAAATTTCTATGATACCAAAAACCTTGAGATATATTCTACAGTCTCCTTCAAAATTTCACACTATAAGTGTTAAAAAAGATCATAGTACATATTAGTACATTCAGAATGGATGGATAAAGATGATCTATGTGAATTATCTAGTATACCATTCTTTATCTCAATTCAAAAAAGTCACGCAAATCCTAGTTTCAAACCAAATCACACCATCCTCATTGATGTGTATCTCATGTAGATTCCAATCCTTAACTAATATCACCTTATTTTGTATCTCTAGATCATTCCTTTTTACCTCCTTGACATTCTCTTTGATACCTAGTTGGTTAATAATTTAAGCATGATAGAATGTTTTCCTTACCATTGTGACTTCCATATCCATCCATTTAATTTCTATGAGGAAATGGTCTTTCTCAATCCACAACATAAATAAAATATTAATTTCTTTTCTGATAATAGAT
Organism: Viscum album; assembly: GCA_963277665.1. Lineage (NCBI taxonomy): Eukaryota > Viridiplantae > Streptophyta > Magnoliopsida > Santalales > Viscaceae > Viscum > Viscum album. The sequence goes on along the minus strand of OY728158.1, from coordinate 351,448,358 downwards.
TTAGCTACCTTGTTTGTCTTCTCAGGATGATAGTTAATAGAGAAATCGTACTCCTTGATTAGATCTAACAATCACCTTTGATTCATATTGAGATTATTTTGTGTGAATATATACAATAGGATGCTTTTATTATTATATAGGTCCCACTTCTCACCATAGAGGTAGTACCAACTTATTTTCAAGTAAAAAACTTATCTAATTTCCTAGATCATTAATCAGGTAATTATGCTCATGGATCTTCAAATATTGCAAGGATTAGGCTATCAATTTATCATTCTCCATGAGTACACAACCCAAGACTCTGTTTCAAGAATCACTGTATATCACACAACCTTATCCACTTTTTATTAGTGTGAGTATAAGTTAAGAGATTGTACTTTTCTTAATATCCTTATATATTTCCTAAAATTCTTCCATCCAAGATACTTATACATTAACTAAGTTATTGGGTTAGACAATCATGAGAAATTCCTCACAAAACATCGGTAGTACCCATCTAATTCATGCAAATGGTGGAATTATGTGTCATATTAGACCTACGAAAGTTATTAAATTGTATTTGATTTTCAAGGGTCTATATAAATTCCCTAACTTGTGATCATGTGTCCCAAGATTGTGACTTGATGCATCTAAATGTCACACTTACGGAACATGGGGTACAATCTCTCCTTCCTTGATGTTTACATCACAATCATTCGATGAAATTCATGTTCCTCCATGCTATTGAAGTAAATTATAATATAATTCATAATCACTACAAAAAAATTGTTGATGAAGTATCTAAATAATATGGGCAATAAATCCATAATTGTTTAGGGGAATTAGTAAGTCATAAGGACATCACTATGAATTCATAGTTCCCGTACCTTTTACTGAAGGATATCTTCTGAATATGTTATTTATTCACCTTTAGTTGATGATATCCCAAAGGAATATTCACCTCTGAAAAGTATTAATCTCATCATAGTTGATTGAACAATTTATCAACCCTTGTAAGATGATACTTGTTCATTATGAAGATCTTGTTGAGTTCCCAATAATTTATACACAATTGCATTGATACATAAATTTTCTTTAAAAAGAGCAGTGGATAACCCCAAGGTTATGTACTTGGGTGTATGAAACCTTTGTCCAAATGAAAATGTGGCTTCTTCTTTATATCCTCTAGTTTAATCAGGGAAATCCTATAAGGGAACATTGAAATAGTAGTAGCTCTAGGTATGATTTCTGTTGAGAACTCTACCTTATAATCTGGGGGACATCTATGTAAATCATCGGGAAATAAATCCGTGTGTTCCCTCAAAAATAGAATTTCTTCAAGTTTGATTCCTTCTTTAGACACAAACATTTGGGCCTTGTATTATTCTTCACAGGGTATCAACATCCACACTGATGAGGTATTTTCCAAAAGATATTACAAACCATCATTACATTTTTAGAGAATCATGTGATGGTTTAGACGGTTAAAATTTATATCCTTTTTTCAATAGTTATGTGTTATCTATATTACAAGATCCAATCGTATCCCATTATAGTGTCAAATTCCACCAATGTAGGTATTATGATATTTTATGGAAGAATCTTTTCACATACACCAATAAAAGAAGACTCTAAGACATGGGTTGTAATGATCACAATAATTTGTGTTATTATAGATATATCTACTTCAAGGTACTGGGTTTTCATTTCAATAGTTCTAGAAAACATGTAGGATATACAAGATTATGTAGAACCAGAATCAAATAATACCTTTTCCATTCTTGAGTGAATAAGAGTGTACGTTGTATGACTTCGTTTTCTTACTCCACTTCAGTAGTAGTGATGGAATAGAAGTTATATTAATCATTTGTCTTTGTTGGATTCTATAATTAACTACCATCAAGGCCTTGAGGTTTAGTGAAATGGATTGCGTAGTGACTTTACTCCCTACAGTTGATGCATTGATTGATATGTGGTCCATTAGGAGGGTAGCTCCTTTTTTCTATCGTGTTGGTCATATTATTTATGTATCTTCGACATTCATGAGCATGATGGCCTTATGTCCCACACATTAATCACCTCCCCATACCATTGAGGCAATTCACACAAATCTTATTCCCACATTTTTCACACATGGGTGGTTGGATCCTCTTTCTTCACATTTTATTTGATCTACCAACTTGAAAATCCATTCTTATCTTATTATCTCAATAACCATGGGACTATTCTCAAAACTCTATATCTACTTTGAGAGGACATAAAACAAATTCTTCAAAATCACCAAATCCTAGGATTTATATAGCCTTTTTAATGTGTAGTTTTAAACCACTAAAAATCTATATATTTTTTTATAATTGTTGATAAAAAATCTTATGCATACTTTACAATCACTATGATGTTTTCTTCTTAGGTGTCAAGATTTGTTTAGGAAATAAGAGTTCTTCTTGAAAAATATTTTTATTTTTCATAAAATCAGATTTGAAGCATGTATATACCATCAAATAAAATTTAATATCAATAAAATTATATTTTATGACCATTAAAAGTATCTACAAAGAAATTTTTCATGGAATAGGAATAACCTAAAGAAATGGAGTTGGGTTCGAGAATTCCCTTACCTTTTATAAGAAGGTGTTATATAATTTTACATAATGTCGAAGAGAAAAAAATTAGATTAATTAATTAATTTATTAAGTACCAATTATACATTTATTTTTTATTATAATTTTATATTGTTCGTTTACAAACATTTTGATGAGTTATAGAGTTCAATTTCATCATTCCAGAAGTGTTCATTTCAGGGTTTATGGTTACTTCTACTGAGTATAATTATGGGAGATCATGTTAAATAGAAAAAATTCTATAAGTGGAATGAAATGGTATTAATATACTTCCAAAATTTAAAATGGTCCCATATATCATTTTTTTCCTGATATGAGTATTATTCATTATATAAAATGTTAATGAAGATGTTTTAATTTATTTTTGTGGTTTTTACGACCATCACAAACTAGTATCATTTTATTTAATATCATGTTAACATATTGTTCACAATATATGATAAAAATTATAATATGTTTATTTCAAAAAAAAATTAAAATTCAAAAGGCTTTACTACATCCTATAAAGACATATTATTTAATTCAAAAGTCGCTTTTCTTTTATCCTAAGGTAATATATTTTAATATTTTATAAGAATATTTTATTATTAAAATTATGTTTTATTTATACATCATGTTTCTTGAGCGTGGACAATCTATTGGATAAAGAATGTCCAAATTTTCATATTCTTATTATCTAATTTTCTATTTGTTGTCCCGCTGTAATATTTTGTATTCATATTTGTTTGTTTTTTGACTAAAGTATCATTATTCATTTAAGAGAATACTGTTTTTATTGGGTTCTATATGTTACGTATGAGTTTTATAATATATTGCATAATTATAATCATAAAATTTCATTGATATAATTATGGTTTGTTACACTATTATTACTAATATTTATAGTAAAAGGACTTATTCTGTCTTTAGATAATAGAATTTGGAATTTTCATGGGTCCTTTCCAAAAACTAGGTAATCATAATCTAGTTTCTTCTAATGAGGAGTGTCTACTGGGTGGTATGGTTTTTCATATAAAATTCCTATATCAAAATTCCATGATATCTATCAAGTGGTTTCATGATATCCATATAGTCTTCTAAAACATGGAATTATTATAAATTACCACATATATTTTCACAGGCTTGATTCATCTTTAATATATTAATTCTCACAACAACTCATGCATTTTATGAATGATTCATGGTCCTTGAGAAACAATACACAATCAGAAATAATGAGTTGCATTTTTTACATATTTTTTCCATTTAATTTATTATTAATTTAAAATCCTATATTTGACAAGGAAGCTCATTTAATTATGGTGTAATTTCAGTTAAGAGATAAATTAATTCGAAAAAGTTGGTATCACTATATTTTATTCTATCTTTAAAATTATATATCATCAATACACTTGGTGACGTCTTATATTTAGTAAAACAATTATAAAAATATCTATTAGAATAAAAATTTATATTCTTAATAAAATTTGTATAATCTTTACGTTCATCATAAATTTCCATTGGAATTTATTCGAAAAAAATTGATAATCAATTAAACAATTATTCATATAAAATGATCTATAAATCATAGTATAATCCCAATCGGTATGTACATTTAGTTTATCCCTATGTTTAGTCCACCATTTATAGTGTTGATCTATTTTGTGATCAATAAATTGTTGTTCAAACTCTTCAAGACTAGTTTTTCTTGAATAACAACAACATAAACAAGTAAGAAGGATTTGAGAAGGGTTATATTCATGCTTCATTAAAAACAAGATGAACAATTTAACTCTATAATCATACTATTTTTTCATAATATTATCAACCATCCATTTTTTATTCATATCCATCATAGTATGTTCATAAAATATTCATCTTTTACCAAAAATAAACAAGTACAAATAATGTATTCATAGTACATTAAGAATGTTTTAGATATATCTAATAAGGTGAACTAGACATTTGAATTTTATTGTATATGATTATTAACAAATTATAATTTTACAAAAGGAATTCATTAAGAGAAACAACATATGGTAAATATGTAGTTTTTGGGAGAAGTTATTAATTAGAAGTTTTTTATGAAAAAGGAGTTATTTGAAGGATGGTTTCTATAAATTTTCTAGACAAGATACCTATAATAAAATAGAGTTTATGTTTATTTATTTATTCACTTAGTACATGGTTGTACTGGTGGTGTTTCAGTGATAGTGTGATAATAAACTGATCTTGGTGATCTTTTATCTGATGATGAGATAATAAACTTCAACACAAGTTGAATAAGTTTCCCAATGGGATCAACATAAAGCCTCATCTCAGAATAATGATTGGAGTATTAGAAAAAAAAATACCTGGGATCACCTAAAAAACTCAACCTCAATGGAATCAAGATTGAGATTGATCTCTCGAGACATTTCATAGTGGAAGCTGGGAGAGAGTATTAAACAAGACAGAAACATATATGGATGTTTTGAATGGGGCCAATGTAAGAGTTGGTGTGAAAGGACCAACTAATCATACATTGATTACATGTATATTCTATTTATTGAATATTAGTAAATCTTATTATTATAATTTTTTCATTATTTTGAATTAATCTAATTTAATAATTTCCAAGAGTATAAATTGAATTGATAAGTTAATAGTAGTTCCCCTCTATGATGAGAACTATGAATTTATTTGATGATATTCTTAAATATTGATTCACAGTTGGATAATGTACTATGATGAGACACATGGTACATAGATTTTCAACTACGAGTAATAAAAAGTGGATAAAGAATCTTCTCATGAAGTTCACACTTAATATTCTCCATGATGGTTGATTACGAGAACATTACCACCTATTGGAATTCCATATATTTTTGTTTCAACAAATATTAATATTTAAATTATGTGAAATTGTCCTTAGAAATTAATATTACCACTAATTATTTTCATGTCTCACACACTTGGATTTCCTGAGGATAACTACAACTACAAATGTCTGTAGTGAGGTAGGTTTTGTTAGGTGTGTCATGATTGACATGTCATTAATGGATAAGTCAATGAAGGATTTATCCCTCCAAATTTTATGGATGTTGATATCTTTTCCCATTTATTGGAATAAAAATTTCTTATTAAAATCTATGTCCTTGGTGAAATGTTTTTTTTAATTCAGATAATACAATAGATACGTATTGATTAAATTGGTTGGTGATACAGATGTTCAACCAATTTGATGTGATATTTTGACAAAGGGATTATATTAAACAATTAGACTTCATATATGGTTATCATCATTGATAAATTATGGTCTTTCTATATGGGTATTTGAACCATTTATAGATAGTAGTCTTGGCCTTTATTTAACACCACATAAAAAAAATTATTTTAACCATAACCATAACCATAACCCTAGTAGTCTTGGCCTTTATTTAATCATTGATAAATTATTTTAACCATTTATAGTAGTCTTGGCCTTTATTTAATGGATGGATTTTAATTAAAAAAATTATTTTAACCATAACCCTAACTATATAGATAGATGATTATGTCTATTGTCTATTTTGTGAAAAAATATATTAGTGAAATTGATGAAGTGAATTTTTTGGAACAATGAATTCTCTATCAACTCCACTTTATCTGTCCCTCACAAGAATATGAAACACAATAGATATTCTTTAAAGAATAATGGATGATAGATAAACCCAAACAATGAACGACAATTGATTCACTATGATAGCAATGAGATATAGATTAGAATTTCTTTGAGATCAAAAGATCATGTGTATATAACTACTAGAGTGATTCTATTCTTGGATCCTCATAGCTCAATGAATGAAATTCAAAAGGTTATTTTTAGATGATTAACATTCACATATGAGAAATACCCTAAACCATCGTAATGATTTCGTCTGATATTAAATATATTAATTATAAATTTTACATAAAATATCCTTGCTCACGGTTTTTGGAAACTCAAATATTAAAAGAAATTTTAATATATTTCCCAACACCACATGCTTCCCACTATTTGTAGAATATACAATTGGATTTAGTGGATGTTTATGTGTAAATTCATATTTATTTATTTTATTGTTGATCCATAAACTATTTCAGTTGAATTTTTATTTCATTTCATTCGGTATTTAAAAATATTTGAATTAACATGTTGTCGACATATTAATCATGTTAATTTAGTCTTTAATTGTCACGACCCGTCCTTAGGGCCCGTGCCGTGACTACCCCAAGCCCGCCTCCCATAGGCCAGGGGCTGGAGACTAGCACCAAGGCATAAATCCCAACAAAAAAGGGACGACATTGCCTTTATAAGTAAACAAACACCACAGAGTAAAAAAACAGAAGTAAACACTAAGTATACTAAGTACAAGTAAGTGCGGAAAGTAAATGGGCCAGAATACAAACCCAAACTGAAAGTAAAGTACAACTGGAAAGAAAGTACAGCAACTAAAAGTAAAGCAGTAACGTCGAGCTATCCACTAGTAGTCCCACCTGAAGGGTGGATACTGATAGCCACCTCAGCTCCACGGGTCCCGCCATCCGCTCCGTGTACGTCCCACCCAGTGGTCCACCTCCAGGTATCGACTACTCCATAAGCCTCAACCTCGATCATTGCTCTCCATCATCTGCATCCAACACAATGTAGTGCGGGCATAACCCTTGCAGGGGTGAGTATACGCTACTCAGTAGGGGCCCCGAGACCCCCAAAGGTCTCCCGGAATCCACAAAGGATAACCCACAAAGGAAATATACAATCACAAAGCACCAACCAACACTACTTAGGTATATGCCCATACATATACCTAAGTCATCAATTCCAGTTCGGCTCCAACGCCCGAGCCCAAGTTCGATCACGTCCACACAGGATAGTACAACCCAATCCACATATGAAGGCAAGTCAATCAAATCGAAAATAATGATTGAAAGTCAAGACTCAGCTCACACAGGAATACTTCTTCGTAAGGCAATAGAGATGATCAAATGTAGCCACTAATTCGTCTATGTCGTCGAACCCACACATGATCGATAGGTATTAACCCCCGCAATGACCCACACAGGATCTGACCCACACAGGATCGGTATGCACTGGCCCACATAGGACCACTGAGCGCTGACCCACACAGGATCGGTAGGCACTGATCCCGCTCTGACCGCGGCCTCTTCGAGGTTCTTCGACGCAGTGCGATGGTGCCGCGGCTTTGTTCGACTTCAACGGCGTGATGTGAAGGTGCCACACTTCTCCGCCCATTCTTCATTATTTCCACGCGGTGCAATGACACCGCACTGCCTTGCTCGTGCCACAACAAAAATCAAGCATCAAGGGGGGAGGAGAGTTGGCCATGTTCATGCGGTCCGACCTCCTCCCATTATTGCGATAACAGGCATCCCAATTAGAGAATGCAGTATGACGACGAAAGTATTCACGAACAAAAACAATTAACCCCCTACCTCAAGCGTTTTGGAACGAAGTATTGTCGCGGGAAAGGGACGTCGCGGAAGACGGTGTCACAGAAGGAGGATCGTCGGCATCGCGGTACATGGTGTCGCGTCGTTGATCTTCAAGGATTTGGCGTTCTTCTTCGTCCTTCGTCGGAGGTCGGCGTTCTTCGTCGGTGACTGTGCATTCTTCACGTTCTTCAAGGAGGAAGAATGTTCTTCGGAACTTAGAGATTTCTTCTCCAAATCCTCTCACACAACGAACTAGACTCTCAAGAAATAAGACTTTGTCTTATTTAATTAACACATAATCCATCAATTCATTTGAAATTCAAATTGAATCCAAGAATTAATTATAATGAATAACCTAATCAAATAATTAATTAAGAGTTGAATTTAATTTAATTGGGGGGTGCGGGTGAGTTACATAATTAATAGGGGTTGAGGAATTTGAAAGGGTGGGGCTCGTGTGGGACCCACCCCACTAATATCCTACCTAGTGGAGTAGTTATGATTTGGGTCCCACTCCAACCACTTAGCATAGGTTAACACTACATAGAATAAAAATAAAATTGTTCCACCCTTTTTAATTTTATTCTTTACTTAACCCAAAATTTAATAACCACACCCGAGCAAACGCAACTTCGGAAAAAGTGTTCCAAAGCAACTAAAGGCACTACGGTTTCATCGGTGCCCTCGGAATTCGATTCCGAGAACCGGTCCAAAAGTTAGGAAAACCCGCTTGTTCGTTCACTGAACGTACCTGAGCTAAACTTCATAAAATTATTCCGGGAACACCGGGCCTCGGAATCAGGTGCCATCAGAAACATCGTTCTTGAAAAATCCCAAATAAAATTAAGAAAAAATTTCCCTTGAATTTTACTAGTCTTTAAATTACTCCCACCTCAGGGCTTTATGTACTCATAAAGATACATCATAATCTAGGGAAACAAATATGGGTACTGTGCACGCATCTGAGCCTCCCGCTCCCAAGTGCTCTCCAAGAGGTTCCCATACTGCCATCTGATGTGCACTAGAGGTATCTACCATCCACGTATGTCCTGCTCCTTTCGATCCTCTATCTCGACCATGACCTCCTTAAACGTCTCCCTATCGTCAATGTCCAGCTCCCTGTGGTCGATGATATGCATCGGGTCATGCATGTATCTCTTCAGCTGAGATACATGGAAGATGTTGTGCACCCGGTGCAACTGAGGTGGTAGAGCCAGATGATAAGACACCTCGCCTATCCTACTGAGGACCTGGAATGGTCCGATGAAGCGCGAAGATAACTTGAAACCTTGGCCAAATCTCCGTAATCCACATCGAGGTGAGACTCGGAAGAAGACGTGGTCGCCATACTCGAACTCCAGTGGCCTCCGCCTTGTGTCATCATAAGAATTCTGCCGGCTCTGAGCTATCCTCATCCACTCCTGGATGACTTGGACCTTCTCTGTCGTGGCCTAGAACATCTCTGGTCCCACAAGTGCTGACTCCCTAGGATCTGTCCAGCACATAGGTGATCTACAAGGCCGGACGTACAATGCCTCGTATGGTGCCATCCTGATGGTGCAGTGGTAGCTGTTGTTGTACGCGAACTCCACCAAGGGTTGATGGTCCTCCCAGCTTCGACCAAAGTCGAGGACACATGCTCGGAGCATGTCCTCGAGAGTCTGAATGGTCCTCTCTGTCTCACCGTCCGTCTGAGGGTGAAAGGCGGTGCTCAGACGTAGCTAAGTCCCGAATGCCTCCTTCAACCCCTTCCAAATCTGGGAAGTAAAGCGAGCATCTCGATAAGATACAATATATGATGACACACCATGAAGCCGCACAATCTCTTGAATATAGAGACGTCCCAAGCCCTCTACTGAGCCCTGCCCTATGATGGGTAAGAAGTGAGTCGACTTGGTGAGTCGGTCTACAATCACCTAATTAGAGTCGTGACCTCTGGAAGTACGTGGTAGTCCAGTCACAAAATCCATATATATCCCATCCCAATTCCACTCCGGGACCACCAAGGGCTGTACCAAGCCTGCTGGTACCTGGTGCTCTGCCTCCACCTGCTGGCAGGTGAGGCATCGAGAAACGAACTCTGCCACAACCTTCTTCATACCCGGCCACCAGTGCTGTCGTCAGAGGTCCTGGTACATCTTCGACACTCCTGGATGTACCTCTAAAGTGGAAGTGTGGAACTCTCTCAACACCTCCTCCTGTAAACCAACTGGTACCATGGTACATCCTCTGAAAAGGATGATGTGATCTCCTCCCACAAAGAATCTATCAGGTGCCTGTCCTGAGGATATCTGTGCATGACGCGTATCACAGTCAATGTCCCCACGTTGTGCCTCTCTTACCCACTGAAGAAGTGGAGGAGTGACTGTGAGTGACTATAGAAAGGCTGCTCCATCACTATCCACGAAGGATATCTGCAAAGCAGCTAGCTGCTCCGTCACCTCACCAAGTAGCTGAATGCCCGTCCTCCTACTGAGAGCATCAGCTACTACGTTCCCCTTTCCAGGAGTATAGAATATCTCAAAGTCATTGTCCTGGAGGATCTCGAGCCATCGCCGCTGTCTCAAGTTGAGGTCCTTCTGCGAGAAGATGTACCTGAGACTCTGGTGGTCAGAATAGACTGTAAAGCACTCACCCATCAGATAGTGTCGCCACATCTTTAGAGCGAAGACCACTGCTGCTAACTCCAGGTCATGGGTAGCGTAGTTCTGCTCATACTGCCTCAACTGACGTGATTCATAGGCGATCACTGCCCATTCCTGTATCAGAACACATCCGAGACGGTTCCCTGATGCATCGCAGTAGACTACGTACCCTACTCCCTCCTCTGGTAGCCTCAAGATAGGTGCGCTGGTCAATCTCTATCTCAACTCCTGGAAGCTCTGATGAAATATGTCTAACCACAAAAAGGGTTTCCCCTTCTTCGTCAATGCTGAGAGTGGTGGCGCAACTCTGGAGAAGTCTGGAACAAATCTCCGGTAGTACCCAGCTAGTCCCAAGAAACTCCGCACCTCCGTCACGTTCCTGGGTGGCTCCCAAGCTAGCACTGCCTCGATCTTCATAGGATCCACCACAACTCCCACCTCAGAGATGACGTGTCCCAAGAAGTGGACCTCACATATCTAGAACTGACACTTTGAGAGATTACCATAAAGCTGGTGCTCTCGGAGTGTGTCCAGTACAACCCGCAAGTGGTAGGCGTGCTCCTCCTCAGTCGTCGAGTATATCAATATGTCGTCGATGAAGAACATGAAAAATCGATCGATTTAAGGCTGAAATAAACTGTTCATGAGGCCCATGAACACTGATGGGGCATTGGTTACGCCGAATGGCATAAACAAGAACTCATAGTGTCCATACCAACATTTGAAGGCCGTCTTCTACACGTCCTCATCCCGAACTCTGAGTTGATGATAGTCTGACCAGAGGTCTATCTTCGAGAACCACCATGCTCCCTTGAGCTGATCGAAGAGGTCATCAATCCTCGGTAGCAGATACTTGTTCCTCACGGTCACCTGGTTCAGGCGACGGTAATCGACACATAGTCGCAAGCTCCCTTTTGCCTTCTTGGCGAACAAAATCGGGGAAGCCCAGGGTGAAACACTGGGTTAGATGAATCCCTTGCACTGCAAGTCCTCCAGCTGTACCAGTAGCTCTCGAAGCTCGGAGGGAGCCATCTGATATGCTGGGGTGGATATCGGGTCTGTCTCGGGGTATAGGTCAATATAAAATTCTACCTCTCTGCGAGGAGGTAGTCCTGGAATGTTGTTGGAAAAACGTCCGCATACTGATCCACCACTGTAGGTATGCTCGGACTCCGCATATCAACTGCTCCTTGGATGAGGCTTGCCAACTGATGAGTGATGGGATGTCCTCTCCTCTACGTGAGTCCATCCTGTGCTGCAAAGGCTCCCTTCTCACCGGTGAAGGTGAACCTGCTCCCATCAGTGCGAACACATCGCACCTTGCGCCTAATGCAGTCGATCTGAGCATGGACTGTAGATAACCAATCGATGCCCAAGATGACGTTGTAATTCCTCGACGCCGCTACAAGAAGATCCCGGCCAAAGCTCTCGCCTCTTAGAGTAAGATCACACTGCTGGAACCAGTGCGTAATCATCGAGTCTGCTCTCGTAAGAGTCTCTAGCTGTAAGGATCGAGCCAACGGCTCCGTCGGAATCTCCGAGCTCCGAACAAGGGCAACGACAATGAAATAATTACTCGCTCCTGTGTCTATAAGAACTTCATTAAGGGTGGAGTAGACACAGATAGTACCTCGAATCATCTCTGGCGTTCCGTGGTCATAGGCTTATGCTGCCTGAAGCTGAGCCTATCTCTTCCCTACCACAGCTGTAGAAGCTCCTGGATGTGCACCACACGGAGGGTGGCTGGGATGAACTTTGAGTGGAAGAGGCTCTCAAAGTCCGTCCAGAGGAGTGATACCGCATCATGCACCTGGAGCATCAAGATTCACCATATGCCTGCTACTGCGTGCAAGAGGCTCGCTGCAAGGATCACCATGAGGTCAGCTGGTGTCCCCACTAACCTGAAAAATCTTACAAGTGGCTCCAGCCAATCCTCGGCTGCCTGAGGGTCCGTCTCCCCACGGAACCTGGGCGGTCTTTGACACTGAAACTCATGCAGTGCACCAAGGTGGCATGCACTCTCATATGCTAGGGCTGGTAGCATCAGTGGCTCGATGGGTTGTGGTACCGCTGGTGCCTCCACCGTAATAGGGCCCTACACCGAGGCCTCATCGCTCGGTGGGATATCATCACGAATAAAACACGGAACCCTAGCTAGATGCCATCGTGGGGCCGTAGTGAAAAGAAACAGATGTTCCACTGTTAAAACATTATACCTGGTGAGATGACACAAAGTAGTCACAAAGAAAACTTGAAACACACCTGCAATCAATGTTTTCGTGCATTTAGTCGGAAATCATATTTCAGGGTCCTGGTGTACGAATACGTTGGCCGCCGCACCAACACCGGACTCCCTGGACTAATAACCACACTCAATACTCTTAAAACTATTTCTTCACATAGAAAAAGATCAGATTCCTGAGTTTTGCGGTAGAACCGAACTCCTTTGATACCAATTTGTCACGACCCGTCCTCGAGGCCCGTGCCGTGACTACCCCAAGCCCGCCTCACATAGGCCTGGGGCTAGCGACTAGCACTAAGGCGTAAATCCCAACAAAAAAGGAAAGGAATTGCATTTATAAGTAAACAAACACCACAGAGTAAGCCAGAAGAAGTAAACACTATGTATACTGAGTACAAGTAAGTGCGGAAAGTAAATGGGCCAGAATACAAACCCAAACTGAAAGTAAAATACAACTGGAATGAAAGTTCATCAACTGAAAGTAAAGCAGCAACGTCGAGCCGTCCACTGGTAGTCCCACCTGAAGGGTGGGTACAGATAGCCACCTCAGCTCCTCGGGTCTAGCCGTCTGCTCCGTGTACATCCCGCCCAGTGGTCCACCTCCAGGTATCGACTGCTCCACAAGCCTCAACCTCGATTAGCGATGTCCATTGTCTACATCCAGCACAACGTAGTGCGGGCATAGCCCATGCAGGGGTGAGTATATGCTACTCAGTAGGGACCCCGAGACCCCCGAAGGTCTCCCATAATCCACAAAGGATAACCCACAAAGGAAAGATACAATCACGAAGTAACAACCAACACTACTTAGGTATATGCCCATACGTATACCTAAGTCATCAATTCTAGTTCGGCTCCAATGCCCGAGCCCAAGTTCGATCACGTCCGCACAGGACAGTATAACCCAATCCACATAGGAAGGCAAGTCAATCATATCGAAGATAATGATTGAAGGTCAAGACTCAGCTCACATAGGAATAATTCTTCGTAAGATGATAAAGATGATCAGATGTAGCCACTGATTCATCTAAGTCGTCGAACCCACACAAGATCGATAGGTACTAACCCCCGCAATGACCCACACAGGATCTGACCCACACAGGATCGGTATGCACTGGCCCACATAGGACCGCTGAGCACTGACCCACATAGGATCGGTAGGCACTGATCCACACAGGATCGCTGAGTGCTATAGTCGTCGCTGTCGAACCCACATAGGATTTCTGTACAGTTGTCATCGTCGTCGTAGTCGCAGCCAGCTCTAGGGTTTCCGCACACAACAAGCTCGTTTCAAGAGGGTCCGATCCATGAGCCGAGGGGCTGATACATCAACTGACACAAAGTCTGGAGTTGATGTATCCCAAAGTTCCGTATCATCAAAAGGAACTCAACGTGATAGACGACACGTCAATCGGATGTCCAGTTTGAGATTTATTGGCTTTTTCGTTCCGGGGGCCCGGTTGGTTTTTAAGTCAAATCCAACCTGAACACACTCCAAATGGGTCCAAACCTCGATCGGAGTAATCCAAAAGGTCCGTATCACTAAGAGGAATCCAACAAAGTCAACGGTACATCAATCAGATTCCCGGAGCTTAAGTTATAAGCATTTCTGTTCCGAGGGCCCGATTGGTTTTGTGTTCGAACCAACCTGGAAAAACCCAAAGTGTTCCGAAACCATGAGTGTAATATACTAAAACGACTGTCTCGATCCAAGGATTGCATCGCAGCTGACGGTGCATCAATCAGAGGTCTGTAGCCCACGATATGGGAAAAAGACCGAAAGAGGTCTGAAAATGGGGGTTTTGGGCCCGGACCGACCCGGCTCGAGACCCCCTGGGCGGCCCGAACCGAGTCGACCCGACCCGCGTCCGGGTCCGGCCCATTTGGCCGCGGCTTGGACTGACCTGCGCGGCCCGGCCTGGCGTGCTCGGGCGGCCCGCGTGGCCAGCTCGGCCAGTGACGAGCTGGGCGGAATAGGGGGGCGCGCTGCTCCCCTGATTGAAGAACTGTGGTCCCCACGTGGGGGGGGGGGGGCTCCTTTGGCCAGCCGGGGGTTACAAACCCTGACCTTCATGGTAACCGGCCGACTTGGCCGGCCTGTGAGTCACCGCGGGACCCCCCTGTGGGTCCCGCCTCCATGCTCCGACGGCCGGCGGTACCGGCCGCCGCTCCCCGCACCACCACAGCCATAGGCCGCGGCCTTGTCTGATCAGCGTGGCACTACGACGTCTCGCCCCTCTGCCATGGCCTCGCTCCGGACGTGGCCTATTCGAGGTTCTCCAGTGCGGCGCGATGGCGCTGCGACATTGTTCGACTTCAACGATGCGGCGTGACGGCACCACGCTTCTCCGCCCATTTTTCATTATTTCCGCGTGGTGCAACGACACCGCGCTGGCTTGCGCGTGCCGCAACAAAAATCAAGCATCAAGGGGGGAGGAGAGTCAACCGTGTTCGTGAGGTCCGACCTCCTCCCGTTATTGCGATAACAGGCGGCCCAATTAGAAAGGCGACAAAATTATTCACGAAAAAAAACAATTAACCCCCTACCTCAAGCGTTGTTGAACGAAGGTTCGTCACGGGGATGGGACGTCGTAGAAGATGGCCTCACAGAAGGAGGATCGTCGGCATCACGGTACACGGCGTCGTGTCGTCTATCTCCAAGGATTCAGCTTTCTTCGTCGTCCTACGTCAGCGGTCGACATTCTTCGTCGGCGACGGTGCGTTCTTTGCAATCTTCAAGGAGGAAGAACGTTCTTCGGAACTTAGAGATTTCCTCTCCAAATCCTCTCGCACAACGAACTGACCTCTCACGAAATAAGACTTTGTCTTATTTAATTAACACACAAGCCATCAATTCATTTGAAATTCAAATTGAATCCAAGAATTAATTATAATGAATAACCTAATCAAATAATTAATTAAGAGTTGACTTTCATTTAATTGGGGGGTGAAGGTGAGTTACATAATTAATAGGGGTTGAGGAAGTTGAAAGGGTGGGGATCATGTGGGCCCAACCCCACTAATATCCTACCTTGTGGAGTAGTTAGGATGTGGGTCCCACTCCAACCACTTAGCTTAGGTTAATACTAATTAGAATAAAAATAAAATGGTTTCACCCTTTTTATTTTTATTCTTTACTAAACCCAAAATTTAATAACCTCACCCGAGAAAACGAAACTCTAGAAAAAGTGTTCCTAAGTAATTAACGGCGTTGCAGTATAGAATCCCATCTTTTTATAACATAACTTTCATTCCATTACATGAAACTGAGGATCATTAAGGTTTAGTGTCTTGGAAACAAGGAACTTAATACATGAAACAAAAAAACATTCTTCTTGAACACTTGAAAGGATTCTCCTCATGTTCATCCTAGTTTCATTATTGCATCTCATAACCTGGGGACATACATCAAAAGAAAGGGTGAGCAGAAGGCCCAGTAAGGGAAACAAGAGAAACATTTTACATGTGAACTTGAGATACTTCAATAAGGACATAAAAAGAACTTTATGGAATGAGAAAGAAATCATGAGATACATCATAATAAAAATAACATTTTTCATACCATGAAGATGAGGCTACAACATTTAATATTGACAATCATTTCGTTTCACCAAGGTCCATCCCCAAGGTGTTGTTAAAATTACCAAGGTTATTCACCAAGGTGTCGTTAAAAATGGTCATCTCTAGAGATTAAGTCTTTACCCATTGCATTGGAGCGCTATCAGGGAGCACCCTTAATTTTTATTTATTATCATGTGAGCCACACATATAATCATCAATAATTTCATAAACAACCCATATAGCATAAAAGAAATTGGTTTCATTTCATAATCACAACATTTTAAAAACTGCTTTAAAGACATGATCTTTACGTCACTTTAAAACCCACAGAAAAGGAAGGTGGGTCTCATGTATGTAAATCCCAAAATTAAAAATAGAACATTTTGGTATATATGTGAATACCCCTTTAGAAGAAAGATCTTTGAGTATTCACTTAATAATATAAAATAACTTTAGAAAAAGAGAGAGACATTTTGAGATAGAAATTCTGCAGCATAACGGCTATGTTACGAGGTTTTAGAAGACATTAAAAGAGAGGGAAAATGGGTCAAACATTCATAAATGATCCATAAAATAGTATATGGACAGAATAAGAAAGATACATGATCATGGTAATGAAACTTCAAGTACATACCATTTGAAATGAAAAACATGGAAGGAAGACAAAAATTAGATTTCTCTTATGAAAGTTCGGCAGCCTAACGACGTTACTTAAACTTCAAAAAAAAAATGAATTGAAAAGATAAAATAGGGTCTCTCATCTTGTGAACATAAGAGTTCAGTATTATAGATATAGAGATAATGCCCCAACATAATTAAAAAGGAACTTGAAAGACTTGACATGAAAGTAGAACTTTGAAAAGAACGAGTAGGGTGAAAGAATCCCCTAAACAATTCAGCAGCCTAACGGCGCCACTTAAAACTTCAAAATACAGAATTGAAGAGATAAAATGGGTTCTCTAATCATATGATCATAAAATATCAGTATGATAAATTTAGAGATAATACCCCAACATAATAAAAAGGAACATGAAATACTTTACATGAAAATAGATCTTGAAAAATGAGAAGGGAGAAAGAATCCGTTACAAAAATTTCGGCAGCCTAACGGCGCCACTTAAAACTTTATAAAACGAAATAATGAGAGTAAGAGGGGATCTATCATTATATGAACATGAAAAGGGCAGTAAGAGGAGTATAAAAGACCACCCTTTAACATAAGAACATGGAGCATAAAAGAAATTACATAAAAGAGATTTCTTGAAAAGAAAGACAGAGATCGGATCCCTTACCTTAAAACGTAACTCTGAAAACTCAAAGGTTGGGACTTTGAGGGCTTGGGGGCACCTTGGGAGGACTCCTTGGGAGGTAATGAGATCAGAAATTCGTTGGGGGAGAGTGGGGAGTCGAAATGGATGAGAGGATGACTTGGTATTTATAGGGAAAGTGAGGGGACAAGGCATTAATGGCCAAGGGACACCTCAAAAGTGCTTTTCTCAAAACCATGTGCTCTCCCTTGGCATTTACCATGGAGTTAGGCCACATGGGGCCCCCAAAACAATACTTCATCACCTTTGGCCGGCCAAACCTTGAAATATCTCATGACATCATCATGACACAATTATGATGTCATTAAACATACCGAAACCCTAAAACTGTATTTTTTACTATTCACTGAAAATTCAACTTTCTCAGAAAGATCCCAAAATTTCACCTTAATCAAATATCAATGCTCTGATTTCAAAAATGAACTCCATTTTATAAAAATAATTTTTTAAATATTTTTAATCTATTTTTTAAATAATTACACTATTCACCGAAAATTCATTTTTTTCAGAAAAAACCCCAAAATTTACCTTAACATAATATCGATGCTCTGAGTTCAAAAATGAAATCCATTTTATAAAAATAATTTTCTAAATATTTTTAATTTAATTTTTAATTAAAAAACACTATTCACCCGAAAAAACTAATACTTAAATAATAATTTATGAAACCGTTAGTTACCCATTTTATTGAATCTCATTACTTAATCAAGGTGTCTAAATTATATTAAAACTTTCTTTAAGTGAGATTACTAATCCATTTGGACACATTACTAATTCTAATCATAAAATCACTATTCATAATTTACTATTCATCAAAAATCAAGTTGATCTTATTAGACTCTAAATTTCTTACTGAACATAATTGTAGAAGACCATTTTTTGAAAATCATTACACATTTTTAATTATTTAAGGTTTACATAAACATTTTTCAAAAAATTCTTTCTCTAAAATTCACCAAAAAAAATGAATACTATATTTATCTGGACATTTGAAAAGTCATAAACATCATCATAGGAAGAAATCCCAATTTTTATGTAAAACAAAAGATTACACAAGGCAGTTATGGTCTCCTTACATTACCCCTTATCACACCAGCATAGGACCTAAGTGTAAGGTGTGCTAAGGTGAGAGAATCTGAGGGAGGCTCAGCCAACATCGCACAAGTAGTAATTTCTATCAGTTTGAACTTCTCGTGAAGGCGATCCGGTTCTAGCTTCACACGATGAAGTTCAGCTTGGGTTTGGTCCAGAGAAAAGCCCATTGGTGCTACCTCCTTCCCATGTTCTGTTAGATGGGCTTCGATCGGTCCAAGACTACTGGGTGAGGCCATCGAATCTTCTTTCTATATTAATTAACCAAGATTACTTGTATTTAGAGAAAATAATCAAAATGTTTAGTTTCCAGCGGTTATATTGACCAATGGTCATATAACAGTCAAAAACCCGACGGTCTCATTTTAATTATACTCATATTATCAAATGAAAAAAAATTTGTTGAGTATATAAAAAAAACACACAAAATTAGGAAAGAAGATTTATTCAAAATTTCGGGTCGTTACAATCTTCCCCCCTTAAGAAATTGCGTCCTCGTAATTTTTAAAATTGGGTTTTGAAATTTCATTGAATGTCCCACATCGGAAAAGGAGTCAGTAAAACTATTACTTTAAAAGAAAGAAAGGGAAGTACAAAGGTCACCCAAGTTAACCCACACTAGGATTCCATTTAGGGAAACATGGACATGGAGGAGAAAACAAAGGGTCAAGTTCTAAGGGAGAGTGATAGAAAAAATGATTAGGAGAAAGTTAACCATAAGAAAATACCAAACTTATGATGTGTGTAAATGGTCTTTGATTACCTAATAGGAAACAGAAACCAACAACATTTTTGTTCTACGTTTCTTTTCATAATTTTGAGGAATTAATTTACTACGTAGAACAAAAATATAAGGAAATATACCTACCTTCATGTAGAGTTTCATCCTTTAATATGTTTATACCAAAACTAATCTTTTCTCCAAACGATGAGCATTCAAAACTACTTGGTCTCATCAAAACACAAGAATAATCTTCTAGAGAATCACGTATTCCACAAAAGCAAAACTATATATCTTTAAACATTTATCCCAATAACAGAAAGGGCAAGATAAAACAACTCTTCAAAAAGAAATATTCCCATAGGAAGGGAAACTAATTTTAAATCTTCAAAGTTCCACGGTACTAACCAGAGTTCATCATAGACCATTCCATAAGTAACTGTCCTTAAAATTCCTCAAAATAACCCAAACTAAGATTGAAACCCAAATACAACAAGGAGTTGATAACATATTCTTCCAAGAAAAACTTTATTGTTCATCTCCAAACAACATCAACCACTCCTAACATCTTATAACCAAAGTAACTAACCTAAATATATTTTCCCTAGATAGGTCAATCATTTCCATAAGTAACCTATAATACCATAAGTTCACCTTAAATTCGTTGATTCTTAAAAATATAATTCAACCATTACTCCTCAAAGAAAATACCGTAGTAATCTATTTACCTTGATCAAATAGGTTTCCCAAAGTAGTGAACATATTCCAAAATAATAATCAACTTTTAATCCCCTAATCACCTCTGTCATATTAATACGGCAATCATCACATTTTCTATCACATTGGTTTTTGGGACATGTTCTTCCATTTCCCACCATTAACTAAGAAGAGAAAGTATAATTAGGGGCTTAAACACTTAGCCAATAATTATGAAAAGGAACTTAAATCATATAAGGATAACTTGTAGAAGAAAAGTATACCCTAACTTGTGATCCCCTAGGTTTCAAACTAGGTTATCCATGATCATATATCCTTATGTGAATCATTATTTTATTATATTTATGTTCCTTTAATAATGGTTCATAATAAGCTTATGAATTTACCAAAGCATATCCCCCGGGAGTGCCGTAACCAATACTGCAGAAAGTCCCGTTGTCGTGTACCAGTTCACGTTTGAGTCTTGCTCAAAGTGGTGTTTTCGGGTTTTACCCCTATATACATCTATTCCAGAGCGACCTCTACCTGCTCGTATCCATACAGGGATGTATTTGCTTGGCAACCCCTTACTCAATACTCACCAAAATACCAGGAAGATTTCCTATATATAAACATTTTTATAGGATTCTTCATAAAGTTTTCAAATCCTAATTTCCACAAATAACTAAACCATCCTTTGATACCAACTATAGCATCCCGTATTTTTATAACATAACTTTCATTCCATTACACGGAACTGAGGATCTTTAATGTTTAGTGTCTTGGAAACCAGGAACTTAATACATGAAACAAAAAAAAACATTCTTCTTAAACACTTGAAAGGCTTCTCCTCATGTTCATCATAGTTTCATTACTGCATCTCATAACCTGAGAACATACATCAAAAGAAAGGGTGAGCAAAAGGCCTAGTAAGGGAAACAAGAGAAACATTTTACATGTGAACTTGAGATACTTCAATAAGGACATGAAAAGAACTTTAAGGCATGATAAAGAAATCATGAGGTACATCATAATAAAAATATCATTTTTTATAACATGAAGATGTGGCTAAAACATTTAATATTGACAATCGTTTCGTTTCACCAACGTCTATCCCCAAGGTGTCGTTAAAATTACCAAGGTTATTCACCAAGGTGTCGTTAAAAATGGTCATCTCTAGAGTTTAAGTCTTTACGCAATGCATTGGAGCGCTATCAGGGTGAACCCTTAATTTTTCTTTATTATCATGTGATCCACACATATCATCATTAATTATTTCATAAAAAACCCATATAGCATAAAAGAAATGGGTTTCATTTCATAATCACAACGTTTTAAAAACTGCTTTAAAGACATGATCATTACGTCACTTTAAAACCCACAGAAAAGGAAGGTGGGTCTCATGTATGTAAATCACAGAATTTAAAATAGAACATTTTGATATATATGTGAATACCCTTTTAGAAGAAAGATCTTTGAGTATTAACTTAATAATATAAAAGAACTTTTGAAAAAGAGAGAGACATTTTGAGATGGAAATTCTGCAGCATAACGGCGATGTTACGAGGTTTTAGAAGACATTAAAAGAGAGGAAAAATGGGTCAAACATTCATAAATGATCCATAAAACAGTAGATGGACAGAATAAGAAGGATACATGATCATGGTAATGAAATTTCAAGGACATACCATTTGAAATGAAAAACATGGAAGGAAGACAAAAATTAGATTTCTCTTATGAAAGTTCGGCAGCCTAACGGCGTTACTTAAACTTCAACAAAAATGATTTGAAAAGATCAAATAGGGTCTCTCATCATGTGAACATAAGATTTCAGTATGATGGATATAGAGATAATGCCCCAAAATAGTTAAAAAGGAACTTGAAAGACTTGACATGAAAGTAGAACTTTGAAAAGAATGAGAAGGGTGAAAGAATCCCCTAAAAAATTCGGCAGCCTAACGACGCCACTTAAAACATCAAAATACTGAATTGAAGAGATCAAATGGGGTCTCTAATCATATGATCATAAAAGATAAGTATGATAAATTTAGATATCATACCCCAACATAATAAAAAGTAACTTGAAATACTTTACATGAAAATAGATCTTGAAAAATGAGAAGGGAGAAAGAATCTGTTACAAAAATTTCGGCAGCCTAACAGCGCCACTTAAAACTTCATAAAACGAAATAATGAGATTAAGAGGGGATCTCTCATTATATGAACATGAAAAGGGAAGTAATAGGAGTATAAAAGAAAACCCTTTAACATAAGAACATGGAGCATAAAAGAAATTACATAAAAGAGATTTCTTGAAAATAAAGAGAGAGATCGGATCCCTTACCATAAAACGTAACTCTTAAAACTCAATGGTTGGGACCTTGAGGGCTTGGGGGAACCTTGGGAGGACTACTTAGGAGGTAATTAGACCAGAAATTCGTTGGGGGAGAGTGGGGAGTCGAAATGGATGAGTGGATGGCTTGGTATTTATAGGGAAACTGAGGGGACAAAGCATTAATGGCCAAGGGACACCTCGAAAGTGCTTTTATCAAAACCATGTGCTCTCCCTTGGCATTTACCATGGATTTAGGCCACATGGGGCCCCCAAAACAATAATTCATCATCTTTGGCCGGACAAACCTTGAAATATCTCATGACATCATCATGACACAGTTATGATGTCATTAAACATACAGAAACCCTAAAATTGTATTTTTACTATTCACTGAAAATTCAACTTTCTCAGAAAGATCCCAAAATTTCACCTTAATAAAATATCAATGCTCTGATTTCAAAAATGAACTACATTTTATAAAAATAATTTTCTAAATATTTTTAATCTATTTTTTAGATAATTACACTATTAACCGAAAATTCATTTTTTTTTCAGAAAAAACCCCAAAAATTACCTTAACATAATATCGATGCTCTGAGTTCAAAAATGAGATCCATTTTATAAAAAAAAATTTCTAAATATTTTTAATTTATTTTTTAATTAAAAAACACCATTCACCTGAAAAAACTAATACTTAAATAATAATTTATGAAACCGTTATTTACCCATTTTATTGAATCTCATTACTTAATCAAGGTGTCTAAATTATATTAAAACATTCTTTAAGTGAGATTACTAATCCATTTGGACACATTACTAATCCTAATCATAAAATCACTATTCATAATTTACTATTCATCAAAAATCAAGCTGATCTTATTAGACTCTAAATTTCTTACTGAACATAATTGTAGAAGACCATTTTTTGAAAATCATTACACATTTTTAATTATTGAAGGTTTACATAAACATTTTTTAAACTATCCTTTCTCTAAAATTCACCAAAAAAATGCATACTATATTTATCCAGACATTTGAAAAGTCATAAACCTCATCATAGGAAGAAATCCCAATTTTTATTTAAAACAAAAGATTACACAAGGCAGTTATGGTCTCCTTACATAGCCCCTTATCACACCAGCATAGGACCTAAGTGTAAGGTGTGCTAAGGTGAGAGAATCTGAAGGAGGCTCAGCCAACATCGCACGAGTAGTAATTTCTATCAGTTTGAACTTCTCGTGAAGGTGATCCCGTTCTAGCTTCACACGATGATGTTCAGCTTGGTTTTGGTCCAGAGAAAATCCCAGTGGTTCTACCTCCTTCCCAAGTCCTGTTAGATGGGCTTTAATTGGTTCAAGACTACTGGGTGAGGACATAGAATCTTCTTTCTATATTAATTAACCAAGATAACTTGTATTTAGAGACAATAATCAAAACCTTTAGTTTCCAGTGGTCATATTGACCAATGGTCATATAACAGTCAAAAACCCCACGGTCTCATTTTAATTATACTCATATTATCAAATGAAAAAAAAATTGTTGAGTATATAAACAAAACACAAAAAATTAGGAAACAAGATTTATTCAATATTTTGTGTCGTTACATGCAGTTTCATCGGTGCCCTCAGAATTTGATTCTAAGTACCGATCCAAAAGTTAGGAAAACCCAATCGTTCGTTTAGTGAACGTACCCGAGCTAAACTTTGGAAAATTATTCCGGGCACACCGGGCCTCGGAATCAAGTGCCGTCAAAAACTGCGTTCTTGTAAAATCCCAAAAAAATTAAGAAAAAATCTTCCTTGAATTTTACGGGTCTTTACCTTATTTTTCTAAAAGATCTAACAATAAATGAATAACAACCATATATTTCATCAAGAACGGCCAAATGTTTTTCCAGTAAGATAGGGCTACACAACATGTACTCAGATGTGTACAATGTGTACCATTGTACGCTATACTTGAACATGTTGTGGGATACACAACATGTCACACAGTTATTAAATGTGGTGTAAAATACACATTGACCGACCAACCTAGAACACGATTTTCAGATTACAAACTATGTATTGGCATACAACCCACACAGTCTACACAAGTTAACAACATATATCGCACAATCTATGTGTTCATAATACAGAGTTACACCATGTGAGATTGATAGTCAATATCATTAATGATATATATAAAATGTATGTGGTGTACATTGTTTATAGTTCATCAATTAACACATCTGATATACATGCCGAGTAATTTAGATAAAAACAATTAGAGATACCTGACGTGTAGCTCGAGTTCACATGTCATATAATCTGTCACATGAGAACAAGTTGTGTCTTTTAGTGGATTTCATGGGAATGAGACATTAAAATAACTTGACATGCATCTTTTCTTTTAAAAATCATGTAATCATATGAGATAATTTTTGAAAATTTAGGTGGGTATATTGGGTACATGGAAAGTGAATAAACTACAATAGTTGTCATGTATACACTTTTTAGTCTATCCAAATCCACAGACATAATCCCCATGCATGTCACATAGTTGTACGAAAATAGAGGAATATGACATGTAGCTGGATAGTACACTCTGTGTAGTCTCCCAGTTATTAGTATAATTAAATTACATTAAATTGGATATTAAAACATTAAAACCATATTTAATTTATTATAAATTTATGTGATTGAATATTTAATAAGGCTTTTAAAAAAATTTAAATTCTCAATTAATTTTTTTAATAAATCTCTAGCTACTAGTTTTTCTATTTATTTACCATCAATTACTTATTAATGATTATCTCTAAATAAATTTGAATGATCATTATGATGAAGTGGAATTAATTAATTAATTAATGAAAGTGAGTTTATCTTAATAATAAACAATGAATTAGAAATGAATATCAGCACTTTTGTGTGTATGTTTTATGTATAAATATTAATGATATTGACCAAGATGAGTGTATGTATTGGAATTTGTTATATTTAATTTATTATAAGGACCCAGCCTTAAAACATTACATAATCTTGATTTAAATGAATAATTCACATTGAGGATCTTTTCAGGTTTAGAGTTTTAGAAAATTAAGACCTAACTATTACATCTCAATGATTATAAAGTAGACAAATCTACTCATTTTCCATTTTTCCACAAAATAAAAATTCGTGAACAAAAGAGTCATGTCTAGTTCAATGTTTTAGATAGCATGAAATTTCCTTGATCCCATCATTGACCCTATTCCACTTTATGTCCTCTGAAAAATATTTCAAAAACTTGGGATGAGCATAAAAAGCTCAGTAAGGGATACACAAAGAAAGAAAACATTAGTTCATCAATATATACATAACATAATATTTTTAACATATCCCATGAATTCATAAGATTTGTGAAATACACATAGAAATCATAAGACATAAAGGTAACTTGAGGCATTCATAACATTCTTATATAGGGAGTAACCGTCATGGTTACGTTTGGAATACCCATCACAGTATATTCCCTAAATCTCTTCAGAGAAACCTTAGAGTTTAACTCCTTCACGTTACCCAATGCATTGGAGATCTATCTCGGGCTCACCGTCCCTTAGTTTATCATAGAACTACAGACTTCATAAACAATGCCCAAGAACCATAACATAATTGTATCACATAAAACATGCATAAAGGAAACATAAAATTTTTACATTTCAATCACAAGATATCAATACAACACATTGATATAATCAAAACATTATAAAAACCATTTTTAATAACAAAATAAAATAAAAGTAAAAAATGTTATTTATTTTTCTTTTTTAAACAAATTATGGCTTGTAGAGGAAGCTGAAACTCAAATAATGGTCCCGGCGGCGGAGAAGTCATTGTCGCCTCATACGTAAGACAAAAACATTACTTTTGTTCTTTATTAAAACGCTTCCTGTAAAAATATTCCTTTTGAATGAAATTAAAATTCAAAAGGGCTTTATACACTGTATAAAATAAAGTCATATTGAAATCAAAAGATACCTCAATAAAAGAATATTGAGATGAAGTCCCGTATAAAGATGATATACTAAGATTAAGGATAAATCAATTACATAATTATGTGTGATAGATATAAATACACCCAATATAAGTGGATATTAAGTGTAAAATAAGCATATGTCATCCATACATATTCATAGTATGACATAATCAAGAAGTAGAGGTTTAACCCAAAGAATTGAAATTGGGTTAAGAAGTTCCCTTACAGAAATTCGACAGCCAAACAACGTCACTTTAAAATTCAGAAATTGAGTTGATGAGAGATAAAAAGTGTATCTCATAACTTGTACATAAAATTTACATAAATAAGGATATATAAGAACATATACCAACATTAATAATATGTAAATTAAAATACCTAACAAAAAGAAGTCTTTTAAAAAGAGGAGGGTGAAAGGTTACCTTACCGATTTGGGTAAATTTTGAAATGTACACCCCATAAAAGAACGATCATAAAATTAAGATGTAAATACCCATAAATTAAATTATATTAAACAAATAATACAATAATGTATAGTACATACACCAAAAAAATGGAAATAGTGGAAAATGCAACATGAATCTCACGAGAATAAAAAGCGAGATAAAAACCCCTTACCTCATTGTAATCAATCGAGTTGTATGACCAAAAGATAGTAAACACAAAATGAATCACATAATACCAAGAATATAAATAGAATCATGATAATATATTTGAAATGGCAGTACACAATACACCACATGCAACAAATAAGTGGCGAACAATGGAAATCTCACGGATTTAAAAGTGAGATAAGAATTCCCTTACCTCAAGTCAGACTTTTCTTGTTCATTTCTTTATATTCCTGAACAATAAACATAGATAAATTTATAATTTCTTAAGGAATTACTTTAAATTTTGTTATTAAATTCATATCCCATATTATCATGTTATAATTATTAGTTAATTATGTGATTTCATATCATACATTTTGTCGATGTTCAGTACATGAGTCAAAAATGAACTTGTTTGAAAAGAATTTCCCATGTAGTAATAAGTACATCATCTCCAGAATGGTATTAATGATTTAAATATCATATATATCCAGTATATATTGATTTTATACTATTCCATAACATTTAGAGATAAAAAATGAAATGCACCGTTCATGGAGACGGTAGGCCATACGTACGCATGAACGCTACTTTCATTTTTTTTCATATTAATGGACTTTAAAACTAAATTAGACATAGATATATTATAATTAAAGTATAATATATATGTTATATAGGTAACATAAGTTCATTAATTATAGTATTTATAAATTCCATGTTTGGCATGAATGAGTCACATCACTTGAGGGGGCGGAAGTCTACACTTCCTCACATGACATTATCGCATTTCCACAACATGTAAAGCATAAAGGTATGTTTTAAATATAAAATACAGAAGCATATAAAGGAAATAAATATAATATATATCATATATAAATATAGTTCCATCATAATTTCTACCATGAAAGGTGTTAAAAGAAGATTGAACAATCATTGTTTCGTGAGGCATTAATTCACCGCCCACAGAAACAGTGTGTTCTTTAACCATTAGACGGGGGTGTGTGTAAGTGTAGGTATAATACTTATCATAACAAAATACTAGTATATTAAGGATATTAGTGTTATTATGGGATCAAATAATAATAAGATAGTGGTGACTGAAGAAGGAAAATAAAAGAAAGAAAATCGAGAGAAGACATTACCTCTAAATCGGGTAACTCTTTTTGATTTGAACCAAAGTCTTCCTTGGAAAGAATTATGCCCAAAGTGAGGCTTCTAGGAGTGATAGAGGCATGTGGAGAGATAATATGAGTAGATCTTGGATGATCCAAGGGCTTGAGATGTGTGGGTAAGTGGGTAGAGGTGGGGGCCTTTTATAAGAGGGAGGATGGTCACTTTTGGAAAGTCTTGAAATGTTACTTTATTATAAAATGGGTTTCAGATTTTAAAGGTCCCACAATGATATATTTCTAGGATAAGGTGATAAGGGTTCAAAATACTTCCATCCAATAGGTAATTAACAAGTGTAAGTCTTATATTTTACCCTATCTTTTCAATTTATCTAAATCGTTCATTAATGAGGTAATCACTGCATCATCATGGTGTCATAAATAAATTTATTTATTTAATGTCTAAAAATTATAAAAAAATACCATGATGTAGGAAATATTTTTATATTTCTAATTAATATTTATAGTCTAATATATCATTTATGTAAACAAAATTAATTTTTTTTACTTAGGATACACTAACCTTTGTTATATTTATCTTCTTTTAAAAAAATAATGTCGTAAATGTCACTATCACACCCATGTGACTCCATGATACCTCAAGTTTGGTAAAAAGATTACCATGGTCTGGCATGACTCAAAAAAAAAGGATTTGGTGACATGTTGGGGTTATTTTTTTATTATTATGATATTATTTTATTATCCTTAACTACCCGATTACTAATTAATCACGATAATTGAAGATAATTACCGTCATTACTATTCATAATGTTAAAAAACAAATGAGTATTAATTACATAATTTGGACCTTATGATTAAAAATATGGAATCCCTTTTACCAAATTCCAAACACATAAATTGCAGTTATTAATTTATAAGTAATTCCCATTGTCACAACTAAAGACGAGTTTTTAAGAAGCAAACATTTATCAAAAGATTGACTTGTTTTTACATCCAATTGAAAAGTGAAATTACTTCCAATGAACAAAACTGAATTAAGTGATAAAAAAATAATTCAATTACACTTTAAAACCAATTTAAAGGACCATCTAACTATATAATTAAATTAGATGAAAAAGTAGTTTTGAAGTAAAATGCAGTATTTTTCACTATTCATTAAAAATGTACATTTGTCAAAAAAATTCCAAAAATCTATCCATAGTAAATTTGATATTAAAAATTCAAAAATTATGTCCATTTTACCAAATTAAAAACATATAAGTTGAATTAATTAATTTTATAATTAATTCCCACAGTCAAAACAAATTGCGTGTTTTTATGAAACAATATCTATCAAAAGATTGACACCTGTTTATGTCCAATTTCAAAGTGAAATTAATTCCAATGAACACCATTGGATTAAATGGTAAAAATATATTTCAAATAAACTTTAAACCCAATTTAAAAAATAATATAACCATATAAATTAATTATATTAAAAGGAGGTTTTGAATTAAAATACAGTATTTTCACTATTCTTTAAAAAATGAACTTTTTTGGAACAATAACAAAAATTTACACAAAGTAAATTTTTATGTCCTGATTCTAAAGAAGGATTTTATTTTGTCAAATATAACATATAAAATTGACAAAAAAGTAGTTTTAAAAAAAGGTTTTCCATCAAAAGGTGGTTAATCGACCTTTTAAAGAACATTGGAATATTTATGCTTAAAATCAAATTCTTTTCTTATTTTAAGCCTCTAAATTTTATTGGATAAATGTAAAAATATTTAACGAACATATATAATCATTTTGTAGTCAGTTATATTCATTCCCTCCATTACAACGGCTAGGCGTTAACTACTATTTAAAATAATATTATTATATTATTAGTGTGCAACGTAAGATTTCAAAGAAACTCGTTATTGCGTATCAGGTACGCTATCACACATAGCATCCCCTTTAAAGTAAAATTAATATTTTATTTTAAAATATTATTAAATATGAAAATATCATATTTTTTATTTACCCGAGATGTTACATTTATTCCATGGGTTTTCATTGATTTAATATTAAATTAAATTTTAAGGTAAGTGAGAAATTTATCCCTATATTATTATGTAAGAAATGTATGTATAATTATATTTTTGCAATTTACCTTAACAAAAGCTTTTGTCCCTCTCACCTCTGCTTGAATTATAAATATTTTTAAATAATAGAGTTACCCATGGAATGTCGAAATGGTTTTGGATTGAACCAGAATGATGCCAAACTATGTGTTACATAGGTGGACTAGTGGATGTTGTAAATCATTATATGATTGAAAACAAGAGTTATTTTCCAAAGGTAAATTGTAAGGACCCAACCCCAGTTTCCCAGAGTTGGTGCCTTATTTAATTACGTTAGAATACATACAAGGAATATGAATCTCGAAGGACCAAGTAGTTTAGTATTATTGGAAACAAGATACATACATAAGTTCAATTTTACATAAGGAAAGGAAAAACAAAACTAATTTATTCCACTAGAGTCATCACATCTCTAGATTATGCTTGCAAGTCATTCATAAAATACTTCTTCATGTCCTGAGAAAATTAAACATAAAAAAGAGGTGTTCTCAAACACTCAGTAAGAGTAAGAAATATGGCGGAAGATAATATAAACATTATAAATGGTGAATAATTGAAAACACATTCCTCTAATAATAAACTTGAACACATTATGGCAGGAATATGAACTGAGTAAATAATACCATAATAAAACATAATCATGGGTATTCTACTAGTCTAATAACCACATGAAATAATAATATCCAAACTCATAATGATGGAATGCATAATTCCAAACGTTCTGAAACATTTTGTCAAGGCCTCGGCCAAGATGTCTAATGATTAAGGCCTCGACAGAAATCTATATCACATTGGGAAAGGCCTCAACCAATTCCTTCTCTAGTTGTCTCATGAGACCTACCGATGCATTGAGGGGCTATATCAGTCACCAACCATCACATAATAAGTCCAATGAATTTATCATATGAGCAGGGATAAACATAAACAACATATACATTTATATTGAAACTATCATATGAAATGTAATAAACTTTCCCCAATTATTGAACATAAACACCAACCATTCAGAATAATATGGTGAATGGTTTTTGGACAGATCATACAAAATAGATTTAGTAATAAACCATTAAATAAAATATGATAGATGACTTAATAAAATATTAAACCCAAAAACACCATGGAATCAACAAGAGTGTTGAATTAGATGAAAACACTCTTATAAAATCATTAAGCAATTCTTGAGATAAATACTCTTTTATTTTGAAAAGACAAGTTCTTATGGAAAAATATTTGTATAAAACTAGAAGTGAGGTAATATAGTATTTTCATAATAAAATGAGAGATTTTATAAAGATAAATTTTTCCAATAACATATCATAGAGTGCCCTTGAAAATAGGAAAGAATTTGAGAAATTTCCTTGGATCGAGCTTGTATTTTGGAAACAACTTTGAAAGTTCCGTTAAAAATGTGTAACTATCCATAAAATAAGGAAGGGTTCTGGTTTTTACACATATATATGATACTAACATAGAATATATGATGAGTACATAACAATACATAATAATTTCATTGAGGTAATTAGACAATGAAAGTATCCCGAATGAAAATGGAAGTTCGGGTGGAAAAACCCTTACCATAACTCCAAATTTGTTACACTCTTGTACTTAAGATCCTAGAATATGAAATTATACCTGTTAATAACTTATTTTATAACCTATTAGACATGTAATTAGGTTACCATTATTCTTGTTAGTTCATTTATGTCTTTATTGATAAGTTATTGTATTGAATTTCGTCTTTCTAGAGTGTTCTTTTCCTTTATTTTCATATTCGGATCACTTGCATTTAAGTAATGAAGTGGAATGAATTTAAATCTCCATAATTGAAATTAAATATTATTTATGAACATCCAGAATTTTTAATTTCCATTTCTATCATTTGGTTACATGGAATGAGGATGAATCATTAGATGACCACCACTTCGATTATTCGGCGGTATTTGGAATATTATGAACTAGTTTTGTCATATAACTTAATTATATGTACATATTATGGTTACTGAATATTAATTAGGTTATAAAACATATATTATAGTATGTTTCAACCATGAATATGGTTTCATAACCAGTAATGAAGAAGAAATTGAAGAACGAAACTTCGTTGTCCATGAAGGTCATAAATCAGAACCTCATGGATGTCAATTTCGTTTATAAAATAAAGTGGGGGGAGTAAAAATATTTATGATGGTTCTTCCATTAAAATGATATAAATATAGTATATAGATGTTAATGGAGTTATCATGATCATTTTTATAGAGGAGGTGAGGAGAGGATAACAAAACAAGATAAATTTAAATGAAACCAAATAAAAAAGAAGGGTACTTTACCTCTTGAAATAACCTCCTTGAGAAACTCCTTAAGAGAAAGGGTTTTGGTCTTTTGGAAAGGCCAAAAGCTTCTTGGACGTGGGAAGAGACTAGGAAAGGGTAATTGGGAAGAACATTGAGGAGCTTCAAGGCTTAGAGATGTGAAGAGATGAGGGAGTGGTGATGAGTTTTTATAGTGGGGGAGAGGAGTAAATTTTGAATATTTAATTCATTATTTTATTATTTCCCTCAAGAAAACCAATATTATTGTTTCATATGACCCCTAATAGTAATAATGGCATGTAAGTTCTAACCAAGTGGCCTTACATCACATATAATGTCATACATAGTGTATTTAACTGATAATTTGTATATACGATATTTTATCGTATTTCACTATTCATAAAAAATTCTAGAATTTAAGAAAAATCCCAAAAATTCAACCCTTACGTTTTTTACATATAGAATTAAAAATTGAAATCCATTTTTCAAAAATAATTTTCTGAATATTGTTAATTTAATTTTTAAATATGGTCATAGTTAATTCTAAAAATAACAATCTTGAAGTGCAATTAGTTTTATGTGACATTGAAAAATTAATTAAGATCCCATTATCATATTGCCTTAAGAAAATAAAATAATAATAATATTTACTATTCAAGGGGCATATTACTATTCATATTACTATTCATATTACTATTCATAAGGGTATGTCACTATTCACCAAAATTCAAGTTTGTTCTATCAGACTCCAAATGACTTACTGAACACAATTCTAGATGACCATTTTTCGAAATTCAAAACATAGAAGAGGCAAAGTTATGTTTATATAATTGCATTATATATTTATTTTCAAAACCTTGGTGTGTTACATAAATGGTAGAATTAATGTATGCTTATTATATCAACCATAAGATAAAGCTCATTAATAGGTCATTTATTTATTTATTTATTTAAGTCCAAGTAATTAATTATTTGATGAATGAAATGTTGTCATCACAAAAATAAATGTTTTTATTTGAAAAGATAGAAATTAATTATATGAATTATGAATATTTTTTTAGCAAAATGGTTAACTAATTAAGTAAAATCCATTTAAGAGAATCAATAAATATACAGGATAGAATAGGATAACTTGTTTGTATAATAAATTAAAATCCCTCAATTAAATATTAAGTCAGACTTGGCCTTCCATTACCTGATTAAGAATGAAATACTTAGAACTGTGTTTTAATCAACCCTCATTGGGATGATTACATTTAACGTGGAGTTCATATGAATGTTATGGGTTTAATTAACTGTCATATATCAAGATACATTTCCCTTTCAATACTTGATATATCATTGAGGAATGTGTTGAGGAAATCACAATTAAGATTTTAGGATAGGGGAGTCCACTAAATGGATAATGGAGCCAAAATACCATAGTTATAAAATTACTACCTACTTAATTATCTTTAGGTATCTTGAAAAACCCTCATTGAAGTTATGAAAATGGGAATATTAATCCTTTCCTCTAAAATGTTAATGTAAATATACATTATGATTCCAATGGTGAGAAATATTGGGACTTGATAAAATAGTGAGATATTTTATAAAATTAATTAATTTATTATTTCTTACATAATTTGTAATAAATATAAAGTAAAAATAATATAGTATTTTAATTTTAGAATAAAATAGAAAGCTTGTCACACAAAATATCCCTATAGTAAATATTGAATAAATAAAACCTCTTAACTAGTAGTAAATTCTAGGAGAGGTTTAGATTTCTTCAGGTTGTTTTATTCCATGAATGTGAATCTAATGTGATAGAATCATTAATTCCAAATCTTCCTACTAATGATGTGAGTGATGGAGAGTTACCTAACTACAAAAAACATTTGTGTGATGCAGTTGAAATTCCATATTTTATTCTTTCATTTATGACTAGTAGAATCATGAAGTCACAGAAAAACATGGATGTGTAGAGAATACATAATCACCTTATTGGTATTTACATAGAGAGAGCCAGACATGATTGGTTTGAGATCTAAAATGGGTTCTTTTTTAGAAATATTAGAGAGGTTACCCCATCTTGGCCTCACTTAGTCATGCTCATTGGATACATTGAGTGCCTAGAGGTTTGAGGGTTTAATCTCCCCAAAGAATAGGGTACCAATTTCATTTTGGAATAACCCCCTCAGAGATTATCCAACTTTGTTTGGAATTTTAATATAAACAACCTTGAGATGTATGAAAAAGATATTCTCACACTTCTTAACCATGTTGATAATTATACGATGCACCAAAATCCTTTAATACTTATATTGAACAAAATAAAATGAAAATAAAATATATTTATGTAAAAAATATTATTCACACCCTTACCAGAAGAATAATATTAAGAGGAAATCAAGAGAACATGATGCTGTCTATTTTTCATATGAAAATAATGTTCACTGGAAGAAAAACATCCCCTAGACAAATAAGAAATGGTAAGTTTTAGGTGTGTTTGTAATGATGTTAAATTTATATATTTATACAAACTGGGTATTAGATACATATTTTGATGATCACATATGTATTCAAATAAAAGAAACAAGTATATTCAGAAAGACTGAATTATGTGAGGTAGATCTTTGTGTAGTCAATAAAGCTAAAATTGAATTTGTAGTTATTAGGGACTACCACCTCACATTACTTACCAAAATGATCATGTTTTTCAAATGTTTTTATTATGTTCCATCTATTAACAAAAAATTGTATTTGTGTATAAAGAATTGGTACATATTGATTTATTTTTAAATTTGAAAATGAATTTTGGTTTTTTATAAAGATTTAATTTGTTATGGTAAGGAAATTTTAAATAGTGGAACTTATGTGATGTATTACAAAAACCAAGTAATGTAAATTTATAATGAAACATCATCACATGAATATTACAGCACCCAAATATGGAGTAATTTTCTAGGTCATTTAAATAAAATGATATTGAATAAATTATACCAAAATGGATATTTATATTGTTTTAAACTGAAAAAACATTGTCTATTTCAGGAATATTTACAAGGTGTAATAAAAAAATACCTATTTAGTGGAGATGGAGAAAGGTCCAAATATCTCATTGAATTATTTCATATATATTTATTTATACCATTTCCTATTGAGGCAAGGGCTAGGTACTCATAATTCATAACTTTTAATTATTATTTTAGTTGATATGGATATGTATACTTAATGATTTATAAGTAAAATTCACTTGATAAATTCAAGGAATACATGAATGAAGTTGAGAACCATCTTGGTATGAAGGTTTAGAAACTCTACTATGACTATGATGGATAATATCTTAAGAAAGACTTCATTGATTATTTATATATTTTTGGGATACTATCTCAACTAATTCTTCCTCATAAACCTTAGCGGAATGATGTAAGTTAAAGGATTAAAAAAACCTTACTGGAAACAGTGAGATAATGATGATTCATTAAAGTCTTCCGTTTTATATTTTGGGTTATGCATTACAAGCATCATCACAAATACTTAGCTGAGATCCAACTAAAGAGGAGGATGATATAACACAACATTTATGGAATTGAAAGAAACAAATGTTGTCACACATACATGTGTGGGGTTGCAAAGAAATTCTTAAGGCCTATTTAGCTAATAAACATGATCCATAAGTCATTAATTATATCTTTATAAGATTCCCTAAATAAATAAGAGGATATTACCTATATGATATCTTATAAAATAGGTAATAGTGGAATAAAAAAAATATTACTTTAGGGTAATCACATCCCCAAAAGGGATAGTGGGAGAGCTGTAGACTTTAATTAAGATGAGGCTCCAGGTATATAATACTTGTCATAATAATAGATTCCAGAAAGCCCCGTGGAAGACAAAACTGTACCAAAGACATATGTACTACATAGGAGTACAAGAAAGGTTAGTGTCTAAGATTGGTATGGTTTTATAGCAACCATGATGGTGAAAATTTATTAGACGATCATAGTGATCCTATAACCTACCTGGAAGCAGTAATTAGAACATATATTTCCAAGTGGAAAGAAACCATGAATTTTGAAATGGATTCCATGTACCATAAAAATGTTTTGATTTTTTAGATCCTCTAGTGGATGTAAAACCCATTAGTTTCAAATGGGTATTCAGGATGAATCTAGACATATAAGGACATGTAATTACCTATAAGGTATGACTAGATTCAGAAGTGTTTAAATAGAATTATGGAATTGAATATAAAAAAACCTTTTCACTAGTTGAAATGATGAGATCCATTATAATTAAACTTTCCATTGTGGCGTACCATGGATATGATATTTGGAAAATGAATTTCAAAATATTCTCACATAATGGGAACTAGTAATAAGATGTTTATATTACACAACCCAATGATTTTTTGACTCCAAAGGATACCAAAAAGATATATAAATTAACAAATATCCATTTTTGGATTAAAGAAATCATTTAGGTCATATAACATTCCTTTTTATGAATTCATAAAATAATTTGGGTTCATAATGAATTATTTCAATATTTATTTATAAATATGTTTTAGTGGGAGTGGAGTCATTTTCATAATAGTATATTTTGATGAAATATTATTCAAAATAAAGGAAATACTAGTATTATAGTCTATTAAGATGTGGTTCAATAGATGATTTTATAAGAAGGAATTGGGTGAGGTAGAATATATAATTGGGATAAATATTAATCATGATAGATCAAAAGGGATACAATTATTAATTAAAATTAGATACATTGACAAGATATTGAAGATATTTAGTATGGAAAAATAAAATATGGGATTGATTCCACTATCACATGGAATTCATATTTCATGGAAAATGTGTCCTCATACACATGAGGAATAAATAAGAATAGAAAGAACTCTACACACATTAGTTACTGGTATAGTCATGCATGTTTTGCTATATAACTGGCTATATGTCACCCTAAAATTATGTGTGGTTGGATGATATCAAGACGATCCAGGTGACAACCATTGGATAACGGTGAATACTATCCTTAAGTATCTGAGGTTTACTGAGGACATATTCCTGATTTATGGAATATATGAGTAACTAGACATTATAGGATATAAAAATTATAGTTTTCAAACTTATCAATGTAACATGATGTCACAAATGGGAAATATTTTTACTTTGATTGGAGGTGGTGGGAGCTGGAAGAGCTTAATGTTGGATGTGGTAATAGATTCTATAGTAGATTTCGAGTATATTTTGGCTTCATATGAACCTCAATAAGTATTAGGGTTATTCAAATTCATAAAATACCATTATGTGTTACTTATTAGTAAAGATCATATCACACTCAATTTTGATAATACCGTAGTGGTGGATCTCAGAAAAGAGGTAAGGTCACATTAGTAGATAAAGCACATACATCCGAAGTATCATCTCTTAAGTGATTTTTTAGAGAGGATAGGTTGCAGTGAGTATTATCATCATATAATAAAACATATAAGACCACTTTGGTAAATCATTAACTCAACAAAAAAAAGTTATCATGTGAAGTCAAGTGAAATTAATGTCATTGGAAATTGTCACTAGTATAAGTGGGAGTTTGTGGGAGTTGGCACCCTAGGGACAACTTTTTTTTAATTTGATTGTATGTATATTTAATTTATTAAATATTAATTAATATTATTAGTAAATTTTATTAATTTTTATACATAAATATATTTTAATAATTTCATAGATTATGTGTCACATTGATAAGGTCATATCAGTTCCTCGCTATGATGAGAACCTTGAAGTACTGTGGCGATATTCTCAAATAATGATTTTTGGATCGATAACATACCAAAATGTGAAACATAGTACATATAATTTTAGGTTTTATTACTCTTAAGTGGATGAGTTATATTCTCATGGAGTTCTCACATGGTAACATTCAATATGGGAGATTATGAGAATTGATCCGCCAGTGAGAATTTTTCAGGGTTTAGTGTCATTGTATATTCTTATATGCGAGCATGTGTAATAGTCTTTATACTTTAAGATGATCCTTAATGGATGTCATGAAATATGTATATATATTTTATGAATTAAACCATGAAAAAATATACTCATGGTTAGGTAGTGTATGTTGGGTGAATCACAATTGACATATCATTAATGAATAAGTCAAGGAAGGGTTTGTACCTTCCAATTTTTTATATGTTGAAATCTTTTCCCTATAATTGTAATAGAACTATCTTATTAACTTCCATGGAAAATTTGAAAAAATAATTATAAATTTATATTGTAAATTAATAAATTATCATGAAAAATGTTTTGGTGATATATATCTACAACCGACTTGATGAGATATTTTGAAAAAGGGATTATATAACAGAATGAATATTTGTATGTGGTTGTCATTGTTGTGAAATCATGTTTTTTTTCATTGGGTCCTTTCCCCTTTTAGAGTGATTAATAATATAATTTAAGTAAACCTACCTAATTCCAATAATATTAAATCATAGATATTCACACATTAAGTTTTAATTATGATCTTGATTAAAATCTGTTTAAATTTAATTAATTGAATAAATATTATTCTCAAGAGATATGTATAATTTTATTGAAATTTTATTGATTATAAATATTTATTGATCAATGAAATATTTAAATTAAATATTTATTTATGTGTTCAATATATACTATAAGATTTCGAATGGACCTTGACTTTATTCAGTGGAAAATATTAAATAATATTTTTTATTGTGAAAGTTGAAGCATGCCAATAAATAATAATAATATTATTATTATTATTATATGTACTAGGGTTTTTTAATGTAAATTATATTATTTAATATAATTCAATAAATTAAATAATTTCATTATCCAAAACCCTGTCTCTATAAATAAAATGTTATGTCTACTGTGTAGTGTATGAAAAAATTGATCAGTGCAATTGAAATATAGAATTCTCTCACAAAAAAATTATCTCTTGACTCCTCTTATAATTATAAATGAAAGAGAGATTTATTCAAGACTGAAGGATTATTTATTGATGAAAACAATTAAAGACAATCAATTACCTATTCTAACACCCAAAGATCGATCGATGGTGCTTGGAGATCAAAGAGGAAAGTGTGGATCACCGCTAGAGGCATTCTATGCTTAGATCCTTATAGCGTATTGAAGGATATCTAAAAGGGTCTTTTCAGATGATCAATATTCACATTTGAGAAATATCATAACCTCATGTTTTCATTTATTCTAATATTAATGAAATTTATTATAAATTTGACATGAAATATTCTTCCTCATGGTTCCAAACAACTCAATTATTAAAATATATTTTAATATATCATCCACAACTGCATGTTTTAACTGTGCATGAAACAAACAATCATAATGTGGAATCAAATACCATGAAAGATAATTTATAGAACTAGGGTACTAAGAATGAAAATTTAAGTGAATTAACTGACTAAATAATGAACTCAAACAATATATTTTATATAATAACATTATTAATAATTATTACGGGAAGGAATATTTTAAATCAACACGTGGTTGGGAGTGTGTGTTACAAACTTGATATCACATATGTTCATTGAAATAAAAATATTGAATGTATTTGGGAAATTTTTCTAGTCAATGGAAGAAAATGGGAAAAATTTTATGATCTTAATCAATTAGAGGAGGAATGATACCTGAAACAAAGCCTTTTCTCCCTCACATTTTAATTTTGATCTAGGTTGTCACTATAAAATTAACATATGATGTGAAAGTGGTTGTAATATTTGGGTGACTGACACATGTTAGTGTCCAAATGTCATATGTTATTAATTTGAAGATATATCATAAGATTAAACATACACGATACAAAAAGCGAATTAAAAATTGTAATTCTACATGACATTTGGCCACTAACAAGTATGTGCCACCAAAACATGAAATCAAAAGTAAACAATGAGGATTATAAAAATCAAGTGGACTAGAAGAATCATGTGTTTTGTGGTAAACCAATTGATAACCCAACATGAGGAGGATATTTTCAGTACTGTAGGAAGTATTGTGCGATGGTGGTTCTACATTAGGTATGCATGTGGGAGGTGAATGGTGTCAAGAAAAGTATCACATGGATAAAGAAACTAATAATGGGGAACACATGATATGGAGAGAATATATATTTATATTTATATATTTTATACACACATATATAAATCTATTTATAATAATTTATAAATAATATAATAATAAAATATTAAAAAATGTTATTCCAATTAATTAGTAAAAAATAAGATATCCAAATATTTTTTGGCAATGTGGTATTTTTTTAAAATGATTTAAATTTGAATAAACAATACCATATACAATTATTTTTAAAGTAATAAACATTATTTTAAAAAAAATAGTCATCTGATTTAAAGGTGCATAATATACAAATTGGAATAATTTAAATTTAAAACTATTTTTTATAATGTATTATGGCGTAATTCCAAAAAAAATTAACCACACTAAATTAAATTAATATGATAAATTTAATACTTGTAATATTTATTAACATTATTAATATTATATATGTTTTATTAGTTTTTGTATTTTTTTTCAAAATATATCAACAGTTAAGGTATAGAGTAACATAATAAAGAAATTAAAATAAGCATCCAATTTTATGCTAGAGTCATAGTAAAATTTTTATCTGGGATGGATTATATATAGAATTATAGAGTAAGTAGGAAGAATATACAAATCTATTAGAAGGGGAGGTATAGGTAGATAGAGGGAAAATAATTTTGAGGGTGACATATTGGGTGAATAAATAATGGATGGAGGTGAGGGAGAGTGGATGTTTAATCATGAAGGTAGATCTAGGTAATATAAGTTCACTCTAGGCATTCAAATCATTTTATAAAATTAAAAACACCCAAATAATAACTATAAATTCTGAAATAATGAGTGATCTTGAATGGAGGGTCATAGGTCACGTACTATGGGTTTTAAAAGTGTCGATTCAAATGAGGATTCTAAGGGGGAGTAGTGTAAATGTTTGAGTTCTAAAAGTGGTTGAATGACACGAATGATATGGACTTTTGTTATGGTTCTATTTAAAAAGCATAAATTTTTTATCATAACATTTTAAAAATTCCCGATAAAGACCCATTTTATTCTATTTTAAAATAGAAAGTGCTAATAAAACCATTGTCTATGATTGCTACCTCTTAGAACCAATAGAGACAAGTATTTATTATTGATTTCCAAAAATCAATGATAAAGAAATGTCTTTCAGTGATTTCTATTTAGCATAGACAAAACCTTTATTTATCTGGTACCTTTAGAAAGGGATTATAGAAAAAATATAACATAAATTAAAAAAATATTAAATGAATATA
This sequence comes from Viscum album, assembly GCA_963277665.1. NCBI lineage: Eukaryota > Viridiplantae > Streptophyta > Magnoliopsida > Santalales > Viscaceae > Viscum > Viscum album. The sequence continues at coordinate 351,406,217 of OY728158.1, read as the reverse complement.
TATAAAAAACTAATAAATAATAAAAATGTAAAAATTATTTAACATTATTAATGATTATATCATACAATAATTGTAAGACCATGTCAGTTTCCAAGAATGACTCTTTCAAAAATTTTGGCCAGGATGTGTTGTTTTAAATTTAATTCATGGCCATTTTTTTAAAATTTTGAATACTAAAACACATAATATTTCACCATATGAAATTGGATTTTACTATGTGTAATATTTCAACACGTTAAATTATATTTCACCCTATGTAATTGGATTTCCCCACTTGAAATATTTAATTAATGTTATTTTAAAGGTTTTGAGGGGATTACCCCTGGAAAAGAAAAAAATAAGTTACCTGATGTGAGTATGGAATTCAAACCATGTAATTTTGACACTCAATATATTGAAAATGCGTTTTAGAATTGTGTGAACCCTCTGCACCCATTTTTTAATATAGAAGCTCCGCACACAACCTTTATTCGACCAAAAACATCCTACACACCCCCAAATTTGATTGAAACACCTTTTTGCGTCATAATATTTGACTAAAGACCATTCGTGCATCTCCAACTTTGTTACGGGTCACATGCTGTTGATTTTTTGAAGTCCTCTTTGATCCAGAAGGGATTTCACATTGAATCTTGTATATCTAGACCATGATTTTTTAGGTATTACTTTTGTTTATTAATCTCTATTTGATTCATTATTAATGAATTATCTTGTTCTTGTTTAGAGGAATCCTAAAGTTGATTCCTATCATAGAAGAATAGTTTCTATCAATGATTCCCCTATTTTCAAGTATTCAGATCTAAATCATGTTCTTCAATGTGTTCTTATTTTATTACACTAAATTTGGGGATATTATTTGGAAATCATTATTCATCACTGATCTTGAGGTAGGTGGTCTAAAATTCAAATCACATAGTCCTAATTGAACTTATGTGTATGTAATTTTATAATTTCTATTAGATGTTTAGAAATTTCATTTATTATAAATTAATTAGTCTAATGAATAAATTAATTAAAGGAAGTGGAATTGGGATGTTGAGATTTTAGATCATGAATTATTAATTGTTAAACTAATTATGGAGTTTTGAGATTGTTGAACTTTATTAATTAATTGTAAAATTAATTTAATGGAGTGGTTTGGATTATGAAATTGTAATTTGAAGAATTAATTTTTGAATTGATTATTGATATGTTAGAATTGTGATTGAGGGAATTAATTGTAGAATTAATTATGGGATTTTGAGCTTGTGACTATTGATTAATTAACTGTTTAATCAGTTAATGGGATTGCTGTACTTAATTAGTTTGTGAAATAATTAATGGTATCTATGTGACAAAAAAATTGTTGAAGGAGTAATGGAATTAGGGAATCATTAATTATTGAGTTAGTTATCAAATCTCTGAATTATAAATTGTGAATATTTAATTGGGGAATTAATTTTTGGATGTGGATTTGTGGAATGATTAATTAATAATTGAATTAATTATTGGTGTTTATATTGTTAACTAATTGATGAATTAATGATAATATGGTTTGTGATTAATTAATTTGAGAATTAACTAATTGGATAAACATGTTTAATTAATTATTGAGTTAATAAATTGATTATGAATGATCAATTAATTATGGAAATAAATTAATGAAATTAATTATTTTTTGGTTTATTTAATGAATATGGGTTATGGTTAATTAATTTTTGAATTAATTATTAGAAATTAATGTAGTTAATTAATTTATGACTTTATTGATGGATTTGAAATGATGAATTAGTTATTGAATTAATCGAAGGGTTTTATTTGAGTAATTAATTGTGAATTAATTAATGGAATGATTGCTGAAATGGATATTGGTTGTGATTTTGTTGGAATGGAGTACAACATGGGATAAATAGGGTGTGAGGAAGGTATTAACTGGGAAGACCGAGTGAGATTCTATTATTGTTTTTTGAAGTACTGTGTGCGACTTCTAAAAAGAAGACTGCTTGAGCATCTATTTGTTTTATGAAGGAATGTGTGAGCATTAATAGAATAAGACCATGTGAACATAAATATTCTATTGAAGGACCATGTGATCATTCAAAGGAAAAGACCAAGAGAGATTTCCTATTTTCCTATGAATCATTTATGCTTCGTTTCTTATCATTCACTTTAGAACCTTGAGGATAGGGCCTATAATGCACATTAATAATCCCTATATGATTTAAATGTTTTATGTATTTGATAAATTACAAATGAATTATGATAATTAATGGTATCACGTAAATTAATATTTGTGATATCCTTTGGGAATGGTTCAGACTTCGGTAAGGGTTTAAGAAAGTATTGTGAATCGAGAGACCATGTGAGCTTGGGAGAAAATATGGCTAAATAAAGAGTTATAGAATAAATGTGAAAATGTTTGCCTTAATGATTTATTTATTCATTATAAAACTATATAAAATATTATTGACTAGATTTTTTAGACATCATTGATGGTGGCCTACTAAGTTATACTCACAACCTACTCGGGATTCCTGATTAGTAATCGAATATACATCATTGTTATAGGATAGGTTAAGGGAAATGAACATGTGTTAGATTTATGACTAGGGATGGAGCATAGATGAGGGAACTAGACATGGTTTAGGACCCACATGGGATTCATCAGTGTCTTTTATTTTATTTTCATTTTAGACACATTGAAACTTACTTTTTCATGGAATTTTTTCTTTTCAGTAGAGTATTGTATTTCATATTTTTGTTATCTTGTGAAATTGGTACTATTTATGATTATATATTCTTTGTAACTTGTTTATTTATATTCGGCTAAAGTTTTACTTTGATAAAAGTTTGTATAATATCCCCATGATTGACTTACTAGACCCTCACTGCTAGTCGGTAGCCTCTAGTGTACAAGGAGGCATGCTTGAGGTAATGTGGTGGTCCAGATCGGGGCACCGGTGCGAGGCACCCTGGCCGGGACATTACCAAGTGGTATCGAAGGTACCATTTATTTTCTTCTTATTTTGTCTTATTGTATGCGGAATGGAAGATAGAAGACTAATAAGAGTCATGGATTGGTAATGATCTCATGCATGGGAGTTGTAGACCCATGTATGGGGGGAAAACCAAGTACTACGGGTGGGATTGTTATGGTTGTTTTCTATTATAGTTGAATATTCTTTCACATTGGGTGAAAAACATGTTTTCTTCTATGATAATTATTGTTGATATTTCTGAAAGTTGACTCGTGGCCCAGAATGGAATGGGTGTTGTGTCTTCATGCACTATTCTAGGAACTCAGAACTATTTTGATACATTCATCATCTCAGGAAGGCATGAGAAAATTGGTTTTCTGTAAGTTGTTAAACATAAACTGTTTTCCTAGATTATGATACTGAATATGAAAGGTACCTAATATGATTTTGAATGTGGTAAAATTATGCAATAACTTGAATAAATGGGTGTTTAAATGAGAAACTTGAACAATGATTATGTTGTTAACCTTGTTAACTGAGCCTAGGTGTTGGGTGGTTAAGGGTAGTAAAAGGGTCTTTGTTTTGATCGCAAGATGTGGTTTATGGAAAAGGCTTGTTGTGATTTACTATAGCATAAATTTGATAAAGTTTTTAAAACTATTTCCTAAGGTGCGTGTTTTTCTGTGTAGAGATATACCTCTATGAAAACACTTGTTTAGGGGGTGATTAGAGGTCATGGTGGTGGATGACCCTCTATTAGTGGAACCATATGCACTGATAGTGCCATAGGAGGAAGTAGGAGATAAGTTCCAAGAAAAAACAACTCATTTCATGAAATTTAGGGAAATAGACCTAGGTTGGGTTGTGAAAATCATGTCTAATATGATGAGGGAGTTTCAGTTACAGAACCCTCTAACTTTTTCTAAAGAGGATGGACCTGAGAAATATGAGTTCTGGAATGAGTCTATCTAGACTCTATGTGACCACCTGGAGACTCCTGTTGAGAAATGAGTCACGATGGCAGCTTACATGTGGTGTGGTCAAGAAAAATGTTGGTGGGAAATCCACACTCGGTATGGACAGCTGGAGGCTGGGAAGTGAAAGGAATTTTAGGTGATGTTCTTAGGGAAATTCTACCGAGAGACGCTGATGCAGGAGAGAGTATCTAAGTTCATGTGGTTGATATAGGGTAATAAGTTCGTGATAGACTATGCCAGATGCTTTATAGATTTGCAGCATTTTTCTCCAGCATTGGAAGTGGATGAGGCTATTTAAACAAAAGGATTTTGGGATTCACTTAAGTGTGAAATTAAGTCCTAGTTGAATATCTTCAGGATGAAGATGTTTATAGAAGTGGTAAATCAGGCTCTCATTTATAAGGGGAACCTAAGGGAGGCTTATAGTTGAGGACTTATGGTTTCTATTGGACGATCAAGAGGTACTTCTTCCGAGATAAGGAAATATCATTAAAAAAATTTCTCCTAGAGAAGTGGTAGAAAAAATATCTAGGGGGAAGGGTTGTTACACAAGACTATACCAAAGATGTTTTCCACCAATGTGGGATGATGAGTAATTTCTGGAAGAATTCCTTTGACCAATAGTGGAGTGATAAAGCTGCAAAAATATAGGACATATTCAGCCCTTCTATAGGAACTCGAGGCAGAGAGTTAGTGATAGTAAAACATGAAATAATTAGGGTATGGGAAGGGTATCTTCTATACCATTTCGGGTAGGAATATAGAGTTCTACTGCAAGAGGTGGTAGAGGCAGTGAAGGTGGTGCATGTAGGTAAGATCTCCCCCATCATCAGAGTGGTGAAACTCAATGGAGTCAGACGACATAAAATGAAAGAGGGGTAGGAGAGTTTCATTAAGTATAGCCTATACTTTTGGAAAGAGTGGCTAAACCATTGATAGTGAGAGGTACCATTATTGTAGCTTCTATAGTATCTAGTACCATTTTTGATACATCTTCCTCTCATTCCTTCAGATCTGAAAAACTTGTTAATGGTTTGAGCCTGATGGTAGAGTTTGTTAGCGGGGTAATGACTATAGATACACCATTGGGTGTGCGGTTAAGAGACATATGTGTGTGTAAGGGATGTTCTCTTAATATTGGGGAGTACCATTTTATCTAGTATCACTGTATTATTGATATGATAGGATTCGATCTAATTATGGGTATGGACTGGCTTGTCACATACCAAACCCACAATGACTATTACCACATGATAGTTACATTTACGTCTCCTATGGGTGACCATTATATTCATCAGGGAGTGTGGGATATCCACATAGGAAGAGCATGGACAATTAATCAATTACTAGGAGAGTTTATATCCCATGTTTCTTGTCTTTTTTTGGATGATGGGGTGTTAGAAAATATTTTCTTCCCCAAGTAGGGGAACTATTTCAGGATTTCTTTCCTAAAGACATCTCATAGATTCCACCTAAGAGAGATGTGGAATTCACTATTGATCTCATTTTGGGGTCCAAGATAGTATCTATTCCACCATACAAAATGGAACTGAAAGAGATTCAAGAAATAAACACTCAGCTGGAGGAGTTGGAGGATAAGGGATTTATCCATTCCAGTACATTTCCTTGGGGATCACCATTATTGGTCACAAAGAAGGGTGAAGGGAGTCTAAATTTGTGAGTTGATTACAGAAAATTGAACAAGGTAAATATAATGAACTGGTATACACATTCATGTATCAATGATCTATTTGACTAGTTAAAGGGGGAATGCATGTTCTCAAAGATCAACTAGAGATCATGGTATCTTCTGATAAGAGTTTGGACTACTAATATTACAAAGACTACATTCAGAAGTACATGTGGCCTATATGAGATCTTTGCAATGCATTTTTGTATGATTAACACACCATTAGTGTTTATGGAATTGATGAACATAATATTTCATAAATACTGGGATTATTTTGTGTTGGTTTTGTGGATAAAATCTTGGTGTGCATAAAGACTCATGATGATCATGAACAATATATTAACATCTTACTGAGTACCCTGAGAAAGCATTAGTTGTACATCGAGCTACATATGTGTCATGTTTTTATTGAAAAGGTGCACTTAATATGAAACCTCATCTCGGAAAAAGGTTTGTTAGTGGAACCAGAGAAGGTTCATGAAGTGGTTTCTTGGGAGCATCCTAAGAATATTTTTGATATCCTATGATTTCTAGAATTAGTTTGATATTACATGAGATTCATCCAAGACTTTTACTATTCGGAAATGCCACTTTCAGGCCTAAAAAATAAGGATATAAATTTTGAATGGTCTAAAGCATATTATAATTCTTTTTAGGAGTTGAGGAAGCAGTTCACATCGACACCAATATTGATCATACCTAAGTTAGGTGAAGAGTACACAATGTATTATGATTCTTCTGGGATTGTAATTAGAGCTATGACGATGAACAGAGATCATGTTGTGGCATATGAGTATGAGTAGTTTAGGTCACATTAATGGAATTACCCCACACCCAATCCTGAGTTGGAAGCTGTTGTTTATGATTTGAAGTTTTGGTGGCACTATCTATTGGGTGATAAGCTTATAGTGTCTACCGATCAAATAAATTGAAAGTATATCTTCTCACAATTGTATTTGAATCTTTACTACTAAATATGGTTTAATTATATGATGTATTTTTATTTTAAAATATCATATATTCTTAGAAAGGGAAATAGTGTGTTTAAAGACTTAAGGAGGAAAACTTAGACTCAGGCGGTTCAGGAGTCAATTGCTGAGTGGAAGATGATGATGTTGCTAGATGAGATGAACATTATGGTCCAGGAGAGTTAATAGAAGATGAATCTCATATCATTTTCAATGGGATCTACTCTTTTGAGATGGATCTAATATGTAAATTACAAGAATCTATAGTGGTTGGCCATGATGGAATGCTTTGAAGGCGGGGAGACACCTTCGAGCTAGTTGATAAATGAAGATGAGATCATCTACCTGAAGAATAGAGTTTATGTGCCTAAAAACATGTGATAGTATGTGGTAGAAATTTCATGTCTCAAAGTGGGAAGTGCATCTAGGTGTGACCAAAATGTACCATGAACTATGATGACAATTTTGGGGTCCAGTCATGAAAAAGGGGATACAAGGTTTTGTGACATGATGCTACACTTGTTAGCAGGTGAAGTTAGAGCATTACCAAACTTGAGGTTTTCTATAGGAATTGACCATTCCAAAATAGAAGTGGGATGGAGTGACTGGATTTTGTGTTAGGTCTTCCAAATTCCCCAAGGAATAATGAAACTATCTAGATTATTGTTTATTGACTAACAATGGTAACAGATTTATTTCCAATACGAGATACCTTCACACTAGACCAGTTATGAGAACTATATGTTCAATAGATAGTCCATATTCATGGGTTTCCACATACTATAGTTTCATACCATGAATCTCACATTAATTTGTGCTTATAGAATGAATTACAGAAGGAGCTGGGCACAATGATATCATTGATTACAAATTTCCACCCACAGACAAATGTATAGTTAGAACGTACTATACTGGTTCTTGATGATATTCTATGAGAATGTGTTCTAACCTTTAGTGGGTCATGAGATATGAACTTGGCTTTAGTGGAGTTCACCTATTACAATAGTAATAGGGAAACTATATAGATGAAACTGTATGACTCTCTTTATGGTAAGCTCTGTAGATCATTGATATGTTTGATGGAGGAAGGTGAGTCAAAGTTTTTGGGACAGAGTCTCATACATGATACAATAGTATAGTTCTAAATGATTCAAGAATGTATGGATATAACTCAAAGTAGGAAGAAGTCATAAATTGACAAACAGATATGACCCCTATAGTTTATAGAGGGTGATCATGTATTCCTTCAGGTGTCGCTGAGGTTGGGTAACCGTATGACACAGAGACATGGCAAGTTGACACCCATGTTTGTTGGACCAATCGAGATTGTGGAGTGAATCGGGCCAATGGAATATCAATTATATCATAAATATAAATATAGTTCTATGGAATATGTTTCCATGTATCACATCTTCAGATGTATCACACCAACCATTCTCATGTGATCAATGTGAATGATGTCAAGCTAGAGATAGATGTGTCCTTTGAGGAGAATCTAATACATTTGTTGGATCGAAATGAGAATGTGTTGAAGGGAAGGATTGCGTCGATTGTTCATGTTTTGTGGAAACATGGAAGAGTTAATGAGGTGACATGGGAATGGTAGGAAGATATGTGGGCTCATTGGCATGATATTTTTAATCCATAATCCTAGAGAGGATTAGGAGTGCAGCTGAAGGATGAGCTATTATATGGTGGGGAGACTGTAAGATCCCATCTTTTTCCAAGTAAGATTATGTTTAAATTTTTGGTCAGGATGGGTTGTTTTGAATCTAGTTCTTGGATGTAAATTTTTTAAAACATAAAAAATTTACAGCCATAAGATTTCACCATGTGAAATTTGATTTTATATCATGTAATATTTCACCACATAAAATATGATTTCACGACATGTAATATTTTACCACGTGTAAGATTTCACCATTTTTAATTGGACTTCACCACGTGTAATCTATAATTAATGGTTTTTGAAGGGTTTGAAGGTATTTCCACATAAAATGGTAAACAAGTAACATGACATTAGGGGGGAATTCACACAATGTACTTTTGATGATCAATATATTAAAAACATGTTTCTGTATTGCATAAACCCTCCGCACCAATTTTCATGGATACAAAATCTCCACGCACCACCTTTATTCAACTAAAAACATCCCCCACACCTTTTAATTTGACCAAAACACATATTCTCACCACATTCATTTACGAAAGACCCTCAAAACGTCCCCCTAATTGCTGGGGGTCATCTGTTGATGATTTTCAGTAGTTCGCTTTGATTCAGATGTGATCTCGCATCAGATATTGGATATACGGTATGATATTATTAAGGTATGCCTTCCAATTATTCATCTACATCTAGATCCATTACTAATAGATCATCTAGTTTGTGTTGAGAGGAATCCATAAGTTGATTGGTATCATATACATATGGTTTTTTCATCACTTCCTATTCTTTCTAGGGGTCAGATCTAAATCCTATTAATCAACGTGTTCTTGTTTGATTACGCTAATTTTGAGGATATTATTTAGTAAGAATTTTAAAACACCAATCTTGAGGTAGGTGGCCTTCAATTCACATAAAATTGTTTAGATTACAATTATGTGCATTTAATTATAGAATTTCTATTAGAAGTTTAGCAATTGCATTCGTGATTAAATTAATTTATTTGGTGAATAAATTAATTAGAGGAAAAGTGGAATTGGGATGTTGAGATTTGAGATCACGAATATTTAATTGTTAAATTAATTATGGAGTTTTGATATTTTTGAACCATATTAAATGATTTTAGAATTAATTTAATGGAATGGTTTGCATTATGAAATTTTGATTTGAATAATTAATTATTGATATGTTGGAATTGTGAATGAGATAATAAATTGTGGAATTAATTATGGAATGTTTAGTTTGTGAAAATTGATTAATTAATTGTTGAATTGAATAATGGGATTGACATACTTAATTAATTAGGGATATAATTAATGGTATTTATGTGAAAAACTAATTGTTGAATTACTAATATAATTCATGAATAATTAATTGTTGTTTTAATTAACCATTTTCTAAATTATAAATTTTAAATAATCAATTAGTGAATTAATTATTGGATGTAGAGTTGTGGAATGATTAATTAATCATTGAATTTATTATTTTCCATTATATGGTTAATTAATTGTTGAATTAAATAAAGAAAGGGCTGTGATTTATTAATTTGTGAATTAATTAATAGGATAGACATGATTATTCAATTGTTGAATTAATTAATAGATTATTAATGATTAATTAATTGTGAGAATTAATTACTGAAATTTAGGTGATTAAATATTTTTCAGTTTAATTGATTGAAATTGTTTATGAGTAATTAATTGTTGTATTAATTATTGGAAATTGAGGTAGTTAATTAATTATTGAATTAACTGATGGAGTTGAAATGACCAATTAATTGTGAATTAATTGAAGGGTTTTATATGATTAGTTAATTATAATTTAATTAATGGAATAATTGGTTAAATGGATATTAATTGTGACTATTTTGGAATGGATTAGTATATGGAATAATTGGGGTGTGAGGAAGGGATTAAATAGGAAGACCAAGAGATATTATATTAATGTTTTCCAAAGGATCATGCGAGCCTTTGAAGACGAAGACTCTGTGAGCTTCTGTTTGTTTTTTGAAAGACCATGTAATCCTTCACAGAACAAGGATGTGTGAGATTATATTTTGTTTTTCAAAGGACCGTGTGAACCTTCGAGGTAAAGTACATAGAGATATTTCAATTTCTTCATAGGAAACATTTATGTTTTGTTTCGTATTACTCACATCAAACCCTTTTGGTTAGGACTCATAGTTCAAAATAGTCATGCCTATCTGATATTCGTGATTTATGTAGTTGAAAAATTTCATATAAGCTATGATAACAAATAGTAAAATGGAAATTCTAATTTTTTGATATCCCTTGAGAATTGTTTAGACTTTGGTGTGGTTCGAAGTAGGTATTATGGATCGGGTGTCCATGGGATCTTGGGGTAAAATGTGGTTAGAAAAAGAATAAATAATGAAATATAAAATATTTAAATTATTGATTTATTTATTCTTTATACATCTGCATACACTATTGTTGGCTGGATTTCTTTTAGACACCATTGGTGGTGTCCTGCTAAGTTGTACTCACACCCTACTTGGAATGACTAATCGATACCCAAAATTAATTTATTATTGTAGGACAGGTTAACAAAAAATACCCTATATAAGATTGCTAATTTGGGATAGAGCATGGATGAGAGAACTGGATGTGGTTCGAGACCCTCTTGGGAGTAATTAGTTTTTTTATTTCAGTTTCATTTTAGAAAATTTGGAACATAACATGGAATGGATTGTCACCCTTTTTGTTGAGTACTGTATTTCCTATTTTGGTTATTTGTGATATTGGTACTATTTATGATTCTATATTCTTGCTAATTTGTTATTTATTTTATTTTGGTGATTTACTATAATAAAAGAGGGTACAGTATCCCCATGATCGACTTTCCAGACCCTTTGTGCTAGTCGACAACCTCTAGTGTATGCGGAGGCATACTTGAGGTCATGTGGCGGTCCGGCTCAGGGCACCGGTGTGTGACACTCGATTTGAGATGTTATAAAAATGAATGAATTTTATAAATGAGTGAAACATGAAAACTAATCGTGAATAGAGTATAAACAAACATAAAGTGATTGAATGTTATTAATTATATAAATTATTTTAAAAAATATAAATGAATATATTAAAATGAAATGAATACATATAAAATATGTACATTACAACCATATTTCCAAAAACCTGTACCTTAGTGGTAGAGGCTGCTTCTTGGAATCTGAAAGAACCAGGATCAATTCTAGGTGGGGGTGAATTTCCAAGTCACTATAGAATGACTATAGTAGTTACTATGTGGTACTGTATTAGTTAAAACTATTCATTCTATTTTGGCCTTCGGGCCCCCACTTTGGGTCAACGGGTGTTAGGGACTTCAGGATAACAAAGGCCATCGGTCCATAGGGCCTTAGAGCCACCATAGGCCTTTGGGCACTTGGATTCCAATATGTGAAGAACCGGAAAAAGCCTATGTAGATCATATTGAAAAAGTCCCCTAATAAGGATTTAGAGTAGTAGAATCCACCAGAACAGAGCTAACTAGATTGAGGTGATAATAGGGTATGATAATTTTCATCAATACCAGGTGCCATGTAGCTATGTATGGGAAAATTCTTATTGATCTGCCATGCGAGGTGGGATGCATGACAAGATCAATGATATAGATGTTGGGGTGGTTTAGTTATTATGTTGTCTGGTCTTGGTCCTTCGAGCCATGTATTAGACATTGTACCTTGGGCCTTCAGATCATTTAATAATCCTTTTATAACAGGGGCTATAGGCCATGTAAAGGTTCCCCCTCAAACCATAATAGGGGGATTATCCAAAATAAATAAATAAATATTGAATTCTTTCATTCATAATTGGCAACCTCTACATTACAACCATATTAAAAACCCTAAATATTTACAAATAAATATGTAAAAATAAAATTAAATATGTATAAATTACAATAAAATTAAAAGAATAAATAAAAAAATGAATAAATTAAATTGAAATGAAAAAAATAAATAATATAATTAGTGAATAAATAATACTAATTAAAATTAAATGAATTAATGTTAAAAGAGAGTAAAATTTAATAATTTAAAAATCAATAGATTGAAAAAATATTACTAAAATTAACATGTGCTGTTAGTTATATAAATTATAAAAAATAGAAACAATAAATATAAGTTAAAATGAAAAAATACATATCAATTATATAAGTTACAACGATATTAAAATCAATTTTGTTTTATTGAATAAAAATTTATAAATAAATATTAAAAATCGAAAAAATAATAAAAATATTAAATAACGAAACATTGAAAATGAATAAATTTAAATAAAATTTAAAAAAATTAAGATTATTACTGAATAAATAATATTAGAAATGAATAAATATGAAAAAAAATTAAAAAGTAATAAATAGTATATATTAAATAATAATATAAATAATGAATAAAATTTATCGATTTTAAACATAATTTACATTAAATACGTATTTTTAATAAATAAATTTCTAAAATGAATATAAAAAGTTGAATGAATTAAATAAATAAAATGTTTGTGTAAAATTTATATAAAAATGAATTAACTAAATATATAAACGAGTCATATTAATGTAACACACATTTGATATATGTCAAATTTAAAAAAAATTAGTTAAATGATTGTTACTTTAAACAATTAGTCAATATATTTAGTTAATGTAAAATTTTAATTATAAAACATTTTCAATAAATTTATGATTTATTTAATGTAAATATACATATTTTTTATTATATAAATAATATTTAAGGAAATATTATACATATTGATATATATATATATATATGAATATATTTATATATGAAACCAGGAAAGCGTAGTAAAAGGAAAACCTCTGACCATTTATTAAATTAAAAGAAAAGTACAACAAACAAGTAAAGAACACCAAAAAGACAGCTACATATCATAAAAATCATCCCCATCCCCATAATCATCCGCAGTCGCTGATTCCCTCTCCGAGCTCTCACAGTGCCTCAGGATTTTCGCATATTTCCTACTCAAATTCAACTTCTCCAATGAGAGAAAATCCTTAGAGGATTTCAATTCATTTTTCAAACCAATGACTCTCTAAGGAACACTCTCCCTCTTGGAGGATGATCTGGTAGACAATGGACTTGGCAGGAAAGAATAATCTTTCCTCAGCCTTCTTCTTGGAGGAGCAGACTTACCACCTTCACTTGTAAGCAATTTATTTTGTCCACCATGAACCACTTCACTGTAAGATAGTCTGGAAGCATCACTAGCATTCTCTTTGTCACTATACAATACATTTCCCCACTTTCTGTTGATGTGCACAGAGCCAACCGCTTGATATCCATCAGTCCCTCCAGAAAAAATACCCTTTGAAACAATCAGACATTCACCACCTGCTAAGTGTAATTGCATGTTATCATAAATCGACATGAGGCATTGCAGGGGAACCTCAATTACATGACCATCATGAGGCTCCATTATAGATATTGCATCATTCACAACAAGTACATCAACGGCAGCATTCTTCATATTAGCAGAGTCAGTCCTTTGAAGTCCATCCCTGCTAGGAGCAGATTCCTCATTCTCTAGAGCTTCAAACTGGTTGCTAATGCAAACATTATCCAACTACAGTGGGCCACTGCTAGTGTCATCTGATGAAGTCTGCTACCAGCCACCAAGATCAGCTTTCAAATGATCAAAAATCTGCTTCACAGAAGGATTCAATGAAGGTTTCACCTCCTTCACAATAGCTTTAGCCACATTAGCCCCTCCAATAACTTCCAGTACACCCTCATATGCCATAGCATAATGCGACTGGACATCCACTCTCATTTTATGCTCCGCAGAATCCTCCTTTCCAGCCTGATTCACAACCTTCTGAGGGAAAATATTCCCCATGTTTGCACAAAAAGAAGACCACCCAGGAAGAGGAGTCCTAGGCTGTCTCTCTATGAGCGACGACACCCTATCAGCACCTCCAGGGCCAAAGTTGCCCAAATTCACTACCTGTGAATACCAGACCAAATTCTTTCTTCGACATACAGACTCATGAAGACCGAACCCACGACATATTAAACAAAAATTCATCCAAGACTCGAAGATGACCTCCTTCTTCCATCAGAACTTATCCCTATCCGTGATCCATACCCAATTAACAGGTGGCCTCGCAACATCTACCTTGACACAAATTCAAGGAAAAACAGGGTGATAGAGGACTTCCGTTCTCCAATCAGAACAAAGGTATCTTCCGATAATATTCCCAATGACGCACATGATAGATGGATTTTGGACTGATAGAGGGAGACCAGGGAGACTAACCCAAATTGCGACTGTAGATAGGTCGCGCCACATGTGGAAATCAAAACTTCAGTGAAAGAGGAAAAAAGGATCGTCGTTGCATCTTCGGGGTACCCTAGACCATTCGATAGAAAGATCCTCCTCCGATGAAAACCGAATCACAAAATGGTGCCAGTCGAGCAGCCCCACCACTGCACGCTACTGTAACTTCCAGGAACCAATGATGAAGCTATCAAATTCATTAACTGATGGATGATGATGTCGGAATCTCGCAACCAGTGTGAGTTTACAGAGGTCCGTGGCACAAGTGAGCTCTATTGAAGATAAAGGGACCTGTGGTGCATCCTGAAATAGATTGGGGACTTTCGAGGACAACAAGACCTTCGAGAAGAGAGGGAGGGTATCAGGCTTTGAGAACAGCAAGAAGGATTCCCCTTTCTTGTGCAACTGAGGACGCGAGCCTCCCCCCTCCGATCGGGAGGAGGGAGCAGAATCGCGGGGCATTAGGGTTATTCCATCACCTCGAGAGAGATCGAGACCTCCACCATCCTTAGGCACACCTATTTATATATGAAACATATTAAATATAGTAGTGAATAATTATGTATAAACATATTAAAAATGAATAAATTATAAAAATAATAAACAAATAATTATTGAAAATATAAAAATTTTTAAAATAGAAAAAATCGATAAAATTAATAATGAATAAATAAAATTAAATGAATTCATATTAAAAATGAATGAAATTTAATTAAAAGGAAAATATATTGAAAATATTTCTTAAAAATGATTAATAAACTAACTATATATATATATATATATATTTTAAAATAATAATGAATATTTGTTTAAATGAAAATGACTATGTTAATTATGTAAATTATAATTGCATTATAAACATTAAATTCTAATGAATAAATATAAATATTTATTAAAAATAATTAAATGATAAAAAATTAAATGAAGAAAAAATAAAAATGATTAAATTACAAAAATATTGAAAAATTTATAAATGAAATGATTACTTATGATTATAAATACATTTAATATATATATTATAAATAGTAACAAATAATATATATTAAATATAAATATACATAGTGAATAAAATATAATAATTAAAAACATATTATAATAAATATTTAATACTAATGAACAATGAGATGAATTAAAAATATTAGCAATATATATTATTTGAATATGTTTTTCTCTGCAAAAAAATTTAATTTTATATATTTACACATGTGAAATCATTATTTGAAATAATAACTAAATAATATTTAGTCACTTTTATAACTAATAATTAAATATTAATTATTTGATATATATGTTGAATTGAAGAAAATTATATTGATAAAAAAATGTCTTAATCAATAATTTTTTAATTAATATTAATTTTTTTAAATTAAATTAATAAACCATTTATGACTTACAATATAAATATAATCTTATATGATTTATAAAACATATTTTTCCTTATGTAATTAATATTTATGATATATGTATATCTATGTATATATAATTTATTTTTTATTATGATATTTTTAACTAAATATCATATATATCAAGTGAAAATGTATATTTAGTCATATATGAATCATAATTAATAATATATGTTATAATTTTAAAAATATAAATTTATGTATATATTATTATATAATTTTTAATGATATAATTTTTTTAATGCAATAAATCATTTATTAGTGTTTTTATCTTGCATTGATAAAGAAAACTGTTTTTATTGTAGGTTTTGTAGTAATGAATTATTTTCCATTGCAAATGAGTTTTTGGTCCCAACAATGTTGTTTTAACAAAATCATCATTTTCAGTACTTTGCCTCTCTATTTCATCACCCAATTATGACTATATGTCTTTATATTATTAAATTTTTATAATTTTTTTCTTGTTTTTTATGTGGGTGCATATATATATGTTAATAAAATAATTAATAAAATATAAAATATAAAATATATTATATATTATTAGTAATTATTCATATTCACTTATTAAATATAAATTAAAAAACTTTAAATAAATATTGTTTGAAAATTTAAATTAATTAATTAATAAAGAGATTTAAATATTTTTAATTCATAAATAATTAGTATATTATTTTATAAATAATGAAAATATATTTAATAATATAATTAATATGAATCTGATTTAATCAAGTTCAATACCCTTTAAACAAGCACCCATTATTAGTGTATTGTTTAATTAATAAGGTGACTGTTTGTTAATAGATGGTGTGTTTGTTTTTTTAAATATCAAAATACCTAATATTATTGATTTAATTTAAATATTAATATTTGATAATTATAATGGATAAATGAAATTTATCTCTACATTATTATTGATCTACGTATGTTTTACAATTCACATTCCCTCTTCTATCGACACAATTCCGCTCAATGGTGTGATGATTTGAACAATGGTACCTAATCCAACAACCCAATGGATCAATTTTTCATTTAAAGACATATAAAATTTTACTATTATGACCCGAAAAGATAATGAGGCATTCCTTGAGCATTGAATATCAGTACTCATTTTTAATTAATTATTCACCAGCTGACCGTTTGACTTGGACGTCCTAAAAACATGTTCCAAAATGTATGGCATCTACAAGATGGAGTTTATATTAGAGAAATATGAGAGATTATTTGGATCTTCAAATTCATAAATATAAAAAACAAATAGGTTATCCTAAAAAAGAGGCCATGGTCATTGGATAATCATTTTATCATTACGGAGGACTATAAAATATATAGAGATATCCTAAATATAACCTATTCTAAAACACCAATATGGATCTCTCTCAAAAGTATCCCAATTCATTCAGATCATAATGTACATTGAGTAAAATAGGTATCAAAATAAGTGAGTCTTTGGAATGGGATTGATAAAATCCACTTTACTGGGGGTCAGATGTCTGAGTTATAGTGCTTATCAATGAAGAACAACTACTTATATGATGTGCTTCTCTTTCTCTTATGGACTTGGGTTCATTGATATATTCCAAATATGAAGATGTAACCATAATTTTTTTTCTTCGGAGGTTGTATGTGGAATACATAAAAATAATATACTACAAAGGTGATAGTTGGAGATTGGAGTAATATCTTGCATTATGAGCCTTGGTTGTATGCAAAATATCCAATGGCTTCTTCCATACATGAATCAGAAAAAAAGAGATAGGGAGAGACTATCTAAATATTTACATGTACATGCAGGCCCAACACAATAAAACCATCACAATAGGGCCTCCAATATATCTAGTATAACATCATGGATTTTTCACTTTGATGATAAGAAGAACTATCTTATTAGTGACTCAAGGCATAAATATGGAATCCCCCATTATTCCATGTTCAATCCCTCATGGGAGAAGGATGTTCCCACTAGGGATAACATGATTTACCTTGAATAAATACAGAATCCCCCTCATTCATGAATTTGTAATGTACCAAAATACTAGATAAGACCATTAACTAGGCTATCATTTTATCCTTGTTACAATATTTTCTAGGAGAAGGTCCAGGCAATCCTTCAATTACCATATCAAAAAAGTGGATTTGGAAAAGGAAATGAGAGGGGATAATGATTTTTATATGAGTATAACACATATTTTTGGACCCAAAATATTCTTAGAGGATCCATCATCTAGTGAGAGGTATGAAGGAAGAAATAATGTGAAAGGGGATGGTTTTGTCCAGGAAATTTCAGAGGTAGAGGCTGTCTTAAACAAGAAATTCCGATTATAATAAAAATGTTATGATGGAATTACCATGGGCATATAAAACAATGTTTTGTTCATATTATGGATTACTGATTCACTAAAAGTTTCACTTATATTGTTTTTTATCTGAAACCATGTTGTAATGTGAGGTTATGAATTGGTTTTCAAGAAAAAAAAGCATTCAAGGCTATTTCCCTGTCTCCCGTATAGGTTACATGGTTGGAATATACCTCATATGGTAGGTGGATTTTGATATTAGGATGGATCCTTTGTCCCCTAAAAAAATTTCTATATCTATCCATCAACCCAACACCATGTTATAAACTTTCATTGCATTTTATGGATGGCCCAATCATAGGGAAAACGGGATGTATTAGAAGCTTCTCATTACTCTTCATGTGCCACTTCCTGGTCCTCTCATTGTTGGTTGAGATTTAAATGAGATTTTATTCAAACATGAAGGGGGGGGGGTACTTTAGGACCCTACTCACCAATGAGAGATTTCCAGTGGGAAACTCAGAGTGAGGATAATGTTGATCATGGGTATTTGGGAAACCAGTTCACACAATTCCATAGTAATTCGATAAATAATCAAATCTCAGAATGTTTGGACTGATTTATAGGGGAATCTAAATGGACTATTCTTTAGGATTTATTCTGGGTGATGGACATGACTCTTGGAACCTATGTACACAGCTCAATCCTAATAGATGCTTCTCAATGGAAATGAAAATAATAGAATAAAAATCATTTTTAGATTTTAATTCTTCTACGTGAAGGGTAGGGAGTATGAATAGGTAATTTTTTCTTAAAAGATGTTAGGGGACCCAAATAAAAATAAAAATATCCATTATAGTATAGTTAAATTGAAAAAATCAAGCTACACCAAAATCAACCAGCCAGACCACCCCTGCGATTACATTGAAAGGAACCTGGATGATTTTTTACTTTCACAATCCAGCTAATACATTAATATTTATCATTTAAAGACTCTAAAAAGAAAGTTTGGTTGATGTTAAAAATAATAATATAGTTTTGTCATTACATTCATGTAAAATCCATATAATGGGAGTAATCTAATATCTTATATTTCCACCATGAAGCCTCTTCTAGGAGTTGGAATAGTGTTGTCTCCATACAAGAAAATGATTAAGGATATAAAGTGTTAAGTTGGAAGGGAACTATTGATATTATATTTAAAATTTCCTAGGATCATTATACAATAATAGAGTCTTGAATTTATTTTGATATTGTCTTATGCATTGATCCAGTTGCAACAAATTCAATAAAAAAGAATCTAAAACGTGATTTTTCTAATGATGAAAATCTTTTATCTCTTAAAAATATCCATCTAAATAAATTACCAAGACTAGATGGGTTTCATGTATTATTTTTTATAAAATAGTGACACATTGTTTGGAATGATTTTATGGTCTTAATCAGATATATTTGGATAGTTAAGGATAGTTTATACACACTAAATCATTCTATTATTACTCTTATTCATAACATAGAAAAAATATGTGTTGTTAGATTTTAGACCAATCAATTTGTGTAATGTGAATTAATAAATTTTATCAAAGGTTCTGGTCTATCATATGTGACATAGACATCCCTCTATTATTCCAGAATATCAGCATGTTTTCAACCCCAAAGCCTTATTTTGGATAATTTCATTGTTTAAGATGATGTTATTCAATCTATAAAAATACACACTTATGCAAAAATAAGAACCATGGAATGGAAACTTGATATCAAAAAGGATTATGATAAGGTTGATTGGACTTTCCTTCAATTTGTTATGGGAAAATTGATTTCTCTCATAAATGGATAGATACTATTATTCTTTTTTCTCTCTCTTATATATCCTTCCACATCATTAGTAATTGAACTCTTTCTCAAAAATTCATCCATACAAGGGGGTTTTGGCTGGGGGATCTGATTTTCCCATTCCTTTATATCATGGTGGCTCATTTTTTTATAATTTAATTTTAGTGGTAGATAAGGACAACATTTTTCCTAGGGAAAAGGCTTATAATGGAATTATAGTAATTTGAAATATCTTCTTTGCTGATGATAGATTTAGTTTCTTAAGGGTTACCATAGATGAATGTAGCTCATATTTCAACATATCCGAAGATATGAGAAGACATATAGAAAATCAATGAATTATTCTAATTATGAAATTTATTTCATCTATTTTTTTCTACTAGAATAAATAAATATCATTGAATAACCTAGGGAATTGGGATGGATGATAAAAATAATAATTATCTTAGACTGCCTAAATTTTTGGTGAAATCTATAATAGAGTTCATCTCTATAATTTTGGAAGGTTAGAAAAAAATATTCAAGGATAGATTTTTAAGAATATGTCTAAAGAAGGGATAGAAAATTTTATAAAGGCTATGGATAAATATATTTTGAAAAATTATTTTCCCTTATTTATGCTACTTGGATTTTTGGTTGAACAAAGTAACTCCCATCATGGAAATTTTATGTGGTTTATACACAATGGAGGAAATAATGTTCATTTGTTTGGTTGGAAAAAACTCTATAACCCTAAATATTGTGGTGGTATAAGACTCATAGAAATGCATATATTCCACATTTACCTATATGAAAATAAATATTGGAGGATAATTTATATCTTTATATCCCTATGTGCTTATATCAACAAATAAAAATATTACCTCATTTTCACTTTTGCGATGGAACCCTTGGCCCCTGCCCTAGTTTTTTCTATAAAGTTTTCTAGGGAATGCGTGATCTTCTTCAATAATGACTTTATTGGATGATCGAGGATGGATCCATGATCTATATATGGAGAGGACCATGGATTCTTGATGGTGTTTGGATGATGGATACATCCACAATATTCACTAACTTAGAGGATTCCTTGATCTGATCCCGTTTGAATGATGATAACAATAGATGGTGCTTTGAAAAACTTGAAAAATAGTTTCATGAAGGATACAAGAGGGTTATTCTAAGTATCCCTTGTAGGAAATATATAGTCCAATAAAAAAATGTTGGAGTCTTGAATGTTCAAGAAGCTGCATAGTGAAATCTTGTTATAGGATGACCATCGAAATGAGGAACCTATAAAATTATGATTTCTAGAATTATCTATGGCACATAATGATACCTATGAGGGTTCAATCTTTATGGTGGAAATATTTTATGGGTATCCTCCCATAAAATGAGTTTTTCAAAATATTTCATGTTTTTGAGGATACTTTTTGTCCCTTTTTCATAAGTGAAATAAAATCCCCTTGGCATGAAATCGTCTACTATTAAAGGGAAAACATATGGAATTTATAAAGATATAATGGGGATAAAATTTTGGATATCGACAATGGTTTTGTCTTACTACTATTGAAATGTACTTTTTTGTCCCTTAAAGACAATAGAATCTCTATATCCTATGTCTTGGATCATCTGGGTAAGAATATACCACATTATTTTTAACCAAATATCTTGTACAGACACCTCTTAGATAGAGAGTTCATCTAATTGGATGGATATATTAATGTTTAATGATATCCAACGTGATGAGACTATCCCACCACCTCACTTATGTAAATTAAACCCACAACCAAATTTGTTTTTGATTACTATTTTTATAGATCTACCCAAAAGATAATCTATTGGATTAGTTTTAGTCATGATTGATCCATTAGGTTACATTGTTTCTTATTTTATAGAATTACATACATGATTTATGGGATCGACTAGTGGCTAAATCCCAAGAATATTGTGTCCGTAATATGTTTTACATATAAATAAGGTACTAGAATTCCATCATGGAAAAATAATTTTTTTCCATTATCAATGACATAAATGCACCAGAGTGTATCCTCCAATCCATTAGCTTACTCATTATTAAGATATTATTCTTTCCCTCCTCGAATATACATGATCAATCCCCTTCATTAAATGATAGGAAAATAGGGAGGAACATGTGATTGCTTCCCACAGTCTCCCATTAGAGTCGCATGATTTGTTGGAGGACTGCTCTCATTGGATGATTTCTCTTAAAACTTCTGATCTATGATCACATACTGAAGGGCCCTTGTTAAAAAAAACATCCATGAAAACCATTCCCTAGTAATAAAACCAATTATTTTAAGTAATCATACATAAAAAACTAAAGGTATTATAATTCTAAAATAATCTATATATGATATATTATATTTTTAATTACTATGTATGTCAATGATATTACGAGTTATACTATTAACTATATTATGAAATATTTTATTGTTAATTTTATGTTACTAAATATTCATTAAATATAATGAAAATTCACAATTATTTTTTGAATTATTTATTACACTATTAATTAATTATCTATAGAAATAATATTTTTAATTACTAAATACATTAATAATAATATTAGTTATTAAAAAAATAATTACCTAATTTTTTTAATAATTATATCTCTAAATTAAAATGACATTTTTTATTGAAAATAGGAACTATGAGGAATACTATGTATAACCTCCCCGAACCTGAACTCCCATATCCAGTGTTGAAATCATAAACATTACATTTTCAGATTTGATACTGATAAACGATACTAAATTTGTACATACATACCTTATAACATAAAAAGAAAAAATTATATCAATTATATTATCAAGGAAAATTTATATAAGATCCCATCTATTTCAAGGTACATCCATCTTTTATTTTTTCATTTAATCATTGGTGGATGAGTCTTCTTTTGAGATAGAGAGCCTTTTTTGGATAAAATGACTTAAAATATAGGGGTTGTATATTTGTTTGAATTAATGGAGTTGGGGTATAAATATATTAAATTCATTTATGGGGGTTTTCATTTATTGGGAAGGATTTGGAGGTGTTATGGGTCATTATGTAGAATTCAGGCACAAGACTATGTATTGGGAAATTACACACCGCCTACATGTTACATGATGTGTATCTTCTGCTCAAAAAGTCATGAACCAGTACAGGGCGTGAAACTATTACATTCCATGGGAACCATATATTCCATTTAAAAGTTGAGAAGGGTTAGATAATAATATAAAGTGATAGTATTTTTAGTGTATCCCTTTAAAATTAAATATATTTAATGTAAATGAATCACACTCCATGTATTTACATTGGGAAACTATTTTAATTCTGCCAAGCGATTGAGTATGAATGAACCGTGATTGGAACATAGGGATACATATTGATAATAATTGTTCATGTTTGGGGGATATTTTTTTCACATGACATATACTTTCCTATTTTAACTATGATATGAGCCACCTATTGTATCTAAGAAATTAAATAAAGAAATATTTTTTCATGCAAAAACACTTATAATCCATGTTTAGAGAGACTATGATTTATTGGTTATATATTTTTGGAATGTGTTTATGTTGAAATTATTTTTATAGACGATGTTATAAAGAGTGATTTTATCTTGCAGAGAAAATTCATCCTCTTCACATTTGAGTTGACCATCAGTAGAGTGGAAATTAGCATATTGTTAAAATTGAAGAACATGAGATTCCTATAGATCATGTGGATTAGATAGATTTTCAGCTTCATTAAAGATTCTTAAGGGTCCTGAGATCCATGGAAAGAGAGTTTTTTTCTCTGTGCCTTCTATGTATGAGTTTACCAGAGAGTTATAACTATCAAATCTTCTTACATTCACTGGGGAGGGAGGAATCCCGGAAGGAAATTTGTAAATTGAGTCTATATATAAAATCATTATTCATCTTGAGAAACCCATGTATAAGGGGTGAATCTTACTGCATAAAGGATTTAGGGACCTGCTAAGTGTTGGTCAGATATTATGGAGTAGGCATGGCAGTAGGAGGAGTTATGTTGGAAGGAATTCGAGGTGAAGTTCTTGGGGCATTTCTATCCAATGATATATAAGGAAGAAAAGTATCATGAGTTTATGCAGATGATGTAATTAGGAATGTCAGTGATATAATACAATAAAAACATCACTAACATAAAGTGCTTTACACCATATTTATCCATTGATGAGAACTCCATGGAAATATGTTTTTTTAAATGGTATTTTCTATAAGATCAGTTCATATATGAATGTGTTTTGCCCAAGAATTTCAATAGATTTGATGAATCAGCTGCTCATCCCAAAAGATAATCTGAGAGGTTCCATGAACAATATATTGGCTATTTTATTGGGAAAATATGATCCCATCATCTAATAGAAATAATCATCATTATGAAAGTTTTTTCCAAGGTTTTGGCAGTTAGAGTAGTCATGGAAGTGGGCAGACATTTCAGGGCCATCTTCTGTTACAGTGTTACTAGTGTGGAAGGATGGGCCAAAAAAATGGCCTCACTATCCATAACCATATTTGGAGTGTCATTATTAGGTATTATTGGGAAACCTATAAATGTTTTGTAGGATAATGCAGTACTAGAGTAGTGGAAGGGGAGTAAGGCAGGCACCAGTGTCTGGGATGGACTCAAGTACTCCCCAGCAGGCCGCTGCCTAGAGTTCCACTGGATGTTCTGGTCTAGGCAAGGGATGTGGTACCCTTGTGTAGGAATGAATGTACTAGGTAGAGGGAATATCAAAGGGGAGTTAGGCTGGAGCATGGGCTAGAGAGGATGGTCAGATGCACGTTATGTAGACTACTCAGACTATTCCGTATACATGATTATATGTTGTCAGAGGTGTGATTCATGTATCTTATACCCTTTCTTTATTTTTTATATAATAGGATCAAATATTATAAAATTTAATATTTTTGAAAATAGTTTGGTCTTTGATGTGGAATGTTTGGATGAATTTTTGACCATAGATACACCGTTGGTGTTGCGGTCAGAGAATATCAAATGTTGAATGATGTGTTCTTTATAGATGAGAAGTTACCATATATTTAGGGAGCCATTTTTTATAGAAATGAATTTTTCTTATTTAATTATAGGTATGAATTAATTAATTATATAGGAGTCTCATATATTCTGTTACCGTAAGAGAGTTAACTTTCTTTCTCTAGAAGGAGACATCTATTTTCACCATGGTGAGTGGGATCTTCAGGAAGGTCATAGAGAATAATTTAATGTTGGTTGGACTGTCTTATAGATCATATATAAAGTCTTTCTCTAGATAATGGTGTAATATTATAGCATTTTTCTTCTTGTGGAAGCCCTTTTTTATAATGTATTTCCTGATGAGTTTAACAACTTAAATCCCAAGATGGATATCTAGTTTAAAATCAAGTTGGTACTAGAAGTAATGCTATTTCCTGATGAGTTCAATAACATAGAGCTTTTGGATTTTATTTTTAGTAATAAGATCATGAAAATAAAGGTTGCATACGTCATAGTACATCTCTTTGGGGGTCTCCAATTCTCTTTGCTATGAAATTTGATGGTAATTTTCACTTATGTGTGGATTATTAGAGATTTATCTAAATTATGGTCAAGAACTAGTATCCTATTCCATGTGTTGATGAAAATTGAAATTAGTTGAGAGAGGATGAGATCTTCTCCAAAATCAATTTCAGATCAGGATACCATCATTTGAGTGTGAGACCATCGAACATTCCATAAAATTATTTTATGAGCAGTTATGATTTGTATGAGTTTGTAGTGATGTAATTTGGTATAACAGGTGCACCAAAACTACTCATGTATTTAAAAAATAAGACCTTTCATCATTTTAAGGACCAGATTATGTTGTTTTTTTAAAATAAATCTTAGTTTACTCCCTATCAACATATAATCATTTCCGACACCTTAAACAGTCCTTATTACATTAAGAGAGCATTGGATTTCTACCAATCAAAAAAATTTTGTTTTTGGATTGATAAAGTTCATTTTAGGTGTCATGTCCTTTAAAAGGATGGATTTTTAGTGGACCTAGAGAAATTTTAATCTAATGTATCATGGGATTATGCTAATAAAGACTTCATGATTGAAATATTTCTTGGTTTATTAGTATATTATCGGTGTTTTATCAAGGTTATTTATTGTTTGGCCGCACCGATGTCTTGGATGACCATGAAAGTACTGAATTTTTTTGTGTAATATTCTTGTGTGATAGATATTAAGAATATAAAATGGTAGGCTTATCTCAAAACCTATCCTCACATTAACAATCCTGAGTAAATCATACACTATATACTGTGATGCATATAGTGTTGAACTAAGAGAATTTCTTATTCAGAAGGATCGAGAGGTTTTTTATGGATCCCAACAGTTGATACCACATGAGAGGAATTATTCCACTCACAATTTTCAGTTCTTAGAAACAGTTCATGACCTAATATTCTAGAGAAATTATCTCACAAGTGAGATGTTTTTTGTATACATGGACCACAAGAGTCTCATGTACATATTTTCTTAGTGGTCCCAAAACCTTTATAAGACGAGGTGGGTCGATTATCTGTAGTATTTTGAATTCAAGTTTGATTAAACACAGGTAAAAGGAAATTTTATTACTAATTCATTGAGATAAATATTCAAAAATATGTAGTATGGGAGTCTTGTGACGATTAGTGGGTAATGGACCTCTTTGCAAACATGAATCTAGATGTTCAGGAGTCTTGGGGAAGAGTAGCTCTGAATTC
This sequence comes from Viscum album, assembly GCA_963277665.1. NCBI lineage: Eukaryota > Viridiplantae > Streptophyta > Magnoliopsida > Santalales > Viscaceae > Viscum > Viscum album. Next base: position 351,379,375 of record OY728158.1, on the reverse strand, counting down.
ATCTTCTATTATGCCCATGATTTTTTACTGGATCAAGAATTTGTATTTATCTGATTTAGAGGGATTAGTTTAGAGAGACATATTATATGTTGGGGAGAGACCATCCAGATAGTCTATTGTTAGTTATAATTTTATTCCTTATTAGGGCTGAGTATGGGTTCCTACGGTCTTGCGTAGGGAGAAACTGATAATTTTTCATGATTAAAGATGGAAATTACGTCATGTCTTGATAATTATGTATCATGATATCCATAAATTGTAATCTTGCTTTGGAATGAATAATTAATTATCAATATTTCTGGCTAGATGATTCACTTATTAATAGGTCAAAGGTGAGGATTATAGGATGGTAAGAATTATGTAGCCTTTTCTAATTTTGGAGTGAAAGTGAGATGATTGCGGTATAAATTTTGTGATAGAATTACCCAGGAGAACCTGAAAGAATGATTCTATTTGGGTGACCATAGATCGACAGATGATGGTAGACCACTATTTTCATATGAGAGATACCTTCATAGTTGATTCTTTGGGATTTATTTACCTGAAAGAGGTTGTTTAGTTCTGAGGAATATCATTTTAGAAAGAGATCCATGTTTCACATCGCAGTTCTAGCAAGGTCTTCAGAAGGATCTGGGATAATAGGTTCTTTTGAGTATGACCTATCATCCTTAGACGAATGGACAATATTAGAGGACTATTACTGAATGTGAGGATATTTTATTATCCCATGTTTTGAATTTTTGTGGATCATGGGAGTAGTATATATAACTCTTGGAGTTAATATATAATAATAGCTTCTATGACTAATTTCAGATGGAACATTTACACCCCTTAAATGAAATGATGTTCCAATAATCTCTTTGTTGGTTGGAGGTAGGTGAGTCAATGCTTGTTGGCCCTAGTCTAGTGTAGGAGACATCTGAGCAATAGTAATTGATCAAAAAGTGGTTTGTGAACCTTATAAGAAGGAATAAATCTTGCACTAACCATCAAAGATGACCTCAAGAGTTTGATATTGGCATTTTTTTTCCATCGTGTTTCACCTAGGTTAAGGTAATGCTATATTAAAAAATAGGAAAACCTAGTTCCCAAGTTTTTCAGTCCACTTGAGATAGTTGATAGGGTCAGTTCAGATGTGTATCAACTATAAATTTAACATTGATATAATTCCTACATGACATGTTTCCCATGTCGTAGATTCGTAGATATTATTCAGATATTTCTCATGTGATTGTTGTATCAGATGTCGAGTTAAGTATTTATTCATCCTTTTAGGAGCATCTGATACAGATTATAAACCCTAGTGATAATTATCTTAAAGGTAGGGTGATTCCTTTGGATTGAGTGTAGTGAAAGAATGAAAATGTTTAGGATGAGGCATGGGAGAGGGAGTATGATATTGGATCATAGTGGAGAGACTTTTTCATTTAGACCCTATAGTGATTCTTGGAGAAACACAAAGAAGTGAAATTATATAGTGCAGAGGTTGTAAAATCTAGTCATTTTCTAGTTATGTCCCTGTTTGAGTTTTTAGTTTGGGCCTTGTTGGAAGAGTTTTGTTTGGTTACAGAGAGCCTTTGATGGGGAAAATGGCTTAAAATATAGGGATGTATGTTTCTTTGAATTAATGAAGTCTTAGTACTTGGTGGTATAATTACCATAAAACAAACACCCACATCTCACCCACTCTAGGCAATGGGTGGGTCATACCCCTTAAGGGATAGCCCAAACACATTATTCACATATTATATAGGCCTATAGACACATTAAAAATCATATGGAATAATCCACCAGGGTTATCATGGATCATTGAACGGACCCCCCCTCCAAATCAATGATGTACATATACCTATCATCATTTCACTGGACGTCGTGTTGGGTAGAAACACATGACTATTGGGCCACAACCCCCACTATTGGCTATGGTTTTTAAATCATAGTCAAAAGTTACCAAAAAATTTATCCCTCCATCATCATCCCATTAACAATGGCTGAAGCATTACCCCCCAGTCACATGCATCTGCGTGACATTATTTTGTTGACCTATCCATATAGCCCTCAATCACTATCACTAGGCTCACCATCAAAACTCTTTTCTCGGTATAAGTGGGTTTACAAGATTTTCCCTTGCCTGGGAAAGATTTGGATGTGGGTTGATTCCTTATGTACAATTTAGAAATAAAACTAACTAGAAGATTACATGCCATGTATATGGTACAATTCTTGTAACTGCTACTAGACATGTCATGAACCAGTAGATGGCATGAAATTGTTATAGACCATGTGAAATTAAATTTGGTCTAGATAATTATATGAGGTGATGGGTTTTTCTACCTATCAATTTCAAAAAAATTATATGATGCATTAATAAATTACATGAAGTGTATTTATCACTATCATCCGTTTTAATTATACCGAGTGGCTGATTTTAATTTCATCCCACATTAGTTTCCCACCTATGAAAACAGGGAAGCTTCTCAAAAATTTTAGAGGACGTTTCTTGAATCTGGATGTCCTGATCACACATTTGATATCTCGTAAGTGGTTTTGTTTGGGTTTTCCTTTTCCTCCCTTTTTTCTCTAGCTACAGGGTGTATTCCATTGATTGTGAGTGTATTTTATTTTTATATTGAAAAAATGTTATCTAGGACACAACTTTTAATCATCCTTACCTTCTTTTTCATGGTTGTTTTCCATTGGAATCATTGGTTGATATTTTGTTAAAGGAAGGAGTTGTAAACCATTACCTTATTATATTATATTTTCCATGTATGTGAAGTAAAAATATTTCCACAACAAATCAATCACAAACAAAATTAAATGATGAATTAGATTATTTTTTGGAACCCCTATGGATCCAAATTTTTTTATTGAACTAGATTGTGGCTAACTTTTGGGCGAGAAATCATTTGATTAAATTAATTCATTAATTACTTAATGAATGTTTTTCAGGACATGAAATTTTTGTGATTTCCTGATATAAATTCACCTTGTCTTGGTCTGATTATTGAAATGGTTAGATTGGTATTGGTTTAAGAACAAATGATAAATAAATTGTTTAATTGAAGATAAATGATAATTTTCATAATTAACCATTGAGTCATATGATGTGATGTTGATATATCTTTGTTCATATGCCATCTGTTGTGATTTATATACTTTGATGCATATAGAGGGAATTATCCCTATTCACATGATGAAATGATTATATACTGGGCTATTTTATGAGACATGTTGAAATGATTATATAATCTGCTCTGTGCTGAGACGTGATGAAATTATTATATTGAACTATGCCCTATGACATGCTGAAATGATTATATAATAGGCTATGCCTATGAAACATGCTGAAATTATTAGATATCGAGCTTAGCCCTGATATATGATATAATTAATTTATACCGGTATCAAACATTTTTAAATGATGAAATTATTATATATCAGATTATGACCCAAAACTGTGTGGCTTATACCTTGGTCATAAGGTTACAGTTGCCATAATTGTGACACATGCTCAAAGGAATTCCAACATGGCACCATGGAAGGTAATATTTTATCATGTTTATATGGTATTAGTTGTCATACTTGTAAGACATGCTAAGAGTTATTATAGAATAATGATGATGTAGGTTGATGCGATATTAATCTAGTATTTTTAATTAATAAATACATGCATTCATTTTTGTATTGAAAACAATTATTATCAAACTGGTTATGTTTAGACACGGTGGTGTCAACCAACTAAGTTACACTCAAACCCTACTTAGGACACCATTCGATATCTGAGAAGATTACATGGATTTTGGATTGTTCATGGGAAAATGACTTCCTTATTGATTATTTCTCACTGGATGTGCTGGAGTGTGGAGATGGGACCGACATGGAATTTGAGATAGGGGAATTTTGAGTCTTTATTTGAGACTGATAGTCCATTATTTTTATTTTTATTATCATGAAATTTAGTTACATTCTAACACGACATTACACTATTAATTTATTATTTATTGGATTATTATGTTTTCTTTAATTGTTAGATTCTCTGCTATATTGTATTATAGTGTTTCCATTATTTCACACTATAATATTTATTTATTATTGATATATTATTATTTTTCTATGTTGTAACTCTGTAACTAGGGGGTGTAGTCTCCCCCCTATACATATCATACCTCATCACCTAGTCGATGGCTTTTGGTGTACTGGGAGGCTCTCTTAAGGTCTCATAACCAACCCATTTCGGCCATGTGAGTGAGTTCTATGATAGGGGATGTTACTTTTTATATTTATACTTTTAGATTTAAAAAACACCTACATAAACAATAAAAATTTGTTAAATGATATTTTAACCCACTTAACCCATCGTTTCTTATATCAAAGTATGTCATAATCATTGTCCATATTAAATAACTTCTAGAAATAATTCCTCCAACCTCAGTATTTATAATATGAGTAAGAGGAAACAGAAGAAGGGAGATAAAAATGATCAGTAAGGGTAAAGATAATAATTAATAATTGAAATTCATAATTGATACTAAGAAGTGCATAAGGTTATGAAGACATAATCAAAGTGTATAAGAGAATCATAAAAACACTCATACACACAAATATCTAGATAATAAAAAATAATATTAGGGAATACATATTTAACAAAGGAAATATTCATAAAAAACAATAATAATAACCAATCTAATATCAATATTGATCAAATGAAATATTATAAACCCATTGAAAAAATATATAAAATATATTGGTATCCTAAGAATCATTATCATATAACACATACAGAATTTTTAAATAACACTAAAAAATGGAATAAATATACATTTGACTTCTAATATAATCCTATATAGAACATAATCATTACCCAATACATTAGAGAGATATCTAGGAACACCCATTATATAATCTATTTTAGTCTCAACTGGCATTATCTTGGAACACCCATTGTATAAGCTATAAATGGATCACCTGAATCTATATTGGCACACACGTCATATATAATTTCCAAGAACCACAATCAAATTAAATTGATTATACACATACTCATAAAACACAAAAAACAACCATTTTTTCTTTCATTACATGAAAAACATGTGGAAAATAAGCAGGTTCTACAATAATATATTTGAATCATGATTAACCCATAGAATAGAAATAGTTTCCATAACAATCACATAGAAACATGATTAATAAAGGGAAGGTAAAAAAGATTCATAATAATTTAATGATAATAATCAAAATCTATCTAGAGAAATAATATGAATAGTGTCAATATGAAATATCCTCAATTGTGAATAATTAAAAACAATGGATATTATTATTGAGGAATAAAAATATTATTAAAATATTATTGAAGAAATTTAGAGGAAAATATCTTTTCTTATTTTAAGAAATCACTTTCTATAATCTAAAAATTTACAAAATATTGCAAAAATCCTTTTAATTGAAACAAATCTTGGAAAATTATATAAGAATATTTTAAAATCTTTAAAAAATATCCAAAGAAAAATATCATTTCTATTTTTAATTTTTTTAAATAAATTGAAAATATTTTTCTTTTAAAATAACGTAGAAATATTATAAATGAAAATTCAATTAAAATAATGTTCGTGAAAGTTTAAAATTCCATTCATATAGTGACCATTAAAACAAATATTTTCTTTTACAATATCAGTAAAATCAAAACATGAATTTTATGGAAAATGATATACATATTCATTTAAAGAAATTGTGTAAAAAAATGTAACATGGGTAAAAATTTATTTAATTAATCATTTAAAAAATCTTGAAAATAATTATGAATTTTTTTATAAAACATGGTTTTGGAGGAAAAATTGTTTTTGACCAACGAGAAAAATACAGATGGATTTTCACAAAAAACATTATTTTTAACTCTTGACTACATAAAGAGAAAAAAATTAAAGGAAAAAATGCCTTCCCATGACATAAAAACAGGAGAATAAAATTTAGTATTTTATTAATATATGTATTATAATATTTAATTATTGGAAGCATAAAGTTATAGAATGTGGATAAATAATAATATTTTATTAAAAACCATTACTAATTTGGTATCATTGAATCATAAGACCCACGAATGAATAAAATTAGTTGAAACTTTAGCTATCATTATAACAAGTAAAATAATGATATTACATATCCATGTTCATTTATATACACCTCATAAAATGTGACATGTTCATAATATAACGTATGTATCAAAGACAGAAAATTGTGAAAAAAAGTTTACTACTTTAGTAATAGTTTGAAACATAATTTATAGTAAATAATAACATCAAATGTAACATAAAATTTCATAAAAATAATGGTATTAATGATATAACATGTGAAAATAGAATTGTATACACTATATTAAAAAATGGTTCAACTTAAAACTGTTCATTAATGAAATGAAATTTAGACAGAATCCCTTACAAAGATCATATAATTGATGTGAGGATTAATCGATGAATTTTTTTGTATCAAATTTAAATCTACATAAAAATGTGGAAATAAATCATTTAATAATCATAGGTCATTACACACATAATATTAGTATGGAATAATCAATAAAGAATAAGTTAATCCTAATAAATGGAAATTGAGTTATAAAATCAATTACCTCATGCCTCCTTTTAGTTTAACATTATTTAACCTCCTTTATAGTGGTTTTAGACATGTTACTAAATTATAAAAAAACCTTTATTGTGTCATATATGATTGTTTAATAACATATTATAACCTATCCTTTAGTAATTTTTCATTATTAACATTGTTTTGAGTATTAATTTCCTTGTTTTCTCATTCATGATTTGTTATAAAAGTTCTCGTTTTTATTCATAATATTATATAATATATATTATAATAATAATTACATAATTAATATATTTTTAAATCAATTATACTTTTAAGACTAATTATGTTATATTTTTATGAAAATTTGATTGTGTTACAACTATAGAGATGGTAGGACATACATTTGTATGATTAACATTTCCATTTTCAATGGTCATTATGGAAAGAGATAACTATTGTTTTATCTTTAAATAATGATCATAATATTATATATATATATATCAAATTATTTCATTAAATATTCTTATATATATCATCCATTGAGTGTTGTGATTAAAATAGAGTCCCACTATTTTTTAAAGGCGGTAGACCACACATACAGAAACGATGTTATCATTTTTCAGTGTTTCTCATGAAAATGATGTAATATCATTTCATATTGATAAATATTTAATTAATAAAATAATTATTCTATTTATATAACATATATTCATTATGTTTACACCTATTACTTTCCATGTAAATCATTATTGAAAATGAATCACAATACTTTGTGAAGCGGTAGTTTGTTATCCACACAAACAACCTTATCATATCTCTTATAGAATGGAAAGTAAAAAAATTATATATATAATAAAATTAATATAGTGGTATAATTATGTTAAAATATCACATTTATACTTTATATATATCATCATACACAACTGTTATAGGTTGTAATGGAAAAATGAATGACATTGGTTCGCAAGGCGATAATCCATCGCACACACGAATAATGATTTTGTAACCCACGTCTTAGAATAGAAGAAGTATTAAGGTTATGAAATAAAAATAATAAAATATTATTAAATATAAGAGAAATAATTTATTATATAATAATTTTTTAAGAATAATTTTATGGGGTGGTAGAAGAAATAATATAAATACTCTCATCGAAGAATGTTGCATCTTCTTCGGGTAGATTCTTTTAGTTTTCACCAAAGGCCTTCCATGGTTGGAATTATACCAAAATAATAAATATAGGTAGATATGATGGAATTATAGAATATATTTTGGAATTTATTGGCCAAAAAAGTTTTTTTGGAGGTGTGAAGAGAGAAAGAAGGGTAGTTTCCTTTTATAAGTGAGGATAGTGGCACACTTGTCATTTTTGAAAAGAATGAATTTTAACCATATTTTAATCATGAAACAGGGATAAAATATTAAAAAATTGTCTATAATATAATTTATAAGGTCTAAATATTAAATTGAAATATATTTTAGGTATGTTTTTGGTCATTTTTACCCTTATCTTTTTTGTTTAACCGCTGGTAAACTCATTATTACCATTACCATGGTAACTATTTTTTACTATTTTAACAATTCATATTGAAAAAAAAGATTATCCTACTATATAATATAAATTATTTTTATTTTAAATTTATAATCCATTTTTTACAAATTCAATTCTCATAATTGAAAACTTTTAAATTAAAATTAATCTCGCAGCTGCGATGAGAAATCATGTTTTCACATATGAAATGGTCAAATGGTTACAAAGTTTTTATATCAAATTTTAAAATAAAATTTATTAAAATGGTATAAATTTGATTAGAGATATATAATTTAACTTATTCTAATTTATTGTTAATTTATAATATAATTTAACATTATACATAATTTAATCAAAAATGTTGTTTTCAATTAAAATTCAGTATTTTTCCTTATTCATCAACAAAGTAATAATTTTATAAAATTTATAAAAATTCACCCTAATATAATTTTTAAATTATTATTTAAAAAATGAATATTATTTTTTCAAACAATAATTTTAATAATTATAAAAATATCAAATTTAAAATAAAACCTGTAAACTTGATGAAAAAGTGATTTTTCGAGAAGTATATTTTTTTAAGAACAAGATCATTTTATAATAACTCTATGTCTAATAAAAATAATTATATGAAACTCAATTAAAATTAAATTATATATAATCTATAAATTTCATTTAAAACATTTCTAATTAGTTATTATTTTATTTAAATATGACTAAGAAACATTATACATTATATATTTTCTAGAAAACACCCTTTTTAAACCTTATATCAAACTTATTTAAAAATACAATATAATGATGAATAAAATCTAATTATGCGGATTTAATATAATAATGAATATTTATGTTATATGAAATCATAATAAAAATATAATGTGACATTTTAAATTCCATAAATTGTTGAATATAAATGATATTTTTAGAAAAATTAGTATTTATTCACTAAAAATAAACATTTTTCGAAAAATACCAAAATTTCACCCAAAAAATGTTGTCATTTTGACTCTAAAATTGAAGATAATTTTAACAAATTATTTTTTTAAATGTTCCAATAAATAATTAGAATATATATTTTTTCTCAAAAAGTAGTTAAATATCATTTTTAAAAACATATATTTGAAGAATAAAATTACTTTACTAAAAATTGATTGATTATTTACTCAGAATTTATCAGTATTTTATATTGAGTATGAAAAACAAAAACAAAAACAAAAACACAGACATAGAAATATATATATATATATATATATATAGTTGTTATTAATATTATTAACCTTCAATTTAATAGTGAGGTTATAATGATTATATATATCATTATCCATTAAATCTCACTGTTGCTTGTCAAACAAACTATTAAACATACAAATATTAGGGTTCCATATAATACATGATATTTAAGATATTAAATTTAGTTGACGTTAAATATATCTTAAATTCATAGGTACTTATATTCTAATCTATGCTCAATGTTTAATGTCATTTATGCTATCATTCATGATTTTTATCTTTTCAAATCTAAGGGTGTTACATCTTCCACACCTAATAAATTTAGTCATAATAATTTGGACATTATCTTTGTAATAAAATGATGGAAATTTTAAAATAATTTTATTTTACACCCACATCGAAAAGGGTTAATAAAATCTCTTATTGATAAACATTAAATGAAAGTATGAGGGTTAGTTCAAATAACACATATTACATTTTAAAATGGGTGAAAATATGTGGGAAGTGATGATTTGGACAAAGAATAAAATCATAAATAATTATAGATATTGAATGATTTCATTGATCACAAAGAAGTGAATTATCAATATACTGTTAAGGCCCCCAACAATTTAAATATGTGATGATTTGAATGCCCATATGATTAATCAAATATGAATGTAACTAGATAATTTTTTTGTTTCACGATCCATTTACCAAATTTGAGTAATTCAATCACCATTTAGACTGAATACATAGTGAAATATAGGTACTTGGATAGTATAATATCATTCTTTAACCAATTTCTACCAGAAAATTATCTTTTTCTCATAACGATCAGTATGCAAGACGAATTTTTCATGTCTATAGTAGTAAAAATAAACTCTTATAGGATTATATAACCATAAATGGGATTAAAATTATTCAACCTACATTTTAAAGTTAACTATAACCAAAATTGATAGCACATGGTAATATAATTTACAAAATGAGTTAACCTTTATATGATGAAATAATACATTAATTACAAAATTCATCGGAAATACCCAAAGTTTAATCTAAGTAATTCTTTAAAAATATTAACATTAAAGTTTTTTTAATCATATATGTTATCACATAACATTTCGATTTCAAGCCCAAAATATGGTTATTTTTTAAATAGCATTATTCACTTAGTCACCAAATCACTGTCAAATATTTTGGTTATCTATATGATAAAACTTGTGTTCACATAATTACCTCAGTGACCAAGATCATATAAAACATAATGGGTTTCAACAACATATATATTATTTTCACAAAATTTAAATTCTTACTTCACATGAAACCAATGTTATACATATACGAAAACCTAATAATATTTCTCAAAAAGTGTCACTAATAAAATTAAGATCCAATCACTTTAAACCTCAAAAGGGGCGTCTAAGAATTTGAACATATGATCATCCATAATATTATATACCTATGATGGTATCCATAAGTCTTAATCTAACCAAAAATGAAAACAATACTAATCTCCAAAGTTAACCATACTCAGATACTAACTATAATAGCCTAATGCCGATACTTTTGAATCTAGTGTTGAAATAAAAAAAATTTCATTTTTGGATCTCATACCAATAAATGTGAAAAAAAAATCTATCCAAAACATAGAACATAAATAAGAAAATTTTGATCACTAAAACTCTCAAAGACCTTTTTGGTTCATTGTTTTAGATAATGTGGAAAAATACTTATATAAACAATACCTATATTTTTAAATGTTAATTTCTCACACTTGACCCATCTTTTATTATTTCACATCAATTCATCACCATCATCCGTATAAAATCCCTCCTAGAAATAATTATTTCAGCATTATTATTTGTTACCTGGTGAAGAAGAAACATAATAATGGTGAGGTAAAATGCATATTATTGGTAAAAATAATCATTAACAAATAAAATTCATCAATGAGTAAAAGATGTGAATAAGGGGATGATTAAATAATTAAAGTGTATGTGAAAATAATAAAATAACTCACACACATCAATACATTGATCATTAAAAATGATACTAGGGCATAGGTATTTAAAATAAGAAACATTATAAAAACATTGAAATCATAGAAAAAATGTATTGGTATCTTGAAACATCATCATAGAACACTTATAAAACCCTTATATATGAATGAACCATAAAACATACATCCAATATAATTATTTAAAGAAAATAGTCCTTACTAATTGAATTGGATCACTATTTAGTTACACCCTTCGTATAAGATACATTGGTATCACCTAGTACAATCTGGGCACACACATTGTATACGTTATAAAGGGTTCATTAGATGTAATCTAGGTTCACCCATTATATATAATGTACAAAAACCATAAATAAAGTACATATATAATATAAATCGTTGAAAAAATTATAAAACAACCATTATTAATCTCATATATTGATTATCATGTCAAAAATAAATAGGCTACATAACAATCTCTTTGAATCCTAATTTACCAGTAGAAGAGAAATGAGTACCATTACAATCCATTATAAACATGATTAACCATGGAAGAGAAACTGGTTCCATAAAAATATCTTTGAAATAATATTAATCTTTCCAGATAAATAAATAGTTTGACATAAATACTAAATATCCCCATTGCATTATATGTTAAAATAAGGGTTGCCGACATTGATGAATGATAATACCATTAAAATATCAATAAATAAATTTTCAAGAAAATTAACTTTTTATATTTAAAAATCAGTTTTTTGAAAAATAAAAATTCATAAAATATTGACAAAATCCTTTTCATTGAAAACAATCATGGAAGAATATAAAAGGAATATTCAAAATAATTTAAAACATTTCATGAGGAAAACCGGCTTCCTATTTTGAAAACACTTTTGGAAATATTTTAAAATTTCTTTTCATTTAAAACAAAAATTTTATATTATAATGTAAAATTTAGAGAAAATAATTGTCTTGAAGAAAAATATATATTTATTTTGTAAAAGTTAGATCAAAGATTATGTTCACATTTTTAGTAAATGATAAATAACATTTTTTTGTAAAATTAAATAAAGATTACTTTCAAAACATTATGTAAATAATTAAAACATGGGTGAAACATATCTAAAAAATAATATTTAGAATGTTGAAAACATTTATGATTTTTTTAGAAAACATGGTTTTGGAATACAAAGGGTTTTTAACTGAAGAGAAATATAAATTTGATTTTTCACAAAACATTCCTTTGAAGTATTAAGTACATAAATAGTGTAAAATGAAGGGAAAATATGTATTCTCATGACAACTAGAGAAGAAGAAATTTCATGAGTTTATTTAGAGACATATTATAATATCTCATCAACAAAATCATAAAAATAAACAATATTGATAAATGATGAGATTGTATCACAAAAACATTAACACATTGATAACATTGAATCATATTACCCAATGAGGAATAAAATTAAATGAAACATAACATATCATGTGAATATGTAAATTCATGATATTTCATGATAATGGTGTTGTATATATATATAGTAACCTTACTTTTTCTTACATTATGATTACACCATTTTGAAGATAAACAACAAAATAGAATTAAAAATCTTGGATACAAAGGTTTAGTGTCTTGGGAAAATATGTCGTATACAAAAACATTTCATAATAAAACATAAAAATTATTTAATTATTCTCTTTATTTACCTTATTATTAGGCCTTGAATTATTCTATTTTCAATTAATCACATGAGGATACACAAAAATGAACATGGTGAACTAAAAGCCCAATAAGAGGATGAATAGGGAACATGGATCAATATAACCTGGGTGATAATAATAATAATAATAAAATCATAATAATTGGTTCATAAAAAAAATAAATAATGGAAACATGTGATAAAGGAAGTGAATGGGGAAATGCATAAAAATTATGCATCATGTCATAGTGTTCAAAAATCACACATAGTTGTGAATAAAGTTACCATCATGTTCACACATAAAATATGTGTAGAATAATAACATCATCATTATGAATAAATGTGTCACTATTTTTATGCATTATACACATCATATCATGAGATACATCACATTACCCAATGCATTGAAGTGATATATAATTTTGGACCCAGCCGTCATATCCTAACATTTTCATAATCATGCATGCCACATAGAAACTATAAAAACCATAGTTATAAAATAACCCATGGAATGTAATGGGTTTCATAATTATTTCATAAATAATAAATCAAATATTAAAAATTTGTGTTAAAAAATATAAAATATAAAACACTTTTGGTATGAGAATCATCATTAGTGAGTTAAGAAGAAACAAACAAAGATAGGTCAGTTATGTGTTTTGGAAAGAATTTTTCTTTTAATAAGTATTTGTATTTTTTATAAAATAAATTTCTTAACATGTATACAAGTGAATAAAAATGAATTATTTATTACACGAACATAGTATGAACATTCATCCCATGGAATATAGGAAACCTCAATGAAAGGAGTTGGCTTCTAGAATCCCCTAACCTTAATCCCCCCCTTATTTCTTCATTTTTCTACCTCATAGATAATAAACATAAATATATTAAAACATTTATCCATAAGTTTTTTATATTCATTTATAAAACTATTTATCATTTATAATCTTTGTATTATATTTATTAATTTTTTTGATGAAATTTAAGAGTTTTATTATCATTTTATTATTCAAAATTTCCATTTCACATTGATTTCTAATTTTATTAAATATAATTTATACATTAGTATAATTAATTAAAATAATTAAATATTTATATATTATAAATATTTTATAATATTTTCCATGATTATTATTATATTTGGTGGCCTGAAAATGTCTCCATAGGTGGTTATCCAACCATTAAAAGTACATTGTCGAGAGAGTAGGAAGAAGAAGTTTAATTTTTTATATAGTATTATGATAATTATAGTAGGATAACTTAATTAATATAATGTTAAAATTTTACCTAGTTAATTTCTATATGGGTTTTATATGAATAGGTTGGTGGAAAATTAAAGGAAATATGAGGAATAAATAAAAAGAGAGATACCTGTATCCGAACTTACTTAATCTTCATTGTAGCTTCTCTTGTATGACACTATAACTCCCGGATTATTGGAGTTAGATAGATATATAAAATCCATGTATTTAAATAGAGTATTAATAAGAAATATTTAGTTATATATTTTAATTTCTAATTTGTGGAAGGAGCTGTTTCCATGGGGAGGGAGATGGGGTATTTTTACTTAAGGAGAGGGGTATTTTTACAACAAAACAATGAATTAAATAATATATCAAAGGTAAAACCTGTAATAGTAAATTTTTGATATTAAAAATCATATATAAATATTATATAATGGTTTTAAAACTTCAATTAATATTTATAATTTTAATTCATTTGTTTATTAAAAAGAAAATTGGAATGAAATAAAAATTTTTATTTTAAGGAATCACTATTGACTTTATGTTTTGTAAAGTTCATTTTAGGTTTGGAAATTGAGTTTATTGTATATAAATGAAACATTTATGAAATTTAATATAACATTGCCTAAAATATAGTTATTTAATTTTTTTTCATTATTACATCATGAATGATGTAATTTGAGTTACACATATTTTGTGAAAACCTATACTTTTACTATTCACCTAAAAATTGATGTATTTCAAAAAATTTCCAAAAATCACCATTAGATAATTTTTATGGGATTATTTATAAAATTATATAAATTTAATAAAAATAAATTTCTAAAATATGTTATTTTAATTTTTAATATAAAAATCACGCCTTTTACAAAATACATTGAAATGTTGCTTATAAAAATTGTGCTTATATTTTCTTTGAGTTTCTTCGTTGTGATATTTATTTTTTAGAATTATAATATTTATATTTATATAAATTAATCAGGATTCATATTTTTTATTAAAATATAGTATTTGTGTTTGAATTATTATTTCAACAATAAGGTTGTTATTCCCAACAGTTAGGTTATTATTCCTATGGTTACATTATCTATTAAAAATACCACTTCATTAATTCACATAATATTCAACTCATTTTCTTTGAGTTAAATATTTCCATTTTATATAATTTTTCTTGGTTTCCAAATACATTTCTTCATCGATATAGTTTTTTCAGTGGGGTTAATGATTCTAGTAGATTGTGGTGATCCATATTTTCCCATTTTAGCTTTTCTATTTTATTTTTTTACCTAGTTATAATGATTCAAATTTTAATTGGTTTCATTAATGATTACTGTTACAAATTTTTTTTAATGAAATAATTTATTTATCGGTCTCTCAATATTTTTTATGTTTATAATATTATAGTATATAATGGAATTCGAATTTATTTCAAAAATTTATTTTACTAAAAACACTCTGTTGTTACATCTTTCACCGCATTAAAAATTTTTCCCTTGATATTTCAACTCATATTATAATATTGTAATAGAGGAAGGTATTAATATTTCATTATTTCCTTCGGTTCCGAAGTCACCTCTTCATACAAATGAACCATCCGCAAAACATTGAAAAGTATAGTTGTCTTGTTTCATAGAAATATTTCTTTATGGTCCAAGATATGTACTAGTTGTTATTCATATGAGAAGTCATTCTACAATTGTATCACCTATGGATTTAGTAAATGTGAGGGATCATGTATGTACTACCTCAGGAGAGATGCATGGAACATATCATGAACATGAGCTATATTTTATGGAAGCTCAAGATAATAATCCACTGCTTCTTTGTGATCAAGAATTTCAAAGGGGACAATGTACATTTGGCTAAGCATCCACAACCTTCCAAACCACATGACTATCTTCCATGTTGATATTAAAAGTAAAACTTTTT
The DNA here is from genome assembly GCA_963277665.1 of Viscum album. Lineage (NCBI taxonomy): Eukaryota > Viridiplantae > Streptophyta > Magnoliopsida > Santalales > Viscaceae > Viscum > Viscum album. The sequence continues at coordinate 351,363,187 of OY728158.1, read as the reverse complement.
CTCCATCATCGAACACCAATTCAATTAAATGGTTGTTAACATAGTTTTTATGACTATGAGGATATTTTATATGTTGTTGGGAGGCCTGAACCTTCTATGTCATCTCTTGCATAAGGTTGGGTCCCAGTATCCTTCATTCACCAAACTCATCCCAAAAAAGTTGGTGTTCTACATAACATCCAATACAATTATTTATATGGATCCATTTGAATACTCAAGTGGAAGGTGTTTTTATCTGAGAACTCAAAAAATGAAACATACTGATCCCATACTCATTTTAATTCCATTTAACATGCTCTTATAATGTATTCGAGAACCTGAATAGTACTTTTAGATTGGACATCAGTTTAGGGGAAACATTACCTTTAGAATTTAATTTTCTACTCAAATAATATTGAATTAATCTCTAGGATATATAGGTGAACCTTTGATCATGATCATATATGATCAAAAGTGGTAACCTAAACAGCCTCACCACTTCCTTCAAATATATCATGGAATGTTTTTCAAGTGATAAATCTTCTCGAATTGCTATAAAGTGGGTATTCTTCATGAGTTGATTCACCACAACCCATATCACAATGTTTCCTTTGGATGTTTTAATGAGAGAAATTTCAAATTCCATAGTGATGATCTCCCATTTCTATTCGGGTATAAGCAATGGTTTTATCATCTATTTGGACTTCTATCATTCTTCTTTAACTTTGTCACATTCTAAAAACCTTTACGTATAATCTGAAATCTATTTATTCATTTTTTCAAATTACAAGAATTATCAAATATAATGGTACATCTTGGTACTTATCATATTGATGGATAAATATGATCTATGTAAAATATCCAATAGGCCACTCGTTATCTCAGGTGATGAAGGCACACAAATCCTTGTTCCAAACAAAATCTCACCATCATTATTAATATGAAACATAGGTATTATGTTTTCATTACTTATTTCACTTTTTTTGTAGCTCCATATCACCTCATTGTTCCACCTTGTTCTTCTCTTGGATAGATGGTTGAGAAATCATTTGTGCAAGGTAGGATGCATTTCCTTCCAATATGATTTCAAAATCCATCTTATTCATTTACATAAAGATAGGGCGTTTCTCAATCCACATCATGGGTAGAGTTTCAGGCTCTTTTATGCTAAGTGATTTAGATACATTTTTTCCATTCTAATTAGGTAGTGAATAATGCAGTCATAGTCCTAGATTATCTATAACCATATTCTTTAATGCATGATGAGATCCTTCTGTGTTAATCTCTACTTTACACTATTTTGATTAGTATATATGCCACACTTCTCACCATAGAGTTAGTTATTCCATATTTTCAAGGTAAAAAATCAAAGGTTTTAGGTCCATATCATGTGTTGTGTAGTTCTACTAATAGATCATTAGCTATTGTGAGGCGTTGGCTATCACATTATTATTCTATATGAGTACACAACCATATAATTTATTTAAAACATAACTGTGTATAAAAAAAATTATCCACTTATTGGTAGTGCGATTATAGATATAGTGATTAGAATCTTCTTGAAATCCTTATGTCATTCCTCACATTATTCATTCCAGCCATTCTTTACCCCATACTTTGTTAAAATTCATATCAAGAATGATAAACTTGATAAATTCTTCACAAAATGTCAGTAGTACCCATATAGTCCAAGAAAACTACACATGTCTCTAACCCTTCTATGTTTGGGCCAATCCTAAAATGTTTTTTCTTTTATTCCACATAAATTCCCTCACTTATGATAACTTTACTCATGAATGAGAATTATTGCATCCAAATTCTCACTTTTTGAAAATAGTATATATTTTCTCCTTCTTTAATATTGCCAACACAATCCTTATATGATCTTCATGTTACTATATTCTTCTCAAGTAAATGAGAATATCGTTGATAAACACTACTATATATTTCATGACAAAGTCTCGAAAGACAAAATTTAAAAATTCCAGGAAGATGTACGGGTTATTTGTAAGTTAGAAGGACATCACTATGAACTGACAGTGCCCATACATTGTACATAAAGCAGTCTTATGAATATATTCCTTTTGTAACATCTTTTTATGATATCTAGAATAATGATCCACTATTGAGATATATTAAGATACTTGTTGTTGATAGAACAATTCATCAATCCTTGGTATAGGATACCTTTTCTTCTTGGTGATCTTATTGATATCATAGTAATCGATTCACAACCATATTGATCCATCCTTCTTATGGACAAAGATAACTAGTGTAACCCAAGGTTATGAAATAGATAATATTAACCCATTTTCCCAATTCTCTTGAAACCTCTTCTATAACTCCTACAACTAGATTAGGGACATCATATAGGTGAATTTTGAGATAAGAGTAGCTTTATGTATGAGATCTGTGGAAAACGCTACCTCACAATATATGGTATGTATCCGTTATTCTTTAGGAAATACATTAATATATTCCATAACACTAGGAATATCCTCTAGGATGATACATTCCAATACTTAAATCATTTGGCATATTAGGATTCTACATAGGGTATAGACATCCACACATTTGATTGATTTTCAAAAGGAGGTTCATGATCTTACTTACATTTATAGAGGAGCATTGGATGGTTAGGCATATGAAAATAGAAGTTCATTTCCTAAAATTTGATATGTATTGTATATAATAATATACAATCCATGCCGAGTATCGTGTTGAATTCCACCAAGGGAATTATTATGAGATCCATTAAAATAATATTTCCACATACACAAACAAGAGTAGAGAACAACACATGGGATTCAATGATTCAACAACTAGGTGTTTTTATGGATATATATACATCAACGTATTTAGGAATAAATTCAATTGTTATTGACAAATTTGATGAAATTAATGAATGCGTAGAATTAGAATCAAATAAGACTTTTTTTGTTCTTAATTGAAAAGGATGTGTACCTTGTATAACTTCGTTTTCATTCCCCAATTAAGTAGCAGATATGGAATAAGATTTCCCTTGGTCCTTTGGATTTAGCAGCTACTGAAACCAATTTTACTCAAAGACTCCAGGTTAAGTGTGTTATATATCATATTTACCTTTCTCCCTAGAGTTGAATCATTGAACCATATGTTCTGTAATAGGAGTTTCCCTAAATTTCTCCATTATATTGGATGACGTCCTCATTTCTCTTCAACATTCATGAGATTGGTATCTTTATCTCCAGCACTTGAACCATTTACTAATACCTTTGAGGCAATTAACATGGTGCTTATTACAAATTTTTTACATGTGGTTAGTCGGATACTATTGCCTACTTTTTAATTTGACAAACTAGATTGAAACGACATTATTCTATTCTTATATTCATAACTATGGGGACATTCTCCAAAACGCATCTCTACTTTGAGAGAAAAGAGAACCACTTATTCAAAACTGAAAAAGAGTCATATTTATAGATCATTTCTAATATGAGGTTATCAAGCACTAATGAATATATCCATTTCCCTATAATTTTTGATAAAAATACTAGAGAAATATATTTCAAGACATGTGAATTTTTCCTCTTAATTTATGATAGATTCACCTTACATTTCATTCATCTCTATGAATTGTCTATCAATATTTTTTCTAAGAGTTTGATAAAAATACTTGGTAAAAAATATTTTCTTAATGTCTTCCCACTTCATATGTTCCATTTCATCCTTTATATTGGCATTCTTTATCAATTCCCACCATTGATCGATCTCTCCATCAAAATGATATATGGTTGGAGTCACTTTATCCTTCACAAAATAGTATATCACAGAAACGTTCTTCTCTATTGAGTGATACCACTTCTTCTTGATAAGTGGATCAGAAGTTACATTAAATGTTGGTGGTCGTTTCCATAGAGGGGACCTAATGTCTAGTTGATCATTTTTAGGTGATCATTGACATTCTAAATGGTTTGGGTTATTATTCATAGCATAAGAAAACATGGTAAGAATTTCAATGGAGTTTTTAACCCCACCTCCTCTAGAATAAGAGATATCATTTATGAAATCATTAAATTGTACCTCACATGGGTTGTTGTCCTAGTTTCTCCTAGTTCCCACCATTTTATGAAATAATTTTTTTTTGAACAAAAAATAAGTTAAAAAATAATGAATAAATAATTTATTATTTTGTGTAATTAAGTCTTAAGGAATATCTTATGATATCCCTACGTTAATCCCATTTGAAAAAGATTCTTCTAGTATGTTTTTACTATATATAGAATTATACTCAATGATTAGGGTATAGCCCTTTTTGTTGATGAAATGAATAGAAGAGAGAATAAGAAGAAAGATGGGGTCATACACGCACACATGCCCTCATACCCAAGGATAACCAAATAAAAGAAGAACTAAAATATCAAAGTCACATGGATAAGAAGCGTCATAGTCATCGCCCCATCTAGAATCATAATCAAGAGGAACATGGGACCTGGTAACCTTATTTGTCTTTAGGTATGATTAGTCCTTCCTTAATTTCACTTTTATAGGGAAAACAGGCTGAAAACCGTCAACCTCCCCAACCACATTTTTACCTTTGGACAATACATGACTGTAAGTTAGTTTTTTGGGTTATAATCCTCCAAATCATCACACTTTACCTGAATTCCATGTGTTTCCTTTAATTTATAAATTTCCAATTGGGTCTTTACAATAATCTCACTATCACTGCAAGTTTGTTGCTTCTCAGGCACAAGATCTGAGATTTGTTTCAACACTCCTGGTATCACATCACCCCCACTCCAGGGAACATGATCCATATTCAAATAATTTTTGTACTCCTTTTCATGATGCATCAATAAACTGTTCTCTACATCCTTATTCACTTTAGGCTCTTGAATAAAATCCCGAGAAGAATCATCTACCAGCTGGAAAACTTTAGCACTAATATTCTCTACATCCGTATCCACTTGAGGCACCTGAGTGAATTCGTGAGAGGCATCATCCATCACCTGTGAGGAATTAACATCCATATGCTATTTTGGTGCTTGATTCCTCACCCTCATTATACAAGAAACTTCACTATTCCCTTTTAATGAGTAGAAGGTACATGCAAAACTTTTACAACACTTCTCTTTGACATGTACAATCAAATAACAATCAAGAAAAAAGTCAGGCAGTCTCTCATACTCCTCATTTAAAGAGATATCATCATCTAAGCCAGACTAGACTATATTATGAATTAAAAAAGTACTTAGATCAACTTCCACCAGAACCCTAGAATAGTGTCCAAATTTCGTAGCCTCAGTGGTTCTATCCATTTTAATTGGAATACCCACCGCAGAGGCAATGTCAAAAAGAATTTTAGGATGCCATAAAATCCAATTAAGGCCAACAATTTTAATCCACACCAATGCCCTTGAATTTTTATGGAGAAAGTATTGAAATGAAAGTCCCATTTAGGAAAGAAAATCATACCCAACTTCAGATAAATTGACTTGATCTCCCAAGATCCCCGCTTGAGATCCTCTAATGGAAATATAATTTGGAAAAATCTATGCCCCATAGGTATACATATCCAATCAGAAAACCCCCATGTAGAGGTTAATTTCCGAAGCAAATCATCAATCCTCCAAATTTGACCAGCAGCAGAAATAACTAGTCTAGTAATAATTGAATGCTCACATATATTGAATCTGTCGAGGATAGATTTTCTGTTAGCAATAATATAGGAATTACCACCCTTTCTATCAATTCTATCTGCAATATCATCACAGACTAAAGAAAAATGTCTTATGTTAGAATCTCCTCCACTGCCTGTAGGACCACTACTATATTTACCTACATCTGTAAATTTTCTAGATGAAGGCCTCATCTCCACCCTCTATGAAGGGATGTTTTAATGGTCTCTCTCCACTCAAGGTCGAGTCAAATCCACGCCTCTATTCATAGTGGATTTAAAAGGGTGATTACCACTCAACCTCTTCACTGCAGATCTAGACAACCCTGCGCCCTGCAGAGATGACTCCTTCAAAATGGGTTATGCGATATTCACAACCGTAGGCAGACGAGAGTGGAAAAAAGATGCAATCGTAACATCATACAGTCCCCCAAGGCTGTGTTGACTCCCACAAAACGTTAGGACTTAGAAACCATCCCTGCGATCTGTCGCTAATCTGTTGACGCGACACCCATCGAAACCCATCGAACACATCAAGCATCACCAACGACTGCAAATTTGTGGGTCTCTAAATCAGAATATTCAATCTATATAGATACCGATCTCAGAGAAGTGTCTTGATCCACCTACAGAGCTGAAGGAAGCTCGACAACCCCATGCAGGATGGAGCTAAGAAAATGAGAAACGACCATCTTCGATAAACCCTAGATCTGGAACACACCGTATTCACCATGAGAGGGGTAAGACTAGACCCACACCATATTATATGAATGTCTATATATAGAATTATACTTATGGATTTCAATCATGTTTTCTAATCCTAATTTCTTGATTAACTAAATTATGCAATGAATCATACTATAGAGACCCTAATTTATCTTATATGACTATTACATAATTTTAATGATAAACAACATATTAACGTTAAAAATAAAGTATAAAAAGGTTTAGTTCCTTTGAGAAACTATGTTTATAAAAAGAGTGTACAAAATAAAACATAAACATTATTTAATTTTTTCTTCTCTATCTTTATAGTGGCCCTCATGTTCTCGTCAGTATAAGTAATTACTTGAGGATATAAATCAATGAAATGGGTGATGTAAAAGACCATTATGTGGATGAATAAAGAAAATAAATCAATATAACATGGTTTAGAATAATAATTTTCACCAAATCATAATAATAGGATAATCACCTACTTTAGGAGAGAAACATGTGATAAAGGCATGGAATGTGGAAAATCATAAAAATAAAACATCTTGTCATACTTTTCAAAAACCAAACATAGTTGTGAAAAAGAATATAATCATGCCCACACATAGAATATGTGAATAATCATAACATAATCATTTTGAACAAATATCGCATCATGTTAATGAATAATAAACATCATCTCATGCGATAAATCATATTACCTAACACATTGGAGGGTTATAGAAATCTAGGCCCACCCATAACATCAAAACATTAACATAATCATGCATCCCACATGGAACGTATAAAAATATTAGTCATAAAATAGTACTTGTAAAGGAATGAGTTTCATAATAATTTCATAAAGCCTGTATTCAAGAATAACTATTCTGGTTCCAAAATAAAAAAGGAAAAAACATTTTTGGTATAAGAATCATCATTCTCCAGTGAATAAGAAACAATTAAAGAATGTTCAATGATATGTTTGGGAAAGAAGAGTTATTTTATTAAAGACATTGTATCTATAATAAAATAAATTAATTAAAATTTATATCCTTGAAATAAAATGGAAATAATATTAGAAGAACAAAATATGAATATTTATACCATGGAATAGAGGAAACCCCAAGGAAAAGAATCGTGTTCAAGAATCCCCTTACCCTATTTCTGATATTATATTGATGTAATAAAAACATATTTTTTAAAAAATTGATCCATATGTTTATTATAGTCATTTATTAAAACTATTTATCAATTAAAATAAATGGATTATATTTATTAATTTCTATTGATGAAGTTGAATAATTTTGATATCATATTTTTCTAAAAAATTTCATGTTCCAATTAGATTTCTCTATTTTCTTAAATATAAATTAGTCATTAGTATAATTAATTACAAAATATTATAACGCATATAATTAACTTTTTATATATTATATATAGTTTATAATATTCATACATGAAAGTGTTTATATGTGTTGATATGGAAATTTATTCATAGGTGGTTCATCGACCTTTGATAAGACATTTTCAAGAGAGTGAGACAAAGTTTAAAATTTATAAATATAGTAGAATGTTACTTAAAGTGGGTCTGAAAAACAAATATAATGTTAACTTACCGTATAATTAATTATTTCATGGTTTAGTGTGAAGGGGTTGGTGTAAAAACTAAATATAAGAGGAATAATATATAAAGATATAGAGAGAGAGGTAAGTTGATCAAAATTTACTCAATCCTCATTTAAGAATGTCTAGCACAATACTATAATTCCTTGGTAAATAGAGTTGGATGATATATAAAATTCATATGGATTAAAATATTAATAATAAGGATGATTTGGTTAGATAACTGGATTTTTATTTGGTGGGAGTAGTGGTTATCTAACGAGAAGGAGAGGGGTTATTTATATTTTAGGGGAGGGGTATTTTTCGAATGAAATATTGAATAAAACAATATATTAATGGTAAAAATTGCATTAGTGAATTTTGGACATGAAAAATTATAAAAAAATATTATATACTCTAATTAAGCCTCTAAATATTACTTGTAATTTAAATTCATTTTCTTCTTAAATTGAATGTGGTAGGAAATAAAAATTGTTATTTTAAGGAATTACTTTTGACTTTAGGTTTTGGAATGTTCTTTTTAGGTTTAAAAATTGATTTTATTATATTTTTGTGATACATTTATCATATTATATATACTATGTAAAAATATAAATTTCTAGAAATTATTATTACATTATTATATCATGAAAGATGTAATTTTACTTAAAAAGGTTATGTGAAAATTGTATTTTTACAATTCACACGAAAATTGAAAATTTTTAGAAAATCACAAAAAATAACCGTTTGATAATTTCAATTTTATGTTTTCAAAAATGATATTCATTTTACAAAAATATATTATTAAAGTAGGTACTTTTTATTTATAATATAAAAAGTAACACTTTTATGAAATACTTTAAAATACAGTTTATTTAAAATTTGATTATATTTTCTTTGAATTTCATATACATATAATTATTTTTTAGAACTAAAAAAATTAAATTCACATAAATTATTCATGATAAATATTATTTGTATTACAATTTATTATATGAGGCATAATTAAAAGATTAACATTTTGTTTACTATTCCCAATATTCAAGTTACTATTCACAACTGTCAAGTTACTATTCCCACAACCACTTTATCTCCAATAAATACCACATAATTCTTTCACTTGATATTCAAATAAATTCCAATAAAGGTTATATATTTCCATTTCCAATAGATTTTCTTAGTTTACTAATATTTTTCTTCTTCTCTATAGTTTTTGAAGTATGGGAACTGATTCTAGTAGATTGAAGGAATCCATATTTCGCCTTTTTTATTTTTTATTTTATATTTTTTGTCCAATTACATTGTTTGTAAATTTAATTGGTTTCATTAGAAATTAATGTTACATTATTTTTAAATGAAATAATTTTTTATTGTTTCATTATTTTTTGTATGTGTATAATATTATATATTACAATACAATAAAAATTTACCTAAGATAAAATTTTTTCTATAAAAGAATTGGGTTGTTACAATACACACCTTATAAAAGAATTTAAGTTCATAACATAGCATATGTCTTAAAGAAAGAAAATTGAGATAAAAATACCTTATCACTTTAGTAAATTTTGAATCTCAATAGCTAATAAAAAATAACATAAAATTAAACCTAAAATAACATTAATATAATGTTATTATTGATATAACATGTCAATGTTATATTATAAGCACCATTAAAAAAATGGTGCTTAACTTATAATTATTACTCGATAAAAGGAAATCGAGATAGAATCCTTATAAATGATCATATCATTTATATGGAGATTAATAAATGAAATGATTATGTGCACAAAATTTAAATCCACATTAATGATGTGGAAATACCATATAAACTAATCATATGTCATCAAACACATAATCTTTGCATGACATAATAAATGAATAATTAGTTTGACCCAATCAATGGAAATTGTGTTGAGAAATCCTTTACTGCATGCTTCTTATTGGTTGAATATGTATTAAGATCATGTATAGTGGTTTTAGACATGTTATTATATTATTAATGACTCATATTTATATCATATATGATCCTTTTATAATATATTATAAATCATTTATTCATAATATTTCATTATTTTCATTATTTCTCTTGTTAATTACTTTTTTTATCATTCATTATTTGTTATGAATGTTCTCGTTCTCATGCATATATTTATATCATATATATATTGATAATCATGAAATATTTTTCATTTTTTATGTTAATTATACCTTTGAAACTAATAATGGAATATGGTTATGAAAAATGGACTATGTTATAATCATGGAAATGGTACTCCATACGTATGCATGAGTAATGTTTTCATTTTTTAATGATCACCATTGAAAGTAGGTAAGTAATATTTTTATAATTAAATAATTATTAGAATATAATATATAACATATCATTTCATTAAATATAATTATATATATCATTAATGTGTTGTGGTTATGAAAATAGAGTCACATCACTTTGTGAAGGTGGTAGTCCACCGTACATGAATAATGTTGTCATTTTTTATGTCTAACAAATATAATGATATATTATATTTTATGAATGATAAATATGTTATTAAAATCATTATTATGAAATTTATAACACATATATTAAATAATTTTTCCTTTATTACCTTCCATGTATATATTTAAGAAAAAATAATCACATCACAACGTGAGGTGGTAGTCTGCCTTATATACGAGCGATGTTATTCATATCCCCTATATAATGGAAAGTAGAAAAGGTGTAAATGGTGAAATGAATACATATGTGTAATTATATTATCAATATAAAATACATAATTTAAATCTATAATTATACCCAACCTTGATAGATATATATGGAAAAATGAATGACATCGAATTGCGAGGCGGTAATCCACTTTTCACTTGAAAGACAATTGCATAAACTATTTGATAGACAATGTGAATGATTTAGTTTATTAACATAACATAATAACATCTAAGTATGTGTAATATACTATGTTTATCATAAAATAATAGTTTATGATGAATTTAATGAGGTGGTGTAATAAATAGGATAAAAACACTTGTTGAAGAATGATACCTCTTCTTTGAGTAACTTATTTTGGTTTGCACCAGAGGCCTTAAATATAGTGATTTTTAACCAAAACTAGGATTCTAGGATTATAGTATAGAATTACAGAAGATATTTGGGAATGTATTGTATGAACCAATGGGATTTTATGTTGTAAAAAAGGAGGATAGTGAGTGTCATATTATATGTGAGTTGAGTGGCACAATTGTAATTATTGAAATAGGTGAATTAGACCTATATTTTTTAATGTTAAAAGGATAAAATAATGAAGAATAATTTATAATAGTAGGTATATTGTCTTAATATGTTTAGAAAATAGATTTTATAAAAGGTTTAGTTTATTTTAACCATTATATATTCAGTTTAACCGCATGATAAACCCATTTTTACCTTAACAATGATTATTAATTTTTAATATTTTCACAATTCATTTTGGTAAAAAATTAAGATGAAATTATTAGATAATATAAGTTATTCAGATTCCAAATATGGAATCCATTTTTATAAATTAAATTTAATGTATTGTCAAAATTTAATCTAAATTTAATCCAATAGATACGATGGGAAAGTGAATTTTCAAGTAGAAATGATCAAATGTTTATAATGTTTATATATGAAATTTCAATATGAAATTTATTAAAATTAAATAAATATTATTAATATATATATAATTAAAATAATTTTACATTATAACCAATTTAAAATATAATTTAACCTTTTAAATAATTTAAAAAAAATAAAGTTTGTAATTAAAAATAATTATTTTTACTATTTATGAAAAAATTATTATTTTTAGAAAATTAGGAAGAATTAATCCTAATATAATTTATAATTTATTAATTAAAAGAAATTTTATATTTTTTAAATAATTTTTCTAAAATTGTAAAAACATTTATTTAAATAAACTCCCAAATAAGACATAAAAGTGAGTTTTCAAGAAGTGTATTTTTTTTCTTCAGGAAATTGATGATTTTATATTTACTCTATTTCTAATAAAAATAATTGTTTGAATATAAATAAATAATAAATTATATATATTCAATAAATAAAATTTAAAAAATTCATCAATGGGGATTTTTTATTAATTAAAATGGAGAAACATAATGCACTACAAAACAATTTTCAGAAAAAAACCCATTTTAAGCCCAAAAACAAAATTATACAAAAAATCAATTTAATGACGATTAAATTGTACTTAACTATGATAAATATAAATATAATATAATATTTTATATGAAATAATATTAAAAACTTAATTTTACTTTTAAATTACTTAATTTATTAAAGAGAAATTATATTTTTAAAAAAATTTGTATTTTTTCACTATTCACTAAAAATCAACATGTTTGAAAAACCAGAATGTTTTACCCAAAATAATTGTTTAATTATAATTTTAAAAATTAATTTAATTTTATAAAATTTGTTTTCTAAATGTTCTAGAAATTAATTATAAATTATATTTTCCTGAAAATAAATAAAAATAGGTTTTGAAGGAATTTTTATTTTAAAGAATTATATTACTTTAGTAAAAATTCATTGATTATTTACTAAAAATTTGTCAAGAATTTATATTGACTAATATATATATATATATTTCATAATGTTTTTAATATAATTTATACCAACATATTTAAGGGATAAATTATAACAATTATATGTATCGCGGGTCGTTTAAGCTCGATGTTGCATGTTCAATACATTATCAAATATAAAAATCATGGGGTAGTTTTTACTGAAATCCATTGAAGATATTACATTAATTTTTTAAAAAATATATCATAAAGTATAAAGGAGTGAAATTATCATCTAGTCTTAGTGTTCCATGTTGTTTATTCTATGGAACATTATTTATCTGTTCAAAATCATAGGGTGTTAGATCGCGAATATCATGTATCATATTGACCTGTTATCAATTCCTGCACATCACAAATGAATTATAGTCCATTTTTATTTATTTTTTAAATATAACCTCTTTTAAAATGTTTCTAAAATTTGAAAAAGGTTTTAAAATAAAATGATACTTTTATATTGAAAACACACAATTTGAGTCATACATGCCACATCATATTTCAGATTTGTGTTTGGTCATTTCTTACACATCACAAATAAATTATGAATGTTTTACATAAATTTTAAATAAAATTATCTATCTTTTACTCAGATTTTATAATGTTATGCCTATTTTAAAATAAATTGACACTTCTATTTTTATAAAACACACTTTGATTCAAACTTATTGAATCATGTATCATGTTGACATGTGGTAGATTTCTATATGTCAAAAATTATTTAGGGATTATATTTTTAATGTTCTGAATACAATCCAAAATTGTTATCATTATTTTATCTATGTGGTGAATGTTTTAAACTAAAATTACCCTTTTATATTTAAAACACTCACTTTGATTCATTCAAACCAAACTAGATTTTATACTAACTTGTGATATATTCATACACATCAAAAATGAATTACGGACCATTTTCCAAACCTTAAAAAAATAAGGAGTTAATTTTATGGGATATGTTTATGTATCTCACATTTTAAACTAAAAAGACACTTTTAAATTAAAATCACATAATTGGAGTCATATCAGACATATTTTGTGTCATATTGAAAAATAATTTATTCTAATATGCCACAAATGAAATATGTATCCTTGTCATAATTTGTAAAAACAATTTTTATCATCTTCTCAGCTTTGTCCATGTGACGCCATTTTAGACAAAAATGGACCCCTTATATTTAAAGTATGCACATTGAGTCATATCGACCATATCATGAGCCTGATTGACATGGAATCATCTTATATAAATCTCAAATGAATTATGGGTTTTTAATAATTTTTTTAAAATACAAAAGTTGATTTATATAATTTTGTGATGTGATGCATGTTTTAAACTAAATTGACACTTTTATATTGGAAACAAACACTATGAATCATACTGAGCACATCGTGTGTTAGATTGAAATGTAATTTATTCCTATAAATAAAATTTATTTATATACCATTTTTATAAATATTTAAAACAATATAATCTCAATTAATTCATTCTGATAATCTGACACACAATTTAAGCTAAAATTACACTTATATTGAATACATTCACTTGGAGTCATACCTTCGAAATCATGTGTCATATTGATGTATTGTTAATTTCAAAAAGGTAAAAATGAATTACTAATCAATGTACTAATTTATTAAGATTATATGAGCTCATTTTTTTAGTTTTTGTAATTTTATAGGCTTTGAAATCTAAAATAACGCTTTTATGTTGAAAACACACACTTTGAATCATACTGGCTTCATCATGTGTCATATTGACATGATATAGATAACTACTTGTAAATAATTAAATATTAATCTTTTTAGAAATGATTAAAACAAAACATAGTGTATTTTATTGGGTTTTCTAATGTGATGTGCATTTTAAGTTAAATTGACACTTTTATATTGATAGGACAGACTTTGAGTCATCCCAACCACATCGCGTGTCATACTGACACGAAGTTTATTCCTATATGTATAAAATTTATTATTGGAACATTTTATCAATTTTTTAAAAAATATCATCAGGTTTTATTAATATTTTCTATGTGATTCATGTTTTCAAATAAAATGACACTTTTATATTGATTACACACACTTTGAGTTATGTCGACCACATCATGTGTTGGATTGAAAAGCAGTTAATTTCCACTAAAAAAAATTAATTATTTATAAATTTCTTAAATTTTAAAAACCATCTATGTTTTTTATATATTTTTCCCTATGATTCATGTTTTAATCTAAAATGACACTTTTCTATTGAAAACATGCACTTGAAGTCATATCGACCACATCGGGCGTTGAATTAATTTGTAATTAATTAGTAAAAGGAAAAAATGAATCATGGTTAATTTTATTAAATATTAAATTCAATATAGTCTAATTTAAATAGTTTTATCTATGTAGTGTTCATATTATACTAAAATGAAACTTAACAACATTCACTTTGAGTCATACCAGCCACATAGTGTGCCATATTTTTTTGAAATAAAGTCTTACAAGTCAGAAATGAATTATGAATAAGTTATATAATGTTTGAAAACAATTAGTTCTTTTTTTCTTAGTTTTTTCAACGTGATCCAAATTTTAAAATAAAATGACCCTTTTATATTAAAAAAAGCTCTTTCAGTCATACTATACACATCATGTGTCAAATTAATATGTGGTCGATCTTTACAAGTCACACATTAAATAAGGATCATTATCATAATTATTGTACTAAATTTTAGTTTTTTTATAGTTTTCGATATTTAACTTATGTTCTCATGTAAAATACTACTTTTCCTTAAAAAAGATGATCTTTAAGTGATATCAGCCACATTTTCCATGAGATTGACATTATGTTGATTCCTATAAATTAGAAATTATTTATATATCATTATCTTGAAATATAATGACAACATGAACTGATTTTCATTTATTTTTCAATGTGATCTATCTTTAAACTAAAATTAAACTTTTAATATGAAAAAATTCCCTTTAAGTAACCCAATCAACATGTTCTATTATATTGATATGCGGTCTATTTTTATATTTCAAAAATGAATTATGGATTATTTTCATTATGATTGAATAAAGTATGAGCTTGTTTATTTAATTTTGACAATGAGACGTGTGTTTAATATAAAATAAATTATATATATTAAAAGAACACACATGGTGTCATTCTTGTCATAATATGTTTCAAATTGATATGAAATCAGTTTATACACATAATAACAAATTATTTATTATTTTATTATCATTTTAAGACAATATGATATAATTTAAAAAGGTTTGGATATGTGATATATTTACTGTAAAATGATAATTTTAATGTGGATATGATAAGATTAATACATATTGTCCTCATCACATATTAGATTGATGTGAAGACATGTACTATACATTAAACATGGATTATTTTCCTATTTTTTCAAAAAACATGATCATGTTTTATTAGAATTGATAATGTGATGCATGTTATAAAATAAAATTACACATTTATATTGAAATCATAAACATTTATCCATACCGACCAAATAATAATTCAAATTGATGTGAAGTCAATTTCTACTTGTTAAAAACGAATTATGGATCATTGTCTTGAATTTTGAAAACAATATAAAATCATTTTATTAGTTTTGAAATTTTGATAGACATTTCAACTAAAATGAATATTTAACATTTATGATATTAAATTTGAGTCAAACATGCCACATTGTGTATAGGATTTATATTTGGTTGATTCTTACACATCAAAAAATAAATATAGATGATTATCATAAATTTTAAAAATAATATGAGACCATTTTCATGGTTTTTTTAAATGATACACATGTTTTAAATTAAATTACCTAGTGTAGATCAATTTGCCTCTCAATATTTTCAACTTTAAACACTGGTTCAACATCCTTCATAGTTAATTCCTTATTTTTTCTTTGATCATTATTTTTTGACATCAAGGTGGAAACTCTATTAGATTTTTTTTATATCTTTCATTATCATTCTTTTTGTTGAATACAATGTGAATATTAAGGAATTCATCTAGTATATTAATTTTAGGGTAAGAGGTGATTATAATAGAGACCATAAATTTTTTAAAAACAAATAAAAATGGCGATAAAAGAAAAATTAAAATTAAGGTCTTAGAAGCATTGAAGTACCTCCACCAAAAGAAGGAAATATGCCTTATGATTTTTTAGAATATGGATCCTTAACTCACATCCACTTTTCTATTATCTCAGTTATAGCCTCAAAGTAAAATCTATCATGAACATGAGTAGATTCATACACGTTACTAGAATTACTAGAATACATAAAGAATAACCTTCCATTAAACATCTAAATAAATAGATAAAATATTTATTTCCTTGAACCCTAATTACTAATGACTACTCTAGTTTCTAAAAACCCAACCTTACACCTAAAGGATAGAAATTTGTGATCATTTGAAATAAAATTCAAGGTCAATTGGGGAATGAGAATATACCCTTTAATATTATTTAATTATTATAGAAAAATGGTAATATTCAGATTGCCACATGATATTAAGGTTTAGTAAATGTATCAAAGATGTTGAATTGAAGTTTTAATTCATCTGTATATACAATAGGATTTGAATGTCTCTGAGATTATTTCTCTTCTAGTTAGGGGATTTTATTGATATTGTTTTTCTATTTTTCCCTGATACAACCTCCTCAATAAAAAATTTCTTATTATTGTCATTAGGTAAAGGAATCATATTTGTAATAGTATCATTGAAACTATAACCATTCTCAAGAGAAGAAAAATAACAATGGTGGTGTTCAAATTTATTTGGAATGATGGGATAATAAAATATTAAAATAAATTTATATATCAATTCTAAATGTTTGATTAGAATAAAAATACAACTAAAGTGTTTTCAATAGTATATGAATTTTATTTTAGGGAAAATAATATCTAAGAGTTATAATTCTATTGGTTTACATTAAAAATGTATATCTAAGGTGATAAACTATACTAAATAACATACGTAATTGGTAATAACCACAACTAGATATTGGAAAACATTCAAGAACCATGTACTTTTTCTAGTCAACTATAAAAAAATTATTTATTCTTTTCATTAAATAGACTTTTAGATATATTGGTATTATTGATAAATTATAGACAAAATAAATGATTAAAAATATTGTAATTGAAATTTTAAATACTTTTAGAAATTACATTCTCAAGGATGAATTTTTATTGATGGTATATAATATCCTTCATAATTTAAAAAATCAAGTATGAACAATGATTATTTTTTTGGAAACTATAGAAATAATGACCAAAATATGAAAATTGTTTGGAAATATGTTTTAATAGTATAATATTTATTTATATAATTTAATCTATTTCTATTTTAATAAATCCTTAGACTTAGTATGTTCAGTACCCGGTCTCATAACATGATTTCAAATATATTAAAAGATCACCCTATCATAACAAAATTCATGTAAAAATATAATCTAAAAATAATAATTTGAATTTTACATAATTATTTTTATTAAAGTGTATTAAAAATTCACAATAGAGATCATGTGTGGTCGAATTGATTTTAATATATGATTTGGAACCAAAAAATAAATATTTAGTGTATCTAAATTGACTAAAATTATCTTCAAGTAATTATTTAAAACTAATAAAAATATATAATGAAAAAAATATATTTTATATGACTAAATTGTAGTGTTTTACCCATACATTATATCCATCAAGATAATATCATTATGTGTTATTTTTTTTCAAATTATTTTTAAAGTTTTCTTTTTCTCTTATCAATTTCATCCAATTAAAAAAACTTTTACTATAGATATGATAGAGGGTTTAATAACTCCAAATATTTCTTCATAGTGGTTACCTTTTATATATTAGTAATATATATTCCTATAGAAACTATGAATATTTACTAACTATAATGACCAAAGTAGATCATTTTTTGTTTAAACAAAGAATATAAAAATTCACATTATGTATGTATTAACAACTAATGCTCCTACACATTTAAACATGCCAATTCCATTTATACTTTCTAGAAAATCCATGTACGTAATTTCCTCGACACATATTTCTTCTTAATATTCAATATAGGATATAATTTAATCTTTTAATGTTTTATCCACATGAGCTAGTAATGTTAATATATGCGGTAGTGTAACAAGTGGTGTGAATTTATTATCAGAATAGACTTTTGAATTGTTTGTTGATTCACATGATTATCTTAATATGACCATCCATTTACCATCTATTTTGTCTTTTTTGTAACACTATACAATATTTCAGACCCTTTTAATCTATTTTAATGGTTTTTTATTTATAAAAATTTGTTAAGGGAATATATCATATATCTTCATAAGAATAAATATAAATTCTATAAAAATTACAACAACATTATCAATTGTTCTATCATATAAATCATCAATAGTAATACACAACACAGTTCCCGACTCAAGAGATATATAAATCCCTACCCACATGTGATCTTTTTGAAGTTTATTACCATGTTAAATGTCTATCGTGATAAATTACACCATAAAAATAACAAAAAAGTGATGTGTATGTGTTGATAGAAATAAACAACTTACGGTTTCAACTTTTGGAATTTTAATAATATAAAGTTATCATATATTGATTGATTCAAATTTAAGAGAAAAAGTTATGATGAAATTTATTTCCATAGGCAAGGAATGAAGTTTATGGTTATCTTTAAATATAGTTTGGGTTATGCACCTTTTTATGTACTGATCATTATTCTACTATTAGTCTACATCGATCCATTCACATATAATTGTCCAACAATCCAGACAAAAATATAATATTTTTTAAAGTATCTATATGTTCGTACATGCCTCTCATCATCGCACATATATGTACTTATAAATTTATATTCATGGAATATATTTATGGTGACACTACAAAAGCAACACCTCTAACACGACCATATTGTTCTGTCCAATTCAACGTTAAATAAAGTAGGTTTTCTTCAGATACAATCAGTGTTGATTACTATTTATAAATCATATAAAAAAATATTTTTATGCAATAATTTTATAAATCAAAACAAATTACTATTATATCATACTTATTAAAGATTCTCATACTTAATTTTTTCTTTTAATCTACTAGATTTTCCTCTATATTTATATAAAAATCCTTCTATAATACATGAAATAGTAAGTATGATTCTTTTATGTTAGATTCATTAATATTTATATAAATAAATGAACCTATGTTACTCCTTATCATATAAATTCTTTTATTCTGATTTAAAATACATATACTTTTCTTTTCAAGTGAAGGGTACCCATCATTGATTTATAGTAGGGGTAAATTGGTTTTTATAAAAGTTTCTTATTTTATGTTCTACCTTTTTATTTCATAAATTAACAATATGGAATAAATATACATAATAAAAATAATGAAATAAAATATATTTTATTATAATTCACTAGAAAAGATTCATCATCATATTGACTAATCAATTAATTTAATGTTTCATGGTTTTTAATGTGTGCGTACATATCTGGTTAGTGCTGGATCACATTCCCCTATGTATTAATATGATTATATCTATAGGTATCTAAAAGGATTTATGATATTTTTCAATTACTATTATGATAATTTTTTTATTGAGATCATCAAGATAAAAAAACTCTATATGGGATAATGAAAATTAATGCTATATTTCATCATATTTTTTTAGTAAAATAGAGAAATTATAATTTATCATTACCATAATGGTCTTGAGGATAGTATAATTCATATCAAACATCCCAAATATAAGGATCTTCCACTTTTACATGAGGCTTATTTGAAAAAAGTAGTAGAATTAATGAATGGCTTGAATCTCAAAGTCAATATACAGTATAAAGTAAACAATATAAATTATAAAAGTGGATGGACACATTAACATTTTGAATAAATAGTGATGAAAATTCATCCACCATGATACTCTTCATGTTCTATAATGAGAAAATGGATGAAGAGGACATCATAATCAATGCTTCTATGTAATATCAAATGTGGAATAATGATAGAGTTGTAAAAGTTTTCTCCAAGGAACAAATGATATGGATAAATACTCAAATCAACACTTTTCATAGGATATTTAACAAAAATAATATTAGTATGATATAGTTTATTAAAATATGGGACATTATGGAAACCTTATTTTATGAGTTTTATATGAGAATAATATGTGGAATTTTTTTCCATGATCTAGATTATCTTATGGTTACAAGATTCTAACACCTTAATATTGCATTGAGATGGAAATTTATTTCCCATTTTGACTAATCTTGAACCATACCACCAACTGTATACTGAGGTAGTGGAACCACTCTAACTAGTGAGTAAGAAAAAAGGATGAAAAATCAATTATGTCTGTGCAGAGGGTATTGTGCTCGATATGATTTTTAATGGTTGGTACTTGATAACTACTATTTTGAGGCTACACATCGTATGAAACATGCCACTACATTGTCAGGTGTGTTCTTATTGATATGTTTTTATTTTGAGTTTTGATAATTTTTTCTATTATGGTTTTCTGTATTTTCTGGTTTGTTTCATTTTTTTGGTCTGGGTTTGTATGGTTACCACTAAACCATAAAGTTGTTTTATCTAAAAATAATTACACTAGTATCATCACAAAAGGTTTTATTCAATACAATGATGAAATTTTTATATAGATCTATTTAAAATAAAAAATGTATTCTCATTGTGACCATACTATTATTAATAACTATTGAACTTTTGGGTCAACATACTAGCCCTACTGATTCAATATATCCACAAATTTTATACTTTTTTAGTTACATGATAACATTAAATAAAAAAATGATACTAGTATGATCTTTTTATTTTCATCCACAAGATATTTATCCTCATATAAATCTATATTTTCAGCATTCATAATGTTTTATTTTTTAGGTTTGAAAACATCCGTGTGAGGATAAATCATAATCTTAATGAGAATATAAAAATATAATTTAGATTACACAAATGTAATAGAGAAAAAATATATTATGAGGAAAATAATGGTATAATAAAAATATATTAACCTATTCATTGAACTTCCTTTATTCTCATTAAATATTCAAATAATTTGGATCTTCTATCAATTGTATAATCCCCCCCTCTTAGTACCCACTAGTTTGAAAGAATATTTCTACATTGGGACCAATATTAAATGGTTGTGACCTACCAATTACATATTATGGTCAAATTTGTTTTCAACAACCTTATTGTTGTTTTAGTCACCAAAATAATAAGTGACCAATTCCCATATATAGGATCTAGGACATATAATACTTTCACTACATGGGATTTCATTGTGAATGGTTCTTCCTTATACCCATCCAAAATTAAATTCACTCTGACAAATATAAATTCATCAAATTTAAATATAATTTTATTTTCAAACCATTTGTAATTAAAACTATTCACTTGAAATGTTGTATTATTTAACCCATATATTTGTTTGATGATTCTAATGTATGAAATATTCACATAAATTAGATTTATATAATTGGAACTGAATATGTGTATCTATTCCATGATAAGCCTAACTCCACTATATTTCATCATTCTACGTTCATCATATTAATTTATATAAAATGTATATCCATTAATTATAAAACAAGTGTAAGAGTTAACAATTAAATTCCCCCTATGGATTTATATTGAATTCATTCATCATTTTAATTTGGATTTGTAGATAACTAATTATAAATATGATCTTAAAACCATCTATTAAACTATTGATTATGGGTATTGTACAGACCCGTAAAATTCAAGGAAAATTTTTTCTTAATTTTCTTTAGAATTTTACAAGAGCGCGGTTTCAGACGGCACCTGATTCCGAGGCCCGGAGTGCCCGGAATTAATTTCCGAAGTTTGGCTCGGGTACGTTCAGTGAACGAACGAGCGGGAATTCCTAACTTTTGATCCGGTGCTCGGAATTGAAATCCGAGGGCACCGATGAACTCGCAGCGCCGATATTCGCTTAATGAGACCTTTTCGGGAGTTGCGTTTGTTGCGGGTTGAAAGTTACGTTTTGGGGTTTTTCAGTTAAGTTAAATAAAATTGTGTAAAACAAATTTTATTTTAACTTATTAAAAAAAACCTACCTAAGGGGGTTGGAAGTGGGACCCACACCCACTTAACCTCCCTTGGGAGGATTAAGTGTGGTGGGGCCCACACGAACCCCTAAGTCTTTTCTTTTTCTCTCAACGTACTTAACCCCTCTTTTAATGGCTTAAGTTACCCTTATTTAATTAAGGGAGTTAAACCCCCTTTTTGAATTTCAAATATTGAAATTCTTTGTGTTGTGTTAATAAAATAAGAGGTAGTCTTATTTTATTTAGATTTCCTTGTTTGTCTTTGGAGAGCTTTCCCATCTTCAAGCTCTGTCGAAGAACGAAGAACGTCTTCATCCTCAACGAAGAACGATAACACTTCGTCAAGGATCATCGACTCGGCGACCGGTATCTTCGGACCTCTTCTTCCTCCTCGGACCTTCTTCGTCGGCAAACGAAGATCCGCCAACGTCGTGTCTCTTCGGGCATAGCACTTCGTCAACAGATTTGACGAACGACGACCGCGACACCCGACCTCCGCGACGCCGTCTTCCGCGGAGCGTAGCCGAACCTTTGAATCCTAAACCCGAGGTAGGGGTTTTTGTTTTCATTTTGGTTTCCTTACTCTTTTTTTGATCATGAATGATAAGTATAACGTGTGGCTTATTTATTTAAGTTTCGTTTTTTTTATTTCTTTAACGTGAGGGGGGGCCGGACCGCACGAACACGGCCGAATCCCCCCTCCATCGTTCATGTTTGTTTATGCGGGTGGAAACAAGTAGCGTGGTGCCGTCGCACCACGCGGAGGATCGTTCATTTATTTTACGCAACGCCGTCGCGCTTCGCCGAGGAGAGTCTTCAAGAACGCGACGCCGTCGCGCCGCGTTGGAAGGATTCATGGCACGGCGAATGGGGCGCGGTGCCGTCGCACCGCGCCGGACGACGAAGACCGCGGCCGGTTCCGGGCCGCGGCGGGACGAGAAGACCGCGGCCGGTTCCGGGCCGCGGCGGGACGAGAAGACCGCGGCCGGTTTCGGGCCGCGGCGGAAGGAAAGACCGGCGGCCGGGCCGCCGGCGTCGGAAGTCGAGGGCGGGACCGGAAATTCCGGTCCCGCTGGTAAAAACCGGCCGGCCAGCGGGCCGGCCGGATGTCATAAAACCGGGGGATTAAACCCCCCGCCGGTTCTTCAAACCCCCCCTCTTAATGAGGGGGGCAGTTCATTTAAAGGAGGGGGGGGGGCAAAGCCCCCCCCCCCGGTTCGTCCAGCCGGCCCCCATTTGCGGGGGCCGTTTTTTTGGCAAAGGCATGGCTCAAAGCCGTGCCGCCTTCACAAACAGGGGGGGGGCTTGATTGCCCCCCGCGTGACCCACGTGCGGCACCCCGCCGCCCGCGCGGCCCGCCGCCGCCGCCGCCGCCAGCGCGGCCCGCCGCCGCCGCGCCGCCCGCCGCCGCCGCCCGCCGCCGCCGCCGCCGCCCGCCGCCGCCGTCCGCCGCCGGCCGCCGCGCCGCCCCGGGGGGGGGGGGGGGGGGGTCGGGCCGGGTCGGCCCGGACCCGGACCCCCCCGTTACGAACCAGTTTCGGTTTTTGGCTCATAACATGAGCCTCGGACCTCCGAATGACGAACCGTCTGCGGCAACGCGATCCTTGGATCGAGACGGTCGTTTCGGTATATCGCGCTCAAGGTTTCGGATTACTTTGAGTTCGGCCGGGTTGGTTCGTTCACGAAACCAACCGGGCCTTCGGAGCGGAAACGCTCATATCTTGAGCTACGGACGTCCGATTGACGTGCCGTCAGTCACGTAGTGTTCCTCTTAGTGAGACGGATCTTTTGGCATACTCCGCCCGAGGTTTGGACGCAGGTGGAGTACGGTCGGGTTGGTTTTGCCTTAAAAACCAACCGGGCCCCGGAGACGAAAATACCTATAACTCTCAGACCGGCCGTCCGATCGACGCGCCGTCTGTTGCGTTGAGTTCCTGTTGACGATACGGAAATTTTGGATACATCAACTTCGGTCTTCGTGACAGTTGATGTATCAGCCTCTCGGCTCGTGGAGCGGACCCTCCGTACGAGCTTGCTGTGTGCGGGAACCCTAGTGCTGGCTGCGACTGTTCTACTGCTACGACTGCTACTGTGACTTTGACGACGACAGTACAGAGATCCTGTGTGGATTTGACGACGACAGTACAGAGATCATGTGTGGATTTGACGACGACAGTACAGAGATCCTGTGTGGATTTGACGACGACAGTACAGAGATCCTGTGTGGATTTGACGACGACGACTACAACACTCAGCGATCCTACGTGGATCAGTGCTACAGGTTCTGTGTGAGCCCGATCCTGTGTGGGTCCTTGCGCTCAGCGGTTCTGTGTGAACCAGCGCCTACAGGTTCTGTGTGAGCCCGATCCTGTGTGGGTCTTCTGCGGGGGTTAGTTACCTATCGATCCTTCGTGGGTCCGACGACTTAGATGGATCAGTGATCATCTTTATCGTCCTTGAAGAAGTATACCTGTGTGAGCTGAATCCTGTTGTTTTCCTGTGTGGATTTTGTTGTGCAATCCTGTGTGGATTATGTTCTGCTTTCCTATGTGGAATACGTATACTTTCCTGTGTGGACTGAGTTGTACTTGGGCTCGGAGGATGGAGCGTATTTTGATGACTTAGGTATATGTATGGGCATATACCTAAGCAGTGTCGGTTGTTACTTCGTGATTGTACTTTTTTCGTTGTTTATCCTTTGTGGATTTGAGAGACCTTCTGGGGTCTCGGGGTCCCTACTGAGTAGCTTATACTCACCCCTGCACGGGCTTTTCCCGCACTACGTTGTGTTGGTTGCAGACGACGGACAGCGTAGACCTTAGCTGAGGCTTGCACAGCAGGACGGTACCCGGAGGTGGACCACTGGGCGGGACGTGCTCGGAGCGGACGGTGGGACCCGTGGAGTAGAGGAGCTATCTGTACCCACCCTTCAGGTGGGATTTCCGGTGGACAGCTCGGAGTAGCGGCCTTTACTTTACAGTTGCTGTTTTTCCCTTTTCGAGTTGTACTTTACTTTCAGTTTGGGTTTGTATTCTGGCCCATTTACTTTTCCGCACTTTCAGTTGTACTCTGCTTGTTTAGTGTTTACTTCCGCTTGTTTACTCTGTGGTGTGTGTTTACTTTTCAAAGGCAATGCCTTCCCTTTTTACCGGGATTTACGCCTTGGTGCTAGTCGCCAGCCCCTGGCCTATGGAAGGCGGGCTTGGGGTAGTCACGGCTCGGACCCCGAGGGCGGGTCGTGACAAATTGGTATCAGAGGAGTTCGGTTCTACCGCGAACTCTGATCTTTTCTATGTGAAGCAATAATGTTTAGCGTATTGAGTGTGGTTATCAGTCCAGGGAGTCCAGTGTTGGTGCGGCGGCCGACGTATCCGTACACCAGGACCCTGACTTCTGATTTCCGACTTAATGCACGAAAACATTGATTGCGTGTGTGTTTCAAGTTTTCTTTGTGATTACTTGTGTCAGCTCACCGGGTATACTGATCTGCTTTATGAAAGTCTCAAGTTTTCCTTGTGATTACTTGTGCCAGCTCACCAGGTATACTGTTCTAACCGTGGCGCACCTGTTTCCTTTTCAGGATGGCCCCACGACGGCAGCCAGCTAGGGTTCCGAGAGTCGAGCGAGACGACAGCCCACCGAGCGACGAGGCTTCGGTGTAGGGCCCTTTGTCAGCAGTGGCACCGGCAGTAGCTTTACCCGCCGATCCCCCGATGCTTCCAGCAGCAGCCGCTGACGATGCACGTCGCCTCAGCGCACTGCATGAGTTTCAGCGCCAGCGACCGGCCAGGTTTCGCGGGGAGACGGATCCCCAGGCAGCAGAGGACTGGCTGGAGGCAGTGGTTCGAGTGTTTAGGCTAGTGAGGACACCAGCAGACCTCATGGTGATCCACGCTGCGAGCCTACTACACGCAGCAGCAGGACGATGGTTGAGCTTGATGCTCCAGGTACACGATGAGGCATCTCTTCTTTGGACGGACTTTGAGAGCATCTTCCGCTCGGAGTTCGTCCCAGCCACCCTTCGTGCGGTGCATATCCAGGAACTTCTACAGCTGCGGCAGGGCAGCATGACGGTCGCCCAGTACTCGGCGAGATTTACCGATCTCTCGCGCTACTCGACCGACATGGTACGGGATCCATTCTTCCGGGCCCGGACCTTCGAGCAGGGTTTGAGACACGAGATCAGGGCATCGCTGATCTCCCTCAGCATACCGACTCAGACAGGAGTACTGGAGCGGGCTCTTCTGATCGAGAGCTTCCTTGCTGAGTCTACACCAGTACAGCGACCCACCGCAGGGCGGCACGTGGCAGAGTCATCTGCAGCTGGCAGTCGACGAATGACTCAGGGGTCCAGACAGACCAGACCTCAGGGCACTGGCTCAGCAGTGCAGGGCACACAACGCGGAGCCAGTCTTTCGAGTGGAAGATAGTGCTATGCATGCGGCGGGCGAGGCCACATGGCTCGTGACTGCCCGACCCGCCATGCGGAGGAGCAGCAGACGGTTGAGGAACCACCTAGGCAGAGGCAGAGGTTCGACCGTGGCGGTCTGCAGGAATGAGGCGGACGAGGCAGAGGAGCTGGCCGAACAGCAGGTGGTGGACGACGCTTTGAGGCTCTACCACCACCACCACCAGGAGGCCCACCCCGACCGCAGGGGAGAGCTCAGCTTCAGGCAGCCGAGGCCTTCGATCATGGAGCCCTGGGAGCCGATGGACAGGAGCAGAACTAGTGGATACATCCTTTGTACTTCTGGTTCCTTGTTGCTTTTGTGTAGCGTCTTGTATTACGAGCTGCAATAATAAAAGACGCATACCTTGTGATGTTTTCGTTCCTGTCCTCTATCGTAATGTTACTAAGAGGTTCCAGTTTTGGCTGTTGACTTGACCCTCACTTGTGAGACATCTACTGGAGGAGGCCCAGTTACCACACACTGATGCCGACAGTGTGACTCAACCCTTGGAGGCGAGAGTAACGGTTGAATCTCTTAGTAGTAGCGTCGAGGCCTTACGACGTCATCCTTAGTATGGATTAGTATCATCCATGTTAGGATTCACTGTTTTAGGCAAAGAATGTGGTTCATCTAGGGGATGAGACCAGATTTCTCTTTTCGGCAAAAGAGAAATCTTGCAGCTCTGGTGGGACCGGAGATGGTCCGGGCCACGTCAGAGGAGGTCCATGTCATCCAGGAGCGGGTCCTACATGGGCGATCGATTCCTCTTGTGCGCAACAGATGGCGGCACGGGAATCTCCAGGAGAGCACATGGGAGCGGGAGGCTCAGATGCGTGCTCAGTACTCTCTTTTGGTTTCCCTAGTTTTTGATGTAGCTTTACGGGGACGTAAAGCCCTGAGGTGGGAGTAATGTAAAGACCCGTAAAATTCAAGGAAAATTTTTTCTTAATTTTCTTTAGAATTTTACAAGAGCGCGGTTTCAGACGACACCTGATTCCGAGGCCCGGAGTGCCCGGAATTAATTTCCGAAGTTTGGCTCGGGTACGTTCAGTGAACGAACGAGCGGGAATTCCTAACTTTTGATCCGGTGCTCGGAATTGAAATCCGAGGGCACCGATGAACTCGCAGTGCCGATATTCGCTTAATGAGACCTTTTCGGGAGTTGCGTTTGTTGCGGGTTGAAAGTAACGTTTTGGGGTTTTTCAGTTAAGTTAAATAAAATTGTGTAAAACAAATTTTATTTTAACTTATTAAAAAAAACCTACCTAAGGGGGTTGGAAGTGGGACCCACACCCACATAACCTCCCTTGGGAGGATTAAGTGTGGTGAGGCCCACACGAACCCCTAAGTATTTTCTTTTTCTCTCAACGTACTTAACCCCTCTTTTAATGGCATAAGTTACCCTTATTTAATTAAGGGAGTTAAACCCCCTTTTTGAATTTCAAATATTGAAATTCTTTGTGTTGTGTTAATAAAATAAGAGGTAGTCTTATTTTATTTAGATTTCCTTGTTTGTCTTTGGAGAGCTTTCCCATCTTCAAGCTCTGTCGAAGAACGAAGAACGTCTTCATCCTCAACGAAGAACGATAACACTTCGTCAAGGATCATCGACTCGGCGACCGGTATCTTCGGACCTCTTCTTCCTCCTCGGACCTTCTTCGTCGGCAAACGAAGATCCGCCAACGTCGTGTCTCTTCGGGCATAGCACTTCGTCAACGGATTTGACGAACGACGACCGCGACACCCGACCTCCGCGACGCCGTCTTCCGCGGAGCGTAGCCGAACCTTTGAATCCTAAACCCGAGGTAGGGGTTTTTGTTTTCATTTTGGTTTCCTTACTCTTTTTTTGATCATGAATGATAAGTATAACGTGTGGATTATTTATTTAAGTTTCGTTTTTTTTATTTCTTTAACGTGAGGGGGGGCCGGACCGCACGAACACGGCCGAATCCCCCCTCCATCGTTCATGTTTGTTTATGCGGGTGGAAACAAGTAGCGTGGTGCCGTCGCACCACGCGGAGGATCGTTCATTTATTTTACGCAACGCCGTCGCGCTTCGCCGAGGAGAGTCTTCAAGAACGTGACGCCGTCGCGCTGCGTTGGAAGGATTCATGGCACGGCGAATGGGGCGCGGTGCCGTCGCACCGCGCCGGACGACGAAGACCGCGGCCGGTTCCGGGCCGCGGCGGGACGAGAAGACCGCGGCCAGTTCCGGGCCGCGGCGGAAGGAAAGACCGGCGGCCGGGCCGCCGGCGTCGGAAGTCGAGGGCGGGACCGGAAATTCCGGTCCCGTTGGTAAAAACCGGCCGGCCAGCGGGCCGGCCGGATGTCATAAAACCGGGGGATTAAACCCCCGGCCGGTTCTTCAAACCCCCCCTCTTAATGAGGGGGGCGGTTCATTTAAAGGAGGGGGGGGCAAAGCCCCCCCCCCGGTTCGTCCAGCCGGCCCCCATTTGCGGGGGCCGTTTTTTTGGCAAAGGCACTGCTCAAAGCCGTGCCGCCTTCACAAACAGGGGGGGGGCTTGATTGCCCCCCGCGTGACCCACGTGCGGCACCCCGCCGCCAGCGCGGCCCCCCGCCGCCGCCGCCGCGCGGCCCGCCGCCGCCGCCTGCGCGGCCCGCCGCCGCCGCGCCGCCCGCCGCCGCCGTCCGCCGCCGTCCGCCGCCGCCGACCGCCGCCGCCGGCCGCCGCGCCGCCCCGGGGGGGGGGGGGGGGGGGGTCGGGCCGGGTCGGCCCGGACCCGGACCCCCCCGTTACGAACCAGTTTCGGTTTTTGGCTCATAACTTGAGCCTCGGACCTCCGAATGACGAACCGTATGCGGAAACGCGATCCTTGGATCGAGACGGTCGTTTCGGTATATCGCACTCAAGGTTTCGGATTACTTTGAGTTCGGCCGGGTTGGTTCGTTCACGAAACCAACCGGGCCTTCGGAGCGGAAACGCTCATATCTTGAGCTACGGACGTCCGATTGACGTGCCGTCAGTCGCGTAGTGTTCCTCTTAGTGAGACGGATCTTTTGGCATACTCCGCCCGAGGTTTGGACGCAGGTGGAGTACGGTCGGGTTGGTTTTGCCTTAAAAACCAACCGGGCCCCGGAGACGAAAATACTTATAACTCTCAGACCGGCCGTCCGATCGACGCGCCGTCTGTTGCGTTGAGTTCCTGTTGACGATACGGAAATTTTGGATACATCAACTTCGGTCTTCGTGACAGTTGATGTATCAGCCTCTCGGCTCGTGGAGCGGACCCTCCGTACGAGCTTGCTGTGTGCGGGAACCCTAGTGCTGGCTGCGACTGTTCTACTGCTACGACTGCTACTGTGACTTTGACGACGACAGTACAGAGATCCTGTGTGGATTTGACGACGACAGTACAGAGATCATGTGTGGATTTGACGACGACAGTACAGAGATCCTGTGTGGATTTGACGACGACAGTACAGAGATCCTGTGTGGATTTGACGACGACGACTACAGCACTCAGCGATCCTACGTGGATCAGTGCTACAGGTTCTGTGTGAGCCCGATCCTGTGTGGGTCCTTGCGCTCAGCGGTTCTGTGTGAGCCAGCGCCTACAGGTTCTGTGTGAGCCCGATCCTGTGTGGGTCTTCTGCGGGGGTTAGTTACCTATCGATCCTTCGTGGGTCCGACGACTTAGATGGATCAGTGATCATCTTTATCGTCCTTGAAGAAGTATACCTGTGTGAGCTGAATCCTGTTGTTTTCCTGTGTGGATTTTGTTGTGCAATCCTGTGTGGATTATGTTCTGCTTTCCTATGTGGAATACGTATACTTTCCTGTGTGGACTGAGTTGTACTTGGGCTCGGAGGATGGAGCGTATTTTGATGACTTAGGTATATGTATGGGCATATACCTAAGCAGTGTCGGTTGTTACTTCGTGATTGTACTTTTCTTCGTTGTTTATCCTTTGTGGATTTGAGAGACCTTCTGGGGTCTCGGGGTCCCTACTGAGTAGCTTATACTCACCCCTGCACGGGCTTTGCCCGCACTACGTTGTGTTGGTTGCAGACGACGGACAGCGTAGACCTTAGCTGAGGCTTGCACAGCAGGACGGTACCCGGAGGTGGACCACTGGGCGGGACGTGCTCGGAGCGGACGGTGGGACCCGTGGAGTAGAGGAGCTATCTGTACCCACCCTTCAGGTGGGATTTCCGGTGGACAGCTCGGAGTAGCGGCCTTTACTTTACAGTTGTTGTTTTTCCCTTTTCGAGTTGTACTTTACTTTCAGTTTGGGTTTGTATTCTGGCCCATTTACTTTTCCGCACTTTCAGTTGTACTCTGCTTGTTTAGTGTTTACTTCCGCTTGTTTACTCTGTGGTGTGTGTTTACTTTTCAAAGGCAATGCCTTCCCTTTTTACCGGGATTTACGCCTTGGTGCTAGTCGCCAGCCCCTGGCCTATGGAAGGCGGGCTTGGGGTAGTCACGGCTCGGACCCCGAGGGCGGGTCGTGACAGGTATTTTTTATCCATCATTAAAACCTTGATGGATTCCAAAGTCTATGTATTAATTTATGGGATTCAATAGATGGATGAAACTATATAGTATTATTTTTTAATATAAAGGTGAGCCTGACACAATTATGTAATGAAAATCATAATAAAATCGTTTCAAAAAATCTTTTTCCCATAATGCATATATTATGATGAGATTTTGGTGTACCAAAGCTATCAATATATGATTGGTAGTCGATATAGAATTCAATAACTTCCTTAAAAATATATCACACTATAATACTACATTCTGGAGACTTTGATTCACGATGCACTCTATCCAAATATTCATATACCATTTAATGGGATACAACCATCAGTAATGGATAATACCACATAGTGTAATCTAATTAACCTAGGGAGCCATCAGGTGGAAAATTATATCAATGAATTATGGTGGGAAGAAATATCCAATTCACATAATATGACTACAATTTCTTTATTACTATTTGGAAACTATATAGGGTATGTATATTTTATGTATATGTATTTATGTCAAAAAATATTAGGTATAATGAAATAATATGCTACAAGAATTAAATCTTACACCAAAACATGAAATTAATGCAATTTTAGACACTAAAACATCAAATAATTTATTGATATGGTATAATTGATAATTATGGATACACCTATTTAACTTTTACACAATTTTTTATGTTGTATAATTGAAAATTTTCTTATTTGGATAGAGTGTAAGTTTCTAGGGGAAGAAGCATTCATGATTCTCCATTAAATAGTTCCAACACAACCCTTATCCATGTGTCAATAACATCTATAATTTAATTAATTACATATTTTATTATCTATGGTACATTTATAAATGTCATAATAACACTATCAAATATATAATTTTATTCATTCATGACATCAAAAAAAATTCTGACATAGAAACCATTCCAATATGACAATTTAGTGAAAATGTATCTCTTTTTCCAATCATATTTCATAAAGTTTTTTCAAAAATGATTTCTAAAATAAATTACAATTTAATTGAATTTTTTTTGAAAATTTGATAACCTATTAATTTGGAATATGTTGTAAATTGTTCTATATTTCCATTGAATGATATCAACTAGGATCTATATTTACTTATTCAGGGTAAATAATTTAGGATGTCCAAAAAACACATACATCAAGGAATGTTTCATCCTAAATGATTTTTTACCTTATTAACAAATGGGACACCCAAAAATTCCTTTAATTTTAATGCCTAAATATTTTACATAATCAAGTAAATAATTTATCATATAGTAAAAAATGGCTCTGATTATGACCTTTTCACTTCTATGATCCTCATAAATTGTAACACATGTATCCTGCATCAATTTCAGATCTTAGATCAATGGAGAAAAAATGACATCAATATCAATACCATGTTGTTTTCCCCCAGTTATAATTTTAGACAATTGAATGTATTGTCACTTAATAAAATACCATAGTTGAATGTTAAAAATTACCATCAAAACTATTCATGGACTGTGAGTTATAATATTTACACCAAAATGATTTATTTCATCTATATATATTTCAAGATGAATGATTCTTTACGTTGTTGAAAATTTATGATTCTGATATTCAATTTTCTTCCAATGTGGACTCTCTATTGTGTGATGTAGTTTCCCATATTCGATTAGTTTATCTACATGCCATGGAAATTTTAAAATGCTTTCCTAACACCAATATAGTCATATATTAATTTTAATGATATGAATGTATGATAAATTTTCTAAAGAAAATGATTCATTACACTTATATAAACTTACACTAGCCTTAATTCATTTTATGAGTGATTCATATCCTCTTAAAACAATATGGAATCATTTTATATGTATATATTTTTTCAGGGAACATACCTATTTATTGTAGCATCGTATTAGTATCATATGTTTGAAAAGTAAGATCATTTACTTTTAATAGCATATCATTCAAGAGACCAATTATTTCTATAATGTTAGTGTTACTCCATCCACTGAATTATATATGATCAATACAACTAAAAATGTTGAATATTTTTTACAACTAGTATAAAATTCCCCCTTTTCATATCTACTTAATTACTAAAATAAAACTGTAAAACTATTAATGCCATCATTATTGTTCAGTATCATTCCATCCATATTATCTTCATCATTATTTTCACTATAATTCTAATCAAATGTTCCCTAAATCATGGTATAGTCCTAGTATATATGTAAATTCCATTTTACCCACACTTATTCCCACATTTATAGATTCAATATATTACCTGAAAAATCAATTGTTCATCCAACTATCTTGTAAGAATTCATATTGAATAACAATAATTTAGACCTAGAGAATGAATTTGAGATGGGTCGTCTGCATGCTCTATTGAGAACATGATGAACTCTTTAACTCCATTATTATAGTCCATTGTCATGAAAATAAATTCTATCCATTTTTAATTCATATAAATCATTTTAGGTTTAATAATTTTAATTTTTTACAAAAATAAACATAAAGACATTAGGTTTTTATATTTAATTAAAAATGTTATAGACACTTTGATTTTTTTTGATTATTTCTTTAAGAAAAAAGTAATACTGAATTTGGACACTCAAAGATTAAATAAAAAAAAGTTGTAATGAAAAATTGATAAAATGTATTGAAAAAAGAATATTATAAAACTTATGAGAAGGTTATAAATTGATAACCACCTCTTGAAACATGAGTTTTTATTGTATGAAACTATGTAGGGTGGTGTGTTGTAGTGTTAAATTAGGAAATTGATGATTGCAAAAATATTTTATGGTGAAAAATAAATAGTGATGATAAATTCCTATAAGGGAAACACAGTCTGGATGATTAACACTGTGATGTTGTTTTACCCATCAGTGGATTGTAATATTATTTGAATAATAATGATAATATTAGAATACTAAATTAATAAAACCACAAAATTTGAATGTTTTTGGAAATTATTAAAAAACATTATTTTACACAAGGGTAACATGGAATGAAACAACCAATGGTTGTTAAAGGTTTATATACTCCCCAAAATTGGGAATAGGTATCCAACCACTCATAAGGAATCATTTACGCTAAATGAATCAATTCCTCTAATATAATATGTTCTAAATATTTAATATTGACATTGTTTCATATTGGTGGAAATCATTTAAGGATGAGAATGTGTGATTTCTATAAAGTTATGGAAAATCAAATTAAATTTTCATATATTATGAACTATAGAGACCAAAAATGCTTAGAGACCAAATTATTAATGGTTGTGAGTTAGGATAAAATTTTGAAGGATTATAGTGTTTGATGTGAGGATCCTTAAAACATTATTTGGGATAAAAGTAATTTTATTTCTATATAATTGATCATTGATTACTATAACCATTAAAATATTATTTTGATGAGTTTAATGAATTGATAATTCCACTATAAACAAAATTATGTCATCTTATTAAATTTTTCAGTACCTATTAGATATAAGAAACTTATATATACCTAATTTGAGATTTATTATACATTGAAAATTTAATGAAATTGTTGTCAGCATTGGTGAATAAATATATCATTTTTAAAGGGATTATTGAATTATATGTATTGCAGTGAAGTGAAATTTTTTTTAGACATTAATACATAATATGTTATTTATGGATTGCTTTTATTATTTCAAAATAGTAGGAAAAAAGATGAAATAAATAAATTTTTTATAGAAAAAAATAATTTACACTATTGTAAAGTTGATAAAGAGTGAAATTTAGTCAATATAAAAATTTATTAGTGTGGGGACTTACATATTTATTATTCATGTCTTCAAATAAAACCATTTTATAAACACTTTTCAGTTAAAAAGTTATATGACCACAAAACTGTTTTTAGGATGTTGTTTCCTACTACTACTACTACTACACCAATATCATGAATATCTAGACAGTGAAAAACGTTTTATGAAATGGATATTATTTGAAATAGATAGAAAGTCATGTTTTTTTATAGTGTGATTATGTTAAAAAATTTATCAATTTAGAACTTGTTTGAGAATCTAATACTTTGAAGAATTCTTTAGGGTAATCAATTTAAAACATCCATTTCCATATTTGGTAATTATAAATTAAATGTCACCGTTATGAAAAAGATTCATTATCCAAATGTTATTTTCAATCTTAAGGATGATATAGTTTATTAATAACCAACTGAATTTATTAAGGCATGATATTATAATCTAGTTTTCCCCCTTTCCATAGTCATGGATATTATAATATGATGTATTCTTTTATATTTGGATGTGTTGTGTTTTATTTTCTAGGAAGACAAGTAGATTAATTTCTCATTTAGGTTTGATCACCATGAACTGGCATAATGAGGACTTTTCCCTTAGATAGATTATATGGACCTTTACAAATTTTGAGTTTCTTTTATTATGGTTGTTTTCTTTTCCATACTAAATAATATAATTGGTGGTGTTCTTATCATTACTGTTGGTGAAAATCATAATAAAAGGCATTAAATGATTTTGTCCCTTATTTTTGTTTCTGAATCTTGTGAATAGTGATATTTCAATCGAATTTTCATTGAGTTTTGTGTAATCAAATATGAATTGTATTTACAAATTAAAATTTTGGTTAATAGTTGGTGGATACTTTTTTAACAATCATGAAATGATACCCATATCAAATACAATGAAATAATTATCTGTTGTTTTATTTTCTCAATTTATTTTTACTTGTTGAAGACTGGGAAATTGGAGAAAAAAACTAAACTTTATTGATATTATGAAAAAAATATTGACCTCCCAACTAGTGTATTGTTTGTCTCTAGAATGGAAATAACGAAAACTAATCACGATAAATTATCTATAACTATATAAAAATAGTGGTTCAATGAGATGTACTACTATATGTGATAAGTTCCTATATAATCCCACCACACCCTGCTGAGTTTTGGAAGCACACTCACCCAATAATGAGTTTTCCCAGTACTTTATTAATTCCATGATCAAAATATTTAGAGTTTTCATGGACCTTCTACAGGTGGTGGCCACCCTTTCCACCACCCTCACCCACAAATCTCATACAAAAGCATCCACCATTTCCACTCATCTTCTTGTTGCACTAATCACTATTTCCCCTTATAACTCAAATTTAGAGGTTCTACAACTAGAAATAAGGAAAAATTATTATATTCCACACCAAACCAACACCATTACCACAAAATTCTAAAGGATCAATGGTTTCCAATGCATCTCTTATATGGGTAGAATGATTTCTCTATTTTTGGTTTTTTGTTGTATGTTTTCCCTATATTACTACTTTTGGGTTATCTTGTTTTAATACCTCATATATATGTTTTATCCCTTCCCAAAAAAACTAAGGATTCAACATGGAATAAAATTTCTATGATTTCATAATTTTATTTATGTTTAAAAATATTTTTATTTCTCTATTAATTACTATAGATGACACCTTTAACAGTTTCAGAAAAGGTATTTGTCGACCTAAAAAGTTATTGACAAACTAGGAAACATTAGTATCACATAACATTTATAGGAACTAAGAAAATAACAGATAAAAGCTTCCTGTATCGTTACTAAAATAAATATGTAACAAATTCACCCTTTATCAGTTCTAAAATAAAGCATTGATTAAGGGGTCATTTTTAGGGAATTATTTTATTGTTGATAAAGGGTCACTTATCAGCACTTTGGGTACCAATGATAAAGGCCATGAAGCAACTTAAAAGATATAGTAACCCTGTAACATCCCTATAACATCAAAACCAATATGAATCCAAATTTAGATAAGGTAAATTATACAGAAAGGTCGATTAAAATAAATATATAATATTGTAACATATTTTTTATTCAATTTTTTTAAAAAAAATTATATACATTGATTTGATATTTACAATTATTCAAAAACAAAATTCACACAATAAAAAAAATCCTT
Organism: Viscum album; assembly: GCA_963277665.1. Taxonomy (NCBI): domain Eukaryota; kingdom Viridiplantae; phylum Streptophyta; class Magnoliopsida; order Santalales; family Viscaceae; genus Viscum; species Viscum album. Next base: position 351,325,665 of record OY728158.1, on the reverse strand, counting down.
ACTCTTAAATTAGAAATTACCAAAATATAATCCTCTTTATTAATGTGTATCTCTACAATAAAGCTAATTTTGGTATTATTAACATTAAAAAAAACAAAAAAAAATTCTATAATTCTTATATAATCAACATATAATAAATTATATTTTTAATTAATCTATATATTAATGATATTATTAGTTAATTATGTGTAACATTGACATGTTGTCAATTCTTATATGTCTCAAATGAATAATGAATCATTTTACTAATGGTTGAAAACAATCCAAGCCCGTTTTCACGATTTTTATGATGAAATAGACGTTTTAATCTAAAATGGATTTTTTTATTTAAAATACATATATTGAGTGATACTGACCACATCATGTGTAAAAATAACGAGTTGTATGTTAATAAACTTTAACAATGAATTATTGATCATTTTCCTAATGTTTAAATACAATATGGGCTCATTTTCTTGGTTTTGTATATGTGATATGTGTTTTTAAAAATTATTTTTATATTTAAAACATGAGATAAGAATCATATTGACCGCATCATATGTTAAATTAAATAGATATTAGTTCATAGATGGCACAAATTAATTATGGATCATTTTTGTGTTATTTAAAAATAATCCCATCCCATTTTATTATTTTTGTATTATGATGTGAGTTTTAAACTAAAATGACACTTTTATATAGAAAACACATACTTTGAGTCATGTCAACCCCATAGTGTGTTGGATTGATGTTTTCCAAATTCTTATAAATCAAAAATTGAATATTTATCATTTTACTAATGTTTATAAATAAATTGTTCTCATATTATCATTTTTGGCTACGCGATCGATGTTTCAAACTAAAATGGAACTTTTATATTGAGAACCCACACATGGATACATACCGACCACATCATGTGATAGATTGATGTGCGACCAATTCCTAAAGATTAGAATTTAATTATAGAGTATATTCATAATTTTTCAAAAAAATGGAATCTCACTTTATCATTTTTGGATACTGAGGTGCATTATAAATTAAAATGAAACTTATACTTTGAAAACATATTATTAGAGTCATACTGAAAACATCATGGGTGAAATTGATATGTGGAATATTTATACACATAAAAAAATGAAACATGGATCATTTTACCAATGTTTGAAAATAATCTACCCTTTTTTCATGGTGTTGTTTATGTGATAAGAATTTTAAACCAAAAAGGAACTTTTATATTAAAAAACACACACCAAGTTATACTGACAACATCGTATGTGAGATTGATGTTTGGTTGATTCCTAAACATCAACAATGAATTATGGATCAATTTTTTAATTTTTGAACATAATACAAGATTTTTTTGTTTGTTTTGGATATGTTGTGTGCAATTTAATCTAAAGTGTAAATTTTATATTGAAAACACATACTTTGGGTCATATCGACTATATCAAGTGTTATATTGACATGTGGTCGATTCATATATGTCATAAATGAATTATGAATCAAATTACTAATTTTTGAAAAAAATAAAGTATCATTTTCCTTACTTTGAATATATGATACTAATTGTAAAATAAAATGGAACTTTTATATTAAAAACATATAATTTGAATCATACACACATCGTCTGTCAGATTGATGTACAATCAATTCTTACGTGTTCCAAATAAATTATGGGTTGTTTTTATCCAAATCTATTTTTATAATTTTATAAATAAAAACACTTTTCTGGTTGAGTAAGAACCACAAACATTCCACCATACCAATGTCACATACACCATAAAAAATCAAAACAAGTGACAAAAATCACAGTTCACATCCAACACATTGAAATGAAAAAACAAATTAAAAATCAGTATACACTATCAACATAATGGATTGTGAGATACCTCATGCTGCAAACCCTACACACTAACCACAATCATCATCATCCTTACCACATAACTAGTGAGGACCCAAAAAATGATCAACAACATCACTTTTCCAGACCAAAAAACACACTAAACACAACAAATGGAAACAAACATCACTGTTGTGAACAAACAATCGTCAATTGGAGAAAACCTTCCATCAAGAATCACTACTAATAAGAATCGGTCATGAAAATTAGAACCGACTGAGAATACCAGATGCACTAAACTAGGATCAACATGAACATCATCTTCCAGCTCACACCTTATGAAACTCCAACTATAGATCAAATATAACTATCACAATACCTCACTAATATCCATTACACCTGGCCAACCTATCCTAGAGGGAAAGAATATGATGGAAGAGTATACTTTTGAGAGGTCATGTCTAATTAGGGAGATGCGACCTTCCACAAGAACATGGAACAACTTCTTTGGAACCATAAACAAGATTATAGAGACTATTGGAATAAAATAGAAGAAAAATGGGAGAAGTATTGAATAACTACTTAAAAACCCACTTAATAGTAGAAAACATCATCGATAAAGATGGAACATGACATGTCCTAGAACTAGAGGCCACACCAAGGTTCCATGTACCCAGTTGTCCACATGTCCTCAAGTGCATTTCCCAAAATTCTAGAGGATAACAACTAGATGTGAGGGAATAGGTGTGATATTGGGGAAAATATGCCTTCATTTGAAGAGTATAACACAGTGGAAGAAAATAATAAATCAATAGAAAAAGTATTAACACCATACAACAGAAGTAAACAACAATAGATTGAAAATATAAATAACTAGATTACATAGTATACACATTTTTATGCTTCATGTCACATGTTCTAGGAAAAAAAGCTAAAATATGTTTCACTGCAGTAATACATGATACATGTACCAAAATTACAAAATAAAAGATAGAAACTCATAAGCATCGCAAGGCTTGGCTTGGCCCCATGGTCTCTAGATCCTATGCAGCAAACCAAGTACATGTATAAGGGTGCTTACCCTTATCGACACCTGAAACAATATAATATGTTTGGAAAAAAAAACAAGACCCAAAAGGGGTTTGAGATTAAATATTAATAGGCAACCACCCAAGGTATTTTCCAATCTATTAGTGAATATATATTTAATAGGAAGTGTAAAATATGGAAAGAATTATTCTAGGAAGTAATCAAATGTAAATAGTCCTACAAGCCCTAGTTTCCATTATAATAATTTTAAATTCCTTAATAGTTCACTTACATTGAATTATATATGTCTCAGAATCTATCCTATTCTCAAAAACCCTCAGGTAAAGTAAGCACAATAGATACCTAAGATGTCTATCTAAAAAAGTATAAGTTAAAACCAAATCCAAGATTATTATTTGGATTGAAAAATTCATCGTATGTCAGTTCCATTTAAATATTCAATTTATAACCCAAGTTCATCCTTAACATTTTTATGTTGGAATTCAAGTATCACTCGAGGTGAAATCCTATCTTCAACTTACAAGCCCATCCTAGTGGTCCTCTTAGGAATCGCAGTACCACTCTAGGTGAAAATCATTCAACATCCAACAAGATCATCCTGATAAACCTTTCTGGAATCCCGGGATCACTATAGGATTGGTATAAGTCCATGTTAACTAATCAAATTACTATCAGTTCTATAACAAATCCCCATGTATCACTCATGACATGTAATAAAATCCCATAGATTTTATCCATTTAATCCTTAAACAATCCATGTTTCACATGAAAAATTAAGTAAAGCATCCATTATCCCTACCGTTACATCCATGGATCGCTCACAGCTTGAACATAACAACCAGAAAAACCTCATAAGGCTTGGCCTTTCAATTAATCACATGAGGAAAATTTCATATAATAATCAATACATATAAATTAAACTATTAAAAGTCTTGAAAATAATAAACTCCTGTGGGAAATTCAAATAATAAGCCTATCATGTAATTTAAACTATCACACAGCTTAACCATGTTTTCATCAAACACGGGAAGGTTCATAATTGGATAAATACATCCCAATCAAGCTTAAAAAGTTTTTGGTATAAACATGGGTTAATGATCAAACCATTCCAATACCCTTAAACCAAACAATTACAATTTAACAACTTTGAAATTCCATCATTAACATCAACTCATTTTAAAGAACCCATAAAAATGGAATCAAAGGAAAAACCATAGGAATCCTAAGCCAAATGACCCTAAATGGTAATCTAAGGGAAACACAACCATGGGATGGACCTTAATCGGGGAAAAAACATAAAAAAACATTGAATCACTTAACCAATTACCTAAAAAATAATAGAAAATAACATGTGTTGATTATTAATCAAGATGAAACCCAAAAATGGATGGGCGCCACTTTTGACACATATAATCAACCTGGAAATTATGGAAAAGAATGATACTACATACCTTGTTCTAGTAGAACTCTCCTTATCCAGTATCATTCTCTAATTAGATCTATAATGGAGTAGATATATGGGATTCTAGTGCATCCAATGGTTATTAAATCTGAGTTCAGTTAAAGAATCTTGAGCCAAATCTATCCTCTGGTCAACCTGGGAACTATTGTAAGAAAACTTGCATGAGGATTATGTATGGTAGAATAAGACAAGGATACAACCCATTTCAATCAAAAAAATTACATGGTGTTTAATTGAGGATACATGTCACGTATATGGCAGTTTATCTTTTCTTCTACTGACATTCCTTACACATCATATGAAGGTCCTACCGACATCGTTACATGATGTGTGCTAGGTTTACATATCATATAACCCTCATTTACATTGTGAACTAATTCTTCATTCAGAACATATCCACATTTTCTCTATTTTTATAAAAAAACATAAAAGAAATGATCCACAAATCAATAAAATATCTAGTTTCTTACAAACTTCTCCCTTAAAGCAATTCATCCCCAAATTTCCCTTCAAAGGGTAGTGAAGAAAAACTTGAGAATAACTCTGGCCACTGAGCATATACATTGGCCTCCCTCTTCCATGTCACATCTTGTAAATGGTTGTGCTACCATAACACCCATACTAGATGAACTGTCTGATCTCGGAGAACCTTCTTTCTCCTGTGAACTATATGAAACAGATACTCCTCAAAGGATGCATCAACCCGAAGCTCAACCTCATTGGGCTGAAAAACGTGAGATGGTTTCTAGTGATAACAACGTAGCTAAGACATGTAGAATACATCACAAAAGTCTTGGTACCTTTTGGGTAATTACAACTGATAGGAAATCGACCCAACCCTCTATAAAATCTGGAATGGCCCAACATACCACGGTGAATTTTTACTCTATCTCCTAATACCATTATTTCCCAATCTCAGTGCAACATGTAAGAAAAATTGAACCTCATCCTAAAAAACTAGAGGTCATTTGTGGTGATCGACGTATGATTGTTGATGAGACTGTGTAGTATCCATCCACTTCCATATCAACTAAACTTGCTCAGCGGTGTCCTTAAAAAGGTGAGGTCCCAATATAGCTACCTCTCGTACCTCAAGCCAAGACAGGTTGGATTGGCATGACCTACTGTACAAAGCCTCATATGGGGTCATCTAAATAGTAGCATGAGAGATATTGTTACAGGAAAAATAATCTTGGGGTATGTTTCTCTACCAAAACCCCCTGAAATCTAGGATGCATGCCAGAAGCATGTTCTTCAACACCTAAATCACGTGTTCTGACTGGACATCTGTCTGAGGGAGGTAAGATATGCTCATAAGAACTTATGTACCTAGTTCTGTATTTATCCCTTTCTAGAAATGTGAAGTAAACAGGGTGTCCCTATCTAAAACAATAGAATGGGGCCCCCATGTTTTTGTACAACCTCATGGATGTGCAACCTCCCACACTCATCAATACTGAAGGATTCCTTGATCATTAGAAAATGTGAAACCCTCGTGAGACTATCAATAAAAACCCATACTACATCACCAACTCTAGGTGACCTCGATAACCCAATCAAAAATCCATTAATAAATCATTCCATTTACACTCAAGAATGGGTAGCTACTGTAAATGTTAGGCTGATCATTGTTGTTCTGCATTCACCTGCTGACAGGTGGAGCACGTCATGAAAAAACCAGCTATATCACTTTTCAAACATGGCGACCAATACCAGCGATGTAAATCCAGATGCATCTTACGGACACCTGGATGCACATCCCATATAGAGGTATGAAAGTACCATATCAGATATTTTTGCATGTCTGCTGAAACCCAAATATGCCCTTGTAAATGCAGAACATCATCCTGGCCGATGGTTTAACCAGGAGGAGGGTCCTCACTTGACATACTCTCTCATAGGAATAGGCCTTCATAATCTGATAGCTACCTCATCCTTACTATATTTAGTAGGGTAGAGGTAACATCTAAGGATGATGAAACCTATGTCCCTGCCTATCGTGAACCTCTAAATGAATCTCAGAGAACAAATCCATAAGATAAAACTCACTTCTTAAATATTTCACTACTTGTATTTGAGTCCTCCTACTTTTTTCATTAACCAGTACATTACCATTACCATATGTTTAGGAAATATCGATGTCAAAATACTGAAGGTATTATATCCACCTCTGCTGCCTCAGATTAAGATCACTTTGAGTGAATATGCAATTGTGGATTTTTTGGTATGTATACACCACAAAATTTTCTCCTAATAAGCAATTTCTCCAACAATGTAATGCTCAAACAACTGTGGATAACTCAAGATCATGAATCAAATAATATTTATCCTGTGGACTTAGCTGCCGATACCGATACACTCCAACTTGATCCCCTTTCACAAGCACTACTCCAATCTCGATAACTGATGCATCATAATACACAGTGGAACTCTTGACCAACTCTGGAAATATTTATACCAAAAGTGAATTCAATCTCCCTTTAAGATCTTAAAAGGTTATCTCATAGGAATCTATCCATACATACTTCACACCCTTTTTAGTTAGGCTTATAAGTGGCACTGCTAAATGTGAGAAGTCCTGTATGAAGTGCCTATAGAAACCAACTAGCCTTAGAAAACTTTTCACCTCAAAGAATTTATTGGGGTTATTCTAGGTAATTACAGCTCTCAAATTCCATAAGTCTACTAATACTTATGATTTTGAGATTATGTGACCAATGAAGTGAATATTATCCATTTGAAAGTGTAACATTGTGATATTAGCATATAACTGTTACTCCCTCACTATACTCAAAATAAACTCAAAATGTGTAACATGGTCATGTTGATTGTGAGAATACACCAAAATATCATCCATAAAAACCACAATTAATGAGTCAAGATAATGATAAAACACTCATTCCATCAGTTCCATTAAGACATACAAAACATTCGTGATACTGAAGAACATAACAAGATACTCATACAAACTATACATACTCTAAAAGGTTGTTCTAGGTATGTTTGATCATCTAACATGAAACTGATGATAACTATATTTCATATTGATATTTGAGAAAACCCAAACTCCATGGAGCTAGTCATAGAAATCATATATTAATTGGAAGAGGTTACCAATTATTAACTAATAACTGGTTCAATTTTCTATAATCCATATGTATCTAGAGGGAACCGTCTTTGTTTTTTTGTAAAAAGGATTAGCGAAACCCAAGGGGTAGTACAAGGTCGGATGAAACCCTTTGCTTCCAAATATTTGAGATTCCTCTTGAGATCTTTCATCTCCATCATAGCCATCCAATACGGAGGAATGGATTCCGATGCATCTCCTAGGACTAGCTCGATAGATAACTCTCCTCTCTCATCAGAGGTAATCCCGAAAAGTTATCTGGGAAGATATACCTGAAACTATCTACCACTGAAGGGAAATTCCTCTAACATGTTCCCTTTTCATTAATATATAAACTCAAAATTTGGGCTATCATCCCACCCAAACCATGATGTTCAGGTCTATCTTGGATATATTGGACATCCCATTCATCATTATATAGAAACGATCTTCCCTCGGGTGATGTACAACTCACCATGTGGTGATAGAAATCAACAAAGGCTTGAAAAGAGAACAACCTGTCCATTTTGATAATGAGTTCAAAGCCTATCATATTTTTACATAGAGGTCCCATAAGAAGTGACACCCACCAACCTGAAGGGAGAACTCCTTGTAATTATGGACACTAGTCTTTGAAATCCCTAATGGAGTGTCTAGAATCATAACATCATCAAATGTAAAATAATAGAGCCGAAGGATCTCCAAAATGGGGGAAAATATAAAACTATGTGAATCCCATGTATCAAAAAGTAAAAAGATAAAAAATATGTGACTAGAATAGTACATACGAAAGTAGAGGGTCTGGGATCCTTATCCTGCTAGGTCTGTCACACAACATATGTCTAACCTATTCTATGACCCCGTGACGCTACCTAGAAACCCTAAGCTGATCCAGCTTACTGTCACTGAGAACCTAGGATCAAGATACTATGGGCATGAACACCACTTTAGACTGGGAAGCCTAACACATTCCAATTCCCTAACTAGCGAGAAGCTGCTGATCCTATTGTTGAACGTGGAGTCATTTCAGAACCCCTCTCCCTAGCTTCTGGTGGGAATTTCTTGCAAGATCATTGTAGATAGCCTTTCTTTCCAGAATATCATCAATCAAATGGGTCATATAGATAGCATGGCCTTTTATGCCATGGCCTACCACATTTTCAGCACATCACTTGGCTATCTGTCAGTACTTTCAAACTGCTACTGTCACCGTGAGAAAACTGCAGACGACGCTTCTTATTACTGGTTGAGAAAATACCTTATCATGGTTTCAAACCTCCCTAGATATCACCTCTATATTCCCTCACATCATTCTCATTAATCATCTCCTCATTTATAATAAAAAATATATAGGGATACCTGAAGATATTCACCTATGACTGGATGTCAAACCTAAGACTATCCTCAGATTTCCTAGACATTGATACATCATCACCCATCAGAATTGGTGAAAATCACTAGATCTCGGTAAAAGAGGCTGTGTAGTCCATCACTGACAAAGCACCCTTCTCCAGATGCATGAACTCTTGGGATATTTCAGCCCTCATCATCATGGGATTGAAATAATCATAGGAGACTATTTCAAAATCTACCTGTGTCATATCTCGGTGACACTCTGCCTATGATATAACATCCAACCATCTCATGGAGGAATCATAAAACATATACATCACAAGATTTACCCTCCTCTTAATAGGTGTATCTAAATGCTTGATGATTGTAAGCGTTGACTCCATCCCTGAATATGCATCCTATGGTCTGTCATCCTTGAAAAATGTGGCTGGATTCAACTGCTAGAACACTCGTGTCAGCTCTTCCATAGACCCAAAAATACGTGGTTCTCCCGAAATGGTTTTCATTAACTACATAAATCCTTTACAGAACTTTGAATCATCACCGTCATCCAGTATAATAGATTTTTCTGCAACTGGCACGACTGGATGATCCACTGGTAGCCCATGGCCTACCACCTAGAGGGTATGATCATCACCAATCTCCTGTCATAAAACAGGAGGACATCATTGGGGAATGACTCTGCAAGGTCAACCACACACCTTAGTTTAAGATCACATGAACTATATTGGAGAATAAAACCCTCAAAGGTTACCAAAAGATAAGTAGATGACATATTGAATCCATACACGATGTGTACCCTCAAGCTCCTACCCGTGTGTGTACTTACACCAAACCAGGCGTGTAACTATCCAATGTATATGGAGTGCAATATAGGTACACATCATGTACTCTCATGTTTTTCTTGTAGGCCATAAAATTCTACATGGCCAGATCCACATGGTGTCTACCTATGTAAAACTACACAATGTGTACCTAAAGTACACAACATGCACTATCCAAAACCAATAATATTCTATGTTTCTTATCACACGGCTGGATACATAGTCATTTAACACATGAAATTTACACATAGTACATGGTGTGTACTTAAGAAAAGTCTTTATTATAGAATAGAATAACACATGGCATGTGTTCATAGAACCACACGCCACGTTGTCTGGGATTATAGATAGTAAACCTCTATAACTTCACTGGAACCCCTGTTTTTAAAAAGAAAAAAATGGTATGCCAAATTCCGATCTGTGGGGGATTATACTCCCCACAAATAAAAGTTTTTCATCCACATATAACAACATCATAACATGATTCAATACAAGGACAAAATGTGATCAACCAAATTCCAATCCAAGAGGGCCCATACACCTCAGGGACCAAAGTTTTTCGTCTATCCAAACCAAACCATAACATGTACCTATACACTTATCAGAAAAAAAAATAATATGTATCATGATATATATCATAAAATCATGCATATCGATCACGAAATCTATCATAATAAAATGAAATCACTAATTCTCTTTAAATGGTTCGACAAGAATGTGTGGTATGTGATTTATAATAGGGGCTTATAGGATGCATGACATGGAATGCCCTCATCTCATACGGTTGCAACAAAATAGAATAATAAATATTTAAATAATAATATCAAAAACAATTGTATCAATCAATGGTGAAATAAAATCAACTTTAATAACTCAAAATCCAAAAATCACAAGTCAATTCTAGGAAATTTGGATTCTCCCTATATGCGAGGTAACTAATCTTGGGTGGAGTTTATTACCAAACTCTAGTTCCTTTATATCCCTACCTAATGTTTCCAAATAGTAATACAAACCAGAAATGACTCCTCTAATACAACTTTGTAACATCCCTGATCCGGATTCCACTCAAAGTTTCCTCGTACCCAGTTGGCCACATGGTCTCAAGCACATTTCCCCAAACGCCATAGGATATTTTCTAGCAGCGAGGGCCTAGGAGTTATATTGGGGAAACTATAACCCCATTGGAAGAGTATAACACAATTGAATAAAATAATTAAGCAATAGTGGAAGCAGTAATACTATAAAATAGAAGTAAACAAAAAAATACTGAAAGTATAAATAACTAGATGTCATAGAATACAATGTATGATGATGTATGTCAAATGTTCTAGGAAAATAACCAAAATAGGGGACACTATATTAATACATGATACATGTACCAAATTATAGAACAGACAAAAGAAACTTAAAAGCATCACAATCATTGGCTTGGTCCCCTACTCTCCTGCTCCTAAGTAGCAAATCAAGTACCTATAGAAGGGTTCCTACCCTTATCAACACCTACTATAATATAATATATCTGGCCCTAAAAGAATGACTCAAACAGGGTGTGAGACTAAATCCCAGTAGGCAATCACCCATGTTCTATGCCCATCAGTCAGTCAGTATATATAACATACAATGTACAGTAGCGAAAGATGCAAGCTAGGAAGTACTCAAAAGTAAACAGTCCTACAAGCATTGGATTCCATTATAACCATTTAATATCCATTAGTAGTTCACTTAAATTTATTTATATAAGTATTAGAATACGGCCTATGCCTAGAAACCTCCATGTAATTTAAGCACAAAATATACCTCAAAATTCTATCTAAACAAGTATAAGTGAAGACTGAATCCAAGATTGTGCTTTGGATTTCCAAACACATTGTAAGTCATTCCTTTTAAATATTAAATTTATAAACCACATCTATCCATGATATTCATATATATGAATTCAAGTATCCCTCCAAGTGAATTTCTATCTGCAACCTATAATACCCTCCCGACGAACCTCTCTGGAATCCCTATATCAGTCAAAGTGAAAACCTACCAACATCTTATAAGACCATCCCGATGAACCTCTCTTGGAATCCAAATATCACTCTAGGTGTGGTATAAGTCCTTGTAAAGTATTCCTGTTACATGAATTCCTATAAGGAAGCCCCATGTACCACTCATGACATGTAAAAAAAGCCAATATAGTCCGTCTATGGAATCCCTCAATGATCAATGTTTCCCTGAAAAAAATTAAATCCTAAATTAGCCCGAATGATACATCCATGGCTCACTCAAAACATGAACATAACAACCAGACTAACATCACAAGGCTTTCCCTTTCAATTTATCACATGGTAAAATTTCACATAATAATAAATTAACATAAATTAAACTATTACTTGTCTTGAAAATAATAAACTCACATGGGAAATTCATATATCAAGCCTATCATGCTATTTAAACTAGAACAAGTCTTAACCATGATTTTATCTCACATGGGAATGTTCACAATTTTAGAAATACATTCCAATATAGCTTAAAAAAATATTGGCATAAACATGGGTTATGGTCCAAACCATTAAAATACCCTTACCAAAAACAATTACAATTTATGAACATAAAACTTACATTATTAAAATAAATTAATTTTAAACAACCCATAAAAAGGTAATCAAATGCATACCCGTAGGCATCCTAGGAAAAACAGTCATAAATAGTCATCCAAGGGAAACACACCCATGGGGTGGCCCTTAATCAAGTAAAACTATATAAAATATTCTTTGAATAAAGTAGCAAATTACCTAAATAACTATATGAAATAAAAGTGTTTTATTATTGATCAAGAAAACACCAAAATATGGGTGTGTGGTACTCTATCACATATAATAAATTTAAAAATTAATGAAAAGAATGGAAAAACCTACCTCATGATATTATAACTCTCCTCATCCTACCTCAATCTCCAGTTTGATATAGAACAGAGTAGATCGAGGGAATAGAAATGCATATGATGGATCTCAAATTTGAGTTCGGGTGAAATATCAGGAGCCAAATCCATCATCAGGTTGACCTGGGTGCTTTTGTACCAAAACCATCATAAATATTTTTTCTATGAGAAAAAGATGAGGCTACTTCTATTTTTATCCAATAATGGAAAAGTACAAGACATGTACTTGAGAACAAATTTCAAGTTTATGGAATTTTCACCCTTTTTCTACCGACACGCATTAAATGTCATAAATAGGTCCTGATGAAAACATTATATGGTGTGTACGAGGTTTACACAATGTGTAACCCTCAGTCACATTGTGCAACGGTTCTTCATTCAACCCTTAACCTACTTTTCTCTAGTTTTCTTAAAACAAAATGAAATGAAAAAATTTGTACCACAAAGGAAGAACCAGTTTCTTACAGAACACCAAACCACCACCAGACCATTCTTTTTTATGAGAAACCGCAAGGATGGAATACACCAACCACAATAAATCCTCAACCACTACCACAAAACTGGGCATTCCCGACACCAAACATTATCAGTGCTAACGAAAAAGTGATGATAATGTTAGGTACCTTTATCAGTTCTAAAAAACACAGATAAAGGTACCCCTTTATTAGCACCTTTTTAGCCCTGATAAAGGTACCCCCTTTAATAGTGCTTTTTTAGCATTGTTAAAGGGTACCCCTTTATCAGTGCCTATAAAAAAAGCACTTATAAATGATCTACTTCCAAATAAAATTCATTAAAAAATATATATTAATATTTAAATATATAGATATAGTTATATTGATATAATTATAAATTATATTTTTTAAATATAATTTTAAATATATTTTAGATATGTATAAATATACAATTACATTTAATATATAAGATATTTAGTGAAAATGGATTATAAAAAAATTAGAAAAATATTTTTAATTAATAATTTTCTAATTATTATGGAGTAATAGTCATTTAATAACAATTTAAATACTAAAAAAATAAAAAAAATAAAAAAAAGATCCAAAATATGTTGAAAACACAACTCGAACTTCAAAGGGCCATAAATTTTGATCCTAGTGTCTGTTTGAGCTCTACATTATATCAAATCGAATCCTGCTATGAGATCTACGTCACTGTGATTGGCGGACCACGATCAAGGTTTTTTTGAGGCCAAAATAGGCCTAGAAGGCCTCCAAAGCTGAGTTTTTAGTGGGGGTACCCCGATTTGTTTAACATTTTAGTGGATTTCAGCCTCGTTTAAGGGGGTATTATTGGATTTTTTTGTGGAGAATGAATTTATTCCAAGGTATTACATTAATATTGATATTATTTCTTTGAAATTTTAGGATTTTTTTATAATTAACTACTTTTTATAATCAAATATATAACAATATCTACATATTTTTTTATATATTCACACATAAAAATTTAATTATAAATATAAATAATAAAATATATTTACATATAAAATATATTAGCTTTATCTAAAATATCCATTTTATTTAAAATAAAAATATATGAATATTTATATACCTATATATTAATCTAACTATATATATATATATTAATATAACTAAATATATATTAATATAACTATAAATATATATATTAATATCACTATATATATATTAATATAACTATATATTTATATACATATAACTATATATATATATTAATATAAATATATATTATTATATGAATAAATATAACTAAATATATATATAAATAAATTGACATATCACTAATAGGAGAACACATCAATATAGGAGAGTAGTAAAGGCTTCAAGAGCGCAGGGGTGAGGTCTCGAGATCAAATCCGGGTGGAGGCAGGGACTCGCGCGCATGAGTGAATCTTGGGTTAGCGTGGATAAAGGGTGGATGGGTGTGTGTGGGCACTGGAGGGGGTGGAAAAGCGGTGTAAAAGGGGGGCTCGAGCGCTATAAAATCCCCCCCAATTGGCAGGATTTTTTAATTTTTTTAACTTTTATGAGAGCTTTAAAAAAGCTCTGATAAAAGGGGTCTTTTATCAGCACTAAAAAGAAAGCTCTGATAAAGGGGAAACCCATTTAACTTATCCAGTTTTAAGAGTGCTTTTCTAGCACTGTTAAAGGCCATTTTTAGCGCTGATAAAAGCCGTATTTGTAGTAGTGAACACCAAAAAAATTCCATAACACCATCCCAATCCACCAAAAACTCAATCATACCGACTTGAGAAGATTTCCATCACAATGATATTGGTATCAAGAGTAGAGGATGTTAAACTATACCATGAGGAAAATCCACTAAGAAAATATACCACAAATAGACCAAACCACCAGACCTTCTTTGTGAAAAACCAAGATGAGGTTTTAGAATAAATATTTAGGTGGTAAGAGAGGTTGAAGCAGTGGTTAGAGGACATGAAATTAGAATAATCGTCCATCAGATAGGGACCCAGAAAAAATATCCATATTAAGTTGAAATATACATGTAATAAAAAAATATGGATTTTCATACTAATTATTGAGAATAATATGTTCATGATTTATTGGATTTTTCTATGTGACAAAAGTTTTGAACATAAATTGTATTTTTATAGTGAAAACATGCACCTCGAGTAAAATTTCCATATTAGGTGTCAGATTGACCTACAATTGATTCTTTTATAGCTGAGATTGATTATGAATAATTTTACTAAATTATCAAAATAATATGAATGTTTTTTCATGAATTTTAGAATGTGATGTTTGTTTTGAATGAAAATTTTAATTTAAAATGGAAAAATCCCATTTCAATTCATTCCTATCACACCATGTATTAGATTGATGTGAAATCTATAAATACATTTTAGAAATTCATTATGGATATTTTTACTAATGTTTGAATAATATCCAAGATCAATTTTTTTTGGAAATGTGATGAACATTTTAAACTTAAATGGAACTTCTATATTTAAATAATGCATTTCATGTCATACCGACCTCATATTGTGTCGAATTTTCATGAAATAAATTCTTACACATGAAAAATGAATTATGGATTTTTGAATTAATTTTGAAGAATAATATGAGATTTTTTTTCTCGATTTTGGTTAGTTAGGCACGTTTTAGTCTAAAATGACACTTATATATTTAAAACACATAGTTCAAGTCCTATCGACATCATCATATGTTGGATTTATGTGAACTCAATTTATACACATAGAAAATGAATTATGGACTATTTCATTAATTTTTAAAAATATTCCAAAATCATTTTCTAGGTTTTGCCCAGTGATGTGTGTTTTAAAATTAAATGGACCTTTTATATAGAAAACAAGAACATCAAGTCATACCAAAGACACAATCTGTTGGATTTACATGTTTTTGATTCCTAATAGCCACAAATCAATGATGAATAATTATAAAAATTTATGAAAATAATCCTATCTCATTTGAACAGTTTTGGATTTTCGATTCATATTTTAAACAGAAATGGAACTTTCATACTAAAATCATGCACTTTGAGTCATATCTTTCACATTGTCTATTTTATTCATGTGATGTGGATTACCACACATTAAAAATTAATTATGGAACATTTTAAAATTTTATAAAAATAATATGATCCTACTTTCATGGTTTTGTCCATGTGATTGGTGTTTTAAACTAAAATTGAATTGTTATACTGAAAACATGCACATGGACTCATACTTAAAAATTAATGTGTTAGATTGATGTGTGACTGATTAATACACATAAAAAATAAATTACTAATAATTTTACTAATTATTTAAAAACATTCATGCACATTCACTTGATATTGCCTAGTGACATAAATTTTAAACTAAAATTACAATTTTATATATAAAACAAGTACTTTGAGTTACATTATACAAATCATGAGTTAAATTTATGTACAATCAATTCCTATACATCAAAGATCAATTTTATATAGTTTCTATAAAATTTAAAAACAATCCATGATCATTTGATCATTTTTTTCAATGTGACCCACATTTTATTCTAAAAATAAAATTTAATTTTGAATAAAAAATTAAAATAATGAGGATATGATTGTTTAGGTACTTTCCCTAATAATTGGTAATTCACCTTCATATTTGAGGGTATAATATCCCATTACCCATTTACCTATCTCCATCATCTCAATTAAATCCTTGAATTCCAATCTCTCATGATCCCATGAAGCTTCAGACATGTTACTTGCTCTGCGTAATTCATAGAGCATAACCCTCCGTTATACTTTTCCTTGAAAAGCATGTAAAAAATTTTATATATGAATAATGAAAATGTTGTTTTCATTCCAAATGTATATCTATGGTTATATCCCATAATAGATCAAAATAATTATTGGTAATCACCAATATTAGATAATGAAAATCATTATGACTCCATGTATTCTTCCCACTCATCTATAAAAAAATAAGTTCTTCTTTTGAGCACATAGATTGTTGGAAATATTTTTATTAATGAGAAAATATAGATAAAAAAATGATTAACAAATAATTCAAATAATATTTTGATCAAATTTAAAAATTACCTATTTAAGGATGGAATACTTTTAATGGTATAAAATATATTTTATAAACTTGAAAATATAAAATCAAAAATCATTGTCATTATTTTTCATCAGAAAATGAAAAAACATCGACCAAAATAAGTAAATTATTTTGAAATATTTTTTGATATTTAAATATTTATATAAATATAACTTAATCTATTTCCTTTTGAAGAAATCCATAGCATTATTATGTTTAGTCATCGGCCTCAAGACATGATTTATCCTTTATTTATATATCTCCATATAATAGAAGAATCCCCATTAAAATAGAAACTGATACAAATAATTCAAATTTTATCTATAAAATTTTGATTTCACTGCATTAAAAATTAACAATAGACATATTATTTGGTTGGTTTGATTAAAATCCATGCATTGGATAAAAATAATTATAATTTGGTGTACCCAAATTTATTTCAATGGGATTCATGTGTTTCTTAAAAATTAAATAAAAAATAAGTAATAGAAAAAGGAATGTATATTTTATATGATTATATTGTAGAGTTGTATCCCTACATTATAGGCATTAAGAAGAGTTTATTGCCTGTAATTTTATTCTCAAAATAATTTCTTATTGAAACTTTTTCATTTTCAACTTTCCATAATGAAATATTATGTTTATGTGTAGATATGATACAAGGATTTATGAATCCAAATAATAGTATTGTAATATATACACCTATTGAAAATATGAATATTTATTAACTATGATGAATATAGTATATCATTATTCAAGTAGAACTATTATGAAAATAATCCTCGTGTATGTATTAACAATTGAGACTCTCAAACATTCAAACAAGATAATCTCAATAATCCAATATAGACCAACTGTTTCTATAATGAAATATCTATATATTTATTATTCGCATTGAATGAAGGGAATCATTCTATCCTTGAATTTCTTGTCTACATGAGCTTGTAATGTTTATATTTGTGTCAGTTGAAATGACATGGATAAAGTAATCGTGGAAGTACCTTTTGATCTATTGGTTTATTCACTAGATTTTCATTATTTGATCGTCTATTTCCCCATAACATTATCTCTATGTAATACCATATGTCAATTCATACCTTTTTTCAGTAATAGTTAAAGGTTTTTTCATTTGAGGAAATTTTTTGAGGACATAGATCATATAACATTATAATATTATATGGTCATGTTATGAAT
Source organism: Viscum album (assembly GCA_963277665.1). NCBI lineage: Eukaryota > Viridiplantae > Streptophyta > Magnoliopsida > Santalales > Viscaceae > Viscum > Viscum album. The sequence continues at coordinate 351,307,379 of OY728158.1, read as the reverse complement.
GTTACAATTGAATTATTGACTATAGTAACATCTATATCATTAATAGGCACATGAAATGCAAAAATCTTTTCATGAACTACAATAATCCGTACTCTTATGTGATATTTTCATAGGTGATTATTCTGTAGAACTAACATGGGATATTATATAGTATACCCCTCACAACAAAGCTATGTATGAGTGTCGATAGATATAAATTACATAAAAGTTCACCGTATAGATATTTTGTAACATAAAATTATCAAAATTTATTTGATTAAAATTGTAGTGAATGATTAATGAAAGTATTTATTTCCTCGAGTAAGGTAAGAGGTTAAAGGGAATGTCTTGCATCAAAGCTATTGAAATCATTTGTTTCCTCATGTACTAACCTAGTGATGAAAAATGGGAATGAGGCCCACAGGCATTGCGGGTATGGGGAGGATATGGGGCGGGGTGGGCCTAAAAATTTTGATCGCAAAGAGCACGGGCCAATGTGGGTTGAGCCCGTGCAGGTTTGGGCAAAAGCGGGTTGAGGCCGCGTGGGTGCGAGCTGACCCACGACTCTAATTTTTTTTTTGTACAATATATGCTACTTTGGCATTTTAGTTTTTTTTAAAACATAATTAAACCATGAGATATGATTTCTCACAGTAATGGTCATACAAATTCACTATTCATTTACATGTAAATTTTAAATAGGTCAATATTTATTGTTTTAATATGATATTATAATATTTATATAGTAATTATTAACCATATTCACATGGTGAGGCATCGCACCTATAGAAAAATGGAATTCTTCTCTTCTGCACTCAGTTTCAATTCTAAAAGAGTTATTATAATTATAATATTATTTAAAACCGATTTAATTTTATTATTACTTAATTTTATTTTATTATTAAGAATAAATGAAAGGAACTAATGAGATCCTAATAGCCTCCTTTGAAGCCAGTCATTGGTTTAAGTGTTGTCATTCATTCATAGGTCTAGCCATTCACATGACAACACAATCAACATCATCATTTTTCACCTCTCATTGATCACTCACATACTTTTCATTGCAACAGTTCACCACCACATCGACCACGACACATGACACCATTAACCCATAGAAAAATTTTCCATCACATCTCTTAAAACTCTAGCAATTGTAAAATCATATTTCTCCCCACAAATAAAATTAAGAATGAGGAAAAAATACAATATTTAAATGATTATAAATAATGTTTTTTTAAAATGCGGGTAGTTCGCGGGAAACCCATGGGCTTATGCGGGGCGAGGTGAGCTTGGATTTTTTTGTTCGCATTATATGCAGGATTTTGTGGAAAAACCCACGTGGGATCAAACCCGCGCGGTCTTGGCCCACCTCGCCCCGCCCCGCCCATTTCACATTACTATACTAACCATTGTTCAACTATCAGTTCAATATGATGATTTTGAAGGAACTCAGAACACCCTGAGAGGGGAGGGGTGAATCAGGGTGTCAAATTTTACTTTTTAATGTAGTGGATCTTGTTCCCACGTTGGTAGAAACTTGTTAAATCTGTCAAAAAAATGAAAGTAGGGAGATGACACATCACTTTTACTTGGTTAACCACTAAGGGCTACGTCCAAGGAGAATATGTAGATAGGTTGCTGGTCGTACCTAATTCCACTAAACTTCACTAGTTCTGGATTACAAGGTTTGGGTACAATAACTCTATTCTAGGCACACTACCATTACAAATGTTGAGTGATAGCTCATTACGTCCCTTGAGTCACTCCCATTGACTCACCCTAGATCACTACCTTGGGTGAAGTACCAATCAGTTTATAGACATGAAAGTCTCTTCCATAGATTTGTATTAATGTATTTGTACCTATTCTGCATGAGACACTGCTTACATCAGAGTCCTAGATTGACTCACTTGAAAGCACTGAACTATTGAACCAGATATTCAAAAACCTGTCAGAAGCACAACACCACACATGTCCGCAATACCTCAACTTGCATGCATGATTTTAGAATTGTCATGAAAGATGAATTTCGTGCGACCAATACATTATGCACAAAACTTATCTTTCGTGAAACTACACCACAAGGTTCACTTGGTCTCTTCAGACTAAAGTAACACCTTATGTGCAAGATTTACACTCTTCTAATCTTTAGCATGGAATCTTTTCGCACGGATGAGCAACCAAATTTTCATTGGAAAATTCATTCTTTCTTTTAAATTTGAGGGTATCTGCATATTTATACCCTTCATGCAAGATACCAATGTGTTTTTATTGGTTCACATAATTTTCACAATGAGCATGCAAAACCCATTTTGACGTCACATTGGGCGCACAAACCCTTTCGTGCAACATCATCTTCTGAACACTCTATGACATTGCCATTTTTTTAAATTCTGATCATGAAACATGTATTGTGCACATATTACAAAAAAACCTTCAATATATCATGCAAAAAACAATCATTCACTCACACCTAAAATCTTTCACACAACTTCCTTTTTCTAAAACACGTTTCTCCATTTTCAGATTTTCTGCCCAAACAATTTGGAAAGCACTTAGAAACGAAACCACCATCAATATTTCTTTTGGCTTGAACTATATGATACCCTTACCTAAAATATCCTAGGTCTTCCATGTGAGGATTGAAAAAAAACAAAAACCATACTTTATTTCCAGCATAGAATGACTGTGGTTCCAACAATCTCCCCCTTTGGGTTTGTTGGAAATCTCTAGATAGAGTCAAAAGAACACCAACCACTATTAAAACCTGATATGCAAGAATAAACTCTGCCAACACTCTATGTCTACGTGAGAAATCTCAGTGTAAAAAACAAGAGAGAGGACATGAATTTTTCTCTCATGAATTGAGTTCTCCCTTCACTATTCTCTCCATATTCATCGAGGAAATGAATTGTGTTATCATTAATTGAGTTCTCCCTTCACTATTATATCCATCTTCAGCCATGATTCTCTCTATATTCTCTCATCCAGAGAAAAAAATTATATCTATTTATATACTATTGTAAATGAACCCAAATACTGATAATCATCCATCTTAGAGTTCAGAACATACTCCCTCTGGATAGTATCTCCCCCATAAACCTGAAACAATTCCACAACACAGATTAAAACAGTTAAATTAACTACATAGAGGGGAGTTTGGTAACCTCTTTATGCACTAGGTGGTGACTGAACACCGAGGTTCAACCGATTTTTCTCAAACACATCCACTAAATGTTTCTTGGTTAGGATATTAGCCACTTTCTCATCAGTTCCCACATGATCCATTCTAATCACGCCTTGCTCAACTTTTCCTTGAAAAGGTGATATATGATTTCAATATGTTTTGTACATGAATTATGTACACGATTCTTAATAAGATCAATTGGGAACTTGTTTTTACAGTAAATCACCATTGGTTGTTTCAACTTATCACCAATATCTTTCAGTTGTTGCTTTATCCATACAAGTTTAGTGAATGCCATTATATTGGAAATATAATCAACTTCAGCAGTACTAAGAGAAGTATTTTCTTACTTCATTCCCAACCAGCCAACAAATTTCTACCCCACATAGAATGCTCCACCACTGGTGGACTTTCTGTCCACTACATCTCAAGCCCAATCAACATCAAAAAATGTTGATGATTCACTATCCCTTCCTTCAACAAAGTATAACCCAAAAATATGAGTACCTTGAATGTACCTCATGGTTATTTTTTACTATCACCATATGTTCCTCCTTTGGATTACTCTGAAAGCAGGCCACTAAGAATATTACAAAGACAAGGTATGGTTGTGTTGCTATTAGGTACAATAATCTCCCAATAATCCTTATGTACATTGTGGGATCTATAGAGGTCCCATCGTCATGCTTTCCAAGTTTGGTTCCAACCGTAATTAGAGTTGATATTGGTTTTGATTCATGTATATTAAATTTATTCAGAAGCTATCTTGCATAATTTTCCTAAGAAATGAATGTGTAATCCTTCTTTTGAATCACCTATAGCTCCAAGAAATATGTGAGATCCCCAATCATATAGATTTTGAATTCATATTTCATGTGATTGGTGAATTCATCTAATAATTTCAACCTACTTACACCAAATATAATGTCATCAATGTAAACTAGAACCATGAATCGATGTTTTCGATAATTATTTTCATAGATATTGTCATCTAATCCTCCTATTTTTAATTCCATCTTCTTGAGATAAGAATCCAGCCAGGAGTACCATGCCCGTGGTGCCTATTTCAAGATATAGAGTGATTTATTTAGTTTGAAATCCTTCGTTTCATTAGTACTAAGAAAAAAAAACAATTGGTTGTTCAATGTAGACTTCTTCTTCGAGAACACCATTCAAGAATTATTTCTTAATATCCATTTTATATATTTTATATCCTCTTTGGAGTTCCATAGTAAGAAAAGCCTGATTGACTCCAGTCTAGCCACTAGAGAAATTGTTTCTTCAACATCAAAACCATCAATATGGGAATATCCTTTACATAATAGTTGTTCCTTATTTCTAATAACATTTCAATGATTATAAAACTTGTTCTTGAAGATCCATTTTTTTAATGATTAAAATGCGACCTTTGAGTATCTTGACTTTATCCCAGGAATGATTATTTTCAATCTGATATAATTCTTAATTCATGGCTTTCACCCAAGATTCATTTTTTTGTAGTCTCCTAAACTGAGGATGGTTCTAAAACTGAAAAAAAAATCATATTGTGTGTTATTTATCATCGTCCTTGTTTTTTTGGGTTCACTCCTGTCCCCAATTATGTAAGATTGATCAATCATAGCTATTCGATTTCTCGTTTGAGGTTCAATCACATTCTCCCTAGCCAAGGTTTTCACTTAATATTATTCTTCTAATTCAACATCATGATGCGACTCTTGAGTGTTTTTTACACCGTCATCTATTTCTATATTTTTATATACCACACATTCAATTTCTTATACCCCTTCTATCATATCATCATATGAAATCCTTGAGGCATTTGTAGTTTTCTCTCTAATGATCATAACATCACTGCTTTCCACAATCCTTCTTAATCACTTGTTTAAACACTTGTAGGCTTTTTTTTCATTGAATATCCAAGGAATATTACTTCATCTACATTGTCTCCATACTTCACTTGATTTCCTTCTTTTTTTGACGAATCATTTACTTTAAAAAACACGAAATTATTTCGAAGAGGGATTCATTCCATGCCACAATTCACATGGTGTCTTCGTCTCACCCATATAAATCCCTGTTCGATTTTGAATATACACTACAGCTTGAACGACCTATTTCTAGTAATGACGTGGAATTTGACTCTCAATCATTATAGTTATTTCCATATTGTTCACTTGTTAATTCATACGATCAACAACTCCATTTTGTTTGTTAGTTATCATACCAGCTACCTCATATTGTATCCCATGCTTTTCTAGGTAATTTTTAAATTCAATGGACATTTATTCCCTTCCATTGTCAGATTGCATCATGTTGATTGTTCATCCAGTAACATTATCGGCAATTCAATGATCTGTTTTCATGTAGTCAAGCACTTGTAATTTCATATGTATAACCATTACACATTCCATTATTCTATAATCATCTATAAAAAGATTGAAGTACATTTCTACATGGGTTCTGGAAACATTAATCTATCCACATACATCAGTCTGAATGAGATCATGAATATGACATTCCCTTTTCTTATTTGGAAGATATGAACTATAATCTAGCTTTCCCCGAATGCAAGCACCACAAAACATTTCACATTCACGCTTCATGTTGGGAATGTCTATGACAATCTTCTATTTTGATATTTTTTCTATGTCTTGTTGATTGATGTTATCTAATCTACAATGACATAGGTTATTTTCTTCCTCTATAGTCATGTAGAAAATGTTTTTTTACAATCAACCTGATATAGGGTTCCTTCTATTCTACATCCATTCATAAGTGAATTTTCGGTCTTTCAATTGATGGTGCAGCCTTTTTGATTAAAAGTAACTATAAGTCTTGAGTCACAGAGTTTATTCACACTGAGGATGTTATGACTTAGTCCATCCACATAAAGGACTTCAATATTTAGCTCTCCATTAACTAGTTCAGTACTTCCATTTCCTTTGATTTTCAGAGCTCCATCATTACCAAACTGTACTGTTCCATCAACAATCATCTTGACATCTGTTAACTGTTCTACATTACCTATCATATGAGATGAACAACCACTATCTATAATCTTTGTGTTGTTGCTTTTTTTAGCTTCTAGGGATACCTCTTTAAGGTTGTATTTCTCAATTTTCTTTTTTTCTTTCCATGAGACATTGGACTGAGTGTAGGACACTGACAACCTTTCCATTCTATTTTCTATGTACATGGGTTATTTATAGTTGAAATATTCTTCCGGAGGAGAAAACCAATTTAAAAGAGAAACATTGTCTTGTTAAAGAACATTGACTTTTCTCAGACTCCAGTATGAGGTGTCCATGTCCCTTCTTTTCCTACAATCAACCACCTTATGACCAATGTTAGAACAACAAAAACAATATCCATAGAATTTTTTTATAAAAGAGTTAAGATATTAATTTTTTTTTGCTTTGGTTGAGCTCCCATCTCTTATACATTCAAATAGATTCTTTCCACTTCGTAATAAGACATGGTATGGACTGTATATCCATAGAACCGACACTTCATGAAAGGAAATTTCTTATCACTTATATTTATCCTCATTCCTTCTTTTATGGGATATTAGTTTCACTGCCTCTTATTCCTGTAGGCTTAATTATAGTCTTATGTTATTCCTTCAGATTTTATTATGGGTTTTATTTTCTGAACTTCAGTTTATTTTTTCACATCACCCACTTTCAGGTTTCCTTTATTTTGGTCACCTTTTTTTGCAGCATTTGACGATCCATCTTAACAACAAATTACACAATTTCTCATGTAAGCATTATTTTGATCATTAAAAATCTTTTCAACTCCATTAGAACCATGTTCTCCTCTCTCCAATAACTCAGCATCCTAGAACCTTACAAATTGCATTTTTGTCCTAGATTCTTTTGAAATTGATTCGCTCTCAAGTTTACTCCTAAGAGTAACAACTTACTCTTCAAGACCCTCAGTAGTCTTGGTCTTTTCTTCGAGTCTTGTGGTCAGTTCATTGATGAACTTTTCTATCTCTTCAATTATCAGCTTCAAATCCAATACATCATCAGTGATTTCAATAATTTTAGACTGTACTTTCTTAAATTCTTCCAGTCATTCAATTTCATGTTTGAGTTGATCAACACAATCAGATGATTCTTCTACAATTTATTTCCAATTATTTTAACTCTTACAATTTATCTTAAGATTGATAACATCATCTTTAAGTTGAAACTCAGGATTTCCATTAGTTTTCAACTGATTGTATCAACCATTATCTTTTATTGGTTCTGATTATTCAATATTGGCCATCATGGAAGCATGGTTTCTAGTTTTAAATTCTGGTTTATCTTCTTCAAATTATTCATAATCATCATCTTCCTCTTTATAGATAAAAATATTCCATGGTACTTTCATTATAGATTTAAAGTCTCCCAATTTGAAAAACCTTTTCAGAGGATTATTAATGTTTTAATATTCACTATCTTCATCATTGATCTTTCTTAAGCATTGAGAGGCAATGTTCCCAACTTTTCCACAATGAAAGAAAGCAAGAGGTAACTTCCCTTTGAATTTACTTGTTCCCTAATAGATATTCTTGGAAATGATAGAGATAATTTCTTTTTCCTCATAAACTTTACCACTACTATATTTTGAAATTTTTAGTTTCTCCATGTTTTTAATGCCATTTCCTTGATCAATCAAGTCGTAGCATCTTCTGGTTTGACTCTCTTTTCATATGCCACTAGGTTGTTCACCAGGTCATCCAAAGAAAGTTTGGAAAGATCTATTTTTTCAAGGGATGAAACCTTTGCATTTACAGAGGTGGAAGTATTCTTAATATTTTCATTACAATATCAAGGTCTTTGATTTCTTCACCTATACCACGAATTGCTTCAAAAAATTCAGTAATTCGGTTGAAGAATGAGTTTGTATTATCATCTTGATGCATATTTAGATCAAAAAACCTATTGTGAAGGAATTTTAGTTTCTCCTCTATCACTTTGATATCTACTTCATAAATATTTTCAAATTCATCCCACATGGAATTTTCTGAGGTGAAACTTATCACCTTTGGATAGATCTGATCAAAAAGGGCGGCAGTGAGTGTATTCTGCGCTTTGATATCTACATCAAGAATTTTCCTATCTGTGTTAGTCATAGCCATCCCTATTGGCTGAGTGACTTGTATTCCTTGAACAATAGAAAATAGGACATCCATTCCAAGAGATCTTAGATGATATATCATTCTATTTATCTAGATCTGATAAGTACTTCCATCGAATAGGGGGACTCCCCTAACATTGGCTGAATTCTCCACAGAGGTATAAGAATGATCAAACACCAGTGAACCTCCCATTGATACCACTTGAAGGACCCCAGAATACCATGAGAGGGGAGGGGTGAATCAGGGTGTCAAATTTATCTTTTTAAATTTGTGGATATTGTTCCCATGTTGGTAGACACTTGTTAAATCTATCAAACAAATGAAAGGAGGGAGATGACACATCACTTTTACTTAGTTCACCACTAAGGGCTACATTCAATGAGAATACACCGATAGGTTTCTGATTGTAAGTAATTCCACTAAACATCACTAGTTGTATATTAGAAGGTTTGGGTATATTCACTCTATCCTAGACACACTTCCATTACAAATATTCAGGGATATCCCACTACGTCCCGTAGGTCACTCCCGTTGACTCCCTTGGCTCACTTCCTTGGGTGAAGTCCCAATCAGTTTATAGACATGAAGGTCTATTCAATAGATTTTCATAGAATTATTTGTCTCTATTCAGCACGAGACACTAATTTCATCAAAGTCCATGATTGATGAACTTGAAGGCACTGAACCACTGAACCACTGAACCAGATATTGAAAAACCTATTAGAAGAATAATACCACACATGCGTGAAATACATCAACATGCGCGCAAGATTTGAGAATTGTAGCAAAATATGACTTTTGAGTAACCCCTAATTTTTGCAAAACACTTATCTTTCACCCAACTGCACCACATGGTTTAGTTAGTGTAACGCACTGGCCTGAATTACCATCCAAACAGTGGCCGGATCAGTGGGTCACATGGCCTCAAAGCGCTTCTCCCCATATGCCAGAGGCTACCGACTAGCAGCAAGGGTCTCGGGGGAGGATAGTGGGGAGACTATACCCTCATATCAGAGTACGCAGTGGTATCATCAGAGTAAATATCATTCAATAGCGGAAGCAGTAATAAATTGAAAGACAATAGTGATAAATAGGTAATAATATCCATTTTTTAAAAGGTGGAAAATGCCAGTTTACAATACATGCATGTACAGATGATGATACATTTCTGAAAGCAGGAAACATTATAGCATGATTTACAATCAATACAAAAAGAAAATACACCAAGGACCGACGACGATCCCCTAAGCATACCATGCTTCTGCTTAGTCCTTTGCTCCTAACTCCTCAGGTATGAACAACATAACATACAACCTTAGTCCTGCAAGTGAGAAGGTCTACTCGGGTACCCCAGTGCAATGTCAGTGTTGATTAGGGTGTCAGATATAAATCTCAGTAGGCCTGAACCACCGGTGTCAAACCCAATCTAGATAGTGTATGGTAATTAAATAGTGAGAATGTATGGATAATTAAGTAAACAGAGTGTAATAGACTGCAAGAAAGTAAAGCAAAGTAAATAGTAGCATTCCCGCTCAGGTTCCGGAAGGACACATGGCGGGCCTACCAGCTTCAGCTCATAGATGGTATGTCTGAATGAGTCACCTGATTATTTAGAGATAGATAGATATATATATATAAATAAATACACACACACACATATATATATATTTAATACGTTGGGTAGGACAGGGATGGAACTCATGGACGTCCTTAACCCAGGGGCAACGCGCTCGATCCTACCCCTGGCCCAACCTTGGGGAAGCTCTCACGGTCTATCCCTGACCCGAAGGATTAATAATTATTCAAGGGAGCTATACATATATATATATATAATACGTTGGGTAGGACCAGGACAAAACTCACGAACATCTTTAACCCAGGGGCAGCACTCTCGATCCTACCCCTGGCCCAACCTTGGGAAGCTCTCACGGTCTATCCCTGGCCCAAAGGCTTAATAATTATTCAAGGGAGATCTCACAGTCTACCCTTAGCCCGAAGACGTAACATAGGGGAGCTCTCATGGTCTACCCCTAGCCCGAAGCTATATCATTTAATTAGGGGAGCTCTCACGGTGTGCCCCTAGCCCGAAGCCGTATCATAGGGGAGATTCCATAGTCTACCCCTGGCCTGAAGCTATATCATTTAATTAGGGGATCTCTCACGGTCTGCCCCTAGCCCGAAGCCGTATCATAGGGGAGCTCTCACATTCTACCCCTGGCCCAACGCTTAATCATTTAATTAGCATATGTTATAAGGCATACACTTCTTATATCATTCATATCAATAACACATGGAATTTCTATCTCACAATATTACATAATCACATTTCAAGCAAACACACATTTAAAAAAATAAAAAAGGGGTTTAGGCTAACTCATCCTAGCCAAGCCCTAACCAAAACCTCCCATTTGCCTCACAAGGAAAAATGGATTTCAAGACACATCCATAAGTCAAATGGAAATATGTCTATGGTATACTACTTATGGAACTACCTCATAAGCATTCATAGAATCATCCCACATACACACAAGCGAACACACTCACATTCGGCAACCCATATTAAGAGATATGTTTATCATTCTTTAACGCTTTGATAACTTCTAGAAGAAACATGTCATATGGTCTTAAGTCATCCCACTATGGTTATCATCATACTCAATTTTCCTAAACATGGAAAACTGACCCTAACTCAAGTATCATGACCATATCATTCTATTTGTCCCAACAAGGCAAGTTCACATACAAAGCATTAAAGAGGCACCACACAACCCAGCATGGAAAGAATAAAAATTCTATTACTACTTTTTATCTTGAAGGCAGTGCACCCTTGATTGAGGGGTTTTATTATTAAATTTTGAGTTTAGTTACCAAGCAACCTCTTTTATTTTTTTCCTGCAATTCACATGATTTTCACAGAATCATTCAATCGGAACTGAACTTGCATAATTAAAATGCTAAGGAAATAACTATTAACTATTTATTTACTTAAACTAAAAGGGAAAGGAGGGGGACCCTACCTCAAGGTGGATCCATCTGTCCACTCCGGATCTTGGCACTTTCTAACTAAGAGTCGCAGGCAAGTTTCATAGTCTTTGGCGACTCGAAACCACGCCAAAACCTCGAATGCACTACAAAAAATGCTTCTAGGAACTCATAACCATCAAAAGCCTTAAAATAAAAAAGTGAGAAACAATGAAAGAGGTCAAAACCTTACCCCGAAACAAACCCAACGATCCGAAACCACCCGAACTACTTCGCCTTCAGCAGCTGTTACCGGAACGCGCACCAAGGAGTCCCAATAGACCTTCCGCATGACCTAGAACCAAACGAAAACTAAATCTCAGAAACACCGCAAAGCCCTAGGGTTCGGCCGCACCAATTAGGTCAGACAGAAACCAGATGAAGGGAAGAGAAGAAAGAGGGGAGCTAACCATGAAGATTCAGTGAAGAAACCTCAAGAAATCGGTGGAAGAAGCTCGATCAAGAGGAGGCCAGAAGGAGGTGTCTCACGTGGCTCAAGGGAGAGCCCCTCCCTGTGTGTCATGTGAGGGTGAAGGAGTGTTAGTTTAGGTTTTAATTCAATTTAATTTTCTTTTTATTTTAATTTTAATTAACAACATAAAACACACCCGACCGAACAGTTTTCCAAACCGTGCGCAAACCGTTCAGAGTCTTCTGCCTCCAAGAGATCTCTTGCACATGCTAGGTGCACGGTTTGGGAAACCTTACGAAGCCCGTCTGCAAGAAACTGTCTCTTAAAATAAGGCCGAATGGTTTAGGCCACACGATTAGCCAAACCGCACACCAACCGTGCGCCCTCTGCAGCTCTTTAAAAACAGGGGTGCGACGCTTCTAAAACCTATCGGGCCACCCGAGAAACTTAACGGGCCTTCGCCCATGACCAAAACATTAAAAAGAAGGTTTCCAACCTTGAGAACCTTGTTCCGAAGCCTTGTCTTCACAACAACCAGTTCAGCAAACGAAATGTTCAAATTAGCTTGCTTTTTAATCTGGTTCAAAACACGGGTCCTTACAACCTTCCCACCTTAGAACTTCTCATCCCGGAGAAGCCCTCGGAAAAAACGTACACATCACCCAACCTTCATAGGTCGTGAAGCTTCGTTCAAACGATCACATTGCATTCAAAAACATCCAACATGCCCTTAAGAATCCATTAAACCATAAGGCTCTTAAGCCACCACAACTCGCGCCAATGCTCGTTTCCCAACCAAACACCGAGACGACTCTTCCTGAGCCCATCTACCCAGAGACACGAACCCGTCGTCGCCTCACCAAGCATCCAACTATAGGTACTTCACACCTTAGATTTTTAACATTTAACGACCAACTCTAAACTATGGTTCAGACCACCATTGAAGTTTACATTCAAAGTACACCCCAAGAGTTCCCACGACGATCCTAGTGTGATTTGAAATAGATCACAGAGTCACTTCCCCATCGACCTTAAGACCCAAGTCGAGCTGGTTATTCATATAAGGCACCAGCCGACACAAACCACACTCATAATTATCTGACTATGTGCCTTAAAATGGTTCTCCACCAACTATATTCATTTAAACCAAGTTGGAAAATAGTCAAGCCTCAACAAATGACCATTAAAAAGACACCCAGCTCAAACGACTGGCGTATTTCAAGAAAAACCACAATGCCTCCTCCAAGGCACCTTACTTCTGTCAAAAAAATGCTCACCGAAGCCAACAACCGACTTCTGATGACATTTCTAAGATAAAACCATACAAGAAACCACACATCCTGCATGCAACACTGAAAGAGAACCATCCGGTCAAGCCCAACAACTTAAAAGCATTAGCGCGGATAAGACCGACGCTCTCTTAGTGCATATAGGATGAGGACAAGATAGGGGACATGTTCTTTTCTAAACAAGATACACTAAGAGGATTGAAATGAATTCCAGTTAATCATACCAGACTACTAGAAGGAAGAGCAGTCGAACCTCAATGGGTCGACTTCAAGGAGGGAACTCAGATTTACCTGTCAACACATCCATATGTTTTAAACTCGCATGCCTTACATGCATTCAAACACGATCAACCCATTTCCAGAAAGAATTCCAAGCACTGTATCTTCTACCTGGAAGGACACATTTTCTAGATTCGATGCAACACACTCCTAACCTTAGGAGTGTCCTAGTCGTTAAAGGAAAAAAAGATAAACTAGCTGAGCACAAGAGTGCTAGTACACAAACACCTCAAATGATCGTGTGATGCTCCTCCGCCACAATCACATCACCAAACAAATGAAGAAGGTCCAAAATAAGGAAACCAGAGTTTCAAAACACACGATTCATTCGAAAGCCATCCCGAACATTGGGAAGAAACAAATATTTAACGTCAGGCCACTCTACTGAGGAGATGACCCAAAGACGCAATGAAAGTCAAAACCCAACGACCACCCATCTGAACAAGGGTGTCATTAGAATAACATGAGTTCAACAAGGGAAAACGACACCCGAACGACACATCACGTCAAAAAACTCATGGTACAAGCAAGGCATTAAAACGCTAAGGGTGATACCAACCACGACTATACCCTTAAGAAGATCAAACATCGACCCTAACACTGGGTCCCGTGGAACAAGGTCGCTAGGCTCAAAACCCAATCATCAAAACATCGCTAAGAAAATAACACATACGGAAAACACCTCCAGTTCCGTTCTAAGGAAACTCAACGAGAATCTCAAAACTACCCCCTTACACTAGGGTCTCTACACACCACCACAGGTTCCATTACCAAACCATTCACATTTTACCTCGTTTAAACTTTACCCATTTAAAAGGTTTCAACTACACATCAAGAAAACCTGAAAGTTTCACAAAAACATCCTTTTAAGAACACTAAACATTCATTAAGAATCCCGCCTCAATTAAGCAACTAAGAAAAACAAAACCATTTAACCAAAAGGTGACCTACAAGGGTCCTATTTTTAACCATCTCAGGTTCTTCATAAAGAAACCCTTAAGGAATTAGTCAGTTCCTTTATAAAATTTCAAACACCCCCAACTGGGTAATCTCTTACAACACTTTTCAACTGACCTTCTTGGGTCTAGTTGCACTTACACATTCACCAATTCTTTTCAAATTAAAGCTGAACAATTCTTACATTAAAATCCATTTCAAGTCACCTCATGGTCATTTCATCTAACATGGGTTTCCATTTCCCAATTCCTGAAGCGCCCATACACTTCATCGATTGAAAATTGACTCCCGTTTTCATCAAAACCATCTTCCAAATTCAGAATTTAACATGCTCACATACAACAGTCCAACAACATGGGTGGCCACTTACCAACCTATAGAGAGACCACACACTTTATAGTTTGGGATTTGGCTCCCCTTTTTAATCGAAAACAAATTACTTTAGAATTTTATACTTAGCAGCCTTTTCTAAAGGTCCGATTACACAAATTACCTTTTCCCAGCTATAAGGCACCAATACACCTTACCACTGAAAACTGACTCCTGTCGTAATCGTAACCAATATATTTTAGCCCATGAAAATATTTACATATCAAAACATAACTAGAATGTTCTTATAAGCAGTAAACATAGCAGCGCGCTATATCATAGAAACATGTTATAGCACATAAGCATGGTATATAATCACTTAAGAATATTTTACAGGCTAGCTAAGATGAAACTACATGGAATGGCACTATGCATGACATGTTAATCCCTATGTGCCTATAATGATGCATGAAATGAAGTTTCCTTGCCATATTTGGCCAAGGGTAAAATTCAAGAAATTTCATAAACCATAAGCAGCAGAAAATAAAATAGTCACTCAAGGTGAAATCATCTCAATGGTAATATAAAACAACATTAACAATAATTCCTAGCCCTGGCCACTTAGTCATTCCCCGTACGTGAGGTGATCAGTCCCAAGCACGGCTATTAGCCATGCACCGAAACTTTATTAATCTCTTGTATACCACCCCAAAAAGTAAGTAAAAAGAAAATAAACAACCTCTGATACCACTTTGTAACATCCCGACCGATTTTACCATCCAACTAGTGGTTGGACCAGTGGGTCACATGGCCTCGAGTGCATCTCCCCGTATGCCAGAGGCTGCCAACTAGCAACGAGGGTCTTAGGGGAGGATAGTGGGGAGACTATACCCTTATGTCAAAGTACGCAGCGGTATCATCAGAGTAAATATCATTAAATAGCGGAAGTACTAAGAAATTGAAATACAAAAGTGATAGACAGGTAATAAAATCCATTTTAATAAAAGGTGGTAGACACCAGTTCAAAATACATGCATGTACAGATGATGATAGATTTCTGAAAGCATGAAACATTACACCATGATTTACAACCAATACAAAATGAAAAGACAGCAAGGCCCGATGGCGATCCCCTGAGCATCCCAAGATTCCTCTTGGTCCTTTTCTCCTAACTCCTAAGGTACGAATAACACAACATACATCCGAGGTCCTACAAGAGAGAAGGTCTACTCGGGTACCCCAGTGCAATGGCGGCCCCGAGTAGGGTATGAGATATAAATCTCAGTATGCCGGCACCACCGATGTCAAACCCAATCCAGACAGTGTATGATAATTAATCCGTGAGAATGTATGGAGAATTAAGTAAACAATGTGTAATAGACTGCTAGCAAGTAAATAAAAGTAAACAACAGCCTTCCCGCTCAGGTTTCGGAAAGACACCTAGCGGGCCTACCTGCTTCAGTTCATAGATGGTATGTCTGAATGAGTCACCTTTTTTATTTAGAGATATATATATATATAATACATTGGGTATGACCGGGATGGAACTCATGAACGTCCTTAACCCAGGGGCAGCGCTCTCGATCCTACCCCTAGCCCAACCATGGGGAAGCTCTCACGGTCTATCCCCGGCCCAAACGCTTAATAATTATTCAAGGGAGCTATATATATATATATATATATATATAATATGTATGGTAGGACCGGGATAAAACTCACAGACATCCTTAACCCAGGGGAAACACTCTTGATCCTACCCCTGGCCCAACCTTGGGGAAGCTCTCATGGTCTATCCCCGGCCTAAAGGCTTAATAATTATTTAAGGGAGCTCTCACAGTCTACCCTTATCCCGAAGCCGTAACATAGGGGGATCTCTCACGGTCTACCCCTGACCCAAAGATGTATCATTTAATTAGGGGAGCTCTTACGGTTTTCCCCTAGACCGAAACCATATCCTAGGGGAGCTCTCATAGTCTACCCCTGGCCTGAAGCTATATCATTTATTTAGGGGAGCTCTCACGGTCTTCCCCTAGCCTGAAGCCGTATCATAGGGGAGCTCTCACAGTCTACCCCTGGCTAGAATCTTAATCATTTAATTATCATAGTTTATAAGGAATACACTTCTTATAACATTCATATCAATAACATGTGGCATTTCCATCTCACAATATCACATAATCACATTTCAAGAAAACATGCATTTAAAAAAATAAAAAAGGGGTTTAGGCTAACCCATCCTAGCCAAGCCCTAACCAAACCCTCCCATTTGCCTCACATGGAAAAATGGATTTGAAGACACATCCATAAGGAAAATGGAAACATGTATATGGTATACTACTTGTGGCACTACCTCATAAGCATTCAGAGAATCATCCCACATACACACAAGCAAGCACACTCATGTTCATACTTAAGGAAACCCATCTTAAGGGTTATGTTTATCATTATTTAACCCTTTGATACCTTCTAGAGGAAAAATGTAATATCGTCTTAAGTCATCCCACAATGGTTATCATCATACTCAATTTTCCTAAACATGGAAAACTGACTCTAACTCAAGTATCATGGCCATATCATCCAATTTGTCTCAACTAGGAATGTTCCCATACAAAGCATTAAAGAGGGACCACACAACCCATCATGGCAAGAATAAAAATTCTATCACTAATTTTTATCTTGAAGTTCGCGCACCTCTGATTGGGGTTATTTATTATTAAATCGTGAGTTTTGTTGCCAAGCAACCTCTTTTACCTTATTCGTGCAATTCACACGATTTTCACAGAAGCATTCAATCGGAACTGAACTTGCATAATTAAAATGGTAAGGAAATAAATCTTTAATATTTCTTTACTTAAATTAAAAGGGCAAGGAGAGGGACCCTACCTCAAGGTGGATCCATCCATCCACTCCGGCTCTAGGCGCTTTCTAACTAAGAGTAACAGGTGAGTCGCCTAGTCTTTGGAGACTCGAAACCACGCCAAAACCGAGAACGCACTACAAACAACGCTGCTAGGAACTCATAACCATCAAAATCACCAAAATCAACTAGTGCAAGACAAAGTAAGAGGTGAAAACCTTACCCCAAAACCAAACTGGTGATCCAAAACCACCCGAACCGCTTTGACTTCAGCGGCGGTTACCGGAAGGCACACCAAGGAGCCCGAACGGACCTTCTGCATTACCTAGAACCAAAATAAAACTAAAACTTAGAAACACCCCAAATCCCTAGGGTTCGGCCCACCTCACCAGGCACCGATCAGGTCGGAAAGAAACCAAAGGAAGGGAGGTGAATCATGAGGGGAGCTTACCATGAAGATTTAGTGAAGAAACCTCAAGAAATAGGTGGAAGAAGCTCAATCGAGAGGAGGCCAGAAGGGGTGTCGTTCATGGATCAAGGGAGAGACCCTCCCTATGTGTCGTGCAGTTTGAGTTTGGGTGAGGGAGAGTTAGTTTAGGTTTTAATTTAATTTAATTTTATTTTTATCTTAATATTAATTAAAACCCTAAAACACAGCCGAGCACACGGTTTGACCCGCACAGTTTTCCAAACCATGCGCAAACCGTGCAGAGTCTTCTGCCTCCAAGAGATCTCTCACATGGGCTTGGTGCACAGTTTCGGAAACCATGCATAGCCCATCTGCAAGCCACTGTCTCTTAAAATAAGGATGCACGGTTTAGGCTGCATGGTTAGCCAAACTGTGCACTAACCGTGCGCCCTCTACAGCTCTTTAAAAACAGGGGTCCGACACTTCTGAAACCTCTTGGGCCACCCAAGAAACTTAAAGGGCCTTCTCCCACGCCTAAAAACATTAAAAGGAAAGGTTCAAACCTTTAGAACCTTGTTCCAAATCCCAGTCTTCAAAATGATCGGTTCAGCAAATGAAAAGTTCAAATTAACTTGCTTTTTAATCCAGTTCAAAACACAGGTTCGTACACTTGGTCTTTTCGGACAAAAGGAACACCATGTGCTCAAGATTTACACTCATCCAATCTTTTGCGTGCAAATATTTTGTGCGGCTAAGATACCATATTTTCATTGGAAAATCTATCTTTCTTTTTCCCTTGGGGGAAGCAGCATTCTTATAGGCCCTCGATGATCCATCGCTCAAGATACTGACATGTTTTCATTAGTGCGCATATGTTTCACACAGAGCACACAAAACCCCTTTTGACATTGCTTGGGCACGCAAACCCTTTTGCGTAACATCATCTTACAAACACTCCAAGACTTTACCATTTTTCAACATTATGATCCTAAAACATGTATAGCTCACATGTTCCAAAGACACCATCAATGTTGCATGGAAAAACCAATATTTATTGAACACTTAAAATCTTTTTCACACCTTACTTTGCCAAAAACATGTTTATACTTTTTCCAAATTTAATCCAAAACAAATTAGGAAAACCTAGGAAACAACGTCGCCTTCAATACTACTTTCAGATTGAACTGTATAACACCTTTCTTTCCAATATCCCTGGTCTTTCATGCAAATATTGACAAAAAGCACAAACCATTCTTTATTTCCAGCATAGAACGACCATGGTTCCAACAGATTTCACATATATTGGACCACTATACCTAACTAGACAATAATATTATTCTAATAATCTTTCCATGCCTTCGGTCCGTTCATTGTCTTATGTGTATCTTCTTTAAGTGTTTTAATATTGAAATTTATTTTAGGTGACACTCCAAAACTTTCAAATATAACACCCAATTTTTTTTTTGGCCACATAAAAGCAACTATAAATATTTTTTATTCAGTTACAAATGATTCTGATTTTTGTGTCTAAATATTATAAAAAACATACAAGCATAAATTGATATTCTTATCTAATAATATTATAAAGAATAATAAATTACAATTATTCCATACGTACACATGATTTGTATTCATTTTGTGTTTTTTCACTATATAGTTTTTTCTATTTATTTACATGATCCTCCATTTGTAGAATATGACATGCTATGGAAGTGGATTGAAATTTTTATTATGGAATCTTCATATAAAAATGGACCATATTTTTTTCATATCACATAAAACATTTATTATATCATTAAAATATATATAAGTTTATTTTCATGTGAAGCATACCCAACCTTTCTTTATGGTAGGGGTACCATCGTTTTGCATCTTGCTGTTTATTATTAGTGGTACTTTACTATTTCATAGATTTAAAATTTTTAATCATTTTTGATAAAATAAATAAGTTAAAATAAATTAATGTTGAATACATTTTACTAAAAACGATTTCTCATAATGATGGCTAATAGAATCATTCCCTATATCTTATTTTATAATGTGTTCATATGTAAATGGTAGGTGGGTTTACATTTCCCTCATCCTCTATGAGATTATTCTTTGTAATAAGTGTTCAGAAGAATCTATGATCATTTCTGATTATTATTATGACATATTTCTTATGGAAATCATCTAAATTTAATGAAATATACAAGGAATAATAAAAATTAAATCAATGATTAATTATATATTTTTTTGTAAAATATAAAAAATATATCATAATGTTTCCTTAATATCCTCTATATGTGTTTCCTTCTATTCAAGAAGGACACGGTTCCACATATCTATATCAATTTTTACAGGAAATGTCATTATGAATCCAAAATAACTAATGAACTTTAATATATAGAGATTAACATGTTGGCCTCATTGATTCCACCCAAACGAAACTTTTATTCACTTTCTTATTGCCTTGGTAATTTAATTTTAACATACTAACTCCATGTCAATATTGATTTTTTTCATCAACATGTTATAGATGCCCTAATAATTCATTATTTCCAGCATTAATCATGTGATATTCCATTGGATTGGTAGCATCATCGTGTAAAAAATTAATTATCTTTTTGAGTGGTCTAAATTATAATTTATATTATTTAAATAATGTAGGGAACACATAACAATATGATGAAAAGTATAGTATAATTAAAGAATCAATAACCTTCTCATTGGGATACCTTTTTTTATTTATTGGTAGAAGGGGTTTTTTCCACTATAAAGTATCCAAATCACCTATTTATGGTCTCCTATAACATACAATGGATCATCTATATTGGGTATTTCATGAAATTATTGTGATATCACAATGAAAGGTTTAACCAAAAATGAATTTATATCTAACCCTAAAATTATTTTAGTAACCAATAGTATATTTGAGAAATTATTGTCTCCTAGATCTGAGATATAAAATTCTTGCACTGATTATGACACAATTATATAAGGATCATCTTTATACCCATACACTATTAAATTCACCCTTAAAAATATCAATTCATCGACATCAAATACAATCTTATTGGAAACTAATTTTAAATAGAAAATATTTGTTAGAAAATTTGTAAAATAAAACTCGTACATCTCTTTGATGGTTCCAAAATATTAAAAATTCAAAGAAATAAGATTTTATTTTGTGAAACTGGTTACATGTATCCCTTATTCCATAATAATAAATCCGATATTTTTCTTCATTATATGTTCATTTTATTACATTTTATTGAACATATGAGCATTCATTATAGTAATAGTGTATGATATAGTATTTTAATCTGATCCCTTATCTAGAAATCAATTCATTTCCATGACTGGATTAGGATTTTTAGATAACCCTTTATAAAAAGAATCTTATGACCATCCAATAAATTATTAATTATGGGTATTTGATAAACATCCATCAACCATTGATGGATTCAGTATTATAATAATTAATTATTTTTCTTAAACATGTGGAGGAACCTCATCATTGTTATATAAAATGTTATGATAATATTTCTCCCTCTTTATGATGGTAACAATTCCTCTTTCATAAATCCCTTCTCCCATAGAGAGTCTGCGGGGGCAAGACTTTGGGAGACTGATGATATCATTATCTCATAGGTAATCATGAAATAATTTTAATTATTCTTCAACAATATATTTTTCTCCAGTTTAAAATTCTCAACAACATAGAATCATGAAATACACATTCAAAATCATCATACATCATTCAATGGGGTATATCCATCTATAATGGACATGACCACATAATTGAACCCCTCTAACCAAGTAAATCATCAAGAAGACCATTATATCAAATAATCATGGTGGTAAGAACATCTCTAATTCATATAATATTTATTCAATATCCTTATAAATGATTGAAAACATTAACAAATCAATAACCATAATACATTTGGATTTTAAAATTAATTATAGTCTAATTAATATAGGCCTTACATTATTCGATAGAATACAACAAAAAGAGACCAGAATCACATATTTCACAAAAACATGACTATTTTGTAGTTTTAGACCATAAAAGATCAAATTAGATTTTGAAAAGACATTATTAATATTTTATGAATAATTATCTATAAATTTTATACCATTATGGAAATTAAAAAATTGTAATTTTTCATGAATCGACAGAGTTTATACTACTGGTTGAAGAATAATAATTCTTCTACCCTTCACAGGTGTTATCTCCTCCCTTATTTTTATGTAAATGACCCCAAAATAGACTTGATATAATCATTTTTAATCATGAAAATGTAGTAACATTCCAATAAAACTATCAAATATATATTTTTCTACATACATGACATCAAGAAAATGTATTACGTAAAAGCAATTCCTTTATGGTAATTCAATGAAAACTGATGTATTTTTTAACCATATTTTTTAATATATTCAAAAAAGGTAAACTTAAAATAGTTTCAACATCATTTACATTCTTTAATAGTTAATCACCTATTAGTGGATACCATGGTGTACCTTGTTTTTTATTCCCATAGGATGATGTTCTCCAAGATCAGTATTTTTTTCTTTGGTGTATAAATTTTCAATGTCTAAAAAAATACTATCCTTAAGGATCAATTTAATATAACTAAGTGTGTGCATTATTCGTAAATGGGAAAACCAAAAATTCCTTTAATGTTATAGGCTATATAATTTCTATACATAGGAAGTTCATTTTTCATATCGTACAACAAGAATCTCAATGTCAATTCATCATAAAATTTAACACATGTATCCCACATCAATTTTATATCTTTCATCAATGAATCCAAATGGATGTTAATATATTTACCATTTTGTTTTTATTTGGATTTATGAAGATAAAAAATAGTGTGTTTTCACTTCATGCATAACCATGGTGTTCATTTATAATTTACCAAAAAAAGTGGTGATGAATTGTGAGAACCACTCGATCAAAAAAATGATTTATTCCATCTATAGATATCAAAAGAGAGGTGATTTTCATATAATTTCCAAATTTGGGATATACATAATCAATTTTATTTATCTAAGGTTAGTCTACTGGTTCATATAGTTTCACATCTTCAGTTATTGTATACTGTGGTTTCATGACACCCATATGTTCATCTAAACCATAAACTTATAGGAAAGCAACACACAACATTCAAAGGACATGATTCTTCTTTTAGGTTTCAATTCACACCACACTTAAGAAATTTTTATATTCTTTCATGGTCCTTTAAAGACAATATGAACTAATTAATACATGAATTTATTTATTCAGAGACCATTCCCATTAAATATATCATTTTATTAGAATTATATTTTTTATAAGGAAGCTCATTTTCTTCTGGTAGAATATCATTTTAGAGACCAATTAGTTATATAAATATTCTATTTTCATTGTCTCTAATATCTTCCAAATTATATAACTTCAATACAACTGAAAATGTTGTATATTTAGTATAAGAAATAAAAACTTTTCTCTTATAACATCTATTTAACTTCTCAAACAACTATGTGAAATCATGAAGATTATATTAAATTCTTATATTCACTTCTTCCAAATGATCTACATCATCATTTACAACGATATTCATATCAAATGATTTATAAATCATAGTATCATATTAATCCATATTCATGTTCATTTTTCCCAATGCTTAGTCTAACATTTATAACTCTAATCAATTCTTTGAAAAATCAAATTTTCTTTCAACAAATTTGAAATATTTTTTATTGGATAAAAATAATGTACACACAAACAAAAGATTTCAGAAGAGTCATATGCATTATTCATTCAAAACCCAAAGAACAATTTATCACTATCTTCATACCCTATTTTCCTATGATTAGTGTCCATCTATTTTATGTTTATATCCATCATATTAGGTATATAAATATTCATTTTTGACAAAAAAATAAATAAATACATATAAGGTATTCATAGGCAAAGGATAATGTTATAGATACATATAATATAAGGAACAAAACATAATAATGTCATGGGTGATGCTTCCAAATAAGTTATAATTTTACACATGGGTGGAATGAAAATAGATAACTTAGAGAAAACATGTTTTTGTTGGTCCAGGTTCTCAATTTGATGTTTTTTGAGACAAAATATCAATAATTCTTGTAAATTTTTAGTAAATTTTCATGCTAGGAGTCCAATAAGAGGAATGATTTTATGTTTTTTTACTATTATCACATAGTACATGGGGGACTAGGTTGTGTTTTAGTATCATGGTTCTTTTGAACCAAATATAGAGATCTTTTATCAGATGATGAAATTATCAACCTCAACATAAGTTGATGGACTGTCCTGGTGGGATCAGTAGAAAGCCACATATTAATACAATGATTGGATTGTAATACCAAATACATATGGTGACTTAAAAACATATCTAAAACTCATTGGAACCAATATAGTGAATCAAATTTTTAAAAATTTCATATTTTAAACTCAGAGTGAGTTTCAAAAAAGATAGAAATTGATATGGATTTTTGAATGGGGTCAGTAGGTGAAGTAACTACTATGAGTGAAAATTTATATAAACTGGGTGCTAAAAATGAATAATCTGATAAATTAATCAAAATCAATAATGATCTAAAGTTTCTTTTTTGTATGCTCATAATTTTTAACATTCATACAAGAATGAATTTTTAAACTGAACATGAGGTTAATGGTTATGATGAAAAATTCCTATATTATATGTTTAGGGAAATACAAATATTAAATGTATTGGGGTTCTTTATACTATTAATGGAAGAAAAAGTTTAGATTTTTTTATTTTTATCCATGAGAATAGGATAGATACATGGAACTTGGATTCTCTTCCCTCATGTTTAATGTTTGTCCCAATCCCTTACTGCAAAATTAACTCAGTATGATGAAGGAGTGGGAATGTATGGGTGACCGATAGTTGTCAGTGGACAAATGTAATATATGATTAATTTAAAGATATATCATATGGTTATACATATAATATCCAAAAAAATTAGTGAGTAATTTTTGTCATACACATCATTTGTATAGTAGAAAATATCACCCACGAAGACATGAAATCAAAACAAAACAATGAGGACACGAAGACTGATGCAGACTAGTAGAAGAATCCATTTGGTGGTGAACCATGTGATTGTCCCACTTGATGAAGACTTTTTGGGATAGTAGGATGTAGTTCATGATGATGGTTCTATATCAGGTATTCATGATGGATGTGACACACATCAAAAAATAAGTTATAATGATAATGATAATGATAACGGAGAACATGTGATGTCAAGTAAAGATTTAGAATTTTCAATAATGTATATAACCTAATATAAATAAATTTACATGATGTTATAAATAATATAAAAATAAAATACTAAAAAAATTAATTATAATAAATTTGTAAAAAATATTATCTGAAAATATTTTTTTGGCATTGAGAAGTTTTAAAAATTATTTAAATTAGAAAATAATAACATTTACACTCATTTAAAAATTAATTACCATTATTTTATAAATACATTCCATTCTATTTAAATGCACCCTCTATATAAATTATATAATTTAAATTTAAACTATTTTTATAATGTTTTATGGGGTAATCAATAAATATTTTAACAAGTGAAAATAAAATCTATATGATAAATTTTATAGTTGGAACGATTTGACTACATGATTAATATTATATATGTTCTTATAATATTTTGTAAATATTTTTATAAATATATGAATAGATAATATACATAGTAACATAACAGTGAAACTAAAATATGATTTCAATTTTAAGGTGGAGTCATATAGAATTTTTGATCAGGGGTGGATGCGATGGGTGATTGTAGATTTAAGAGGTATCATATACACACATTTCATTAACCCCACGCCACAAAGATATCGCAGTGAGGGGAGAGATATGTTGACTGCTAGAGTCGATCCTCTAATCTCTATATAGTTCACACAAGTCATATCAATGTCGGACATGCACATACAACACCATGGGAACTACAATCCTCTCTTCCTCATCTCCCAAAGCTAGGATTTATATAATATAGTACATCACTTTTGAATAAAAAAGGCATGTAACCACATAGAAAACAAGAAAAGGGAACCTCTAACTACATATGGCTTGCATGGCCCCAACAATGATAATGTATGAAGATGACCATGACCTACCATATAGCCCCCTTGACACTACAAAGGACCACCTCCCTAAAAGAACAAAATTACAAGAGAAGAGATAAACATCAAACAACATAGGTTACAAAGTTAGAATATGGGACTCACATTCCCAAGTACTCTTATCCATTCCATCTTGATACCAAAAGACACAGACAAGGGTAATAACACATCCACACAATACCTTCTCTTATAATTCCTAGATGTCTACAAGCCACTCCTCAAAGGTCACATCATTTTCAACATCGACCTCACACAAATCGGTGACATGAGAGTCCTCAAGAAGATAACGATGGAGATAAAACATGAAAAAAAACATCATGTAAACAGATCATATATGGGGGATGTTCTATCTGATACTACAAGACTCAAACTCGACCCCATACCTTGATAGGGCCAAAAACCCATGAATAAATCGTACTTTAATGACCAAACCTTCACTACCCACAAAGTGGAGTCACCATTAGGAATACATGATCTTTAATATAGAGGTGCATAGGCCCCCTATTCCCTATATAGTTTTTATGTTGATCCTTATCCACATTCAACCTCTCATAAATTACCTGAACCATCTCTATCATATTCTGTACCAGTTCTGGTATAATAATTCACACCTTTATGATCCCCAGTCTAGCACAATATAGAACATAATTGTTTTCCACCACAAGATTTAAATGGAACCCTACCAATGGTTGAGTAAAAATATTATTGTTAGAAAACTCAGCCAAAGGTAGGTGTCTGATCGATGAACCTCTAAAACACAGGACAAAAATATTGCAAGATGTCTTCAAGAGTCTTTATGGTCCACTCTATATGACCATCCATATGTATATGAAAAGAATTTTTAAGGCATATCCTAGGACCAAAAGCATTATAGAGACATCTTTACACACTAGATGTAAAATTATTATCTTAATATGAGATGAACATTCTCGGCACTCAGTAGAGCCACACCACCTCTCCTAGATATTTCCTTGAAAAAACAACTACCAAGATCGGCTCCCTAATCTCAATATAGTGGATTTATTTCATAAAATGACCCACTTCAACCATATAATATTATAGAGTCCCTAAGATCAAGGTAAACTGGTAATGATGCCCATTGAGATTTCCTATCACTTCCACTATGAAATATCTAATGGAATGTGAAATCCACCAAGAACATGGTGCATGACCTTATCCTTATGGAAGATCAAATAAGAAGAAACAAAATCTGAGACTACAAACTTCAACCCAAGACATCATAAATGACCTATCAATGCATGGTATGTCTTTATCACGCTAGGATGCACCAACAATGGTGGAAAATGGAACTCATTGAGAGCCACCTCACATGTTTCCAAAGGAATAAAAAACCTTCCATGGAACAAAAATCAGTGAAATCCATCCTTAGACCAACCATCAGGGGTATCTCTAAAAACAACTCGGTCTCTCATGACCTCAACATTAGAATCCTATAAATATGACTCCTCTACCAAGTGCTCCAAATATGATTACACTGCCCACTGGAAAAAGTAACCTATACCTCCGACATCTCCCATACCATGATGCATTACTAAGAGTTCCTCCACCACTCTCCATGAATCATCATATTCACAAACTGCATAACTATGTGACATCCTGCATAGTGCATCATCTACGAAATTACCCTTTCCTAGAATATAATAAATTCCAAAGTTGCAACCCTATAAGAATTCCATCCAATGATGCTGATGTATGTTCATGTCATGATCGTAGAAGACATTCCTTAGGATCTTATGGTGATGAAAAACTAAAAAATTCTCGTTTATGAGGTAATGTCACCACAACATCATGGAAAATAAAAATTCCACTAACTCTAGTTCATGGGTGGGAATTTTATTTCCATGGGGATGCTACTTTGGAGGCCTATAAAAAACAACTGATATTCGTTGCATTAGAATGAAACCTAATCTAAGATGTGAAACATCACATAAAACCACAAAATAAACTCCTTCAGCTAGAAAAAAAGACTATAGTTATGAACAAATTATCTCTCAAGTACTCAAATGATTCATGAAAATATTAAATACACAATAATTCACAATCCTTCTACGTCAAGGCTTTTAGAGAAGTGAGAACAAATAAAGATAATCTTATATTTTATAATATCCTATAAGAGCAGGTAAACTGTGCACCTCTTCCACTATCTTGGGAGATTTCATAGACAAAATCACCTCTATCATCAAAGAATCCAAAGATAATACCTAATGATATACCAAATTCCCCAAGAAATGTACTTAATTAGTCCATAACTCAGACATTGACATTATCTGGAATAGATTCTCACGACAAAGAACTCCCAAAATAACACAAAAGTTCTCATCATATTCCTCCTCATATGAAGAGTACAAAAAGAAGGTCATCGATGAAATTAATGACAAACATATCAATGAAATTTATGAGAACTACCTTTATAAATCCAAAGAACATAGTTGGGTCATTTGTTTCAACAAATGGAATCACAATGAACTCATAATGCCCATTAATGGAATAATAATTAGTATTAAGAGTATCCTCACCCTTCACTTGTATTTGAAGACAACATGATAGAAAATTGATATATTAGAACCAAAATTCTTCTTTCAGCTAATTAAATAAATCATCAATATATGATATAGGAAAATCATTGTACACAATAAATTTTTTTCAACTGATGATAGTCGATATAAAGAATCAAACTACCATTAGAATTATATAGGAAAAAAACTGGGGTACCCGAAGGTGACACACTCAACTGAAAAAATCATGCTATAAAATATCATTGAGCTATAATTGCAGATCTCATAACTGAGAAGGTGATATTCTATGTAGAGACATTGAGAAAGGAGATCCTCATAGATGTAGCTAGATCCCAAAATATATCTCTAGTCGAGGGGGTAACGTTAAAACCTCATCTATAAATAAATCATTGTACACTACCCATACACTGATAAACACAAATTTATGAACCTTAGATGATCTCATTATCAATTCATACATCAAATAAGACAAGGAGGTAACACACCTCTGACACATTTGAGGGCCTTTCTTTCTTGAAAACACAGTTGTATTCCCATCAG
The DNA here is from genome assembly GCA_963277665.1 of Viscum album. Lineage (NCBI taxonomy): Eukaryota > Viridiplantae > Streptophyta > Magnoliopsida > Santalales > Viscaceae > Viscum > Viscum album. Next base: position 351,278,305 of record OY728158.1, on the reverse strand, counting down.
CAACATAAAACACCACTTATCTCTGTATAAAATCAACAATATCCTACAAAAAATATAACCAATACATTATGAGGAGGATTCCATATGGATATATCAATATACATAGGAAATTTTATGAGGGGATAGTGGGTGGAGAATCGTGTAAAAACATCAAGGTATAATTTTATGGCTCACACTTTTGAAAACCATTGGTAAAATTTAAAACTCCCAAATAAGAACTAATTTTTTTAAAACAATGATATATCTTAAATAGAATATTAGGCGTCACATACTGTAGGTTTTAAATTCATTTATCCTCAATTAGGGAGTCTCGTGATTCCAATATTGGGACCCCTCGTTCGATCTAAATTAGATTAAATACACTATATATGAATCCTAGATCCTCATTAAGGGGTTGAATTGGTATTTTTGGCACCTAGAAATCTGATGGGATTTCATATATACTAAGGGTACCACTAACATGCTTTAAAAGGGTACACTATTATCAAACTCAGGGAACTATACTAGAGTTTTTATTGAATATTACCCATGCTCTACTCTGGTTGAAACAATATTATTTTTTGTTGGAGATTTTATGTTTTAATTAAGAATTGATGTTGAGTATGTTCAGGAGTTTTGTTTCAACTGTATGTCAACTGGGCATAGTAGATCTAATTTCTAATGGAGTTTGTTATGATACTTTTTTTAGAAAAATTAGGAATCAGGTGGATGATTGAAAATTTTGGATCCATAATACTAATGGAGATAATGCCATAGTGAACGATGGGTCCTGGGAGATGATGGACGATTCATCTAGTTCTCCTTGAAAGATCTATTTTTCATATATTGTTGTGGTCCTTCTTTCTCGAATGGACAATGCTGGTCGAATTGACAAGGGTGATTCTCATGTTGATATGAATTTGAAAAATGATACTATATGCAAGTCAAATTTAGCTTTGTATTTTTTGTTGTACACTAAAATCTTTCTATGAAATAGGTGGAGAAGATTTATCATGTTTTTGCTCCATTTTATGATCTCTATAGGTAGAATAATGGTCAATTATTATCTTTAGGGACACATGAACCTAATGTAGCACTATGAATCTGTTTAGGTTAATGAACAATGGACTGGTAGGGGAGGTATCGTCTTTTGATGAGGCACCAATGTAAGAAATGGACGACATGCATATCAATACTGAACCTTTGATCACTTCATGATTTATGAAGGGTAATCATAAAGTAGATATAGAGATAACTTTAAGAACATTGTATAATTACTTGGATCATACTCAAAAAGTGTGTGAGGGCATAAACATCCGGGTAGAAAATGCTAAAAAAACATGCTCTGGTTAAAGGAAAAGGAAATAAATATCTTTTCTTGAAGAGGGATTCCAATTTTTCCACCCTTAAAAATATAAATCACCTTATTCTCATTCTCATCTGGTGTAGGAGGTGTAGGTCACTCCATCATCACAAATTGAGTTGTTCCTTATGAAACTTCTTTTATATTGGCCTTGTTCTCAGTGTTACTCCCTTTGTGATGGAGAGTCAACCATGTTCTTTGAATACTGTGATGGTCTAAACTTCAAACCTTTTTAGAGTGCTTGAATCACACAATGTAGGTGTATGTAAAAATAAAATTTTACAAAGTTCTTGTTCACCCGAGACAAAGGTTATGAAGCCAACTGTAATGGGTGACATTGAGGATAATTCAATTGTGAAGGGGAATCTCAATCAGATGTTGGTACTGGTTCAGATTGTACTGATGTTGAATACCTCTTTAGACAGACAAGATCATAGAGGAGATGGCATCACCCCAAAAGTTTCAAGTGTAGGTGTTGAGTCGAATGAGTTGATTGGAATTCCATTCATGATGAGGAACATAAAATAGGAATCATGATTTGAGAGAAACTCATTCTTTGACCATTCACTCGTAAGGGCAGTCTAGCATTGTCGGACCCCATATTAGGCTTTCTTTGTTTCTTTTTTTTCACAAAATGGGATTTCCCCCCACTTTTTAAAAAATAAATGAAATTAAAAATGAATATAAATTCAAATAAAATGAATAAATATTAAATATTGAAACTAATCCCAAATGAAAAACCTTAAATGTAAATGAATAAATATGTATAAATAAATATTAAAAATGAGGAAATTTTAATAATGTTAAAAGAATAAATATTTAAACGAAATAAATTATAAAGAAATGTAAAAACTAAGTAACATTAGTAACGAAAAAATAATAATAAATAATAAAAAATAAATGAATGTTAAAAAAGAGTAAAATTTAATTATTAATAAATCAACAGATTTCAAAAATATTTCAAAATATAAGTGTTATAAAATATATATATTATTAAAAAAGTGAAAGTGAATAAATTTTATAATACAAATGAATACATATTAATTATATAAATTAAAACAATGTTAAAATAATTAAATATTAATGAATAATTTTTTATATACAAATATATAAAATGAAAAAAATTAAACAATGAAACATTGAAAATTAATAATTTACTATTAAAAAATTATGATTAATTATGATTCAATAAGATTAAAATATATTAAATTCTATAAAATATTTAAACTAATAAATAATATATATTTAGTAACAACATAAAAATTGAATAACATTTTTTGATTAGAATCATAATATATATTAATTATATAATGTTAATGAATACAATTCTAAAATGAATATTGAAAATTGAATAAATTAAGGATATATTATGTGTGCATGCATTCTATATAAAAATGCATTAATTATATATATATGTGTGTTAAATAGTGTAACATAGGCTTGATATTTTATTAAATTGAAAAAATTACATTTAATTAAACTTCTATTGCTTAATACAATATGTGAATATTTTTAATTAAAATTTATTTTTAAATATAAACTAATTTTCAATAAATATATGACCTATTTACTGTAAATATACATATTTTGTATTATATAAATCATATATTAAAAAATATTATAATTATTGATATATATAAATATAATTTAATATATTTATATATTAAAAATACTAAATATATTAATGTATAATTATTTATAAAAAAATAAAAATAAATAAATTCCAAAAAATATTAAATGAGTAAATATTTAAAATATATAAATTATAAAAAAGTTAAAAAATATGAAATTATTTATTAATGAATAATATTAAATGAATCCATGGTGAAGATGAGTGAAATTTAAATAAAAGACGAATAGATTGATTTTTTTTATAAAATTACTAAGTGAATAACAATATAAATTTTAAAGAAATAATAATGATTATATGCTAAAATGAAAAGGAATATATACTAATTATTAAATTTACAAATTTATTGAAAAAGTAATTTTTTATAAATAAATACAAATTAATATTAAAAATGAAAAAAATTAAAATATTATAAACAAATAAAAATTAAAAATGAATACGGTACATAAATATTAAATATTTTCTTAATAAAATTATTATCAATAAAAAATAATTAATTTAATATATATATATATATATATAATTATAAATTGGAATAGATAGTGTATATTAGATATAAACATTAAAAATGCATATAATTTAATAATTAAATTTTTTATTATTAAATATTAAATATTAATAAATAAAAATATAAGACAATAATATAACCAGTTTATATTATTTGTATATGTTTGTATTTATAAAATGGAATTAAATTAGTATATATATGGTTGTGAAATTATTATTTTACTTATTTACTATATCATATTTATTCAATATTTTTAAATTATAATTTTATATTTAATATATGATATATTTTTCAAATTGAAAACACAAATAACATTCATAAAAGAAAATACCTTAATTATAATTTTTTAAATTAAAATTAACTATTTTTAATTAAGTTAATAAATTGTTTTCACTAAATATATAACATATAAATTGATATGATTTATAATAAATATTATATATTATATAAATAATATTTATGAAATATAAACTTATATATAATATTTATTTTATATGACACATTTAATTATATATCTTATATATCAAGTGAAAATGTATATTTTTACATATATAATTCATATTTGATAAAATTTGTTATATTTTTATCAATCAAAATATATTTATATATAATTATATGATTTTTAATGATATAATTTTTTTGTGAACAAACCCTTTATCATCTCTTTTATCTAATTCTTTTAAAGTATAATATTGTATATTATAGGTTTTATATTATAAAAATATTTTCATTAGAAAGAATTTATAGGCCACACAAATGTGTTTTTAACTACGTCAATAATTTTAATACTAGATCTTCGTGTTTACTTTCCCTAGAGTTACATTTTGTTTTAATTTTTTTGTAATTTAAAAAAATATACTTCTTTTTGTGGGTATATATATAAAAGTTAATAAAATAATTAATATTAAATATTAAATATTAAATATTAAATATTAAATATTAAATATTAAATATTAAATATTAAATATTGAATAGAATTAGTAACAATTCACATTTCAATATTAAAAATAAATAACAAAAAATTGAAATAAATTGCATTTCAAAATTTTAAGTTAGTTATTTAATATCATGATTTAAATGATAAGTAATTCAAAAAATAATTAATAAATGATTATATAAATAATGAAAATATATTAACTGATATAATTTATTTGATTACGACTTAATCTATTTGAGGACCCTTTTTTATTGTTATGTTTTATTCATGAAGATATTTTAATTTAATAGATGTTATGTTTGTTTATTTGGAATATTACAATACCTCACAATATTGATTATATTTTATTTCTAATACAGGAGAATTATAACGAATAATTTCAAATTATCACTACATTAGTTATAAACTAAAATATATAAAGATCCTTTATGAGGGCTAAAATGGGCGTTTTTAATGCCAAAAAAATCATACAACCTTTATCAGCATTGATAAAGGACCCCTTTATCCATGTTTTTGTTTAAACTGGTAAATGCCATTATAAGTGGAGAAATATATGGAATCCAATTGCAGCCCAAGAAAAAAAAAGATTAGAAACATAAAATAAAATTGGAATAATAATATTAAAGAGAACTATAATGAAATAAAAATATGACATTTCACTATCATTGCAATTCAAAATTTTCCTACAAAATATATTCATTGATGTTGTCACACATAGTTTTTTCTTTTCATGTATTGGTTTTGAACCAGTTTAATGGAAATCCTGATCCTTTTCAGGGATTTTGGGAGAGATTAATTTTTAGTTTTGAGCTTCCATATATGTCTAATCATATTACCATGGGTTCCCCATAGCATGTTTGGGAGTTATGGAGAAAAGGGTGGTTACTTCATGATTTGGGCCAACCGTGAGTCGATTTCAATATTTAAAAACCAAATGTGATTATTTTATAAATCCTCTATTTTTCAAAACATTTCACTCATTCTACTTAGCAATTAGTTTAAAATGGCATATTAAATCCATAAAAATCCTTTTGGACCCCGTAAAAATTCATAAGCATGGTGAATTTGGCTTATTTATTCAGTTATTGGGCCAGGCCAAGGGCCCATTTCTAGTTTAAAAAAATAATTTGTTTCTTTTTTATATTATTCATTTTTTATAATTTTCGGTTATTCCACCTCCCACTCAATGCCATGAAATCTAGGCGCACCCAAATTTTCCATTTTATCTCTTTGGAGCTCATCTTAGTCATAGATTATGGGAAATCTCTTCAATGGTTCTCAAGTCATCCAGATTTTTCAAAGGTATATTGTATCATTCATAAATCATTCAATTAATTCTATTTTTTCCAAAAATATTCTTCCCCTAGTTCTTCATGGACTTACGAGCCTCTCCAATGAGTTTCGAGACATTACCTTTCATATGCAGGTGCAGATCTAAGGGAAGATGATGTGTTTTCTGGCTTCCAAGGTGAGATTGCATCTCATTTCTCCTCCCTCTTATTCTTCCATTCATTATTACATGGTTTTATATTCTCCTCTAGTCATGATAGTCCTAATTTTTTGTCATCCCATGATTTTTAAGGTGTTTTTTTCTTTTGGGGCTGTTCTTCATAGGTTTAGGGTTTATAAACCCTCAGATGGTGATATCGGGTGTGCATTTCCATTACGCCAAGGATTTGAGGTTGGATATCCCTTGAACATGACTTTATAATTTAGTTTTCCTCATTTTATTATTTTTAGCACCTAATATATATGTTTATTATTATTTTTCAACCTTTGGATAATTTTATTGGTGTGAAAAACGGTTTTTTATATTTGTTTTGTGAAAGGTTGTGTTATTTGGTCATAAAAGGGCACACTAAGTGTTTGTTTAAATGTTATATTATCTTTTTCACCTAGTTAGTGAGGTTTAGAACTTGGGTAATGTTATTTTAAACATGTTATAGTATATTTAATAAAATATGGAAAGAAATTTGTGTTTTATTCTTTGTCAAGTGATTAAAATAAATTGTTTTGTTTAAAAGTACATGTCATGTGATCTGTAAATTTCCCCAATAGGATTTTATGTGTTATGTATGATTTAACAATTATTTTCTGGATTATTATATGAATTTTAAGAATTAAAAATGGTATTTTTTGGTCCTTATATGATTTTAAATATGGATTTGTATTTACAAATAAATGGGTTTCGGTTTATAACATGTTTTGGCCCGAGTTGCTAGAAAATGGCCCGTTTCACATCCTTATAAAAATGGTTATGTTCTGAATATGTAACCTGATTTTTTTAAGGGATTTATGAAAGTTATTTTCGGCTTTAAATGGTGTTTATACACCTATTTAATAAAATTGAAATACATAACTTTTTCAAATGTTAGTCTGGAGAATGAATTAAAAGCATGTTTGGTATTTTTTTTCTTGTAAAAATGCTCTCCCTTTATATTTCATGTTCTATATTTTGGGGCCATTTTATGGTACATGAAATTGATTTATTAATTGGTTTTGGGGCCTCTAAATCTGTTTTGATATGGTATTGATGGGGTTTTGTCCTTAAAAGTGAATTTTGGAATGAATTTTATGTGCAAGGCCTTATTATACTTCTTGAAATTGTTTTATGAAAATTTAGGTGGTTTATTGATTCAGGAAAGAAATGTGAGATATTTGTATGGAATGTTTTATGTGTTTATGATTTTTAAATTGAATCTTCATGAGAAAATGGTATTTTATAGATGTGTAACTTTTTTGAGCACAAAATGAAAAAACCTGGGTATCTAGGTGGGAGAACATGTATTAGTATGCTAGTGATCTAGAGGGGTTTTTTCCCTGTCTCACATAACACGTTTGACGATGACAAAACTAACTAAACTATGATGATGATGATGTTGGGGATCACTAGGTTATATATTGTTCTTTTAATAGTGGATCGTGTTCATGATAATTTATATTTGTTATGGATACTTTTATAATGAGATATAAGGTACCTAGGGCCCATAATGAACTAGTGCCTAGGGGGTGTTCTCGTGACTTATGATCATTGACTATTGTGTACTCACCATCGTAATATAGAGTTCTTAGTTGGTAAATTCATCAATGTGTGTGTTTTATTTTTATTTTTTCCTACCTTAAAGCATCCCTCTTGAAAAATATTTTCTTTTTGAATTTTTACCACTTTGAAACATTATTACTAACATTCTTATATATAAAACAAGAATGTTTTAGTTTAATAATTATTATAGCATGGAACCTCATTTGAAAAAAATTAATTTATATATTGTATTTAAAAATTGAAATTTATTTTTCTATAATTTTAAATGAAGTGCATTGGGGATAGAATATCATGCTAACCTACTGAGTTTTAATTCTGACGCCTATAGACTTCTTCTATTTTTAGCCCTTGTGCACGTTTTAGATTGAGTTCGATCACCTTGGGCAATGTGTGATAATTGTGTTGGAAAGTGACTAGCGGTATCATATGGAGTTAGTTGGTTGTCATTTTTTTTTCGGTTGAGTCGTTGGTTTAGTTTTACTTTCAGTTTCTTGTACAAATAATGTTCAGTTCATTTTTTTATGTAAATATATTTTTGGCAGTCCATTTATTTTCACTATTTGTTTGATTATTTATATTTGGGGTTAATAATTCCCTTGCGTACTCTATTTATTCCCTCAGTTCTTGTATCCATCCCAGGAGGATTGGGAATGCCTCTCAAGACTTGTTGTGGGCTAGCCTGGGTGACGAATTTAGGGTTGACTAGGGCAGGTTGATAACAAAATTATACCAAAGGAGGTTGGATATTAGAAGACCATTATTTTTAGAGAACCCTTTTTATTTGGGGGATGTTAAGGTAGATGAATACAGATTGTTGGGAATTTAAGGGTAAGTGTGGGAAGAGCGTCGCATAGTCTTTCTCATTTTGATCCTTATATTTCCACAGGAAGTCCAGTTTTATTAGTGTCCATTTTTCTTGTAGATTGTTTGGTGTTCGGATATGACAAGGGGAGTCTGGCTAATAGAATTCATGAGCTCGCAGGGCTTGGTAATCCATGTGGAGCTGGGGTATGATCTTAATTTGTCTCTCCATTTTGGTGTTGTGTTTGAAATATGGCCTCCAATCATATAGTAAAGTCACCCACCAACCCTATTTCCCTTTTGTGGGACTCTTGGTCCTTTCTTGACTTCTGAATTATTGTTTTGAAAATCCTTATGTGAGAATTCTGGAAATTGGTTTTAAAGGAAGGACCAGATTTTGAAAATTGGAAAAGGGGGTTTTAAGAAATTAAATATAACAATGTTTTTGGAAGGTTGTGTTTTTGTGAAAAAAATTTTAGGGAGGAAGTGTAAATGATTTAATGGTATTGGATTTACCCTTGTCTAAACTTTTAGTTTGTTGAAATAAAATGTTTTGAAAGTGTGAACCATTTTAAGGTGATTCTGAAATTTTTTATTAAATTGGGTGTTTTGGGATGTTGAAATGTTTTTGAATTTGAAAAATTAGTTTTGGAAACTGGTTTTGAGGGGTTGGTGTTTTTTTAGAAAGGGTATTTATCTCAATTGCCATCAGATTATGAAAATATACATTGCTGAATTTTAGAAAAAGGGAAGGGGTTTTTCAGAGTAGCTTGGTTGTTTTTAAAGTTGTTGAAAATTTAAAGGGGTAGGTTTTTAAGCAAATGGTTCCTGATGAAGTGTGGATTGTTTTGTGTAATATAAAAATAGTTTTTGACTTGTTTGTTAGTGTTCCTTTCGAAGGTACATGATTTTTTTGGAATGATGTTTCTTTGTTTTATCCATTTGTGTTTTCATGTGTGCTCACGTGCATGGTTTTAATGATATTTGGAAGGATTGCATATACGGAATAGTGTTTTGTTGCCTGGGGTGGCATGGAAATGTGCATGTTAGTAATATGTGATGAAACACCATTGGTGAATGTTGAAGCCCACAAAATTAGTCTTTTTTACAAAAGTGTTTTAAGATGAAAATTATGGCATTTGTATATAAAGCGATGGTTATATGGATAGTTTTTTCTATGTCATAGAAGAGTTATTTATTCACTATTCTTCATTGTGATATGGAATTCATACTCTTGTTGTGCCTAGAGATAAAATCATGTTGGTGGATTGGTTTTGGAGTAATATTTTTCGGGTTTCTAAAGATGTGTTGGATTTTGTGATGTGGCGATGGATAGTTCTCCATTGGAAATATTTCCTATTGAACAACCTAAGGATTCACTTAAAATGTGGCGATGGATAGTTCTCTATTGGATGTTGTGATGTGGTGATGGATAGTTCTCCATTGGTTTTGGAGTAATATTTCCTACTGAACCATTTTTGGGAATAGATATAATTTTGGGATTGATATAAGGTGATTACTGGTGGTGATAATTATATTGGACATAGCATTTTTGTTCGGTGATGTTAGTGTGTTTCGCCGTATTCTTTGTCCGTTCTGCTCCACATTCGGAGTGAGAGAGAACGATGATATGTATCAATGATTTCTTGTTTAGATTATGGTGTGTTGTTGTTCAAGTGAGTTTTTTGGGGTGTTGTGATCCTTAGAACCTAACTGCGGTGTCGTAGATGCTTGAAGCATCAGGGATCCAACCATAGGCCTCAGAGTGAATCTTTTCATGCAGTCAAGAAATCACCAGAGGTGTGGGGAGCTCGGCTATGCTTCTTACTATACTATTGTGGTAAGTTAGTTTCTATTCCTCTATTTTGGTTCCTCATCAGTGTGAATTTTCTATTTCCGCAACAAGCATGGTGGACTTACTCCTCTCACATAGTCTATTGTCATTCCTTCATGGGTGTGGGTTTCTAATCAATGTCCCTGTGTGGACCGCCTGTGTAAATCGGGTGTGGTATTGGTTTTACTTGTTGATAGGTTTGGAGTATTGGTTATTTACTTTTTTTCTTTCATTGATTTAGTGGCCTAATGACTGGGTCCCCTTACCTCCCCTCCCCAAGTGGTGGGGTTCTAGATTCATGTAGAAGTTGTTGGCCCAGTTTTTATCCCTCTGTTTGGGAGTGGGGGGTTTAAATATTCACGTTGTGTTCCTAAGAACATGGGTTGGTGGGTTTTTGTAGGAGAGTTTGGGTAGGCCTTTTTGGGAGAGACTCATTCCACGTTTATGTTGAATTATCTTTTGGTCATTGATTTTTGGTTCTTAATGGTGGGGAGAACCACCATAGGTCTCGTAGGGTTTCCTCCTAAGAATTTTTAGAGTTCTGGTTGTTTCTTAATGGTGGGGATTTCCATTATGGAATCCCATAGAATATTTGGATTTTTTGAGAGATGTTGTTTTTGGGTGGTCGTTGGGTTCATTGGGAGAAGTCCCAATAATCCAGTTCTTGGTTTGTTTTTAGAGTTAGTGACTCGATATTTCAGTTGATTCTCAGAAAGTGGTTTTGCGTTGGTGTTTTGTTTGGGGAAGAGGATTAAGTTCTATTGATGGTAAATGATATTTCATTGGATTGAAAGGTTGGATCATGTTGATAAAGAATCCATAAGTTTTTTTCTGTCATTTGTAATGTCTTATGGTTTTCCCGGGGCAGAAAGCATTAATGGTGGGGAGAATTGTCACACCCGTTTTTTTCTCATGTCTAGGTTTTGATCTGGTTATTTTGAAATCACGATACATTATTTTGGGGTTTGGGTGAGATTAATTTTGAGTTTTTAACTTCTATATATTTTTAATTATCCTTCCATGGGTTCCCCATAGTTTTTTTGTGAATTTTGGATAAAATTGTGGTTACTTCATTATTTGGGCCATTCATGAGCCCATTTCCATATTTAATAACCAAACTTGTTTATTTAATAAATCCTTCATTTTTTAAAATTTTTCAATAATTATAAATAAAAATTTTCCTTTACTGACACATTTAAACAGAAATATTCTTTTTGACCCCAAATATATTAATAATAGTGGTGAATTCGGGTTATTTATTAAGGTATTGGGCTAGCCTAGGGGCCAATTTCCAATTTTATAGAAATAATTTATTTCTTTTATATCATATTTTTTTTTATAATTTTTAGTGATTCCACCTTCCAATAGAGGCCAAAAACACTGGTCACACCCCCATGTTCTATTTTATCTCTTTAGATCTCATCTTAGTCACATATTGTGGAAACTATTCTCATTGGTTCTCAAATCGTCCATATTTTCCAAATTTATTTTGTCTCATTAATAAATAATTCAATTAAATCTCTATTTACCACAAATATTCTTCGCTTGGTACTTCAATACCATTTGAGCCTCGTCAAGGAGTTTCAAGACATTACCTTTCCTATAAGGGTGTGGATCTAAGGGAAGACGAAAAGTTATCTGGTTTCCAAGGTGAGATTCTTTCTCATTTCTCCTCCCTTTCTTCCTCTTTACATTATTTCTTGGTTTTATATTCTCATTTAGTCATTATTTACCTAGAGTTCTATTATACCATGATTTTTTATGTGGTTTTATTCTTTTGGTGTTGGTATTCATAGGTTTAGGGTTTATAAACCCTTATTTGGTGATATTGAGTGTGCGTTTCCCTTAGGCCAAGGATTTTTGGTAGGATATCCCTTGCACATGCCTTTATCATTTATCCTTCATCATTTTGTTATTTTTTTACCTGATATATATGTTTATTACTGATTTTCATCCTTTGGGTAATTTTCTTGGTGTAAAAAATGGGGTTTTACCTATGTTTTGTGAAATTTATCATTGTTTTGTCATAAAAGTGCACACCAAGTGTTTGTTTAAATGATCTGTTATCTTTCGTACCTGGTTTGTGAGGTTTAGAACCTAGGTAATGGTATATTGAACATGATAGAGTATCCTGAATGAAATATGGCATGCAATTGGTGTTTTATTCATGTCAAGTTCTTAAAATAATTTTTTCTAAAAGTGCATGTCATGTGTTTGGTAAATTTCATGATTGGATTTTTATTGTTATGTGTGATTTGAAAGTTATTATTTTGTATTTATAAATGAATTGGTAGAATTAAAAATGGTATTTTTGGGTCCTTTATGGAATTCCAAAATATATTTGGTTTTACCAACAAATGGGTTTAGGTTTACAACATGTTTTGGCCCAAGTTTCCGGAAAATGGACAATTTCACATCCTTATGAAAATGGTTGTTTCTTGAATGTGTAACCTGAGTGTTTTAAAGGGTTTTATGAAAGTATTTCTATAATTTAAATGGTGTGTATAAAACTCATAAAAAATGTGAAATTCATACATTTTCCAAATGTTAGTTTTGAGAAAGTCTTAAATGCCTGTTTGGGATTTTTTTCTTATAAAATTGGTTTCTATGTGTATTTGATGTTATAACTTTTGGGGACATTTTATGGTCCATGAAATTGATTTGTTAATTGTTTTTGGGGCTTCCAAATCTAGTTTTATATGGTATTGATGGGTTATTTTCCTTAAAATACCATTTTTAATGGATTTCATGTTCAATTCCTTGTTGTATGTCTTGAAATTAATTTATGAAAATTTACGTGGTTTAATGACAGGTGAAAGAAATGTTAGAAATGTGTGTAAATTGTTTGATGTGTGTATGATTTTTAAATGTAATATTCATGAGAAAATTTTAATTTTTTTATGTGTAATGTGTTTGAGCACAAAAAGCAAAAACGAAGGTATCTAGGTGGGTGGACATGTACTAGTATACTAGTGATCAAAAGGGGGTTTGTCCATGTTTCACGTAGCAAGTTTGACGATGACAACACTAAATAAAATATGATGATGATGTTGTTGGGGACTACTAGGTTATAAATTATTCTCTTACTAGTGGGTTGTGTGTATATTAATGGATATTATTTATGGTTACTTTTACACTGAGATATGAGGTACCTGGGGCCCACAACAAACTAGTGCCTAGGGGTGTCCTTGAGACTTGTGCTCATTTCCTATTTTTTACTCACCGTCGGAATATGGTGTGCTTAGTTGGTAAATTAAGAATTGTGTGTTTTTTATTAAAAATTTTACTTTCCTTAAAGTATACCGCTTGTAAAATATTTTCATTTTGAAGTTGCACCGCTTTGAAAAATTATTAATAGCATTCTTGTTTATAAAACATGCATGTTTTTGTCTGATAATTATTATAGCATGTAACCTCATTTGAAAAAAATTATTTTATATATTGTATTTAAAACTTGAATTTGATGTTTCTTTTTTTAAAAGAATATCATTGGGAATAGATTATCGGGATAACCTACTAATTTTTAATACTCACACCAATTTTCTAATTCTGTTTTATCCCTTGTGCATGTTTCAGATTGATTTTGATCACCATAGGCGACCTGTGATCGTCTTGTGGGAGATTTATCAGTGAGATCCCATGGTGTTAGTTAGTTGTCATAATTTTTTGGTCAAGTTTTTGTTTTAGTTTACTTTCAGTTTCTTATAAAAATAATGTCCAGTTCAATTTTTTATGTAAATATATTTTTGGATGTCCATTTCTTTCTGATGTTTGTGTGATTGTTTAGATTTGGGAGAAATCATTCCCCTGTGTACTCTATTGATGCTCTCGGTGCTTGTCGCCATCCAGGGAGGATCAATAATGCCTGTCAAGACTTCTCTCTTGCTGACCTCGGTGACCAGTTCAGTGTTGACTCAGGCTTGTTCCTGAGATATGTGATGTTTATAATTACTAAAAAATTACATTCTAATATAAAAAATACAAAATTATATAGAATTATTTCTTCAATAATTTATCTCCATAAAAACTATACCCAACAATAAAACTAATGTTTTTAGTAACTATACAAAAAAATTAAATAAATTTTGATTTTAATAGAATCCATATATGAGAAATTATATTTTTTATTACTATATATGTTAATGATATTATAACTTACACAACTAATTATATTTTTAATTTTTATGTTGTAAATTTTATATCAGTTTATATATATTAAACATACAAATTATTAATAATTATAATATGAAATATTAATTATATTGTTAATTAATATTATAAATAAATTATATTGTTCATTAATAAATATGTTAATGAAGTTATCCGATATTAATTTTCTAATTAATTAAATGTTTTTCAATAATTATATCATTACTGTAAAATAACATTTTTATATTGAAAAGATCACATTGAGTCATACCGGGAACATCATGTATCAGATTGATGCGTGGTCAATTCCTACATGCCATAAATCATATATGGATCATTATACTCATTGTTTTTTAAAACAATCTATGCTCATTTACAAAATTTTGACAATGTGAATCCTTTTCTAAACAAAAATGAAACTTTTATATTGAAAGCACTCAGTTAGAGTCATACCGGCCACATCGTATGTCATATTGACGTGTGGTTGATTCATACACATCAAAAATGAATTTCAGACCATTGTATTAAATTATATAAATAACTAGAGGTCATTTACCTGGTTTGATAATTTGATGTTCATTATAAACTAAAACCACACTTTTATATTGAAAACACACACTTTTAGTCATATCAACCGCTTGACGCATCATATTGACATGTGGTTGATTTGTATTCTTCAAAAATGGCTTATTGGTCATCATCCTAAAGTTTTAAAACAATAAGAGTTTTTTTAATGTTATAGATATGTGATACTCATTTTAAACTAAAATTACACATTGAAATTGAAAACACACAAATCGATTCATAAGGACCAAATTGTTTTTTGAATTAATATACGGTCGATTCCTATACTTCATAAATAAAATATAGATTATTTTTGAAAATTGAAAATGTAATTAGAGATTTATTTCTCAGTTTTGGAAATAGGACACACATTTTTAACTAATATGACACTATTATATTGAAAACATAGAACTAGAGTCATACTGAACACATCGCATGTCAGATTGACATATAGTCAATTACTACATGAAAAAATGTATTATGAATAATTTTCATGATGTTTACAAACAATATTGAATCATTTTATAATATTTGGATATGTTAAAAATGTTTTAAAATAAAACAACACTTTTATATTGAAAACATGCACATTGAGTCATATCGACCATATCATGACTATGATTAACATATAATCATTTATTGTACATATTAAATGATTTATGGGTTTTCTAATATTATTTAAAACCCATACATGCCTTTTTTTATTTTTTTTGATGAGAAACATGTGTTTTAAGATAAAATTACAATTTTATATTGAAAACACTCAATTTAAATCATATCAGGCGCATCATCTGTCAGATTGATGTGCGAGATATTTTTACAAATAAAAAACAAATTTTGGATCATTAAAAACAATTAAAATAATAAAATCTATTTTTCATGGTTTTGAAAATGTGATGCACGATTTATGCTAAATTGATGCATTTATATTGAATACCTGAAATTGGAGTCATAATCACCAAATATTGTATCATATTGACATGTAGTCGATTCATACATGTCATAAATGGATTATATATCATTGTAATACTGTTTTCAGACTATATGAGATCATTTTATCTATTTTGGATTTGTGACCTGTGTTTTAAACTAAAAGAAACATTTATATTGAAAACCTTCACTTGAGCCATACTAAACAAATTGTTTATTTGATTTAATTACAGTTGATTCCTTAAATATTCAAATGAAATAAGGATCTTTTTGTAATGATTGAAACAAATCAGAGATCTTTTTCATATTTTTGGATATGTGACACACATTGTATACTATGATTACACTTCTATATTGAAAACAAACACTTTGATTCATACTAGCCATATTGTGTTTCATATTGACAGGAAGTCTATTATTATACACCTCAAATAAAATAAGGATCATATTCATACTGATTGAAAAAATAAATTCTTGTTTACACAATTTTGGATATGTACCACATTTTTTAAACTAAAATGAAAATTTTATTTTGATGAAACTCAATTTGAGTCATACTGAACACATAATTGTTTTGAATGATATATTGTTGATTCCTATAAAAAAATTAATGATTTTTTTTTTTAATGTTTGAAAAAATTGAGTTAATTTTCAATATTTTGGAAGTGTGATGTGTGTTTTAAACTAAAATGGATGTTTTATATTAAAAACACACATTTGGAGTCTTACCAGCCACATCGCGTGTTGTATTGATTTGTGCTCAATTATTTCCTGAAAAAGATGATTCATGGATCATTTTCTTAAAATTTTAAGTCAACATGTTCTTTTTTATATAGTGTTGGCTATGTAACTCTCCTATTACATTAAAATAACACTTAAAATCATGAAATTTGAGTCACATTGAACACAGCATGTGTAGAGTTTATATGAGTTCAATTATTACATGTCAAAAACGAATTATGGATAATTTACCTATATTTTTTAATCAATCAGAATTTTATTTTATCAATGTCTATTTAATGTGGGTTATAAACTAAAATTATAGTTCTATATTTAAAACCCACAATTTTAGTCATACAAGTCACCTTGAGTGTTAGACTAACATTTTTTCAGTTCTTATATATCACATGTTAAATATGGAATTCTCTCTTAAGGTTTAAAAGAAAATATTTCTTCTTTTATTAGTTTTGATTATGGGATGCATGATTTATATTAAAATGAAACTTTTATTTTGAAAACATGAAATTTAAATCATTATTGTCATGCAATTTGTTGGATTAAATTTTTTTTGAATCCCACACACCAGAAATGAATTATATATTTTATTATTGAATTATCAAGACAATATAATATTATTTTCTCAGTTTTGGATATGTGATGTGTTTTATAAAATAAAATAAATATTTTAATGGGAGAAGAATCAATTTGAGTCTTACAATCACATCATGTGTTATATAGATGAGAAATTAATTCCTATTTGTCAAAAATGAATTATGGATTCTTTTCATGATGATAGAAGGAAATTAAACATCATTTACTCATTTTTGACAATGTTATGTTGATTTTAATTTAAAATGAACCTTTTATTTTTAAAACATTATGTTGGAGTCATTATGGTAACATCATGTGTCAGAATGAAATGTGGAAAACTTTTATACCTCAAAATTTAATTATGGATTATTTTCCTAATATTTGAGGATGATATGATCTCATTTAATAAGATTTCTTTACATGTCATTTTCAGAGTACAATGATTCATTTAATGTAAATACATGAAAATTGATTCATAATGGTCCCAGTTTGTGTTATATAAATTTTTATCTGATTCCTACCCATCACAAATTAATTATGGATAGTTTTCCGAATTTTATTAAAAAATATATGTCTATTTTCTTGGTATTGACAATTTTATCAATAAATTAAAAGAAGAAGGAATTTATTTTGAAATCATAATCATTGAATCATAATAACCATTTCATTTTTCATATTTATGTATAGTTAATAATTTATTTCAAAAAATGAATTAGGGGTCATTTTAAAGTACTTTAAAAACAATATGAACTCTATTTATTAGATTTGACAATCTGACATGTGTTTTAAAATAAATGAAACTTTTATATTAAAAACATAGAATTTGATTAAAACAGGCCACATTATATGTCAAATTGATATTTCATAAATTATTATACATCACAAATGAATTATTGATCATTTTATTAAATTTTGATAATAAAAAGATCTCATTTTCTCATTTTTTAAAACGCGACACATCTTTTAATGTAAATTAGCTAGTAGAGATAAACCATCCACTAAAATTTTCAACATCCAAATGAAGTTAAACTTCCTTCACATATAGTTCCTTTTTTATACTTTGATAAAATTATTGGAATTTAAAATAGGTATCATTAGTATTATTTATAGTATTTTTTTTCATTTCTTTGCTTGAATAATATTTGAAAGCGAATGAATTAATCTTTCTTCATAATCATGGGGTAGTAGGTGATTATAAAAAATTTGAGACCATTTTTATAAATTCCCCAAAATACATCAAGGAAAAAATTAAAATTATGAGGCTAGAAGAATAGCTATACCTTCCCCAAAAGTTGGTAATCTGTGTTTATATTTTTCGGTAGATGTGTTCTTTACCTATTTCCCTCTCACCATTATCTCATCTTGAATGAACCTGGATTAAACCATAACTCATTATATTTTTTTGATCTATTATTCACATTCATATATCCTTTAATTTTATAGTTTTAGATAATTAGGAAAAAAATATTATAATTTAGACCCATAAAATACAAGTGGACACTTATTCTCAGTATCTATTTTTCTACCAAAGGAAACCCTTTTTAAAAGATGAATTATTTTTGAGAAGCATCTTCAATTATTTCATCAAAAAATATTATTTTCGATTACCTATATTAATACCTATGAAATCATTAAAAAATGAACCATTAGTCTATGTATACTTATAATTCCATGAAAAGATTTTCACAAAGTTATAATTTTTTTACCCAAAAAAGATAAACTCTATAGCTTACCTCATGAAATCTATTAATTCTTGAAAAAATCCATAAAAAATTTAAATAGAAAAGCTATATTAAGGAATATATAACATATAAAACTTAAATTACATATATTTCTGTTGGATAAATAGGGAGGTACCCTCATAGTTATAATTGGAATACCCACCATAGTATATTAGCTTAATATCTTTAGAGAAACCATATTAGTTAACTTTGTCTTATTAACCAATGCATTAAAGAGCCATAAAAAGTTCACTTTTTCTTATGATAAAAATAGTTTTTTAAGTGTGATAAAATGTGAAGAATAAATTCCATTTTACAAGATAGGGGAGGGGCACTCTTTGAAATATTCAAAATGTTAAATTATTATAAATTATTTTTCTAATTCAAATGGATAAAAACTGATTTTTTTCAAATATATGATGAATTTTGGTCAAATAATATTCTTAAAACAAAAATTAGATAAGTGTTTAATATTGTTTAATCCTAATATTTTTTATTTAACCCGTATAAATTCTTATAATTATATCATGGAATTTACACATTAAGGGTTATTATAATTACTATAACATGAAAAAATACGAATAAATGAGAAATTTATGAAATTTTAGGAATTATTTCCATTATATTTTCAAATTAATGTTTTTTATAAATTACATATAATTTAATATAATATTATTTGTTTTAAAATATCAATAATGTCATTTGGCACTATTCATTACATGAATTTTTAAAAATAGAATAAAAAAATTATATAAAAAAACACAATTAAATAATATCTAACAGGTAAAAGTATTTAAAAAAATTCTTTTATAACATAACATATATCAAATTATATTTATTTTATTATTCTTAATATCATTTATTTGATTCATTCATTAATTAAGATATTACTGAATCATCATTGTGCCACCATTTAATTTGATTATTTGTTTCTTAAAAATTATAAATAAATTACCATGATTTAGGTAAGAACATTATATTTCTTGTATACTATTCATAGTATAATAATTCCCATATATATCTTCATATTATTAATATTTTACTTTGTTAAAAACAATAGTGTGAGAAAATTGACTTTTCATTATATATAATAATATAAATTTCATAATAATGCCTATGTGGCTTTCATAGGATATATATTAGAAAAAAATATTATTTTTGATGAAATAAAGTCATCCAATTGAATCATGACAAGTTTTTGGGTAATGTTATTTTAGTTATAGTATTATTTTTACCTTTAATTACCTGATTGGCCATTAATGTTGGTAATAAAAAATATTACTAATGATACTATTCATAATGCAAAAAAATAAATGGGAAATATTTAAATAATTTATAAAATTTTATTCATGATATTAAATCCAATTTTCCAAATTCAAAATATATAATTTTCATAGATTTGATAAAAATTAATCTCATTGACGTTATGATAAATCTAGTTAGTAAAGTAAAAAAATATAAAAGTTTACAAAGTTTTTATATCAAATTTCAATGTAAAATTGATCTCAATGTCTATAATTGGAGTAAATGATAAAAAATTGATATATGTACACTTTAAAATAAATTAGAAATATAAATTAACACTATAAATTAATTTTAAGAAAAAGTTATTTTCAACTAAGATGCATTATTTTCCTCATTATTCATCAAAACATGAAACCTATCATCAAAAAAAATTCAAAGGAAATTTTTATACTCCTATTTTAGATAAGAAGTTTATTTTTTTTCAAATATAACTTATAATAGTGATAAAAACTATATTTAAAAAAATTTCTCTAACAAAAGATGACAAAACTACCTTAAAAAAATACATCTTTCATTCATAAAATTATATTTGTTCATATATTATGTCTCTAAAAGAAATAATTTTTATGTTAAATATTATATTGAATATATTATAAATATATATTCAATTAAAATAATACAAAAACGGCAATTTTTTTATTTTTGGGTATAAAACACTTGTGCGCATTTAAATAGTTTTTCAGGAAAACATTTCCATTTATTTTAAATGTTGGTTTAAATTATTTTTTAACTAATTGGTCAATTAATTATATCTACATGTGTAAACCATATTTTTTAATTTAGTCCATAATTTTAATTCTATCCATTCTAATGACAAGTTTAATGGTAACATTTAAATGTTAATATTTAGTTGTCCCTTTAAGATCGATGTAGAATATCATGTATGCTATCGAAACAAGTTTTTACTTAAAAAACTCTATATGTTATGTTCTTCCCCTTTAATAATTTAATTCCTCACAATTTGAACATAGGGAAAAAACTAGGGGGTTTAATTTTCAAAATAAGTTTGTTAAAATCCCACATTGGAAAAAAGTATTAGTGATAGATAAATGTTAAATTAGAGAAAGGGAAGTAAGAAGGCTACCTAAAATAAAAAATACTAGGGTTACATGTATGAAACAATTTATATGGAAAAAAATAAATATCATGTTATAAAGAAGAGTTATATAGAACATGTTAATGATAATGTTAATAATAAAAAAACCATAAATTTTTTATCGATTAAAAGGTTAATGATTTCTTAATAAGAAAAGTAAACGGATGACATTTTTATTTTTAGAACATTTTCATTGAGTTGAGGAATTAATTTACTTCTTAGACTAAGAACAAAAAATATATACTGACCTGAAAATTTTAGTTTCATCCTGCAATCAATTTCCACCAAAACTCATCTTTTTTCTAAATGATGAGTAAATATGATAATTTTTTAAACCTTAATTCACTAGAATTAACTTATGAAGATTAATGTAATCCTAAAAAGTTTAAATATATATTAATAAATCCTTTATAAATTTACCAAAACCATGATAGTAAGGGTAAGTTTAAAAAATCCATTAAATATAATACCCCTTATATATCAAAAAACTACCTCAATCCCCAAAATTCAATAGTAATACACAAAGTTAAAAATATGACATTTAATAAATAATAGCAACTAAAATTCCTCAAAATAATTCCAACTAGGAATGAATCCCAAATTATAGAAGGATTTGATCACATATTTTTCCAAGTGAAATTTTAATATTTATCTCCCAATAACATCAATCACTTTTAATGTATCACACAAAAATATAATTTCTTAAATAAAATAATCTCGATGATATGCGAATTATTTCAATAAATAACCCAAATCACCATAAGTCCTTAATAAAATCATAGCTTCTTATATAATGTAATTCAACCAATATTTTTCAAATAAAAAACCATATTATTCTATTTACTTTGATCATATAGGATTCCTAGAATAGTGTATGTCTTATAAAATAGCATTTATCTCTTAATCCGCAAAACACATTTTAAATATGATAAAAATATTGTTCCTAAAATCAACTTAATATCATTCAATAAAATAGTTTAACTAAAAAGAAAAATTCATACTAACTAGGGAATTTACATAGGCTAGTGGTAGGTGATGTACCCTTGTTTTTCTTTAGTTGTGGGTTTGATTCCCACTACCTTGTCAGATGAGACAAGTTGTCACTCATAATATGGGTTGCTCTTTTTATAATAAAATATAATTCTTATAAAATACTAATAATATGATAAAGTCCTAAAAAATATCCATTAAATGTTTTAACCCCAACGTGTATCTCATAATTTCATTTTTTATGCAAAAAAGCAATAACCCATAATTACCTAAAAACGAATGTCTCCAAAAAAATTATTGGGGACTTTAACATTTCAAAATGTCAAGCATCAAAGGGGAATTCTAAGACATTAAAATAATGATAAAATTGAAAATGATAAACTCATGGTTATATAACCATCTCCTATGAAAACATCCTAATCTCTAAAGTTGTCTATACCATAATTTTATACCAACTACAAGGAAAAAACCCCAAATATAACTTATTATATTATTTCTGAAATATAATTCCCAATCATGTACATTTTTAGTTTAATGTTTTAAAAAATTTGGGAAAACTTTTACAAAGTAGACCCATATATTTAATTTGGAAACTTATATAGATTATCCATTTTTTCCACTAAAAGAAATACTTTTTAAAAAATGGCTTCTATTCATGACACATATTCAACTCATTCACAATGAATTTTTTTACCCTTACAAATATTAAGATATGTGATTTTTTAAAACATGGTATGAGAAGAAAAAGCTCAGTATGAGACATAAAAATAAATAAAGAAACCATTAATTCATGTATACCGACAAACCATTGTAATCATTTTCACAAAGTTAAACTTTTCACCCAAAACAAACAAACTATTTATCTTACCTCATGAAATCATAAGAAACCTATAAAACACCATAAAAAACATAAATCCTAAAGGCCTTTTGAGGTATCAATTCAATATCACACTTGCATTTACTGTAGATATCATGACTATATTAGAAGGAACATTCATGGTTACATTGGTAATCCCAAACACAATATATTCCCTTAATGTCATAAGTGAAACCGTACCAGTTAACTAAGAATAATTACCCAATGCATGGGAGAGCTATAGTGGGATAACCCATCCTCAGTTTATCATGGAACCAAACACAATCATAAACAATTACTAATAATAATAATATATTAAAAATGGAATAATAAAAAAATTAAATCAAAATAAAATCAGGAAAATCCACTCATTCAATATAAATTTAAAAAACATCCCTTTTGGATTTTTTTAAAATATTTGAAACATTAGCATTAAAAGAAGTTTTTGAAAATATAATCCCTTACCTTAACTCTGACTTGTCATGTAGAATATTTATATTCCTAAATAACAAACATTGTTTAATTAATTACTTTATTTATAACCATTATAATGTTTTTTATTCCCATTATACAACCTATTATCATGTTATAATAATTACATAATTATTTAAGCTCACGTTGGACATTTTGATGATATTCGGTACATAAGTCCAAGATGAATTTGGTGTGATTAAAATAGTCAATGTGATCACAATTACATAATATATAGAATATTATTAATTTAGTAATAATAAATTTTATATTTTTATTATTCTTTTAAATTCAACCATTACATAGGGATATTAAAATTGAACTACGTTACAACAATGGACATAGTAAGTCATAGGCATGTGTGAGTAACATTTACATTTTTCAATAATATTTATGAAAACAAGATATTTTTTATTTTATCATTTTATAATGATAATTATACCATAAATATAATATTAATAATTTAAATATACTTATATATATTATACATGATATGTGGTGATTAAAAAAAATAACATCGCTTCATGGAGGTGATAGTTCACACATATGAATGAATGACGTTAAAATTTTTATGTTCATAGAAGGTATGATTGTAATTGAAATATTATTCTCTCTAGATGATTAATATTTCATTAATATAATATATAAATACTAATTATATCATTTTTAAAATTCTTGAAAGATGTTAATGGAAAACAAATTATATCGGTTTGTTGAGATGATAGTTCACATGCATGAAAAAAGGATTAATACTTTTCCCATTTAATATAATTGTACATGGATTTAGGTGATTATATTAATATAATTATATATAATTGTATTTAGGATATTGAATTTATTATTTAATCACAATTTAAGATGATTTTTAGGAAGTGGAAGAATAAATAAATTAGAAACACTAAATTAAAAATGATACATCTTCTTCAGGATATATCTATTGATTAACACTTCAACACCTCTAAGAATGGTGTTATTCCTAGAACAAGTAATTTATAATGTGGTTTAGTATTCTAGGAAATAATTTGGTCAGAGCATGGATGAACCAAATAGGTCTTGATGTGTGATAAAATGAGAAACATGGTGCCCTTTTATAATAGAGGGGTGGGGCTCCCTTGGAATTCATCAAAATTTTAAATCAATATAAATTAATTTTTTAATCCTAATGGATCTGAACTTATTTATTACTAAGATATAATTATTTTTAGTTGAATCCTTAGAATCCAATAAATATTAGATATGTTTTGACTGTTTTTTAGTCCTTTTCACATTTTTGTATCCCTTATAAATTCTTACCATGATATCATGAAATTTACAGTTTGAGGGTTCAAATAACTATTATAACATGCCAATGTCCCATAAATGAGTCATTTGCGTTATTTATTGAATTATAAAAATTATTTGTCAAAATAAAACATTTATTTAAATTTATATAATTTTATAAAATATTATTTATCTTGAAATATGAATAATGTTAATTTTGACACAATTCATTAATTGACTTTTTAAAAATATCATAAAACATTTATATCTTAAAAAACAATATTGATTCATGCATAACATGTAAATGGTATCTATAAAATGATTTTATGAAATCAATTATATCAAATTATATTTATTTTAATATATTTAGTATAATTTACTTGATTCCTCCATTAATTATGAAATTACTACATTATCATTATGTCACTATATAATTTAATAATTTATATCCTAAAAATTTGAAATAAATTACCATGATGTAGGTATAAATTTATCTTTATAAATAATATTTATAGTAAAACATTGAACTTATATAAACATGTATTGAAAATAGATTTATTTTTTAAAAACAAGAGTGTGACAAAATAGACGTTTCTTTGAATATAATAATATAAATGTCATACTTAAATATAATTCGCTTCCAAACATTATAAATTCGGAAAAAATAATATTTTGGATGATAAAAAAATCATTTAGTGGAATTAGAAATGGTTTTAGTGGAATTTTTTACTAGTTATAACAATATTTTTACCTTTAATTACCCGACTTTCCCTTAACCGTGGTAATAAAAAATATTACTAAAATTACTATTAATAATGTCCAAAAATATAAGTAACATATTTAAAAATTTTAGGACTCTTTATAACAAATATTAAATCAATTTTTCCAAATTCCAAACATATTATTCAAAGAAATTAATTTAAATTGTTTTCCTGTTTATGGAACAAGAAAACAAGTTTATGAAGATAAAACATCCAAATGTTCAAAAAGTTTTTATATCAATTTTCATTTTGGATTTTATTAAAATGACCTAAATCAGATTAAATAATAACAAAATTATCTAATTACACATTTAAACCAATCCAATATATAATTTAACACAATAATAAATTTTATAGAAAAGTAGTATTTAATTAAGATGCATTATTTTTCTCACAATTCATCAAAAGATGAAAATTATCAGGAAAATAAAAATTAATTCAACCAATGTAAACTATGATATGCCAAAATTAAAATAATAATATTTTTTTGTGAAATAGTACTTATAAAGTTAAATAGAACAAGTTTTAAAACAATTGTTCAATCGAAAGGTTTCAAAAATACCTTTTTAAAAAATAATTCTTTTATTCATAAAATTTATAATTTTTTATATTATTTGTAGAAGAAACATAAGATATATTTTAAATATTATATTTAATATTATATATACATACATATATTCCACTAATAAAATCTAAAAATGGTTATTTATTTATTTGTTAATATAAAACGCACTTGTGCACATTTAAATAGTATTTCAGAAAAACATTTCCTTTTTTTAAATAGGGTGTAACATTATTTTATAATGAATTAATAAAATAATTATATATAAATTTTAAAACATATTTTCATAATTTAGTCAATACTTTTCATTCCTTCTATTCTAACAGCTAGTTTAATGGTATCATTTAATTATAATATTTATTTTTACATTTAAGCTCGATGTGGCATATCACGTACACTATCAAATATAGTGTTAATTTTAAAAAAACTCATAGTGTTACATAGATATAACCCCCATGTTTAATATCTCATGAGAAAAAAGAGATTCATACATGCTGTCAACCCTACCATAATTTTTTGAGTGTAACCCTCCATGATATTTCTCCATGAGAAATAACTCAAATATTTTTTTCATTACAACTTTATCACTAAAGTGTTTTTTAAATTATACCATCTCAACCAAACACCTAAAAAAGTAAATTAGATAAACGTTGAAAAGAAATTAATGAACAAATTGGAATGATAATATAACCTTTGGAATCATTTAAAAATTATAATATCAATGGAAATATTGATGTTCTCACATGAGATGTTAGTTTAGAAAAAGTATCAGACATGTCTAATTAAAGTTGGACTACATCTATAGATGCAATTGGAATTGAAAGTATCTAAAATTAGGTCATATCTTATTGGGTCATGTTATCAAGATTCATTTCCTACTACCCCTAAATAAATCACTATCAATAAAAAAATCATACTCTTTCTATCTTGAAGATGTATGATAGGAGGAAAATGATCATAAATTATATAAAATCCTTCAATAGGGAAAAAATATCAATTGTAGGGATAAAATTTCATTGGAATTATTTGAGGGTAAAATGTAAAAGTAATTTTTGGTTGGTTATTAAAATTTCATGATTATAATTAAAATAGAACTAAACGATTGTCTATATTATAATAATTTTATATTAGAAAAAATAATAACATATAATTATAATTCTAATGTGGCACACCCCAAATGTATTATTATGGTCATAGTCTATACTATATCATATTCATAAAATCTAATAACCTCAACTTGATATCAGAAAAAATTCTAATAGAATTCACACTTCCCATTCATCTCAAGATAAATTAATTTGTTCTTTTATGTACCTATACTTTTGGAAATCCTAGTATTAATGGAAATTATAGAGAAATAAATGATTAATAAAATTTTTAAATGAAACTATAATTACCCTTGAAAATTATATGTTCAGGTATTCTAGTATTTTGATGGTATTTAATATCCTTTATAAAATTTTAAACGTAATTTCAATAATCATTGCAATTATATTGATTCTAAAACTATAGAAACATTGACCAAAATAAGTAAGTTGTTTGGATATATGTTATGATTTTGAATTCATAATATATACACCTTAATCTATTTCCCTTTGACATAATCCTTAATATTTTTATTATTCCTCGAACTCATACCATGATTTTTCCTTTTTTTAGAGATCACCCTATCACAAAAAAATTATTAGGAAAACATACAATAAAAGATCGATGTAGCTAGTAGTTTCATGGTAGTATTTTGTTGATGGTATATAATATCCTTGCTAAATTTATAAAAAAAATATCAATAATCATTTTTGTTATTTTATTTAGACAACATAAAAACATTGACTAAAATAAGTAAATTGTTTTGAAATATGTTTTAATAGTTAAATATTACTATATATAACTTAATTTATTTCCATTTGATGAAATAATTTGGCTTATTTTGTTTAGTCCCCAACCTCATTTTATGATTCATCCTATATTTATAGATCACAATATCATAAACTAATCATTGTTACAATAAAAAAATAATTGTATTTTATTTCTAAAATATTTATTATTGTGTAATAAAAATTCAAAATTTAAATAATTTGTGGTCAATTTTATGGAAATAAATAACTTGGATCCCAAAAATAAAAATTTGGTGTATCCAAATTTATTTCGTTTAACATGTAGTTATTTTTAAAAAAACAAACATTTAATGATGTATATATATATTATATTTAGATTCTAGAGTTTTACACATGTATTGTAGCCATCAAGGGACTTTTTTCATCTGTTATTTTCTTTTCTAACACTTCACATCGTTCATCACTTTTCTTTAAAAATTTTTCCAATAAAAAATATAATTTTTATGTACAAATGATAAAGGAATTAATGAGTAATAATATTGATTTCCATTGGTTTCCTTTAATATAGTATTAATATATATGCTTGCAGAAAATATGAATAGTTATTAACTATAGTGAAAAAAGTTAATTATTTTTTTGGAAAAATAGAATATGAAAAATTACCTTATATATGTTTCCACAATTGAGACTCTTAGACCTTCAAACTTGATTATTTCATTTATAAGAGAGGGGAGGGTCACTCTTTGAAATATTCAAAATATTAAATTATTATAAATTATTTTTCTAATTCAAATGGATAAAAACTGATTTTTTTCGAATATATGATGAATTTTGGTCAAATAATATTATTACAACAAAAATTAGATAAGTGTTGAATATTGTTTAATCATAATATTTTTCATTTAACCCGTATAAATTCTTACAATTATATCATGGAATTTACACATTAAGGGTTATTATAATTACTATAACAAGAAAAAATACGAATAAATGAGACATTTATGAAATTTTAGGAATTATTTCCATTATATTTTCAAATTAATGTTTTTTATAAATTATATATAATTTAATATAATATTATTTATTTTAAAATATCAATAATGTCATTTGTCACTATTCATTACATGAATTTTTAAAAATAGAATAAGAAAATTATATAAAAAAACACAATTAAATAATTTCTAACAGGTAAAAGTATTTAAAAAAATTCTTGTATAACATAAAATATATCAAAATATATTTATTTTATAATTCTTAATATCATTTATTTGATTCTTTCATTAATTAAGAAATTACTGAATCATCATTGTGCCACCATTTAATTTGATTATTTATTATTTTAAATATTAAAAATAAATTACCATGATTTATGTAAGAACATTATATTTCTTGTATAATATTCATAGTATAACAATTCCCATATATATCTTCATATTATTAATATTTTAATTTGTTAAAAACAGCAGTGTGAGAAAATTGTCTTTTCATTGTATATAATAATATAAATTTCATAATAATTCCTATGTGGCTTTCATAGGATATAAATTAGAAAAAAATATTATTTTTGATGAAATAAAGTCATCCAATTGAATCATGACAAGTTTTTGGGTAATGTTATATTAGTTATAGTATTATTTTTACCTTTAATTAACTGATTGACCCTTAATCTTGGTAATAAAAAATATTACTAATGATACTATTCATAATGCAAAAAAATAAATGGGAAATATTTAAATAATTTATAAAATTTGATTCATGATATTAAATCCATTTTTCCAAATTAAAAATATATAATTTTCAAAGATTTGATAAAAATTAATCTCATTGACGTTATGATAAAACTAGTTAGTAAAGTAAAAAAATAAAAAAGTTCACAAAGTTTTTATATCAATTTTCAATGTAAAATTGATCTCAATGTCCATAATTGGAGTAAATGATAAAAAATTGATATATGTACACTTTAAAATAAATTAGAAATTTAATTTAACACTATTAATTAATTTGATGAAAAAGTTATTTTCAACTAAGATGCATTATTTTCTTCATTATTCATCAAAACATGAAACCTATCATCCAAAAAAAATTCAAAGGAAATTTTTATACTCGTATTTCAGATAAGAAGTTTATTTTTTTCAAATATCACTTATAATAGTGATAAAAACTATATTTAAAGAAATTTCTCTAACAAAAGATGACAAAACTACCTTAAAAAATACATCTTTCATTCATAAAATTATATTTTTTCATATATTATGTCTCTAAAAGAAACATTTTTTTTATGTTAACTTTATATTGAATATATTATAAATATATATTCAATTAAAATAATATAAAAACGGCAATTTTTTTTATTTTTGGGTATAAAACACTTGTGCGAATTTAAATAGTTTTTCACGAAAACATTTCAATTTATTTTAAATGTTGTTTTAATTTATTTTTTAATTAATTGGTCAATTAATTATATCTACATGTGAAAACCATATTTTTTTAATTTAGTCAATAATTTTAATTCTATCCATTATAATGAAAAGTTTAATGGTAACATTTAAATATTAATATTTAGTTGTCCGTTTAAGATCAATGTAGAATATCATGTATGCTATCAAAAAAAGTTTTTACTTAAAAAAACTCTATATGTTATGTTCTTCCCCTTTAATAATTTAATTCCTCACAATTTGAAAGTAGGGGAAAAAACTAGGGTGTTTAATTTTCACAATAAGTATGTTAAAATCCCACATTGGAAAAAATTATTATTGAGACATAAATGTTAAATTAGAGAAAGGGAAGTAAGAAGGCTACCTAAAATAAAAAATACTAGGGTTACATGTATGAAACAATTTATATGTAAAAAATAAATATCAAGTTATAAAGAAGAGTTATATAGAACATGTTAATGATAATGTTAATAATCAAAAAACCATAAATTTTTTATCGATTAAAAGGTTAATGATTTCTTAATAAGAAAAGTAAACGGATGAAATTTTTTTTAAGAACATTTTCATTGAGTTGAGGAATTAATTTACTTATTTGACTAAGAACAAAAAATATATACTGACCTGAAAATTTTAGTTTCATCCTGCAATCAATTTCCACCAAAACTCATCTTTTTTCTAAATGATGAGTAATTATGATAATTTTTTAAACTTTAATGCACTAGAATTAACTTATGAAGATTAATGTAATCCAAAAATTTTTTAACATATATTAATAAATCCTTTATAAATTTACCAAAACCAAAATAGTAAGGATAAGTTTAGATAATCCATTAAATATAATAACCCTTATATATCAAAAAACTACCTCAATCCCCAAAATTCAATAGTAATACACAAAGTAAAAAATATGACATTTAATAAATAATAGCAACTAAAATTCCTCAAAATAATTCCAACTAAAAATGAATCCCAAATTCTAGAAGGATTTGATCACATATTTTTCCAAGAGAAATTATAATATTTATCTCCCAAAAACATCAATCACCTTTAATTTCTCACACAAAAATATAATTTCCTAAATAAAATAATCTCGATGATATGCAAATTATTTCCATAAATAACCCAAATCACCCTAAGTCCTTAATAAAATCATAGCTTCTTATATAATGTAATTCAAACAATATTTCTCAAATAAAAAACCATATTATTCTATTTACCTTGATCATATAGGATTCCTAGAATAGTGTATATCTTATAAAATAACATTTGTCTCTTAATCCACAAAACACATTTTAAATATGATATAAATATTGTTCCTAAAATCAACTTAATATCATTCAATAAAATAGTTTAACTAAAAAGAAAAATTCATACTAACTAGGGAATTTACATAGGCTAGTGGTATGTGATGTACCCTTGTTTCTCTTTGGTTGTGGGTTTGATTCCCACTACCTTGTCAGATGAGACAAGTTGTCACTCATAATATGGGTTGCTCTTTTTATAATAAAATATAAATCTTATAAAATTCCAATAATATGATAAAGTCCTAAAAAATATCTATTAAATTTTTTAACCCAATGCGTATCTCATAATTTCATTTTTTATGCAAAAAAGTAATAACCCATAATTACCTAAAAAATGAATGTCTCTAAAAATATTATTAGCGACTTTAATATTTCACAATTTCAATCATCAAAAGGGAATTCTAAGACATTAAAATAATGATAAAATTGAAAATGATAAACTCATGGTTATATAACCATCTCCAAAGAAAACATCCAAATCTCTAATGTTGTCTAAACCATAATTTGATACCAACTACAAGGAAAAAACCCTACATATAACTTATTATATTATTTCTTAAATAGAATTCCCAATCAATTACATTTTTAGTTTATAGTTTTAAAAAATTTGGGAAAACTTTCACAAAGTAGACCCATATATTACATTTGTAAACTTATATAGATTATCCATTTTTTCCACCAAAGGAAATCCTTTTTAAAAAATGGCTTCTATTCATGACACATATTCAACTCATTCACAATGAAATTTTATTTACCCTTACCAATATTAGGATATGTGATTTTTTAAAACATGGTATGAGAAGAAAAAGCTCAGTAAGGGACATAATAATAAATAAAGAAACCATTAATTCATTTATACCGATAAACTATTGTAACCATTTTCACAAAGTTATAATTTTTACCCAAAACAAACAAACTATTTATCTTACCTCATGAAATCATAAGAAACCTATAAAACACCATAAAAAACATAAATCCTAAAGGAATTTTGAGGTATCAATTCAATATCACACATGCATTTACTGTAGATATCATAAATATATAAGAAGGAACATTCATGGTTACATTGGTAATCCCAACCACAATATATTCCTTTAATGTCATAAGTGAAACTGTACCAGTTAACTAAGTATAATTACCCAATTCATGGGAGAGCTATAGTGGGATAACCCATCCTCAGTTTATCATGGAACTAACCATGATCATAAACAATTACTAATAATAATAATATATTAAAAATGGAATAATAAAAAATTAAAATCAAAATAAAATCAAGAAAATCCACTCATTCAATATAAATTGACAAAACATCCCTTTTTGACTTTTTTAGAATATTTGAAACATTAGAATTAAAAGAAGTTTTTGAAAATATAGTCCCTTACCTTAACTCTAACTTCTCAGGTAGAATATTTATATTCCTAAATAACAAACATTGTCTAATTAATTACTTTATTTATAACTATTATAATGTTTTTTATTCCCATTATATTACTTATTATCATGTTATAATAATTACATAATTATTTTATCTCACGTTGGACATTTTGATGATATTCGGTACATAAGTCCAAAATGAATTTGGTGTGATTAAAATAGTCAATGTGATCACAATTACATAATATATAGAATAGTATTAATTTAGTAATAATAAATTTTATATTTTTGTTATTATTTTAAATTCAACCATTACATAGGGATATTAAAATTGAACTACGTTACAACAATGGACATATTAAGTCATAGGCTTGTGTGAGTAACATTTACATTTTTCAATAATATTTATGAAAACGAGATATTTTTTATTTTATCATTTTATAATGATAATTATACCATAAATATAATATTAATAATTTAAATATACTTATATATATTATACATGAGATGTGGTGATTAAAAAAAATCACATCGCTTCATGGAGGTGATAGTTCACACATATGCACGAATAACGTTAAAATTTTTATGTTCCTAGAAGGTATGAAAGTAATTGAAATATTATTCTCTTAGGATGATTAATATTTCATTAATATAATATATAAATACTAATTATATCATTTTTAAAATTCTTGAAAGACGTTAATGGAAAACAAATTATATCAGTTTGTTGAGATGATAGTTCACATGCATGAAAAAAGGATTAATACATTTCCCATTTGATATTATTGTACATGGATTTAGGTGATTATATTAATATAATTATATATAATTGTATTTAGGATATTGAATTTATTATTTAATCATTATTTAAGAAGATTTTTAGGAAGTGGAATAACAAATAAATTAGAAACACTTAATTAAAAATGATACCTCTTCTTCAGGTTATATCTATTGATTAACACTTCAACACCTCTAAGAATGGTGTTATTCCTAGAACAAGTAATTTATAATGTGGTTTAGTATTCTAGGAAATAATTTGGTCAGAGCATGGATGAACCAAATAGGTCTTGATGTGTGATAAAATGAGAAACATGGTGCCCTTTTATAAGAGAGGGGTGGGGCTCCCTTGGAATTCATCAAAATTTTAAATCAATATAAATTAATTTTTAATCCTAATGGATCTGAACTTATTTATTACTAAGATATAATTATTTTTAGTTTCATCCTTAGAATCCAATAAATATTAGATATGTTTTTACTATTTTTTAGTCCTTTTCACATTTTTGTATCCCTTATAAATTCTTACCATGATATCATGAAATTTACAGTTTGAGGGTTCAAATAACTATTATAACATGCCAAAGTCCCATAAATGAGTCATATTGGTTATTTATTGAATTATAAGAATTATTTTTCAAAATAAAACTTTAATTTAAATTTATATCATTTTATAAAATATTATTTATCTTGAAATATCAATAATGTTAGTTTTGACACAATTCATTAATTGACTTTTTAAAAATATCATAAAACATTTATATCTTAAAAAACAATATTGATTCATGCATAACAAGTAAATGGTATCTATAAAATGATTTTATGACATCAATTATATCAAATTATATTTATTTTAATATATTTATTATAATTTACTTCATTCCTCCATTAATTATGAAATTACTGCATATCATTATGTCACTATATAATTTAATAATTTATCTCCTAAAAATTTTAAATAAATTACCATGATGTAGGTATAAATTTATATTTATAAATAATATTTATAGTAAAACATTGAACTTATATAAACATGTATTGAAAATAGTTTTATTTTTTAAAAACAAGAGTGTGACAAAATAGAAGTTTCTTTGAATATAATAATATAAATGTCATACTTAAATAGAATTCTCTTCCAAAGATTATAAATTCGGACAAAATATTATTTTGGATGATAAAAAAATCATTTAGTTGAATTAGGAATGGTTTTAGTGGAATTTTATACTAGTTATAACAATATTTTTACCTTTAATTAACCGACTTACCCTTAACCGTGGTAATAAAAAATATTACCAAAATTACTATTAATAATGTCCAAAAATAAAAGTAACATATTAAAAAATTTCAGGACTCTTTATTACAAATATTAAATCAATTTTTCCAAATTCCAAACATATAATTCAAATAAATTATATAAATTGTTTTCCTATTTATGGAACAAGAAAACAAGTTTATAAAGATAAAACATCCAAATGTTCAAAAAGTTTTTATATCAATTTTTATTTTGAATTTTATTACAATGACCTAAATCAGATTAAAAAATAAAAAACTTATCTAATTACACATTAAAACCAATCCAATATATAATTTAACACTACAATAAATTTTATAGAAAAGTAGTTTTTAATTAAGATGCATTATTTTTCTCACAATTCATCAAAAGATGAAACTTATCAGGAAAATAAAACTTAATTCAACCAATGTAAACTATGATATGCCAAAATTCAAATAATAATATTTTTTTTGTGAAATAAGACTTATAAAATTAAATAGAACAAATTTTAAAACAATTGTTCATCGAAAGGTTTCAAAAATACCTTTTTAAAAAATAATTCTTTTATTCATAAAAGTGAAATTTTTTTATATTATTTGTAGAAGAAACATAAGATACATTTTAAATATTATATTGAATATTATATATATACATATATTCCATTAATAAAATCTAAAAATGGCTATTTATTTATTTGTTAATATAAAACGCACTTGTGCACATTTAAATAGTATTTCAGAAAAACATTTCCTTTTTTTAAATAGGGTGTAACATTATGTCATAATTAATTAATAAAATAATTATATATATATTTTAAAACATATTTTCATAATGTAGTCAATACTTTTCATTCCTTCCATTCTAACAGCTAGTTTAATGGTATCATTTAATTATAATATTTAGTTTTACATTTGAGCTCGATGTGGCATATCACGTACACTATCTAATATAGTGTTAATTTTAAAAAAACTCACAGTGTTACATAGATATAACCCCAATGTTTAATATCTCATGAGAAAAAAGAGATTCATACATGCTGTCAACCCTACCATAATTTTTTGAGTGTAACCCTCCATGATATTTCTCCATGAGAAATAACTCAAATATTTGTTTTCATTACAACTTTATCACTAAAATGTTTTTTAGATTGTACCATCTCAAACAAACACCTAAAAAAGTAAATTAGATAAACGTTGAAAAGAAATTAATGAACAAATTGGAATGATAATATAACCTTTGGAATCATTTAAAAATTATAATATAAATGGAAATATTGATGGTCTTACGTGAGATGTTGGTTTAGAAAAAGTATCATACATGTTTAATTAAAGTTGGACTACATCTATAGATGCAATTGGAATTGAATGTATCTAAAATTAGGTCATATATTATTGGGTCATGTCATCAAGATTCATTTCCTACTACCCCTAAATAAATCACTATCAATAAAAAAATCATATCTTTCCATCTTGAAGATGAATGATAGGAGGAAAATGATCATAAATTATATAAAATCCTTCAATAGGGGAAAAATATCAATCGTAGGGATCAAATTTCATTGGAATTATTTGAGGATAAAATGTAAAAGTAATTTTTGGTTGGTTGTTAAAATTTCAGGATTATAATTAAAATTGAACTAAAAGATTGTCTATATTATAATAATTTTATATTAGAAAAAATAATAACTCATAATTACAATTCTGATGTGTCACACCCCAAATGTATTATTATGGTCATTGTCTATACTATATCATATTCATAAAATCTAATCACCTCAACTTGATGTCAGAAAAAATTCTAACAGAATTTACACTTCACATTCATCTCAAGATAAATTAATTTGTTCTTTTATGTACCTATACTTTTAGAAACCCTAGTATTAATGGAAATTATAGACAAATAAATGATTAATAAAAATTTTAAATGAAATTATAATTACCCTTGAAAATTATATGTTCAGGGATTCTAGTTTTTTGATGGTATATAATATCCTTTATAAAATTTTAAACGTAATTTCAATAATCATTGAAATTATATTGATTCTGAAACTATAGAAACATTGACCAAAATAAGTAAGTTGTTTGGATATATGTTATGATTTTTAAATCATACTATATACACCTTAATCTATTTCCCTTTGACATAATCTTTAATATTTTTATTATTCCTCGAACTCATACCATGATTTTTCCTTTTTTTAGAGATCAGCCTATCACAGAAAAATTATTAGAAAAACATTCAATAAAAGATCGATGTAGCTAGTAGTTTCATGGTAGTATTTTGTTGATGGTATATAATATCCTTGATAAATTTATAAACAAAATATCAATAATCATTTTTGTTATTTTTTTAAGACCACATAAAAACATTGACCAAAATAAGTAAATTGTTATGAAATATGTTTTAACAGTTAAATATTACTATATGTACCTTAATTTATTTCCATTTGATGAAATAATTTGGCTTATTTTGTTTAGTCCCCAACCTCATTTTATGATTCAGACTATATTTATAGATTACAATATCATAATCTAATCATTTTTACAATAAAAAAAATAATTGAATTTTATTTCTAAAATATTTATTATTGTGTAATAAAAATTCGAAATTTAAATAATTTGTGGTCAATTTTATGTAAATACATTACTTGGATCCCAAAAATAAAAATTTGGTGTATCCAAATTTATTTCGTTTAAAATCTACTTATTATTAAAAAAACAAACATTTAATGATGTATATATATATATTATATTTAGATTCTAGAGTTTTACACATGTATTGTAGCCATGAACGGAATTTTTTCATCTGTTATTTTCTTTTCTAACACTTCACATTGTTCATCAATTTTCTTTACAATTTTTTCCAATGAAAAATATAATTTTTATGTACAAATGATGAAGGGAATAATGAGTAAAAATATTGATTCCCATTGGTTTCCTTTAATATAGTATTAATATATATGCTTGTAGAAAATATGAATAGTTATTAACTATAGTGAAAAAAGTTAATTATTTTTTTGGAAAAATAGAATATAAAAAATTACCTTATTTATGTTTCCACAATTGAGACTCTTAGACCTTCAAACTTGATAATTTCATTTATAAGATAGGGGAGGTTCACTCATTGAAATATTCAAAAAATTAAATTATTATAAATTATTTTTCTAAGTCAAATGGATAAAAACTGATTTTTTCGAATATATGATGAATTTTGGTCAAATAATATTCTTACAACAAAAATTTGATAAGTGTTGAATATTGTTTAATACTAATATTTTTTATTTAACCCGTATAAATTCTTACAATTATATCATGCAATTTACACATTAAGGGTTATTATAATTACTATAACATGAAAAAATATGAATAAATGAGACATTTAGGAAATTTTAGGAATTATTTCCATTATATTTTCAAATTAATGTTTTTTATAAATTATATATAATTTAATATAATATTATTTATTTTAAAATACCAATAATGTCATTTGGAACTATTCATTTCATGAATTTTTAAAAATAGAATAAAAAAATTATATATAAAAACACAATTAAATAATTTCTAACAGGTAAAAGTATTTAAAAAAATTCTTGTATAACATAACATATATCAAAATATATTTATTTTATTATTCTTAATATCATTTATTTGATTCTTTCATTAATTAAGAAATTACTGAATCATCATTGTGCCACCATTTAATTTGATTATTTATTATTTTAAAAATTATAAATAAATTACCATGATTTAGGTAAGAACGATATATTTCTTGTATACAATTCATATTATAACAATTCCCATATATATCTTCATATTATTAATATTTTACATTGTTAAAAACAACAGTGTGAGAAAATTGACTTTTCATTGTATTTAATAATATAAATTTCATAATAATGCCTATGTGGCTTTCATAGGATATAAATTAGAAAAAAATATTATTTTTGATGAAATAAAGTCATCCAATTGAATCATGACAAGTTTTTGGGTAATGTTATATTAGTTATAGTATTATTTTTACCATTAATTACTTGATTGACCCTTAATCTTGGTAATAAAAAATATTACTAATGATACTATTCATAATTCAAAAAATAAATGGGAAATATTTAAATAATTTATAAAATTTGATTCATGATATTAAATCCATTTTTCCAAATTCAAAATATATAATTTTCAGAGATTTGATAAAAATTAATCTCATTGACTTTATGATAAAACTAGTTAGCAAAGTAAAAAAATATAAAAGTTCACAAAGTTTTTATTTGAATTTTCAATGTAAAATTGATCTCAATGTACATAATTGGAGTAAATGATAAAAAATTGATATATGTACACTTTAAAATAAATTAGAAATATAATTTAACACTATAAATTAATTTGATGAAAAAGTTATTTTCAGCTAAGATGCATTATTTTCTTCATTATTCATCCAAACATGAAACCAATCATCAAAAAAAAATTCAAAGGAAATTTTTATACTCCTATTTTAGATAAGAAGTTTATTTTTTTTCAAATATAACTTATAATAGTGATAAAAACTATATTTAAAAAAATTTCTCTAAAAAAAGATGACAAAACTACCTTAAAAAATACATCTTTCATTCATAAAATTATATTTGTTCTTATATTATGTCTCTAAAAGAAACATTTTTTATGCTAACTTTATATTGAATATATTATAAACATATATTCAATTAAAATAATATAAAAACGACAGTTTTTTTATTTTTGGTTATAAAACTGTTGTGCGCATTTAAATAGTTTTTCACGAAAACATTTCCATTTATTTTAAATGTTGTTTTAAATTATTTTTTAATTAATTGGTCAATTTATTATATCTACATGTGTAAACCATTTTTTTTAATTTAGTCAATAATTTTAATTCTATCCATTCTAATGACAAGTGTAATGGTAACATTTAAATATTAATATTTAGTTGTCCGTTTAAGATCGATGTAGAATATCATGTATGCTATCGAAAAATGTTTTTACTTAAAAAAACTCTATATGTTATGTTCTTCCCCTTTAATAATTTAATTCCCCACAATTTGAACGTAGGGAAAAAAACTAGGGGGTTTAATTTTCACAATAAGTTGGTTAAAATCCCACATTGGAAAAAAGTATTAGTGAGACATAAATGTTAAATTAGAGAAAGGGAAGTAAGAAGGCTACCTAAAATAAAAAATACTAGGGTTACATGTATGAAACAATTTATATGGAAAAAAATAAATATCAAGTTATAAAGAAGAGTTATATAGAACATGTTAATGATAATGTTAATAATCAAAAAACCATAAATTTTTTATCGATTAAAATGTTAATTATTTCTTAATAAGAAAAGGAAATGGATGACATTTTTGTTTTAAGAACATTTTCATTGAGTTGAGGAATTAATTTACTTCATAGACTAAGAACAAAAAATATATACTGACCTGAAAATTTTAGTTTCATCCTGCAATAAATTTCCACCAAAACTCATCTTTTTTCTAAATGATGAGTAATTATGATAATTTTTTAAACCTTAATGCACTAGAATTAACTTATGAAGATTCATGTAATCCAAAAAAGTTTAAATATATATTAATAAATCATTTATAAATTTACCAAAACCAAAATAGTAAGGACAAGTTTAGATAATCCATTAAATATAATAACCCTTATATATCAAAAAACTACCTCAATCCCCAAAATTCAATAGTAATACACAATGTTAAAAATATGACATTTAATAAATAATAGCAACTAAAATTTCTCAAAATAATTCCAACTAAGAATGAATCCCAAATTCTAGAAGGATTTGATCACATATTTTTCCAAGAGAAATTTTAATATTTATCTCCCAATAACATCAATCACTTTTAATGTCTCACACAAAAATATAATTTCCTAAATAAAATAATCTTGATGATATACAAATTATTTCCATAAATAACCCAAATCACCATAAGTCCTTAATAAAATCATAGCTTCTTATATAATGTAATTCATACAATATTTCTCAAATAAAAAACCATATTATTATATTTACCTTGATCATATAGGATTCCTAGAATAGTGTATGTCTTATAAAATAACATTTATCTCTTAATCCACAAAAGACATTTTAAATATAATAAAAATATTGTTCCTAAAATCAACTTAATATCATTCAATAAAATAGTTTAACTAAAAAGAAAAATTCATACTAACTAGGGAATTTACATATGCTAGTGGTAGGTGATGTACCCTTGTTTCTCTTTTGTTGTGGGTTTGATTCCCACTACCTTGTCAGATGAGACAAGTTGTCACTCATAATATGGGTTGCTCTTTTTATAATAAAATATTATTCTTATAAAATTCCAATAATATGATAATTTTCATAAAAAAATCCATTAAATG
Organism: Viscum album; assembly: GCA_963277665.1. Lineage (NCBI taxonomy): Eukaryota > Viridiplantae > Streptophyta > Magnoliopsida > Santalales > Viscaceae > Viscum > Viscum album. The sequence goes on along the minus strand of OY728158.1, from coordinate 351,236,856 downwards.
TTTTAACCCAATGCGTATCTCATAATTTCATTTTTTATACAAAAAAGTAATAAACTAAAATTACCTAAAAAATGAATGTCACCAAAAATATTATTAGTGACTTTAATATTTCACAATGTCAAGCATCAAAAGGGAACTCGAAGACATTAAAATAATGATAAAATTGAAAATGATAAACTCATGGTTATATAACCATCTCCAAAGAAAACATCATAATCTATAAAGTTGTCTAAACCATAATTTGATACCAACTACAAGGGAAAAACCCTTAATATAACTTATTATATTATTTCTGAAATAGAATTCCCAATCAAGTACATTTTTAGTTTAGAGTTTTAAAAAATTCGGGAAAACTTTTACAATGTAGACCCATATATTACATTTGGAAACTTATATAGATTATCCATTTTTTCCACCAAAGGATGTCCTTTTAAAAAATGGCTTCTATTCATGACACATATTCAACTCATTCACAATGGAATTTTATTTACCCTTACCAATATTAAGATATGTGATTTTTTAGAACATGGTATGAGAAGAAAAAGCTCAGTAAGGGACATAAAAATAAATAAAGAAACCATTAATTCATGTATACTGATAAACCATTGTAATAATTTTCACAAAGTTATACTTTTCACCCATAACAAACAAACTATTTATCTTACCTCATGAAATCATATGAAACCTATAAAACACCATAAAAAACATAGATCCTAAAGGCCTTTTGAGGTATCAATTCAATATAACACTTTCATTTACTGTATATATCATGACTATATAGGAAGGAACATTCATGGTTACATTGGTAATCCCAACCACAATATATTCCCTTAATGTCATAAGTGAAACCATACCGGTTAACTAAGTATAATTACCCAATGCATGGGAGAGCTATAGTGGGATAACCCATCCCCAGTTTATCATGGAACCAACCATGATCATAAAAAATTACTACTAATAATAATATATTAAAAATGGAATAATAATAAAATTAAATCAAAATAAAATCAGGAAAATCCACTCAATCAATATAAATTGAAAAAACAACCATTTTGGATTTTTGTTAAATATTTGAAACATTAGCATTAAAAGAAGTTTTTGAAAATATAGCCCCTTACCTTAACTTTGACTTGTCATGTAGAATATTTATATTCCTAAATAACAAACATTGTTTAATTAATTACTTTATTTATAACCATTATAATGTTTTTTATTCCCATTATATAACTTATTATCATGTTATAATAATTACATAATTATTTAAGCTCACGTTGGACATTTTGATGATATTCGGTATATAAGTCCAAAATGAATTTGGTGTGATTAAAATAGTCAATGTGATCACAATTCCATAATATATAGAATAGTATTAATTTAGTAATAATAAATTTTATATTTTTATTATACTTTTAAATTCAACCATTACATAGGGATATTAAAATTGAACTACGTTACAACAATGGACATAGTAAGTCGTATGCATGTGTGAGTAACATTTACATTTTTCAATAATATTTATGAAAACAAGATATTCTTTATTTTATCATTTTATAATGATAATTATACCATAAATAAAATATTAATAATTGAAATATACTTATATATATTATACATGAGATGTGGTGATTAAAAAAATCACATCGCTTCATGGAGGTGATAGTTCACACATATGCACGAATGAAGTTAAAATTTTTATGTTCATAGAATTTATGAATGTAATTGAAATATTATTCTCTTAGGATGATTAATATTTCATTAATATAATATATAAATACTAATTTTATCATTTTTAAAATTCTTGAAAGACGTTAATGGAAAACAAATTATATCGGTTTGTTGAGATGATATTTCACATGCATGAAAAAAGGATTAATACATTTCCCATTTGATATAATTGTACATGGATTTAGGTGATTATATTAATATAATTATATATAATTTTATTTAGGATATTTAATTTATTATTTAGTCACGATTTAAGAAGATTTTTAGGAAGTGGAAGAATAAATAAATTAGAAACACTTACTTAAAAATGATACCTCTTCTTCAGGTTATATCTATTGATTAACACTTCAACACCTATAAAAATGGTGTTATTACTAAAACAAGTAATTTATAATGTGGTTTAGTATTCTAGGAAATAATTTGGTCAGAGGATGGATGAACCAAATAGGTCTTGATGTGTGATAAAAAGAGAAACATGGGTGCCCATTTATAAGAGAGGGGAGGGGCTCCCTTGGAATTCATCAAAATTTTAAATCAATATAAATTAATTTCCTAATACTAATGGATCTGAACGTATTTATTAGTAAGATATAATTATTTTTAGTTTCATCCTTAGAATCCAATAAATATTAGATATGTTTTGACTATTTTTTAGTCCTTTTCACATTTTTGTATCCCTAATAAATTCTTACCATGTTATCATGAAATTTACAGTTTGAGGGTTCAAATAACTATTATAACATGACAAAGTCCCATAAATGAGTCATTTGCGTTATTTATTGAATTATAAAATTTATTTGTCCAAATAAAAAATTTATTTAAATTGATATCATTTTATAAAATATAATTTATCTTGAAATATCAATAATGTTAATTTTGACACAATTCATTAATTGACTTTTTTAAAATATCATAAAACCTTTATATCTTAAAAAACAATATTGATTCATGCATAAAATGTAAATGGTATCTATAAAATGATTTTATGACATCAATTATATCAAATTATATTTATTTTAATATATTTAGTATAATTTACTTGATTCCTCCATTAATTATGAAATTACTACATTATCATTATGTCACTATATAATTTAATAATTTATCTCCTAAAAATTTTAAATAAATTACCATGATGTAGGTATAAATTTATCTCTATAAATAATATTTATAGTAAAACATTTAACTTATATAAACATGTATTGAAAATAGTTTTATTTTTAAAAAACAAGAGTGTGACAAAATAGACGTTTCTTTGAATATAATAATATAAATGTCATACTTAAATAGAATTGTCTTCCAAAGTTTATAAATTCATACAAAATATTATTTTGGATGATAAAAAAATAATTTAGTGGAATTAGGAATGGTTTTAGTGGAATTTTATACTATTTATAACAATATTTTTACCTTTAATTACCCGACTTACCCTTAACCGTGGTAATAAAAAATATTACTAAAATTACTATTAATAATGTACAAAAATAAATGTAACATATTTAAAAATTTTAGGACTCTTTATTACAAATATTACATAAATTGTTCCAAATTACAAACATATAATTCAATGATATTATTTAAATTGTTTTCTTGGTTATGGAACAAGAAAACAAGTTTTTAAAGATAAAACATCCAAATGTTCAAAAAGTTTTTATATCAATTTTCATTTTGAATTTTATTACAATGACCTAAATCAGATTAAATAATAAAAAACGTATCTAATTACACTTTTAAACCAATCCAAAATATAATTTAACACTATAATAAATTTTATAGAAAAGTAGTTTGTAATTAAGATGCATTGTTTTTCTCACAATTCATCAAAAGATGAAACTTATCAGGACAATAAAAATTAATTCAACAAATGTAAACTATGATATGCCAAAATTCAAATAATAATATTTTTCTTTGTGAAATAGGACTTATAAAATTAAATAGAACCATTTTTAAAACAATTGTTCCATCAAAAGGTTTCAAAAATACCTTTTTAAAAAATAATACTTTTATTCATAAAATTGAATTTTTTTTATATTATCTGTAGAAGAAACACAAGATACATTTTAAATATTATATTTAATATTATATATACATACATATATTCCATTAATAAAATCTAAAAATTGTTATTTATTTATTTGTTAATATAAAACGCACTTGTGCACATTTAAATATTATTTCAGAAAAACATTTCCTTTTTTTAAATAGGGTGTAACATTATTTTATAATTAATTAATAAAATAATTATATATACATTTTAAAAAATATTTTCAGAATTTAGTCAATAATTTTCATTCCTTCCATTCTAATAGCTAGATTAATGGTATCATTTAATTATAATATTTATTTTTACATTTAAGCTTGATGTGGCATATCACCTACACTATCAAATATAGTGTTAATTTTAAAAAAACTCATAGTGTTACATAGATATAACCACAATGTTTAATATCTCATGAGAAAAAAGAGATTCAAACATGCTGTCATCCCTACCATAATTTTTTTAGTGTTACACTCCATGATATTTATCCATGAGAAATAAATAAAATATTTTTTTTTCATTACAACTTTATCAATAATGTGTTTTTTATATTATACCATCTCAACCAAACACCTAAAAAAGTAAATTAGATAAACGTTGAAAATAAATTAATGAAAAAATTGGAATGATAATATAACCTTTGGAATCATTTAAAAATTATAATAACAATGGAAATATTTATGTTCTTACATGAGATGTAGGTTTAGAAAAAGTATCAGACATGTCTAATTAAAGTTGGACTACATCTATAGATGCAATTGGAATTGAAAGTATCTAAAATTAGGTCATATCTTATTGGGTCATGTTATCAAGATTCATTTCCTACTACCCCTAAATAAATCACTATCAATAAAAAAATCATACTCTTTCCATCTTGAAGATGAATAATAGGAGGAAAATGATCATAAATTATATTTAATCCTTGAATAGGGGAAAAATCAATTGTAGGGATCAAATTTGATTGGAATTATTTGAGGATAAAATGTAAAAGTAATTTTTGGTTGGTTATTAAAATTTCATGATTATAATTAAAATAGAACTAAAAGATTGTCTATATTATAATAATTTTATATTAGAAAAAATAATAACTCATAATTACAAATCTAATGTGTCACACCCCAAATGTATTATTATGGTCACAGTCTATACTATATCATATTCATAAAATCTAATCACCTCAACTTGATGTCAGAAAAAATTCTAACAGAATTTACACTTCCCATTCATCTCAAGATAAATTAATTTGTTCTTTTATGTACCTATACTTTTGTAAATCCTAGTATTAATGAGAAATTATAGACAAATAAATGATTAATAAATATTTCAAATGAAATTCTAATTACCCTTGAAAATTATATGTTCAGCGATTCTAGTTTTTTGATGGTATATAATATCCTTTATAAAATTTTAAACGTAATTTCAATAATCATTGCAATTATATTGATTCTGAAACTATAGAAACATTGACCAAAATAAGTATGTTGTTTGGATATATGTTATGCTTTTTAAATCATACTATATACACCTTAATATATTTCCCTTTGACATAATCCTTAATATTTTTATTAGTCCTCGAACTCATACAATGATTTTTCCTTTTTTTAGAGATCACCCTATCACAGAAAAATTCTTTGTAAAACATACAATAAAAGATCGATGTAGCTAGTAGTTTCATGGTAGTATTTTGTTGATGGTATATAATATCCTTGATAAATTTATAAACAAAATGTCAATAATCATTTTTGTTATTTTATTACAACCACATAAAAACATTGACGAAAATAAGTAAATTGTTATGAAATATGTTTTAATAGTTAAATATTACTATATATACCTTAATTTATTTCCATTTGATGAAATAATTTGGCTTATTTTGTTTAGTCTCCAACATCATTTTACGATTCAGCCTATATTTATAGATCACAATATCATAAACTAATCGTTGTTACAATACAAAAAATAATTGAATTTTATTTCTAAAATATTTATTATCGTGTAATAAAAATTCAAAATTTAAATAATTTGTGGTCAATTTTATGGAAATACATTACTTGGATCCCAAAAATAAAAATTTGGTGTATCCAAATTTATTTCGTTTAACATCTAGTTATTATTAAAAAAACAAACATTTAATTATATATATATATATATTATATTTAGATTCTAGAGTTTTACACATGTATTGTTGCCATCAAGGGACTTTTTTCGTATGTTATTTTCTTTTCTAACACTTCACATCGTTCATCAATTTTCATTACAATTTTTTCCAATGAAAAATATAATTTTTATGTACAAATGATAAAGGGATTAATGAGTAAAAATATTGATTCCCATTGGTTTCCTTTAATATAGTATTAATATATATGCTTGCATAAAATATGAATAGTTATTAAATATAGTGAAAAAAGTTAATTAATTTTTTGGGAAAATAGAATATAAAAAATTACCTTATATATGTTTCCATAATTGAGACTCTTAAACCTTCAAACTTGATAATTTCATTTATAATCTTGGGAACAAGCACATTTTTAATGTAATATCTAAATATTTCCTCTTCATATTTCATTTAGAACATACTTTCATCTTTGAATGTTGTATCCTCATGAACATGTAATGTTAATAAATGAGGAAGATGAACTAGTGGGGTGAATGTACTCTGAGAAGGTCCTATATATTTCAAGGTTGATTAAATGAATTTTCTTGACCTGACCTTTTCTTAGACTTCATTTTTTCGCCCTATTATAACAATCTTCATTTTATACATGTTTTATCAAATTTTAAAGGTGTTTCATTTGAACAAATAATTATGTAGATTCCTCGTTTTTATTTATATGATTAAACAACCATGCTATTAAAGTCCCAACAACATTATCAACATTTGTAATAATTATATCATCAAGAGGAATAAGATACTTAGCAATGGGATCATGATCTACTTAAATCCACACTCTCATGTAATATTTTAGTAGTTTTTGTTGGGTTTCATTTATCATGGATACTTTACACCAAACACCTCACAACAAGGTGATGCATGGGAGTTGATAAATATAAATGTTATAAAATTTCAACATATGGAATTTTAGTAGTATAAATTTTTCAAATGATTATAATTTAAATTTAATAGAATGAGTTAATAGAAAATTGATTATCTTCGGTACAGAAGGAATTTTATGGGAATGGATGGATTTAGAACTATTTGAATCATGCGGCTCATCAAGAACTAATCATTTTTCTGTCATTGGTTCACTTTGATCTTTTCTGATTTACTAGTCCATGAAAAAACCAAAATATAATATATTTTAATGTTTCTATATGTTCGTATATGCATTTCATCATCTCATACATGTCTCTTTATGGATTTATATTCTCAAAAATATGTATAAGGTGACACACACAACCATGAACCACTAACATGAATATATTTTTCTAGATGATTCAAAACTCCTAAAAGTAGTTTTTCTTTTGGTACAATCAAGACATATTCATGTGTCAAAATCATATATATATATATATATATATGAATATATAAATATGTAATACTGATATAAATAAAAAAAGTACTATTATGGTTCTATTATTGGATGAGTTTTTTCATATATTCTTTTTATAGATTTATTTATTTGATCCTCACTCCATTATACATGATGTTGGATGAAAGTGTGTTTGAAGATAGATTCATCAATATTCATATAAACAAAGAAACATCTGTTTTTTTATGACACATAAAACATTTTATAAAGATTTAAAATGTTTACCATTTTATTTTGAAGGAAATCATCCACCACCCTTACTTGTAAGTAAGGGTACATTTATTTTTATTCACACTCCTTATTTTCGGCACTCCATTTTAATTTCATAAATAAACATTTTTCAATCAAATTAGCTAAAATAAATTTCTTTAATAAAATATTATAAATTTTAATGCGCCTAGAATGATTTCTCATCCTGATGTCTAATAAATGATTTAAAGGTTTCATGGTTTATAATGTGTGCATACATAGCTGGTGGGTGGGTGTTAATCTCCCCTTAGAGTTTCTAAGATTTAACTTTGTGAGACGTGTCTAGAAATATTTATGAGTTATTCTAAAGACTATTAAAACATATTTCTTATGGAAATAACATAAAATAATCTAAACTTATAAGGGGTAATAAAAAATAAATCATTATTTCATAATATAATTTTTTAGTAAGATAATAATATTATAACATTACCTTAATTTATTCCAAAAGGGTTTAGTTCAATATAAGAAATACATGGTTCCACATATCTATATAATTTTTTACAATCATTCTCATTGTGATCCCAATATAACTAATCGACATTGATTTGTTAGAAACAAAAGAATATATACATTGATTTTATCTAGCCTCATATTTTATACCATTTCTTCTTTCCTTGAAAATTTTATTTAACAAACTGATGCCACATCATTATATTTTTCATAAAAATGTTGTTGATCTCATAATTAGTCTTAATATTTATTATCAATAATGTTTTGTTCCACAGGATTGGTAACATAATCATGTGAAAATGCCATTATCTTCATGTGTAGCTGAAAATTTAAATTAGATTATATAAATACTATAGAGAAAACATAATATTGTGACAAAAATCATAGTATAAGGAAAAATATTAACCTACTCATTGAATTCTCATTTTCTATTTTAATGTTGAAGGGAAAAATGGCATTGTATTTAATATACCCTTCCACACTGAAATTCACCTTCATAAAGCCCAATTAATTTACATTAACTACACTCTTGTTATCTTCCCAATTTTAATAGAAAATCATTACTTGAATTTTTGTATAACCAAAATCTTAGATCTATTTAATAATTCAAAATATATGATATATTCACATATATTATATTTATATCCTTATAAATAGAAAAATGCATTTCTTCCACCACAAGCATAACTCCACTAATTTTAATCTTACTATATTCATATTATTCCATTGTATATAATGTATATACATTAATTGAAAAAAATTGTGTAAGATATAAAGTTCACATTTGTTACCGTAGATAGATATTTAAGTCATTCTTAAAATGAATTTGGATTTTTATTATAATGAATTTCAATATGATATCAGAACCATAGAATAAAATATTTATTATGTGTATTTTATATCCATACTTCTCCTCATTTTGAATTTATATATCTAATAATTACTTGATGGCCTTAAATGTATGGATAAACCTATGCACAATTATGTAAAATAAATGGTGAGGTTTCTCCTACAATGTAATTCTAATTATAACAACATCTCTTTTATAAATCCCTTGTAAGAACCGGGTTCTTATCTTTGAGGTAGGAGCTTCTTCTATTCTTTTTTCCTTAAGTGTTTTTAATAAAATATGGAAAATGGTGAAAAATCATAAATTTTGGAAGTACACGCCATGTAATTTTCTACAGGCTGTGTACTTATGGTCGTGTAGGGATGAGTAAACGGGGTGTGTAGCCATGTCGGCGAAAAAGGGTGTAAGAACTGACTACACACCATGTAGTGGTCCTGTACACGCCGTTTAGTCATTCGAAAGGCCAAAATAGTAAGGTAGTGTAGATGCCGCTAGCTGGGTGATAGTACACGCCGTGTACTCAGGAGTACATGACGTGTACTTTTGTCGACGAGTGAACAGTATGGTGGTGCCGACAAAGGAACAGTTAAAGGAATGGAGTACACGTCGTGTACTTGGAAGTACACACCGTGTACTTTTTTTTCTTAAATCGGGCAGTAGCCTCCCCTGTTCAGAGGGAAGGCTTAGAACAGAATAGGGAGCTTGGGAGGGATGACCGAACCTTTGAAGATGCACCGGGTGTTCTTCTGGAATCCGATTTCGCTTCGGACGATCTCGTTGGAACCTGGTGGGTATTCCCTCTCTTCTCCTAGCGTGTTTCTTACTAATTCTTTCCCTAGAGGGAGTTATTTGAGGTTAAGAGATTTTTGTTCTTCGTCACATCTACGTTGTTCGTATATGTTTTTGGAGTTGATGTTCGAGTATACCGCTCGTTGGAATATAAGGTAGGTGGCTTGGTGTTTAGTTTTTCCAACTGTCATGTTTCTTTTGCATTTTTTGCCCCAAACCCATGTTGGGGTGTCGTGTGGCTGAGGTCGTGGCTATATTAACTACCTAAAACTATAAAGGTAATTGAATAATTTGTGAAACTGTTGTCCGGGATTGTGGCTTGGATCCGGAACCACCCCGGGGGGTGTGTTCCATTGTTTATCTGTTTGGCCAAGATACCCAAGGGTATGCCTTTAAAGTAGTAATTGTATAATTGCCTTGAGGGGAATTTCTTGTTATTGCTTGTTTATTTGTTGGGCATGGCCCAGTTACATGTTTGTCCTGAGGGCGTTGAAGTGATTAGCATATGGGGACTACACTGTTTAGCCTGAGGGCTGTAGTTATTTCGACTGAGGGCAACCTTTCGTGCCTGGGGACTTGACTTCTGTGCTTCAGGGTGACACTTTCTATGCCTGAGGTAAAATTCTGTTACGCCTAAGAGCTATACATGCGGGTTGGATTCTGCTTACATGAGGGTAAGGTTTTTCTTGTCTGAGGACGTGGACTGTTCACTTAGAAATGAACTGTGGTTATTTATAATACTTAATGGATTAAATGAATAATAAAATGGTAATATAATTGTCAAGTTAGTTACTCTCCAGTACTTCTTACTTTATTTCATTTTAGTATTTCACTGTTGTTGCATGCTTACAACAGTTGGGCACATGCCTTTGGTGGGTGCCTAATGAGATATATTTCTCACACCCTGTTTGGGTCACACTTTTCAGCCCAAACAGATTACGTTTCTATAGGTGTGGATAGGGGAAAAAGTCCCTATATAGGTACATGATTACTGCTGAGGAGTAGGAGGGCATGGGACCGAGCCTAGGATCGCGATGCCGCTGCCAGCTGTTTTGTTTTTCTTTTCTGTACTTGTACTCTGAATTTTATTTTACTGCTATGTAACTTGTTCTGGCTGTTTTCTTAGAACATGAAACATGTAGCATCACTGTTGGTTATATTCACTGCAGTTGTTTATTTCAGTTGTGTATGATTTACTAATTCCTCTGTTCGTTGTATGTTTTATTTCGTATTCCGCTGCGCTACACTTTGACAAATTAGGGCATAGTTTCACCACTATCAGACCTGGGCCCTCGCTGCTAGTCGGAATCCTCTGGCATTTAGGGAAATGTTCTTGAGGTCACGTGGAGAACCAGGTTCAGGGCACCCATTGAGTGGAACCCAGAACCAGGACATTACAAAGTGGTATCAAAGGGATTATTTTCTTTGACTTACTATTTGGTGACATAGTCAGTTATAGGCTGAATGGTAGTTGGTAATAAGCTGTGCCCGGGCGTAGCTAACTCGTGTATAGGGAAAATTCAGTCTACGGCGTATTTTGCAATTTTTTCTGATTTTGCAAATTTTACAGTTGATATGATTTCACCGTTGGGTGATGCACTTGTATTGTGCTGTTTATCTTTTATCAATGGGTTCTATTTAGTTAAATCCTGATGAGATGTGGGTATTCCATCTCATGTATCATTTAGGCACATGCTAGAAATCACATGCCATGAATAGTTCCATGCCATGTAGGTGTATTAGAAATTGCATGTTATTTTGATAGTTGTTGTTCTAGAAAATAATGCTGCTATGATAGCTGCTTGATAAATACCTGTTGTGTGATATGGTATTTTTTTGTATAAGTCTATGGAAATAATGGACACCAAACCATGGTTTTTGGGGAGTATGGGCCCCCATTAACCGGAATTTGGTGGATCATTGACTGTTATTTTGTTATAACACAGATAAGATTTCAAACATTGATTCGTGGGGAGTATGGGACCTCACGGGTTGGAATTTGACACTTAGATGTTGTTGTTATGTATTTTCTAGGTTCCAGGGAAGTTTTTGAGGCATACTATCTGGAAACCCAGTATACACGCCTTGTAGTATTTTAAACACTCCATGTATGGCCTTCTGTTCGGGAAGAAAAATGAACTTTTTAAGTACACGCTGTGTACTCTGAGTACACGCTGTGTAGTCTCTTCCCGTGTCACAAACCGTGTGGGCAGCGAGATGGGCTAGGGAAGTGCTTGGGTAGAACATGCCATGTACCAGATCTACACACCGTGTAGTGTTGACCTGGAGTCCGGCCACGTAACTAAGAACATGGGTCGGTGAAACTACTTTAAAGAACACGTCGTTTCAATTATGAACACTCCGTGTAGTGTGACCTGGGGACTCGGCTGTGTAACTAACAACACGGGTCGATGTCACCGTTCCTTGAACATGCCATATACCTTTGAGGACACACCATGTAGTCTTGTCCGAGGATAGACTGTGTGGACTTAGATGTGTGGCTAGGGAAGCGGGGTGGTGTACACGCCGTGTGCGGGTGTAACACGCCATGTAGTTTCAATCCGAGTAGTTGGCCATGTGACAAACGACACGGGAAGTTGGAAAATAACACCATATACGCCGTGTAGATTATATACACGCCGTGTAGTTTTGTTTAACGAGAGCCGTGTGGCTTAGCCGTGTCGAAGGACCCGGGCAGGGGAAGGGAAGTCAAGTACACGCCGTGTAGTCAGTATACACACCGTGTAGTATTTTTTTGTAAATTTTGAAATACATTCTTCTTCTTATTCCCTTTGGGGTTTCTTTGTTTCAGACTAAATAATATTGAATCTAAGTCGTGATTTTGACCTTGTAGTGTTATGCCTCCTAGAAGACCACACATTGTTCACCAGGAGAGCGACAATGGGAATACTCTCGAGATGGTGCTCCATGGGCTACCAGTTGATCCTCCAGTAGAGCCAGATGCGGCAACAGCTGCTATACCAGACATAGGCACAGAGGCATAGTTCCGTGAAGGCTTTATGCAGTTCTTGCATACCTTTCAGGGATCACCGCAGGCTGCCACATCTATGGCTGAGCTGACTCATATCTTTCAGCAGCAGTATCCGCTGACATTTTCAGCAGATGGCGGACCACAGGCTGTGGAGTCTTGGTTGGGGTCGATGCAGACTATGTTCGAGCATCTTGAGATTCCTCCATGGAAGAGGGTCAAGCTCGTGACATACAGGCTGCATGATTCCGTCAAGAGGTGGTGGGATGTCACCACCTAGTCAGAGCCACACAGAGACATGGCATGGGAAGACTTTCAGGCAGTCTTCTATGACTTTTTCTTCCCAGAGACACTGATGTCATGTAGATCTCGAGAGTTCATGAATCTTCAGTAGGGTGTTATGTCAGTGATGGACTATTCTGCTCGTTTTACAGAGCTTCAACATTTTTCACTCATACTGGTGGGTGATGAGACGTTGAGATCCATGCGCTTCGAGGATGGTCTTCGGTATGACATCTGGGTGCTAGTGAATGTTTTTAGGTTGCCTTCAGTATATGATATTGTAAATCCGGCACTGATTACAGAGTGGAACCTGCGGGAAGCTAGCGGTGTGGGCCAGGGCAGTTCAGTACTAGTTACTGGTACTATTTCTGCTGGCAAGAGGAAGAGACAGATGGAATTCTCTCAGGGTGGTTGTACCAGCCAAGCAGCTTCTTCAGGTGGCCCGGTCAGGTGCTACCAGTGTGGTAGAGAGGGGCACAAGAGACCTCAATGTCCACGAGACCCATTGGATTTCCGAGATTGCTGCAAGATGGGTCATCTGCAGCGCTTTTGCAGGGCATTTCTACCGGTGGCTAGTGAGATGGGTTCTGTGCAGACTCCGCGTGCGGGAGCAGGACCAGTGTCATCTTACCGGTTAGGGAACTGGAATACGTTAGGGCATGCAGGAAGAGATGGTGGTCATGGTCGTGGTATCCAAACACCAGGATCTCAAAGGCAGTAGGGCGGGACATCTCAGGGTAGCCAGGCTGTGTTGCAGGGCCGCGACACTGGGCAGACATATGCAGTGCAACATACCGAGCATGAGCAGGATACCAGACCTTCTACAGTCATAGGTACTATTCTAGTAGATTCTACATTATCTTCAATACTTTTTGATATGGGTGCTACACATAGTTTTATATCTGTTCCCATTGTAGAGAGCCTTGGGCTCTATGTTTCTACTTCTTCTGATATCATGATGCTAGACACTCTGTTGGGGACTAGAACGACTAGTGTGCGTCAGTGCAAGGAGTTCCCCCTTGAGGTTGGTGGGTTTCACTATCTTTCGGACCTCTGTGTCTTAGAGATTACTAGCTATGAAGTCATTCTCGGAATGGACTGGTTGGTTCCCTTTCGAGCATTTGTAGACTTCTATCGTCGCAGGGTGCATTTCACGTCACCAATGGAAAAGTGTTTCTATACAAGGGAGAATGTGATGTTCAGGCGAGTCGAGCTAGACCAGAGCATCGTGGGTGCGGTGGAGTCACGACCCAGATTGCGAGTTTATATCTGAATGACCAGGGGACTTGTCAGATGGATTTCCCTCCAGTGGTTGATCGTTTCAGGGATGTCTTCCTGGACGACTTTTCAGGTCTACCTCGAAATAGAGAGGTGGATTTCTCCATTGAGCTTGTGCTAAGAGTAGCACCAACGTCCATTCCTCTACATAGGATGGCTACACCAGAGCTTCAGGACCTCAAGAGTTAGTTAGAGGAGTTACAGGAAAAGGGTTTCATCTGACCCAGTACTTCTCCATGGGGTTCTTCGGTCCTTTTTGCGAAGAAGGCGGATGATACTATTAGACTCTGTGTAGATTAACGGAAGTTGAACCAGCTAATGGCCAAGAATCGATATCCATTGCCTAGGATTGATGATCTTTTTGATCAAATTCATGGAGCATGAGTGTTCTCAAAGATTGACTTGAGATCAGGATATCATCAGCTGCATGTTAGACCATCTGATATACCTCTCACAGCTTTCAGGAGCAGGTATGGTCTATACGAGTATACGGTGATGTCGTTTGGACTCACGAACACACCGGGAGTTTTCATGGATCTGATGAATCGTGTGTTCTATGATTATCTGGCTTCATTTGTGGTAGTATTCGTGGACGATATCTTGGTGTACTCTCACACTCGACACGACCATGACACCCATCTTGAGATCGTATTGAGTACACTGAGAGAGCATCATCTATATTCTAAGCTCTCAAAGTGCCACTTTTGGATGGACTAGATACACTTCCTAGGTCATATCATCTCAGAGGCAGGAGTTTCAGTATACCTAGAGAAGGTGAGAGCAGTAGTTTCCTGGGAGCGGCCTAAGAATGTGTTTGAGATATAGAGTTTCTTGGGGTTGACTGGTTACTACAGATGCTTCATCCAAGACTTCTCCCTCTTAGCATCACTGTTGATGGGTTTGACTAATAAGGGTGTGAAGTTATTTTGTTCGGAAGCTTGCGAGGCAGCCTTTCATGACCTGAAAGGAAATTTGACATCAACACTGATCCTAATACCCCCAGAGCAGGGGATGAGCTATACAGTTTACTGTGATGCATCAGGTATTGTGCTGGGAGCAGTGTTGATGTAGGGCGATTGAGTTGCTACATACAGGTCTCAACAGTTGAGGCCACATGTGAGGAATTACCCGACGCATGATCTTGAGTTGGCAGTAGTTGTTCATGCATTGTTTTGTTGGAGACATTATCTATTGGGGGAGCATTTTGTGGTTTTCACCGACCAAAAAAGTCTCAAGTATATTTTTACTTAGTGTGACTTGAATATGAGGCAATGAAGGTGGGTTTAATACCTTCAGTCCTTTGATTTTGAGCATTCCAATACACCTATTAGAGGCAATGCAGTAGCTGATGCACTAAGCAAGAAGACTCAGATACAGGCAGTGCAGGAGGCCAGTGGTGAGTGGCTGCTCATGTCTTTGTTCTCTAAGATGCATCTGGAGGTGCACGATATTCAAGGGAAGACTTATCTTTCCTCTTTAGAAATGACTTCTACCCTCCTGGATAGAGTGAGGATGAAGCAACTATCTGATTCATAAGGCCTAGTTCTATGGTAGTCGGTGGAAAGTAAGGACCCTTCTCCTGGTTGAACAATAGGCGACGATGAGGTTCTGAGTTTTCCATGGACGAGTGTGGGTTCCAGGGGATATACTCTAGGAGCTGATGCGGGAGTTTCATGCTTCAGCTTGGGCAGTTCATCCTGGGGTTACCAAGATGTACCGTGACTTGAGATGTCAGTACTGGTGGCCGGGTATGAAGAGAGATGTAGCTGGTTTTGTTACAAGGTGTTCCACCTGTCAGCAGGTGAAGGTGGAGCATCAGAGACCAGTTGGGCTATTACAGTAGTTACCCATTCTGGAGTGGAAATTGGATGATGTCATGATGGATTTCATGAATGGTTTACCGAGGTCACCTCGTGGCAATGATGCCACGTGGGTTGTTGTGGACACACTCACGAAGGTAGCACGCTTCATGCTGATCAAGGAGACCTTCGGTGTTGACGATCTCGGAAGGTTTTCTATCCGAGAGATCGTACGTCTTCATGGGGTCCTTCGTTCTATCATTTTAGATAGGGATTACCACTTTACATCACGTTTCTGGAAGAGCTTTCAGAGGGCACTCGGTACACGGTTTCTTCTGAGCAAAAAATACCACCCTCAGACAGTTGGCCAGTCAGATCTTACTATACAGGTGCTTGAGGACATGCTGCGAGCATGCATCCTAGACTTTGGGGGATCTTGGGAGAAGCATATACCCTTAGTTGTGTTTTCCTATAACAATAGATTTTAGGAGAATATTGAGATGGAACCTTACAAGGCTTTATATGGTAGGCCATGCCGATCACCTTTGTGCTAGATAGAGGCAGGTGAGGTAGCTTTACTGGGGCCACAACTCGTGCAGGAGACTTCTGAGCAGGTCCAATTGATTCAGAAGTGGATGGCTACCGCACAGTCTCGTCAAGAATCTTATGCTGATCTCCGCAGACGACCTTTGGCGTTCGTGGTCGGGGATCATGTTTTCTTGCGTGTTTCGACAAAGCTGGGACACAAGTGGATCGGGATATAGGGTAAACTTTCACAGAGGTATGTCAGGCCATTTGAGATTCTGGAGAGAGTTGGGCTTCTTGCTTATCTGTTGCAGTTACCTCAGAGGTACCGAGCCATGCATGAAATCTTCCACGTATCCCAATTTCGTTGTTATCATTCAGACCCATGTCACATCTTTCAGCCCAAGGAGGTTGACCTGGAGGCAGATGCATCCTTTGAGGAGCATCCGATTCGTATCGTTGACAGGAGCATGAAGGTTCTCTGAGGCCGGTCAGTTCCACTCGTATGGGTGCTATGGAAGCATGGATGAGTGTAGGATGAAACATGGGAGTGGGAGACCGACATACATGCTCAGTAGTCCGAGTTGTTCACGGCTATATCTTCACCCCCCTTGGAAGGTCAATTTAGGGAAGAATTGCTATAAGGGGGGATGTTTGTAAGAACCTGGTTTTTATCTTTGAGGTACATGATTCTTCTTTTCTTTTTTCCTAAAGTGTTTTTAATAAAATATGGAAAATGGGAAAAAATCCTAAATTTTGGAAGTACACGCCGTGTACTTTTCCAAAAGCCGTGTACTTATGGCCGTGTAGGGATGAGTCCATGGGGCGTGTAGCCATGTCAGCGACAAAGGGTGTAGGAACCGACTACACACTGTGTAGTGGTCTTGTACACGCCATGTAGTCAGTCAGCATGCCAAAACAGTAAGGCGGTGGAGTAGCCGCCAGCTGGGCGATTGTACACGCCGTGTACTCAGAAGTACATGTTGTGTACTCATGTAGACATGTGAACTGTATAGTGGTGCCGCTTGAGGAACAATTAAATGAAGGGAGTACATGCCGTGTACTTGGAAGTACACGCTGTGTACTTTGTTTTTTTTCTTAAATTGGGAAGTAGCCTCCCTTTTTCATAGGGAAGTCTTAGAATGGAAGAGGGAGCTCGGGAGGGACGACCGAACCTTTGAAGATCCATCGGGTTTTCGTTTGGAATCCGATTCTACTTCGGACGATCTCATTAGAACCACGCGGGTAAGACCTCTCTTATTCTAGAGTGTTTCTTAAAAATTCTTTCCCTAGAGGGAGTTATTTGATGTTATGCGAGGTTTGTTCTTTGTTATATCTACGTCGTTCATAGGAATTTATGGAGTCGACGTTCGGGTATACCGCTCGTTGGCGTATAAGGTAGGTGGCTTGGTGTTTGTTTTTCCAACTGTCGTGTGTTTTGTGCATTTTTGTGCCACGAACCCATGTTGGGGTGTCGTGTGGATGAGGCTGTGGCTATATTGACTACCTAGAACTGTAAAGGTAATTGAATAATTTGTAAAATTTCTATTTGGGATCGTTGCTTAGATCCGGAACCTCCCCGGGGGTGTGTTCCACTGTTTAGCCGTTTGTCCAGGATGCCCAAGGGTATGCCTTTAAAGTAGTAATTGTAGAATTGCCTTGAATGTAATTGCCTGTTACTGCTTGTTTACCTATTGGTCATGGACCGATTACCTGTTTGGCCTAAGGGCATTGTTGTGATTATCTTGTGGGAACTACACTGCTTAGCCTGGGGGCTGTAGTTATTTCTACTGAGGGAAAACTTTTGTGCCTGAGGGCTTGACTTCTGTGCCTGAGGGCGATACTTTCTACGCCTCAGGGAAAATTCTGTTAATCCTAAGGGCTATACTCGAGGGTTGGATTCTGCTTACATGAGGGTAAGGTTTCGCTTGTCTGAGGACATGTACTATTTACTTTGGAATACACTGTGGTGATTTCTAATATTTAATGGATTAAATGAATAATAAAATGGCAATTTAATTATTAATTTAGTTACTTTTCAGTACTGCTTACTTTATTGCATTTTACTATTGTACTGTTGTTGCATGCTTACACACAGTTGGGCACTAGCCTTTGGTGGGTGCCTATTGAGATATATTTCTCACACCCTATTTGGGTCACACTTTTCAACCTAGACATATTACGTTTCTATAGGTGTGGATAGGGGAAAGAGTCCCTATACAGGTACATGATTGCTGCCGAGGAGTAGGAGGGCATGGGACTGAGCCTAGGATCATGATGCCTCTACCAGCTGTTTTGTTTTGATTTTCTCTACTTGTACTCTATATTGTATTGTACTGCTATGTAACAAGTTCTGGCTATTTTATTAGAACTTGAGACATGTAGCATCTCTGTTGGTTATATCCACTATAGGTGTTTATTTCAGTTGTGTATGATTTACTGCTTCTGCTGTTCGTTGTATGTTTTATTTCATATTTTGCTGTGCTACACCTTAAAAAATGAGGGCATAGTTTCCCCACTATCAGACCTGGGCCCTTGCTTCTAGTCGTCAGCCTCTGGCATTTGGGGAAATGCGCTTGGGGTCACATGGAAAACCAGGTTTGGGGACCCGTTGAGTGGCACCCGGAACAGGGATGTTACATCTCTTCCCCCATAAGGCTTCTGATGAGAAGAGACTTTGAGGGACTGGTGACATCATTATCTGATAAGTGATAGTTATAGAATTCAATAGATTATTTTACAATATATTGTTTTATAATAAAACCTTCTAGATGAAATTCATTCTTCATGTACCCTTTTAAAATAATTATATATTATTTAATGTGAAACATAAATCTCCAATCGACTAGACAATAAAGTTTTATCTCTCTAACCAAGTGAACCATCACATGGATAATTATATCAAATAATTATGATGATAAGAACATCTCTAATTCACAAAATTTGACTTGAATCTCTTTAATCATGATTAGAATCTTTGTCGGGTCTATAAAATGAAATCATATGGATTTTAAAAAGATGTATAGTTCAGTTAATGTATGCATTAAATTTTTAGGATGAATGAAATGTCAAGATTGGGAATAAAAGTTTTCATAAACACATGGAAATAATTTGATTTTAGACCCTTTAACTTCAAATAATTCATTTAAAACCCATTATTTAATCTTTATGAATACCCATATCGATGATTTATACTTTTAATGGAATTGAAAAATATCAATTTTTATATTCTGGACACAGATTACGCTACTTTAGTAATAAAATTCTTCTTTTCACACTCTACAAGTTCTAACTCTTCCCTTATCTCCATTGCAATCACATCCTACATAGCCTTGATATAATATTTTATTTTTTCATAAAAATTTAATAATCTTACAATAACACAATTAAATAAAATTGTTATATATTTTCTTAACATGATGATTTTTTTTGATGTACTAATACTTCAATTACGATATTTCAATAAACATTTATCTATTTTCCAACAATATTTCATAAGGTTTCTTGAAAAAGGTTTAGTAAAAACAGAGTATTTATTTTTTACATTATTGAGCAGTTGATTACTTGTTAGTGGAGAACATGATGTATGTTGTTCTATATTCACATCAAATGTTGTTTCCCATGATCAGAATTTATGTCACTAGGGTAAAAATTGTGATTTCCTTAAAACTAATTCTTCAAGGTTTTTTTAATCTTTCTGAGTATGTTAATTATTAAGAAATGGGAAACATCATAATTCCATTAATTCTATAGCCTTAAAAAATACTATATTCAAGAAATTCAATTAACATTTCATACAAAAGGAATCTAAATTTTAATTCCACACTTTGATGGAAGTTATACAATGTAAAACCTATACCCCACATCAATATCAGATCATTTTTAAATGGATCCAAATAAATATAAACATCATCACTCTTCTTTTGAGTCTAGATACAATTAGATACAACATATAGTATTTACGGTTCATGCGTAACCCTGGTGAAAAATTATAATTCAACAATATAACAAGTGATTTACTGTGAGTACTACTTTGTACACAAAAATTATTTTTTTAATTTATAGAGAATAGAATATGGATATTTCTTGGATCATTTTCATATTCCAGATACTCATAATCAAATTCATTCTTGTAAGGAGAGACTCTTAGGTGATATAGGTTCCCATATTCAATTGTAATATCTACATTATATGTTAATTTTCTAGCAGTTTCTTGTAATCCATATAGTCCTATAAACATTAGAATGATATGAAAGTAGTATTAAACTTTTAAAGAGCACAATTCGTCTTTAATGTGTCAATTCAAACCACACATAGGTAATACTCTATGTGAATATCATCCTTTAGAAACAAAATTCAATCATTTAGATATGCATGTATTTTTCTCAAAGATTACACGTATTGAATGAATCATTAGTTTAGAACCATATTTTCAAAAATGAATATCATTTTATTTTGGTGTCATATCATTCAAGAGACCATGTAGTTTTGTAATGCTATTATCTCTCTATCTGCTACTAGATTTGAAATTATATAGCTTCAATACATTTTGAAATGCTGTATATTTAGTAAAGCTAGTATACAATGGTCTCATATAAAAGATATATAACTTCTAATTAATCTTTGTAAAATCTTGAATGTGATCTTCAATTTCAATCAGATTTTGTTTCATATGACATATATAATCAATTATGCCGGTATTCATATCAACTGATTTTTATATCTTAGTTTCATTCCAATCAGTATGTACATTCAATTTCTCCCCATATTTAGTCAATAATTTATAACATTGTTCTCTTCCGTGATAAATAAAATGTCCACCCATCTCTTCTAGACAAGTTTTTCTTGAATAAAAACTACATAAATAAGGAAAAAGGACTTGGGAAGTTTCATATGATTTCTTAATTGAAAACACGATGAACTCTTTAACTATATCCCAAACTCTTTTTTCATATGAATATCACCCATGTATTTTTTCTTCATATACATCCTATTAGTTTGGTAATATATATTTTTTTTTCAAAAAATAAATAGATACGTATATGGTATTCATAGTCAATGAAAGAAGTTATAGATTCTTCAATTAAGGACTACCCAAAATTTGAATATTATTGGTGATGTGCCCTACCAAGTTTTCATTTTACACAAGGGTAACATGAAAAAAACAACCAATGATAAACTTGTGGTTGTTGTTCCATGTTCTTTATGTGCTGCTTTTTGGGACAAAATAGTAATCCTAGGAAGGAATGACTAATATTTATATGTTGTATCCCTACAAGAAGTGGGTGATTATGTTTACTCATTTGGTCACTGGGTACATTGTGGGAAAAGTTGTGTTTTAGTGATAGGGTGATTAGGATCCAAATTTAGTCTTATTTTATTAGATGATATAATAATCATCTTCCACACAAGTTAAATAAATGTACAATTGAGATCAATAGAATGCATCATCTCAAACTAAGGAATAGATTATAAGTCAAACTACATAAGATTAGCTGAAAACAAAACTGAACCTCATTGGAACCAATAGAGACAATCCATATAAGGCCCCAACCTTAATCATTACTTAATCATTTGTTATTTCCTGAATTCACATTGAGGATATTCTCAGGTTTAGATTTTTAGAGAATTAGTTCATAAATCATGCATCACATTCCCCATTTAAACAAGGTGGTTACATCAAAGACAATATTCATTTTTTTCACCAAAGGAAACATATTTAAAATAAATCATTGTTTCTTTCTTGACACTTCCTCGACACTATCATCACATCATGTACTTTTATCATGATCTGTGAAAAAATTTTCAATAAACATGGGATGAGCATAAAAATCTTAGTAAGGGATATAAAAATACAAAAAGAAAACATTAGTCCATGTATACATAAGAATCAATGAAATCGTACTTTACTCATAAAACATAATCACTTTAACATACCCCATGAAATAATAAGATTTATGAATAAATCATAGAAATCATAAGACATAAAGGTAACTTGAGGAATTCATAACATTTTTACGTAAGGAGTAACCCTCATGGTTACGTTTGGAATAACCATCACAGTATATTCCCTAATTCTATTTGGAGAAACCTTAGCGTTTAACTCCTTCACGTTACACAATGCATTAAAGAGATATATCGGGCTCACCCGCCCATTGTTTATCACGGAACCACCAGACTTCATAAACAATTCCCAAGAACCATAACATAATTATATCACATAAAACATGCATAATAGAAACACAACATTTCCACATTTCAATCAAAAGATATCAATACAACACATTGATATAATCAAAACATTATCAAAACCATTTTCAATACCAAAAGAAAAGAAAAGTAAAACATGATATTTATTTTTCATTTAAAAAATGTTATGGCTTGTAGAGGAAGTCGAAACTCAAATAATGGTCACGGCGGTAGAGAAGTAATTGTCACCGCATACATAACACAAATACATTCCTTTTTTCATTTAGTAAAACGTTTTGTGTAAAAATATTCCTTTTAAAAGTCAAAAGGGTTTATTATTCAACTAATAAAACAAGGTTGTATATAAATTTATGTATGACTCAGCGAAAGGAGATTGAGACGAAGTCCCTTAACTCAAGTCCGAATTGTTCTCGTTCATTCTTTATATTCCTGAATAATAAACTTAGGTCAATTTATAATTTCTTAAGTACTTCCTTTAAAGTTTATTATTCAATTCATATCACATATTATGTTGTAATAATAATTAGTTAATTATGTGAGATCATATCATACGTTTTTTCGATGTTCGGTACATGAGTAAAAAAAGAACTTGTTTGAAAAGAATTTCCCATGTAGTTATAAGTAAATAATCTCCAGAATGGAATTAATGATTTAAATATCATATATATCCTGTATATATTCATTTTATACTATTCCATAACATTTGGAGATAAAAAAAGAAATGCATCATTCATGGAGACGGTAGGCCGTACGTACGCATGAACGCTACTTTCATTTCTTTTTCATATTAAAGGAATTAAAACTAAATGAGACATATATATATATTATAATTCCAGTATAATATATATTTTATATAGGTAATATAATTTCATAAATTCCATTCTTTATAAATTCCATGTTTGTCATGAACGAGTCACATCACTTGAGGGGGCGGTAGTCCACACATCCTTATATGAAATTATCACATTTTTACAACATGCAAAGCATAAAGGTATGTTTGAAATATAAAATACAGAACCATATAGAGAACATAAATATAATATATATAATATATAAATATAGTTCCATCATAATGACCACCATGAAATTTGTTAAAATAAGATTGAACAATCATCGTTTCGTGAGGCAGTAATTCGCCACCCACATAAACAGCATGTTCTTTAACAATTAGATGGAGGTGTGTGTGAGTGTAGGTATAATCCTTATCAAAAAAACATCCTATTATATTGAGGATACTGGTGTTATTATAGGACTAGATAATAAGAAGATAGTGGTGAGTGAAAAATGAAAATAAAATGAAGAAACTCAAGAGAAGACATTACCTCTAAATTGGGTAACTCTTTTTGATTTGAGCTAAAGGCTTTCTTGGGAAGAATTCTGCCCAAATTGAGGCTTCTAGAATTAAGAGAAAAATTTGGATAGATAATATGAGCAGAGTTTGGATAAGACAAGGTCTTGAAAGGTGTGGGTAAGTGGGTAGAGGTGGGGGCCTTTTATAAGAGGGAAGAGGGTCACTTTTGGAAAGTATTGAAATATTACTTTATTATAAAATGCTTTTCGGATTTTAAAAGTCCCACAATGATATATTTTGAGGATAAGATGATAAGGGTTATAAATACACCAATCCAATAGGTTTTTTTACAAGTTTATTTCATAGATTGTACTTTATATTTCCATTTTATTTAAATCGTTCATTAATGAGGTAATCACTGCATCATCATGGTGTCATAAATAAATAAATTTATTTAATGTCTAACAATTATCAAAAAAATACCATGATGTAGGAAATTGATTTAGATTTCCAATGACTATTTATAGTCTAAGATATCATTCATGTAATCAAAAGTAAACTTGTTTTACTTAGGATACACAAACCTTTGTTATATTTCTCTTCTTTTTAAAAATAATGTCATAAATGTCACTATCACACCCATGTGACTCCATGGGCCCTAAGGTTCGGTAAAAATATTCCCATGGTCATCCATGACTCAAAAAATAGTATTTGGACACATGTTGGGGTCATTTTATATTGATATGATATTATTTTGTTACGCTTAACTACCCGATAACTAATTAATCACGATAATTAAAGATAATTACCATCATTACTATTCATAATGTCCTAAAAAATGTATTAATTAAATAATATGTAACCTTTGATTCCAAATATGGAATCCATTTTACCAAATTTCAAACACAGAAATTTCTTTAATTAATTTAAAAATAATTCCCATTGTCAAAACAAATAGTGTGTTTTTAAGAAACAATATCTACAAAAAGATTGATAATGGTTTATGTCCAATTTCAAAGTGAAATTAATTATAATGACCACCATTGGATTAAATGGTAAAAATATATTATAATTACACTTTATAACCAATTAAAAAATAATCTAACTATATAATTAAATTAGATGAAAAAGTAGTTTTGAAGTAAAATGCAGTATTTTTTGCTATTCATTAAAAAGTAAAAATTGTCAGAAAAATACCAAAAATTTATCCAAAGTAAATTTCAATTTCCCAATTATAAATAATAAGTGTATTTTGACAAATAGAGATTATAAAATTATAAAAAGTTTGATTTAAAAATGTTTTCCCTCAAAAGGCAGTAAAACAATCCTTTAAAAATATTAGAGTATTCTATGATTAAGATTGGATTTATTCTCATTTAAAGTCTCTAATACACTATCTAATTCACAAATATACATAGATATAAAGTATATTATTATTTACTTGCTTGGGATGTTACATCCTTCCCCCTTTAGGAAATTGTGTCCCCACAATTTATTTATATATCGAATAAGTGATGGTATTTATACCTCATTGGATTTTTAGATTCCCATGTTTCCTCTTAAACTATATGGTTATTCCATAGAACATTTACTTGATGAATCAACTTATTCTGCAACACTTGCTCCCTATGGTCAAGAATCTGGACCGGTTTTTCTTCATAAGATAGATTCACTTCTAGCTGAACTACCTCTGGACTCAAAACAGGAGATGGATATGGGATGTACTTCCTTAACATTGAAACTTGAAAAACATTATGTACCTGAGATAAACTCATAGGTAATGCCACTCAGTATGAAACTGATCCAACTCTCTCCAGAATTTCATATGGTTTAATGAACCTTGGACTCATCATTCCTTTCTTACCATATTGCATCACACTTTTCCATGGTGAAACATTGAAGAAGACATGATCACCTACCTCAAAAGAGAGATCCTTCCTCCTATTGTCCGCATAAATTTTATTCCTTCTCTAAGCTATTCTCATGTGTTTCTTTATTTTCTGAACTTTTTCTTCCCTCTCTTCTACTAATTATGGACCCATCAACATCCTTTAACCTACTTCATCACAAAAATTTAGAGTTCGACACTGATTACAATATAATGCCTCAAATGGTGTCATCTGTATATTGGAATAAAAACTATTATTATAAGAAAACGTAACCAATGAAAGATGTTGGTCCCAACTTCCCTGATAATCCATTGAAAAAGTATGTTGCATATCCTACAAAGTCGGAATTGTTTGTTCTTACTTCCCATCTGATTGAGGATGAAAACCTGTACTAAAATTTAATTCAGTACCCAATGACTTCTGAAGGCCTTTACCAAAGTTAGAAGTGAACCTGGGATCACGATCATATACAATGGGGAATGAAAATCCATGTAACCAGAATATCTCTTTAAGATACAATTGAGAAAGTAGATCTAGGGAAAAAGTATCTCGTATAGCAAGGAAATAAGTTGATTCAGTCAAGCGATAAACAATAACCCAGATTGCATTATTACCTCGAGGTGTCTTCGGTAATCCCAAAACATGGATATATTCTCTCATTTCCACTCTGGCACTGGTAAAGGCTGAAGTATCCCTTTTCGGTTACTGCCGCTCTGCTTTAACCTATTGACACGTCAAACACTTCACAGTAAAATATGAAATATATCTTTTTGTTCCATCCCACCAGTAATACTCCCAAAGACCTCTATACATCTTAGTACTTCCAGGATGAACTGAAAATGGAGAACTATGAGCTTCACATAACAACCCTCTCTTCAACTGTGAATCACAAGGCACACACAATCTCTTCCCCAATCTCAAAACACAATCATTATCAATGTAGAATTCAGATAACATACCCTTCTGAACCAACTCTACCTTTTTCTACAACTCACTATCTTGATTTTGTGCTTGCTTAATTCTGTCTAATAGAGAATATTTCACTGATACCTAAAACAAAACAGAATAATTTCTTGCACCAATAGCTTTTAAGCCAAAATTCATCAAATCCTTAACCAGAGGATCACATTCCAAATGTAACGTGGTTAATGAAGCATTACTTTTTCGAATCAAAGAACCTGCCACTTTATTTTCTTTTCATGGTTGGTAGTGAATCGTGCAATCATAATCATTGATTAATTCTAGCAATCTCCTCTGTCTCATGTTCAATTATTTCTCAGTTAATATATACAATAAATTTTTGTGATCATAATATATTTCACACTTTACACCATACAAATGTTGCCTCCAAATTTTTAAAGTGAAAACAAGAGTTTCTAATTCCAAATATTGTGTATTGTAAAATTTCTCATGAGTTTTGAACTGATGTGAAGAATAAGAAATTACTTGATCATTATGCATTAGGATGCACCAAAGTCCTTTCAATGAAGCATCATTGTAGATAACAAACTCACCATTCCTGGAAGGTAGTGCCAATAATGGAGCATTGACCAATATTCTTTTCAATTCCTATAAATAATCATCACATTATTTTGTCCAGATAAACTTAACACCCTTCCGAGTTAGCTTATCAAAGGGTTGGACAAACATTAAAAATTATTAACAAACCTTTGGTAATAGCCTGCCAACCGAAGAAAACTATGAATCTCAGTTACATTTGTGGGTCTTGGACATTCTTCAACAACCTTTGTTTTTGCAGGATCAATAGTTATTCCATCTTTAGAAACAATGTGACCAAGGAAATAAATTTGTTGCAAACAAAACTCACACCTGCTGAATTTACCATACAATTTATTTTCTTTTAAGGTTTGAAAAATAACCCTTAAATTATTTTAATGATCCTATTTACTTTTATAAAACACCAAAATATCATCAATGAAAACAACCAAAAACTAATGGCCATATATTGAATGAAACACGGTCTTTGGAATAACTGCTTCCTTTACCTTTAACTGATGGTACCCCGATCTCATGTCAATCTTTGAAAAATACTGAGCTCCCTTGTGCTGATCAATCAAATCATTGATATGAGTCAAAGTATATTTGTTCTTAATAATGATGTTATTCAAGGCTCTATAATCAATGAAAATTCTCATTGAACCATATTTATTTTTAACAAATAAGATAGGAGTACCCCATGGTGATGTTCTAGGTCGAATGAAACCTTTCTCTAATAAATCTTGCAATTTGTCCTTCAAATCTAAAAGTTCAATTTGATCCATTCGATAAGGGGGTTTGGAAATTGGCTTAGCATCAGGAACTAAGTCAACAATAAATTTAACTTCCCGATCTGGTATTATTCTAGGCAGCTCATCAGGTAAAACATCAGGATACTCATTTACCACTGGCACATCATTAATCTGAACGGTTCCTTTGTTTCAACAATATGTGAAAGGTAACATTCATTTCCATATTTTACATGTTTCTCAACCTCTTGATATGTTATAAACAATAAGGGTTCATTCTTGTACAAAAACTAAAATTATCTCGGAAATGAAACTTCTTTATCTCTACAGTCAATCTTAGCATGGTAAACATATATCCAATACATACCCAAGATATCATCAAACTCTAATAGAGGTAAAACAATAAGTTTTGCAAGTAGATTCTTTCCATGGATAAGTATATGAAGATTCTTATAAATTATTTTTTCATCAAAATTTCCCCTAGGTGTTTTTACCACAAGGTCAAGAGTCATTTCTTGAGATGGAATTCCAAATTTACTGTTTCAGAGATGAAAGAATGTTTAGACCCTGAATCAAACCACACATTGGCATAATCTGAAAAAACAAACAAAGTACATAATAACACTTCATTTGATGTCCCACCATCTGCTGAAGTAGTTGAAAAGGATTTCACCACACCTTTTTTCTTGTAGTTTGTCTACTTCCCATCATTCGAGCTCTTTGTCGCACACCCATTTGCATAATAACCCATCTCATTGCACTTGAAACATTTCACTGAGTGTAAATCAAATTTGGTCTTACTATTACCCTGATATTTTCTAGTGCAATCACGAGCCTTATGTCCCATGTTACCACATCAGAAGCACTTTCGAGAATTTAAATGACATTCCCCAGAATTATTTTTACCACATTTATCACAAAATGAAATCTTATATTTCTTACCATCAAATATTTTTGAAGGATTCTTCCCTTTCACCTGCCACCTCGGTCTCTTCTCTTGTTGGTTGTCATAGAACACTTGCTCATCAGCAAAATACATTTCCACCTTCTCAGCACATCGAACAATATTTTCATAACTTTTGAACTCACGAGAAGCTAATGACCTTTGATATTTTTGCCTTAATCCTAAGTAAAAACGATAGATTTGACTATCAAGGTCTCTAATTAAACTTGGAGCATACCTTTCCAATCGAGTGAACTTTTCTTCATAAGAATCCACTGAGTCTTCCTCGTGCCTCAATTCTAATAATTGTTTTTCCATCCTAAGTTGAACAACATTAGGTAAATATTTCTCAAGAAACATACCTTTGAAGTCAACCCAGTCAAGAGCATCAATCTCATCAGTGTCCCTGATATTTTTAACCATCAACCACCACTGAAATGATTCACCCTTCAAATGGTAAATAGTAAGACTAACCTTTTGATTTTCTGAACCCCCCATGACATCGAAAATATTCTCCAATGCTTTAATCCACCCTTCAGCTAGCACAGGATCAGATGATCCTCTGAATGATGGGGGATGTTGCCTCAGGAAATGTTCCACCACTGATATGTTCCTCTGCGGTTGATCTAGCTGATCTCGGGTATGGATACCACCACTATTTATCGTGTAAGAACCTGGTTTTTATTTTTGAGGTATGAGTTTCTCCTTTTCTATTTTCCTTATGTGTTTTTGAGAAAACAAGGAAAATGTGAAAAATCCTAAATATTGGAACTACACACTGTGTTCTTTTCCACACGCCATGTACTTTTGGCCGTGTGGAATGAGTACACATGGAGTGTAGCCATGTCGATGATGAAAGGTGTAAAAACGGACTACACGCCATGTAGTGGTACTTTGCACACCGTGTAGTCATTCGGTAGATTAAATAGTATGGCGGTGGCTAGTTGTGTGAGAGAATATGTTGTGTACTCAAGGAGACACGTCATGTAGTCATGTCGGCAGGTGAACAGTTCCACGATGGCAGGAAACCGCCAGAGGAATAGTTAAAAAAATTGGAAGTACACGCCGTGTACTTGAAAATACACTCCGTGTACTTTGTTTTTTTTTCATAAAATGGGCAGTAGCCTCCCCTGTTCGCAGGGAAGGCATAGAATGGGAAGAAAGAGTGGAAGAGGGAGTCTGGTGCTTTGGAGACCCACTGGGTGCACGTCGGGAATTCGTTTTCTACACCGTCGATCTCACTGGAACCGCACAGGTGAGTTCTCCATTCTCCTAGGGTAGTTATTACCAATTATTTTCCCTAAGGATGTTATTTAAGTTTAAGCAGGTTTTCTTCTACATCAGATCTATGTCGTTCTTGGGCATTTCTAAAAACCGACGTTCGCATATACCGTTCGTGGGTGTTTAAGGTCGGTGGCTTAGTGTTTATTTTCCAACTATTGTGAGTTTTGTGAATTTTTTGCGTTTTTTGAGCTACGAACCCATATTTGGGGTGTCATGTGGCTGGGGCCATGGATATTTTAAATACCTAGAATTTAATAGGTAATTAATTGTGATAATAAAATGTTGTTTGGGATCGCTACTTGGATCTAGGACCATCCCTAGGGGTGCGTTCCTCTGTTTAGCCATTTGGACAGGATACCCAAGGGTATGCCATGTTTAATTATGCATTACATTTTCCTTGAGAGGAATTTTATATAAATTGAATGTTTATATGTTGGGCATGGCCCGATTAGTTATGCTTGAGGGCGGTGTTTATTATAGCCTGAGGGAAACCTTTCGTGCCTGAGGACTTGACTTCTGTTCTTGAGGGAGACACCTTGTATGCCTGAGGGTGAGATTCTATTATTCCTGTCGGAGAGATTCTGTTATGCCTGTGGGCGAGATTTGGAATGCCTGAGGGTGATATTTTGATTACCTAAGGGTATGGTTTTACTTGTATGAGGATGCTGACTGCTTACATAGAAATTCACTGTGGTGGTTTCTTAATAATAAATAATGAAATGGATATTAAAATGGAAATATCACTGGTAAGTTAGTCCCTTTTGAGTAATCCTTAGATTATTGCATTTACTTTTTCACACTGTTGTTTCATGTTTACATACAGTTGAGCATGTGCCTTTGGTGGGTTCCTACTGAGATTATTTCTCACACCCTATTTGGGTTATGATTTTCGGCCCAAATAGATTACATTTTTGCAGCTGTAGATAAGGGAAAGGATCTTTATACAGGTACTTGATTGCTACTGAGGAGTAGGGGAGAATGGGACCGGGTAGGGGCTCACGATGCTACCGGCTGTTTTGTTCTGTTTTTCTTTTCTGTACTTGTACTATACTGTATTGTTGTGTAACATGTTATGGCTTCTTTATTAGAATTTGAGGCATGTTACACCATTTTATATACTGGTTTTTCATATCTACTACAGTTTTTATCTCAGTTGTGTATGGTTTAATACATCCACTATTCCAGTATGTTTTATCATGTATTTCTCTGCGCTACACTTTGAAAAATGAGGGCATAGTTTCCCTACTATCGGACCTGGGCCCTCGCTGCTAGTCGGCAGCCTCTGGCGTTTGGGGAAATGCACTTGAGGTCACATGGCGAACCAGGTTCGGGGGAACCCGTGGAGTGGTACATGGGTCCGGGACGTTACAAAGTGGTATCAAAGGAGTTCTTTTCTTTGACTTACTATTTGGAGCCTTAGTCAGGGATAAGACGAGAAAGGTAGTTGGTAATAAGCTGTGCCCGGGCATAGATAACCCATGTACAGGGAAATGCCAATTTACCTCATGTTTAAATTTTTCTGATTTTGCAATTTTATGGTTGATTTGATTTCACCGAAGGGTGACACAATTGTATTGTGCTGTTTATATTTTATCCATGGGTTCTATTTAGTTGCAACCTGATGAGATGAGGGTATGCCATCTCATGCATCACTTAGGCACATGATAGAAATCACATTCCAGGCATAGTTTCCATGCCATGTAGGTGAATTAGAAATTTCATGTTTTTGTGACAGTTGTTGTGCTAGAAAAGCATGCTGTTGTGATAGCTTCTTGATAAATACGTGATGTTTGATAGGGTATTACTGTGTGAGCCTGTTTATAGAATGGATGCCAAAATTTGGTTTTTGGGGAGTGTGGGCCGTCATTGATCGAAATTTGGTGGATCATTGGCTATTTATTCAGTTATAACACATATAAGATTCCAAACATTGCTTCGTGAGGAGCATGGGCCCTCACGGATTGGAATTTGGCACTTAGGTGTTGTTTTTCAGTATTTTCTGGGTACCAACGAAGTTTCTGAGGCATACTATCCAGAAACCTAGTATACAAGCCGTGTAGTATCTTAAACACGCTGTGTATGTTCTTCTATTCAAGAAGAAAAGGAAACTTTTTGAGTACACGCCGTGTACCCTAAGTACAAGCCGTGTAATCTCTTCTCGTGTCACAAACCATGTGGGTGGCGACATGAGGAATGGAAGAGCTTGGGGCGAACACACCGTGTACCGAATGTACACTCCATGTAGTGTTGACCCGGAGAGCCGGCCATGTAACTAACAAACATGGGCCGATGTAGACATTTCTTGAACACATCGTGTCAATGAAGAACACGCCATATAGTGTGACCTGGGAACCCGGCCGTGTAACTAACAACACAGTTCGGGGTAATCCTTTCGAGTATACAGCGTGTGTATATAGAACACATCATGTAGGTTTAGTTGTGTATCCATCCGTGTAACTACAACACAGGTCGGCGTACCATGTCTAGTACAGGGTGTGTACCTTTGGGACACGCCGTGTAGGCTTGTCCGAGGACAGACCGTGTGGACTTACCCGTGTGGCTAGAAAACGGGGTAGTGTACACGCCTTGTGCGAGTATAAGATGCCGTGTAGTATTAAGCCGAGTAGTCAGCCGTGTCACAAATGACACAGGTAGTTGGAAATTACAGCGTACACGCTGTGTAGATGTTATACATCCCGTGTAGTTTTTTTTTCAATGGGAGCCATGAGACTTTGCCTTGTAGAAGGACCCGAGAAAGGGAAGAGAATTCAAGTACATGACGTGTAGTCATTATACACGCTGTGTAGTCTTGTTTTGAAAATTTTGAATGCCTTCTTCCTCATGTTCCCTTTTGGGTTTCTTCATTTTCGGTCTTTGATAATCTTGATCTATGGTGTGCGTTTGACCTTGTAGTGTCAGGCCGTCGAGACAACCACGTGTTGTTCGCTAGGAGAGCAGCAACGAGTTTAATCCAGAGATGGTGGGCCATGGGCTACCAGTTGATCCTCCAGCAGAGCCAGTTGTGGCGCCAACCATTATACCGGACATAGGCGCGGATGCGCAGTTCCATTAAGGCTTTATGCAGTTCATGCAGACCTTTCAGGGAGCACCGCAGGCTGCCACATCTATGGCTAAGCTGACTCGTATATTCCATCAGCAGCATCCGCCTACATTTTTAGAGGATGGAGGACCACAGGCTGTGGAGACTTGTCTAGGATCGACGTAGACTATTTTCAAGCATCTTGAGATGCCTCCAGGGCATTGGGTCAAGCTCACTACTTACATGCTGCGTGATTCCACCAAGAGGTGGTGGGATGTTACTACCAAGTTAGAGCATCACCGAGACATGGTGTGGGAAGATTTCCAAGAAGTATTCTATGAATTCTTCTTTCTAGAGACGCTGTAGGCAGATAAAGCTCAAGAGTTCATGAATCTGCAGTAGGGAGCTATGTTAGTGATGGATTATTCTGCTCATTTTATCGAGCTTTAGTGGTTTTCACTCGTTCTAGTGGGCGATGAGACGCTGAGAGCCAGAAGATTTGATGATGGTCTTAAATATGACATCCGAGCACTGGTGAATGTTTTCAGGTTGCCTTCAGTACATTCTATTTTGAACTAGGCCCAGATTACAGAGAGGAACCTGCGGGAAGCTAGTGGTGTGGTCCAGGGTGGTCCAACACCAGTTACTGGTACTATTTCATCTTGTAAAAGGAAGAGACAGATGTAAATCTCTCAGGGTGGTAGTTCCCGCCATACAGTTTCTTCAGGTGGCCCGATCAGAAGCTACCAGTGTGGTATGAAGGGGAACAAGAGACCTCAATGTCCATGAGACCCAGTGGAATGCCGGTCTTGTGAAAAGATGGGTCATCTACAAAACTTTTGCAGGGCGTTTCTACCAGTGGCTAGTGAGAGGGGTTCTGTGAAGACTCTGCGAGCGAGAGCAGGACCAACAACTTCTTACCAGTCAGGTAACTAGAATATGTCAGGGCGTGCAGGAAGAGATGGTTGTCGTGGTCGTGGTAGCCAGACACCAGGATCTCATAGGCAGCAGGGTGGGACAGCTCAGGGCACCCAGGCTGTGTCGTAGGGCCGCGACACTGGGCAAGCATATGCAGTGCAACAGACCGAGTAGGAGCAGGATCCTAGACATTCTACTATCAGAGATACTATTCTGGTACTTCTCGTTTTATCTTCAGTGCTTTTTGATACGGGTGATACACATAGTTTCATGTCTGTACCCATAGTGGGGAGCCTTGGGCTATGTGTTTCTACTTCTTATAATATAATGATGCTAGACACTCTATTTGGGACTAGAACGACTACTGTGCATCAGTGCAAGGAGTTCCCCCTCGAGTGTGATGGGTGTCACTACCTTTGGGACCTCTATGTCTTAGTGATGATGAGCTTTGATGTCATTCTTGGGATGGAATGGCTGGTTACCTTCATAGATTTTGTAGATTTATATTGTCTTAGGGCGAGTTTCACATCCCTAGAGGGCAGAGAGATTCTATACAAGGGTGAATGGGATGTTCAGGCGAGTCGAGCTGGACCAGAGCATCGTGGGTGAGGTGGATTCATAGCCCAGATTGTGAGCTTATATCTGGACAACCAGGGACTTGTTAGATGGATTTACCTCCAGTTGTTGATCGTTTCAGGGATGTCTTCCCAGAAAACTTTTCAGGTCTACTTCCAGAGCATGAGGTGGATTTCTCTTTTGAGCTTATTCCAGGAGCAGCACCGGTGTCCATTCCTCTTTATAGGATAGCCACACCTGAGTTGCAGGAGCTCAAGAGGGAGTTAGAGGAGTTACAGTCAAAGGGGTTCATCTGACCCAGTACTTCTCGTTGGGGTTCTCCTGTCCTCTTTGCGAAGAAGGTGGACGGTACACTCAGACTTTTTGTGGATTATCAGAAGCTAAACCAGTTGATGGTTAAGAACCGATATCCCTTGCCAAGGATTGATGATATTTTTGATCAACTTCGAGGAGCATGAGTGTTCTCGAAGATTAACTTGAGGTCAGGATATCATCAGCTACGCATTAAACCATTTGATATACCTATCACAATTTTCAGGAGTAGGTATGGTCTATATGAGTATACGGTTAATCCTTTCAGACTCATGAACGCACAAAAATTTTTCATGTATTTGATGAATCGTGTGTTCCATCCTTATTTGGATTCTTTTGTGGTAGTATTCATGGACGATATCTTGGTGTAATCTCACACTCGACATGACCATGCCACCCATCTTGATATTGTATTGAGTACACTGTGAGAGCATCTATTATATGCTAAGCTCTCAAAGTGCCACTTTTGGATGGACCAAATACACTTCCTAGGTCATATAATCTTAGAGGTAGGAGTTGCAGTAGACCTAGAGAAGGCGATAAAAGTAGTTTCCTGGGAGCATCCTAAAATCGTTTTTGAGATATTGAGTTTCTTAGGGATGGTCGGTTACTACAGGACTTTTATACAAGACTTCTCCCGCTTAGCAGCGCCGTTAACGTGATTGACTAAGAAGGGTGAGAAGTTTATTTGGTCAGAAGCTTGGGAGACAACCTTCCAAGTGCTGAATGGAAAGTTGACATCAACACCGATCCTGGTACTCCCAGAGTAGGGGAAGATCTATACAGTTTACTATGATGCATCAGGTATTGGGCTGGGGGCTGTGTTGATGCAGGGCGATCGAGTTGTTGAATACGGGTCTCGGCAGTTGAGGCCATGTGAGAGATATTACCCAATGCATGACCTCGAGTTGGCTGCAGTTGTTCATGCATTGCGTTGTTGGAGACATTATCTATTGGGAGAACATTTTGTGGTTTTCACCAACCAAAAAAGTCCGAAGTATATCTTTACTCAGCGTGACCTGAATCTGAGGAAACGAAGGTGGGTCGAATACCTTCAGTCCTTAGATTTTGAGCTTGTCTATACACCCGGTAAAGGTAATGTAATAGCTAATGCACTTAGTAGTAAGACTTAGATATAGGCAGTACAAGAGGCCAGTGGTGGGTGGCAGCTTATGGATTTTTTCTCTGAGATTCATTTGAAGGTGCACGACAGTCAGGGGAAAACCTATCTTTCATCTTTAGCTGTGACTTCTACCTTCCTGGATAGAGTGAGGATGAGACAGATATCTAATTCAGAGGGCCTAGTTCTACAGGAGTTAGTGGAAAGTGTGGACCCTCCTCCTGGGTGGACGATCGGCAATGATGAGGTTCTGCGTTTCCATGGACGAGTATGGGTTCTAGGAGATATACATGAGGAATTGATGCCGGAGTTTCATGCTTCGGCTTGGGCAGTTCTTCCCGGGGTTACCAAGATGTACCATGACATGAGACGTCAGTACTAGTGGCCGGTTATGAATAGAGATGTAGCTGGTTTTGTTATTAGGTGTTCCACCTGTCAGCAGGTGAAGGCGGAGCATCATAGGCTAGCCGGACTGTTACAACAGTTACCTATTCCAGAGTGGAAATGGGATGATTTCACGATGGATTTCGTCACCGGTTTACCAAGTTCACCTCGAGGAAATGATGCATTGTGTGTTGTTGTGGACAGAATCCCAAAGGTATATCACTTTTTTCCGATAAAGGAGACTTTCAGATTTGATGAGCTCAGAAGGTTGTATATCCGAGAGATCGTACGTTTTCATGGGGTCCCTCGTTATGTCATTTTAGATAGGGAAACCCATTTTAAAACTTGTTTATGGTAGAGGTTGTAGAGGGATATGGTTACAAAGGTGCTTCTGAGCACAACTTACCACCCTCAGACCGATGGCCAGTTAGAGCGTAAGATACAGGTGCTTGAGGACATGCTGCGTGCATGCGTCCTAGACCATGGGGGCTCTTGGGAGAAGCATATACCCCTAGTCGAGTTTTCTTACAATAATAGTTTTTAAGAAACTATTGAGATGGAAGCTTACGAGGATTTATATGCTAGGCCATTCTGATCACCTTTGTGCTGTTTAGAGGCAGATGAGGCAGCTTTACTGGGACCACGTCTCGTGCAGGAGAATTCTGAGCAGGTCAGTTGATTCAAAAGTGGATGGCTACCGCACAGTCTCGATAAAAATCTTATATTGATTTACACAGATGAACCTTGGAGTTCTTGCATGGGGATCAAGTTTTCTTGTGTGTTTCACCGAGGCTGGGACATAGGCAGATCAGGAGACGGGGTAAACATTCACCTAGGTATGTGGGGACATTTGAGATTCTAGAGAGAGTCGGTCTGGTTGCCTATCAATTTCAGTTACCGTAGATGTACCGGTCCATCCACGAAGTCTTCCATATATCTCAATTGAGTCATTATCATTCAGAACCATCTGACATCTTTCATCCCAAGGAGGTTGAGCTTGAGTTAGATGAGTCTTTTGAGGAGCATTCGATTCGTATCATTGATAGGAGCATGAAGGTTCTCCGAGGCTGGTCAGTTCCCATCGTACGAGTGCTATGGTAGCATGGCCGAGTGTAGGATGATACCTGGGAGCGGAAGACCAACGTACGTGCTCCGTGGATAGAGTTGATCACGGCTATATCTTCACCACCCTTGGAAGGGAAATTTTGTGACGAATTTTTTTAAGGGGGGAAGTTTGAAAGAACCTGGTTTTTATTTTTGAGGTATGAGTTTATTCTTTTCACTTTTCTATAAGTGTTTTTCAGAAAATAAGGAAAATGGGAAAAATCCTAAATTTTGGAACTACACTCCATGTACAATTCCATACGCCATGTACATTTGGCCTTGTGGAATGAGTACATAGGGCGTGTAGCCATGTCGAAGATGAAAGGTGTAAAAACCAACTACACACCGTGTAGTGGTCCTTTACACACTGTTTAGTCAGTTGGAAGACTAAATAGTAAGGAGGTGGCCAGTTGTGCGATAGAACACGCCGTGTGCTCAAGGAGACACGCCGTGTAGTCATGTCGGTAGGTGAACAGTGCCACCCTGGCGAGAAACCGCCAGAGGAACAGTTCAAAAAATGGGAAGTACACGCCGTGTACTTAGAAATACACGCTGTTTACTTTGTTTTTTTCTCTTAAAATGGGAAGAATCCTACCCTATTCATAGGAAAGTCTTAGAACGGCAAGAAGGAGTGGAAGAGGGAGGCCGAAGATTTGGAGACCCACTGGGCGCACGTCGGGAATCCGTTTTCTACACCATCGATCTCCCTAGAACCGCACGGGTGAGTTATCCCTTCTCCTGGGGTAGTTATTACCAATTACTTTCCATAAGGAATTATTTATGTTTAAGTGAGTTTTCTTCTACATCAGATCTATGTCATTATTGGGCGTTTCTAGAACCGACATTCGCGTATACCGTTCTTGGGTGTTTAATGTAGGTGGCTAGGTGTTTATTTTCCAACTGTTGTGCGTTTTGTGCGTTTTGTGCATTTTTTGAGCTACGAACTCATATTTCGAGTGCCGTTTGACTGAGGCCATGGCTATTTTAAATACCTAGAAATGAATAGGTAATTAATTGTGACAATAAAATATTTTTTGGGATCACTTCATGGATCCAGGACCATCCCGTGGGGTGCGTTCCTCTGTTTAGCCATTTGGCCAGGATACCTGAGGGTATGCCATGTTTAATTATGCATTAATTTTTACCTGAGAGGAATTGTATGTAAATTGAATGTTTATATGTTGGGAATGACCCAGTTACTTATGCATGAGGGCGGTGTTTACAATAGCCTGAGGGCGATGTTCTATTTCGCATGGGGGAAACCTTTCATGCCCGAGGGCTTGACTTCTGTGCCTGAGGGAGAAACTTCATATGCCTGAGGGAGAGATTTTTTTATGACTATGGGTGAGATTCTATTATACCTGTGGGCGAGATTATGAATGCCTAAGTGTGAGATTCTGATTACCTGGGGGTAAGGTTTTACTTGTCTGAGGACGCTGACTGCTTACATAGAAATTCACTGTGGTGGTTTCTTAATAATAAATAATGAAATGGATATTGAAATGGCTATATAACTGGTAAGTTAGTTACTTTGTAGTACTGATTAGTTTATTGCATTTACTTTCTCACAATGTTGTTTCATGTTTTCACATAGTTGAGCACGAGCCTTTGGTGGGTGCCTACTGAGATTATTTCTCCCACCCTGTTTGGGTCATGATTTTTGGCTCAAATAGATTACGTTTCTATAGTTGTAGATAATGTCAAGGGTATTTATATAGGTACTTGAGGCTTATGAGGAGTAGGGGAGCATGG
Organism: Viscum album; assembly: GCA_963277665.1. Taxonomy (NCBI): domain Eukaryota; kingdom Viridiplantae; phylum Streptophyta; class Magnoliopsida; order Santalales; family Viscaceae; genus Viscum; species Viscum album. The sequence goes on along the minus strand of OY728158.1, from coordinate 351,197,280 downwards.
TATCGGGCTGGTGCTCGCGATTCTACTGACTATTTTGTTCTGTTTTTCTTTTCTGTACTTGTACTGCACTGTATTGTTGTGTAACATGTTCTGGATGCTTTCATAGAATTTGAGGCTTGTTGCACCATTTTATATACATGTTGGTTATATCCACTGCATTTGTTTATCTCAATTGTGTATGGTTTACTGCTTCTGCTATTGTTGTATGTTTTATCTTGTATTCCGCTGTGCTACACTTTGAAAAATGAGGGCATATTTTCCCAACTATCAGACCTGGGCCCTTGCTTCTAGTTGGAAGCCTCTAGCGTTTGGGGAAATGCGCTTGAGGTCAAGTGGCGAACCGGGTTTGGGGCACCCATGGAGTGGTACCTGGGTCTAGGACGTTACATATCGCTTGAGTCAACTACTCCATTACTAAAAAAACTGTTCAGTTCCAATTCTGATCATCTCAGGATGCTGATTTGGCAGGTCATTTCCTTATATATGCCTTCGTAGCACTGCTTCCCTGTTCCCTCTGTAGAAAACCATTCTGAACAGACATGTCTTAGATGAAGCAACATGGTAATCTTCAAATTCTATATCATTTCAATTTGTTCATAAAGTGTAAAAAATATATTTTTGGATAATGATTTAATAGAATTCTAACTCTTAATGTTATCTAAACTGACCTCTGATACAAACTATAATGCCCTAGCCTTAAAAATTACTTAATCTTGGGTTATTTCAAGAATTCACATTTAGGATCTATTTAGGTTTTGAGTTTTAGAGAATTAGATCATAAATCATCCATTACATTCCACATTTAAAGAAGGTGGTTATATCAAAGACAATATGCATTTTTTTCTCCAAAGGAAACATATTTAAAATAAAATATGGTTTCTTTCTTGACACTTCTTCAACACTATCATCACATCCTTTACTTTTCCCTTGACCTATGAAAAACATTACAAAAAACATGGGATGAGAATAAAAAGCTCAATAAGGGATATAAAATTTTTGTAATAAATCATTAGTTCATGTATACATAAGAATCAATGAAATCAAACTTTACTCATAAAACATAAGCAATATATCATACCTCATGAAATCATAAGATTTATGAATAACTCATAGAAATCATAATACATAAAGTTAACTTTAGGCATTCATAACATTATTACGTAGGGAGTAACCCTCATGGTTACGTTTGGAATAAACATCAAAATATATTTTCTAAATATCTTCAGAGAGACCTTAGAGTTTAACTCCGTCACGTTAACCAATGTTTTGGAGAGATATCTCGGGCTCACCTGCCCTTAGTTTATCATGGAACCACACAACTTCATAAACAATGCCCAAGAACCACCACATAATCGTATCACATAAAACATGCATATAGGAAACATACCATTTCCACATTTCAATCCAAAGATATCCATACAGTACATTGATATAATCAAAAAAGTATCAAAACTATTTTCAATACCAAAATAAAAGAAAAGTAAAACATGGTATTTATTTTTTCATTTAAAAAAATTTATGGCTTGTAAAGGAAGCCGAAACTCAAATAATGGTCACGGTGGCGGAGAATTAGTTATCACCACATACGTAAGACAAAAACATTCCTTTTGTCATTTAGTGAAACACTTATTTTAAAAATATTCTTTTTGAAAGTCAAAAGGTTTTATTATACAACTAATAAAAGAAAGTCATATATAAATTGAAGTATGCCTCAACGAAAGGAGATTGAGACGAAGTCCCTTACCTCAAGTCCGACTTGTTCTTGTTCGTTATTTATATTCCTGAATAATAAAAATAGGTCAATTTATAATTTCTTAAGTACTTCCTTTAATGTTTAGTTTTCAATTCATATCACATATTATTATGTTATAATAATTAGTTAATTATGTGAGTTCATATCATATGTTTTGTCGATGTTCGGTACATGAGTCAAAAATGAACTTGTTTGAAAAGAATTTCCCATGTAGTTATAAGTTAATAATCTCCATAATGGTATTAATGATTTAAATATCATATATATCCAGTATATATTCATTTTATACTATTCTATGACATTTGGAGATTAAAAAATAAATGCCCCGTTCATGGAGACGGTAGGCCGTACGTACGCATGAACGCTACTTTCATTTCTTTGTCATATTAAATGAATTAAAACTAAATGAGATATATATATATATATATTATAATTCCAGTATAATATATTTTTTATATAGGTAAAAAAAGTTCATTAATTACATTCTTTATAAATTCTATGTTTGGCATGAACGATTCAAATCACTTGAGGGGGCGGTAGTCCACACTTTTTTCATATGAAATTATCGCATTTTCACAACATGAAAAGCATAAAGGTATGTTTTAAATATAAGATACAGAAGCATATAGAGGACATAAATATAATATATATCATATATAAATGTGGTGACATAATAATGGCCACCATGAAAGGTGTTAAAAGAAGACTGAAAAATCATTGTTTCATGAGGCAGTAATTCGCCACCCACAGAAACAGTATGTTCTTTAACCATTAAAAGCAGGTGTGTGTGATTGTAGGTAGAATACGTATCATAACAGCATTCTAGTATATTGAGGATACTTGTGTAATAATTTTATAAAATAATAAATAAGATAGTGGTGGGTGAAGAAGGAATATAAAAGGAAGAAACTCGAGAGAAGACATTACCTCTAAATCGGGTAACTCTTTTTGATTTGAGCCAAAGGCATCTTTGGGAAGACTTCTGCCAAATGTGAGCCTTCTAAGAGTAAGAGAGAGATGTGGATAGATAACATGAGCAGAGGTTGGACGAGCCAAGGGCTTGAGTGGTGTGGGTAAGGGGGTAGAGGTGGGGGCCTTTTATAAGAGGGAGGATGGTCACTTTTAGAAAGTCTTGAAATGTTACTTTATTATATTTTTTTTTTCAGATTTTAAAGGTCCCAAAATGATATATATTGTGTATAAGGTGATAAATGTTCGAAATACACCCATCTAATAGGTTTTCAACTAGTGTAAGTCTTATATTTTACTTTATCGTTTCATTTTATTTAAATCGTTCATTAATGAGGTAATCACTACATCATCATAGTGTCATAAATAAATAAATTTATTTAATGTATAAAAATTAAAAAAAATACCATGATGTAGGAAATATTTTTATATTTCCAATGAAAATTAATAGGGTAAGAGATCATTTATTTAAAAAAAATTAAAATTGGTTTACTTAGGATATACAAACCATTGTTATATTTCTCTTGTTTTTAAAAACAATGTCATAAATGTCACTATCACACCCATGTGACTCCATGGGCCCTCAAGTTCGATAAAAATCATCCCATGGTCATACATTACTCATAAAAGAGGATTTTGACACATTTTAGGGTCATTTTAAATTTTTATGATATTATTTTATTACACTTAACTACCCGATTACTAATTAATCACGATAATTAAAGATAATTTCCGTCGTTACTATTCATAATGTCCAAAAAAAGGTCTTAATTACATAATTTAAACCTTATTAATCCAAATATGAAATCCATTTTACCAAGTTCCAAACACAGAAATTGTAGTAATTAATTTAAAAATAATTCCCGTAGTCAAAACAAATAGCGTGTTTTTAAGAAACAATATCTATCAAAAGATTGAAAATTGTTTATGTCCAATTTCAAAGATAAATTAATTATAATGACCACCATTGGATTAAATGGTGAAAATATACTCTAATTAAACTTTAAAACTAATTAAAAATATAATATAACCATATAATTAAATTAGATGAAAAAGCAATTTTGAAGAAAAATGCAATATTTTTCACTATTGCTTAAAAAATGAACATTTCCAGAAAAACCCCAAAAATTTATCCAAAGTAAATTTAAAAGTCCCAATTATAAATAATAAGTTTATTTTGACAAATAGAGCTTATAAAATTATCAAAAGTTATAATTAAAGATGGTCTACCATCAAAAGGTGGTAAAACAGTCTTTTAAAAATATTAGAGTATTCAATGCTTAAGAGTGGATTTATTGTCATTTTAAGCCTCTAAAACACTATATAATTCATAAATAGACATAGATATAAAAATATATTATATATTAATTAATTGGTATGTTACAAGAATCTTTAGGAAACTATCAAATTTGAAATTGGGAGTGAAGTATAAACAAGACAGAAATCGATAAGGATGCTTTGAATGGGGTTAGTAGGGGGTACCAACCACTATGAGTGAAAATTTATAGAATTGGGGTAATATGAATTAAAAAGTGGGTGAATTGAATCAATTAATAATGATATAAAGCTGCCTATTGTGTATACTAACTTTCTATAACATTTTTATAGAAAGTAATTTTTTTAACTCCACATTAGGATAAATGTTTTTCTTAATAAGTTGCATATCAAAGATGTTCACATAAATGAAAATATTTACTATATTGGGGTTATTTTTCCTATTATTAGAATAAAACGGGAATAATTTCCTGATTTTAATCAATGAGAACTAGAAGGATACCTTGAATATAGTTTCTTTTCCCACCAATTTAAAGTATGATCTAAGAAAGTTCTCCAAAATTACCTTTTGATATAGAAGAAGTGGGATTGTCTGGGTGATCGACACTTGTTTATGACGAAATGTCACATATTATTAACTTAAATATATATCATATGATTAAACATACCCAATAAATAAAAAATTAGTGAGTAATTGAAATCATACATTACATTTTACCATTGTAACTATTAGTACTCCAAACATGAAATCAAAAGAAAACAGTGAGGATGATAAGAATAAAGTGGACCTACAAAAATGTATTATTGGTGGTGAACTATGTGATAACCCCACATAAGTAGGACATTGTAATTTCAATAGGAATTATTGTGTAATGGTGTTTCTTATCAGGTATGTGTGGGGAACATAACACATCAAGGATAGTTTCACAAGGAAAAAGATAATAATAATGGATAGTAGGTGATTGCTACTAATGATAAATATATTTAAATACATTATATGTAAGATTTGGTGTCCTAAAACCAATGGGTTTTAATTTTATTACATGTATTTTTAATGTATTATTACATATTGTTCTCTGTTCTGCCTGACTATGATGTAATAATATCCTAGAGTATTTTTTGCATTGATAAGGTCATGGAAGTTCCCCGCTATGATGAGAACCCTTAAATGATATAAAAATATTCTTAAATATAGTTATGTGGTTAGATTACATGCTATGATGGGACATATACCATGCAGACCGTTAGGTGTGAGTACCCGTAATAGGATAAGACTTCCTCTCATGATTTTCACAGTTGGAAATCTATAAGATAGAAGGTTATGAGAACAGACCCGCTAGTAGGAATTCCATATGTTTTCATGTCATCATATATTTCTATATTTTTGTGTGTTTAATGATCCTTAGAATTTTAGATTATCATTATTACGTGTCAGGACTTACGCACTTTTATTTACTAACAAAAACCATCAAGCAGACAGTTGGCGGGAAGTAGGGTATGTTGGGTGCATCACTAGTGGATTGTTATTAATGGATAAGTCGACGAAGGATTTTTTCCTTCCATTTATGGAAGTTGATATCTCGGCCCTTTGATTGAAATAGAACTATCATGTGAAATTCCATGGCCATGGTATGACGACAAGTTTAATTCAGGTAGTCAAATAATGAAGTATCAAGCATAAAATTTGATGACACAATCACGAAACCTACATGATGATATTTTACGAAAAAGGGGATATATAACATAGTGAGCGTTCATTTGAGGATGTCGTTGTTGTGACTTTATGTTCTTTTTGTTGGGTTCCTTGACACATTTCTAGACTGTAATCTTGGACTTTTGGCAAGCCCTCTTAATTCCAATGAGAAGGAATCCTAGAGGGTCACACGGTAATTGTTTTTTTGTGGTCTCAGTTAAATTATGTTTGAATTTAGTTAATGAAATAAATATTATTCTCAATAACGTGGAATAATTTTATTCAAGTTACAATGATATCAAAAATAAAATAAAATATATTTATTTATTTTATTGAACATTTAATAAATATTTATTTACTAGTTTGTAAATAAAATATTTATTTAAGAGAATAAATTATTTATTTATTTATTCGGGTGTTCAATAAATGGAAGTGGAGTTCGATCAGACCACGGTCGGTCTGGTAGTAAAATATTTTTTTCCAAGATGGTAAATAATTATTTAACTAGTCGGCACAAATTGAAATAACATTGCTATTAGTTTATGACATAGAATTTTATTTGTAAATCAATTTTTTTCAAGTTGGCACACCATAAATAGTGACATGATATTGTTATTAAATACATGGGTTTTCTCTAAGTTCATGAATGTGTTTAATTATTGCTATGAAATTAAATATTGTAACTAAAATTCCATGTATATAAATAGGCAAGTATTCCTATTGTGGCATACACCACACCACATGCCTGGTGAATTGAGAATAGTTGAGCCAAACAATTTCTCTCTCAAATCTTATTCTATCCCTTCTAAAAAACAAGTGACGTTCTTCAAGTCCGAAGAACAAGCGATAAATAATGACCAACACAAGACACTCACTTTGTCGTGCTAGAACCCAGAGAATGAGCGATGTCGATTGGAGGATATCAGAGCACATGTGGATCACTGCTATAAGGATTCTAGTTTGGATCCTTACAAGTGCAACAAGATAATCTGGAAAGGTCATTCCGGATGATCAACATAATCATTGAAGAAAAATACTAAAGATACTGATATTATTTTTTTCTTTATGAAATTAATTAAATTAATTATAAACATGATGTGAAATATCCTATCTAATGTTTCAAGCCTCTTTATTCTTTATCTAAATCATTGATTATATTCCATGGAGACTGGCATTCATCATCTTATTCATCCCAGAATAATCACTGATCATTGTAAACATCAATGTTGGGTACCATCTGAACCACACTTCCACTGCGCCAAGAACCTTCAAGTGGTATCAAAAGGGTTAAATCATAGTTTATAATTATTTAAATATTTTGTTGATTAATTGCACATTTAAAAATTATTTGTTTCAATTAAAGTTAATCATTGTTCAAATCTAAATCCTGAGATCTATTCCTCCTATTTTGTTTCTCATTCACCATACATAAAAGATATTTTCTTTTAATTTTGATTAAAATAAAATATAATATCTCTTCTGGAGGTGACAATGCTTCCTGGCCATACAACACAAGAACACACAGCTTGTATTCGGTAGTACACGCCGTGTAGTTGAGATTCAATGCATCAGACCGATCTGCCAAAAAAAAGCTTGTGTTAGATTATTTATAAGTTTTAAATGTCTTTGTGTATTGACCAGGAAGCGGTGGCATGCGGTTTCTGGATTACACGATGTGAGGCCCAATAGACATGACGTGTAGTCCCTTAAGGTTATGGTTGGACCATGTACCTCATACACAACACACCTGACGGGAGACCATGTAATGAGGAACTACACGACATGTGGCCCACTAGACACACCCTATACTCTGAATATTTTTCAAAGTATACTCACATGTCGTTTCCCCGGGCGTGTACTTCAGATAGATGGTGAAAAATAATACATTCCATGTAGTTATAACTACACATTTTGTACTCATCCAAATTACATAGATATATTAATATTTATTATTATATTATACAAACCCTTGAGACATGTACCATCATGAGGGAATAAAGCTGAGGCACAACACATGATATGTGTTTTATATATATGTGTTTATTTATCATCTGTGTAATTTTCATTTCAACTCATTGGGTAGTTATGAATATGAATTCACCGGGTTGCCTCCAAGGTACAAGTTACGTAGAAAGATAATTTTAAATGAATTTATTTGTTTAATATTATGATGGATGAGAATCTCAATAAAATTCAGAAAATGGTTTAAGATAAAATTATTGATTAATTAGATATGATAATTAATTTATTCAAACATGATTTATATTAAACAAGAACAATTAAAGAATTGATTTCTAGTTATATTTATCCGTAAATATCATTGCATGCATGGATGATAATGATCTAGAACAAGACATTTGTATATAGATTGTTTATTTTAATTTATTTATTTGAATTAAATTTGTTGGCGTACGAGCCTTCTCCTCATTAATATGTAGGACCTACATGTGTAGGGTTTCTTTTATTTAAAACCCATTTTTACCCCTCACCTACATGGGAGTTAAAAAAGGAAAATGTAATGGATGGAAATCCTAACCTAGTGGAGGAGGTTCAAGATGGAGCCGAAATGAACCAAATCCTAGGAGATACAGAGGTGGACAAGTTGAAGCTATAAGCACGAACCCAAAATGTTGAAGGTGTTTCTCCCCAAGGGCAGGGTTAGTTTATCAACCGTTAGATAAATTAACCATTAGAATAGCTCATGATCATTCCATTTACTTTATTTTATTTTTGTTAGTGTCATGGTTTATCATTATGGATGTGTTTTCACGATCACATAATTAATGAATTTAAAAAGAATGCAAGATGGAACAAAAATAAACCACACTTATGTGTAAATATTATCATGATATGGTTAATCACTTTAGTAAGTTCCATTTTACATTAACAATCATGTGATAATGATAATATAAAATTCATGTATAAGAGATAAAAAATCTGGAAAATAAAATATTAAGTTAGAACAAGCTTTCTGTTACTTGATTAAGAGAAAAACTCAATAAATCTTTGTGTTTGACCAACCCTTGTTGGGAAAATTACTTTTATATAGGAAGCCCTTATGAAATGTTTGTGATTGACTTAACCATATTACATCAAGAGGAATAACCATTGATATACTTGGTGTAATATTGGAGGCAAGAGTTAAGGAAATACAAAGTCATGATTTCAGGATCGAGGATTCCACTCAATATATTAAGGAGCTGCAAGCCTGTAGTTAGAAAATACATGCCTACCTAAATACATTCTAATAGCTTGACCAAACCTTGTTGGGCTTATTCGAAGTGGAGTATGGATCCTTTCCACTAGAATTTCATGAAAACTGTACATTCCGAGTTTAATATTGAGGGATATTTGGACTTGAAAAAATAGTGAGGGAATTAATAAAATTTATTATTTCTCATAAAATGTAATAATGAAAATACAAATGATCTGCTCTTTTAATTGAAGGATAAAAATGAAAAACTCCTCAACCACACTACCCTACGATCAATTCTGGATAAATACAAAATCCTCAATGGAAGTAACCTCTAAGAATGGTTTAGATGCCATCGGATTATCCTACACCATGAATGAAATCCTTATGTGATGGATTCAGCATTAACTGATCCACCTACCAAAGAGGCGGGTGATGAGGATTTCCAAGTCTATGAGCAATATATGAACGACGCGGTTGACATTCAATGTTTGATGCTATCATCAATGTCTAGTGAGATCATGAAGTCTCATGAAAATATGGATTCTTATATCATGCTCGAGAACCTCTGTGGTATTTACCATTAGAGAACAAGACAAGAAAGGTTTGAGATATCTAAGGAACTATTTCAGAGTAAAGCATGGAGAAGGTTCCCCTGCTAGGACTCATATAGTCATGCTGATTAGCTAAATTGAGTACCTATAGGTTCTAGGGTTTAAACTTCTGAAATAACTGGGCACCTATCTCATTCTCACATTACTCCCTTAGATCTTCTCTAACTTTGTTGTCAATTTCAATATGAACAACATGGAGAAGCCTCTATCTAATAATCTTATACTCATTTTCCATGTGGAAAAAGATATGAAGCGTGCAAAGCCTTCTTTCCTTTTGATGAGTAAGAGGAAAGGGAAGGAGAAGATATTTAAGACCAAATCTTCTTCATGGAATTCCATGAAAAGGATGATCAAAGGGAGGCAAGGTAATAAGAGGATGTTTGTTTTACATGTCGAAAAATGACCACTGGAAGATGAACTACACCCATCCTAAGAAGCAATGGGAAGCTTCATGTGCATTTTTTATTGAATGTATTCTATCTATTTCTACAAATGTTTTATTAGATATAGCTTTGGGTGCTCACATATGTATCCAAATATAGGAACCAAGTTGATTCTTGAAGATTGATTAAGGGGAGGTAGATCTATGAACAACCAACAGATCCAGACTTTCTGCTTTAACTGTCAGGGACTACCACCTCACATTTCCAACTGGGATGATCTTTGTGTTTAAAGTTTTTTATTATGTTCCTTTTGTTACTAGAAACATTATTTCTATATCAATATTATATAAGTATGGGTTTTTTTCAAGTTTTAAAATAAATGTTTCCTCTTTTACAAAGATAGCATTTGTTATTATTGGGCACATTTATACAGCGAAATATACATGTTGGATTACACAAACCAAGTAGTGGAAATTGATAACAATGATACTTCATATGACTCATACCACATCCAACTTCTGCATCACCGACTAGGTCATGTGAACAAGAAATTCTTGACAAAGATACATCAGGTTGGATATGTATATTCTTTTGAACTAAAACCATTTGGCGTATGTCATGCATGTTTATAAGACCAAATGACAAAATCCCTATATAGTGGGAAAGGAGACAGGTCTAATGAACATCTTGAATTGGTTCATACCGATGTGTGTGGATCATTTCCAGTTGAAACAAGGGGAGGGTACTCATACATCATAACTTTTACTGATGATTTTAGTAGATATGGATATTTCTACTTAATGAGGTATAAGTCGGATTCATTTGATAAGTTCAAAGAATACAAGAATAATGTTGAGAACCAGCTTGGTAAGAAGATTAAGAAACTCTTCTCAGACCGAGGTTGAAAATATCTTAATCAAGACATCATTGATTACATATGGGAGTTTGGGAGCCTACCCCAATACACTCCTCCAAACACGCCCCAATGGAATGGTGTGAGCGAAAGGAGAAACCACACCCTGTTGGACATGGTGAGATCAATGATGAGTCATGTGAGTCTTCCATTATCCTATTGGGGATATGCGTTATAAACATCAGCACACATACTAATCCAAGCACTATATAAATTGATAAATGTTGTTCTATATGAGTTCTGGAGTGGATAAAAGGCCATGTTATAGAATATACATGTGTGGTGTACTGAAGCGTTTGTTAAGTCCTCTTCAGGTAAAAAAATCGTACCCCGAGGCACAAAGTGTACCTTTATAAGATACCACAAAGAAACAAGGGGATATTACCTATACAACCCCATAGACAAAAAGGTTTTAGTGGAAAGACCTTCCACATTCTGTGAGAGGGAGAACATCTCTGAAAGTGATAGTGGGAGTGAGATAGACTTCAATGAAGTCGAGGCTCAATGTTCACAAGAGTTGGTACAAGAAAAAATTCTACAATGACCTGTGGAAGAAGAATCTGTTACAGAGACACAAGTACTACATAGGAGTACAAGAGAGGCTACACAACCAGAATGATATGGTTTTCTTGTTACCGAGAATGGTGACACCTTATTAGTTGACAATAATGATCCTCTAACCTACAAAGAAGCAGTAAGTGGCACAAAAATTACCAAGCGGAAAGAATCAAGAATTCTAAAATGGATTCCATGTACCAAAACCAAGTCAGGATTTTGGTAGATCCTCCAGTTCATATAAAGCCTATTGGTTTCAAATGGGTATTAAAGAAGAAACTGGACATGGAAGGACAAGTCAATACCTATAAGATATAACTAGTTGCAAAATAATTTCAATAGCATCAAGGAATTGACTATGATTAATCCTTCTCACGATTTTCAATGCTGAAATAAATCATAATTATATGTTCTATTATGGCTTACCATGACTATGAGATTTGTAAAATGGATTTCAAAATATAATTTCTTAACAGGAACCTTTAAGAAGATGTCTACATGACACAACGTTAAGGGTTTGTGACTTCAAATGATGCCAATAAGGTATAAAAGTTGCCGAAATCCATTTAAGGATTAAAGAAAGAATCTAGGTCATGGAACATTCTTTTTCAAGAATCCATGATAGAATTTGGTTTTATTAATAATAAATGTGTGCCTTGTATCTACAAACGGTTTAGTGGGAGTGCATTCGCTTTCCTAATAATATATTTTGATGACATATTACATATTAGAAATGAGATACCGGTCTTACTATCTGTTAAGGCATGGTTGAATCAATGCATCTCCATGAAACACTTGGGTGAGGCATCACATATTATTGGGATCAAGATACATCTTGATAGATCAAAGAGATTGCTGGGCCTATCTCAAAGTACATACATTGATAAGATACTGAAGAGATCCAATATAGAACAATCCAAGAGGGGATTGTTGGCAGTGTCACATGACATTCATCTTTCAAAGAAAATGTCTCCTCAAACACATGTGTAAAGAAAGATAATGGAAAGGACTCCATACACATTAGCTATTGGGCCATTCATGTATTCCATGCAATGTACTAGGCTGGATGTCGCCTACACATTGAGTGTGATAGGCAGATATCAAGATGACCCAGGTGAACGCCATTAGATGAAACTCAGGACTATACTAATGTATCTGAGGCATACTAAGGTTATGTTCCTGGTTTATGGAGAAGATTAGCAACTAGTCATCAGAGGATATGCAGATTATAGTTTCCAAACTGATCAAGATGACATGAAGTCACAAATGGGATACATCTTAAATTTTAATTAAGGTGTATTGAGCTGGCAGATCTCAAAACAGAGTGCGGTCACAGATTCTAAAGCAGAGTCCTAGTATATCTCAACTTTTGAGGCATCTAATGAAAATGTTTGGATGTGAAGCTTCATCTATGAGATAGATGTGATACCTACCAGTGAAGATTCTATCACACTGTACTGTGATAATACTACCGCGGTGGCTCGCGCAAAAAAGAAATGGTCACATTAGCCGATGAAGAACATACTTCTGATGTATCATCTCTTGAGTGATTTTTCTCCAATAGGTGTAGTTGTAGTGTGCATTATTTCCACAGAATATGATGTGGAAGACCCCTTGACTAAAGCATTGACTCAGTAGGAACATGCTTATTATGTGAAGTCTAGCGGACTGAAAGTCATAGGCAGTTGGCTCTAGTTCAAGTTGGAGTTTGTAAGAGTTGGTGTCCTAAAACCAACTAGTTTTACTTTTATTACATTGATATTTAATGTATTATTACATATTTTTCCTTGTTCTTCATGACTGTGATGTAATAATATCTTAGAGTATTTTTTGCATTGATAAGGTCATGGAAGCTCTCCACTATGATGAGAACCATAAAATCATATAACAATATTCTTAAATATTTTTATGTGGTTGGATGCCATGCTATGATGGGACACACAACATGTAGACCGTCAGGTGCGAGTACTCATAGGCATATGAGACATCCTCTCATGAAGTTCGCATTTGGTAATCTACAAGATAGGAAATTATTAGAATAGAACAGCTAGTAGGAATTCCACTTGTTTTGGTTTCATCGGATATTTCTATCTGCGAGCATGTGTAATGGTCCTTAGACTTTAAGATTATCATTAATAGGTGTCACGACATATGCACTTTGATTTACTGATGATAACCATCACGCTGACAGTTGGCGGGAAGTAGGGTACGTTGGGTACGCCACGAGTGGCATGTTATTAATGGATAAGTCAAGAAAGCATTTGTCCCTTCCATTTATGGAAGTTTATATCTCGGCCCTTTGACTGAAATAGATCCGTCATGCAAAATTCAATGGCCATGGTGTAACGACGAGTTTATTTCTTGTATTCAAAGAAATACATATCAAGAATAAAAGTTAATGACACAATCATGAAACGTTTTTGATGAGATATTGTGACAAAGGGATTATATTAAATAGTGAGCATTATTATGTGGATGTCATTGTTGCGAATTTTTGTTCTTTCTCTTTGGTTCTTTGACCCGTATCTAGACAATACTCTTTGACTTTAGGAAAGCCCGTATAATTCCAACGAGAAAAAATCCTATAGGGTAAAACACTAAGTGTTTTTTGTAGTCTCGGATAAATTCTATTTGAATTTAAATAATGAAATAAATAATATTCTCAAGACCGTGGAATAATTTTATTCAAGTTACAATGATCACATAAATTAAATAAAATATATTTATTTATTTTATTGAACATTTAATAAATATTTATTTACTAGTTTGTAAATAAAATATTTATTTAAGAGAAAAAATTATTTATTTATTTTTCAGATGTTCAATAAATGGATGTGGAGTTCGAGCGGACTAAGGTCTATCAGGTAGTAAAATAAATATTTTCAAGACGGTAAATAATTATTTAACTAGTTGAATCAAATTAAAATAACTCTGCTATTATTTTATGATGTAGAATTTTATTTATAATTACATTTTGTGCAAGTTGGCGCACCATAAATAATGACGCGGTATTATTATTAAATTTATAGGTTTTCATTAATTTAATGAATGTATTTAATTGTTTATATGTAATTAAATATTGTATCTGAAGGTCCATGTATTTAAATTGGTAAGTACACCTATTATGCCAGACACAACACCACATGCCTGGTGAATTGAGAATTGTTGAGCCAAATAATTTCTCTCTCGAATCCTCTTCTCTCACCTATTAAGAATGAGAGAAATGTTTCCAGGATGAAGAACAAGTGATCTAGAAATACCAACACAAGACACTCACTTCACCACGCTAGCACTAGAGAATGAATAATGTTGATCAGAGGCCATTAGAGCAAGTGTGGATCCCTACTAGAGGGATGTTGGGTGCCTTCCTGATTGGTTCCCACATAACTCCTCCTCCAATGGTGCCCACACAGTTTCAATATCAACGACAACAACAACACTAAGAGAAAATCCCATTTTTTGATCGCCTTTCTTCAACAATCATCTTTACTTCTCTCCATATTTGATCCACACTTTTATTCTTATGTATTACTTTTGATATCCTTTCCATTTTTGGGGAGTCTCTACCGTGTACCTCTTGATTTTAGGGGATTCCTCTTTCTGGAATAGGTCCTATGGTTTTTCCATTTTGGGTTTTCCACGTAAAAAATTTCTCGTGTCAACATTATTTTATGCACATTTAATTTTGGGTCACTACGCATCCTCTTCTATCTAGGGGAAATATTTTTTTCCGCTGTGCATTCACTTTTCAATTGTTTCTGCGTTCCTCACTTTCCTGCCTTTCCCAACAAGGGATTCTAGTTTAGATCCTTACATGCGCAACAAAATAATACAAAAGGGTCCTTACGGATGATCAACATCATCAACGAAGAAAAATACCAAAGATATAGGTATTATGTTTTTCTTTATTAAATTAATTAAATTAATTATAAACATGATGTGCAAGATCCTCTTTACTTTTTTGGGCCCCTTTCTTCATTATTTAAATATTTGATTATCTTCCATGGATAGAGGAATTTATCGTCGTATTGATCCTGGAATAATAATTGATCAAGGTAAAAATAAAAGTTGGGTACTGTCCCAACCACACTTCTTCTGCACCCAGAACCTTCATAATATACATCAATATAAACCAATTGACATGGAATTATAAAAAATCTAATAATAAATTATTAAAAAAATTTAATTTCCATAAATTAGTAAAAATTTATATCCCCAAATATTTTAGGCATGGGAAATATTTAAATATGTTTTAAATTATAAAATAATACGAGATACACTTCTTTTGAAACTATTCAACATTATTTTTTAAAATAATCATTTTTATTTTTAAAGGTTCACTCTATATAAATTTTAAAAATTGAAATTTGAAACTAATAGTTATAATTTGTATGGGGTAATATATTAATATTTTAAGGAGTAAAAATTAATTTAGTATGATGAATTTAATAGTCAGAAATACTTACCAACATGATTAATATTATGTATATTCTTACAATATTTTATAAAACGTTTCTCTAAATATATCACTAATTAAAGTACATAGTAACATAATAAAATACTAAAATATATTTTAAATATTAAGGTGGAGTCTTACAGATATGTAGATTAAGGATGGTGTGTGTGAAGGATTTTAGATAAAGGAAGAAGTATATAAAAATTTGTGGTTACTAGAGGTATAGGTAGACCAACCCAAAAAAAAAATACATGATGGCAAGGGATAGGGTGAATAAATAATATTTCCAGGTGAGGGATATTGGGTGGAGAATCCTAAAGGCATATCGAGGTAAAATAAGATCTTTCACAAGGTTTATATAATTTTTTAAAATTATAATTGCACAAAGAACTAATGATGTTGAATCAAGGAACGATCTTGAACAGTGGGTCACAAGTAGATAATTTTTTTTTCAAAGTGTTGATTTATTTGAGATGTTCAATGGAGAGAACAGCAATGATTCAGTTCTGTGATAGTTTGAATGAAGCAAGTGATGGAGTCTTCTATGAAGGCTCTATTTTAAAAAAAGGGTTTTATCAATTGTTTTTTAAAGCACTAATAAAGAACCATATTTATTATTTCTAAAATACAAAGTGATGATAAAATAACTCCTTATGAATGCTACCTCCTAGCACTAATAAATATGGCTATTTATCAGACCGTTCCAAAAAAACTCAAATAATGGAAGGTTTTGTCTGTCCTTTCTAATTTAGAGTAGACATAGCCTATATTTATCATACCATTCCAAAAAAAACATTGATATACATTTCAAGAAAATTAAAAAACATAATTGTTAATGAATAAATATGTGCAAAAAATATTAAAAATGACGAAATTAGAATATTTATAAAATAATAAATATTTAAATGAAATTAATTATAATGAATCTTAAAAATGAGTAACATTAATTATGATTATGTAATACTAAAGAATATTAAATAAATAAATTACAAAAAAGAGCGATATTATAAAATAAAAAATAAATGAATTTAAAAAAAATTTCCTAAATAAACAAGTGTTATTATTTATAAAAATTATTAAAAACAACTAAAAATGAATATATGATATAATGGAAATGAATAGAATTTAAATATATAAATTCCAACCACATTAAAGTCATTAAAATTTAGGGAATAAATATATATAACTAAATAATAAAAATGGATTAAAAAATATTTAACAATGAGATAATGAAAGTGAATAAATTTAAGAAAAAATATAAAATAATTAATATTATTAATATATTATTAATATAAAAAATGAATAAATTCCAAAAAAATTATTGAAAAGTAATAAAAATATTGTAATGATTAATTATATAAAAACTAATAAACATTATCCATTATAAAAATAATATATTTTAAATATATTATGTTAATAAATATAATTTTATAATGAATATAAAAAATTGAATAAATTAAATAAATATTATGTTTGTGGGTGTTCCATATAAAAATGCATTAATTACATATATATGTTTTTCAATTTAATGTCACACATATTGGAAATCTATTTATGTTTAAAAAATGAAATTTAATTAAAAATACAATACTTGATACAATTAGTGAATATATTTAGTTAATATAAAATTTTGAATATAAATTATTTTTCACCAAATATATGACTTATTTAGTACAAATATACTTATTTTGTATTATATAAATAATATGTAATGGAATAATATATATATTGACATATATATATGAAAATATTAATATCATAAAAATATTAAATATATAAATGTATAATTATATAAAAAATAGAAAAAAAGAGTAAATTTAAAAAATATGAAAAAATAATTATTTAAAATATATAAATAATAAAAAAGATTAAACCACTAATATTATAAATGTAAAAATAATATTAAATGAATTCATGTTAAAAATGATTGGAATTTAATTAAAAGGTTAATAGATTGAAAAAGTTTTAAAATATGATTAAGAGATTATGTTTATAAATGTTTAAAAAATAATAATGAATATATGTTTAAACTGAAATGAATATATATTAATTATATAAATTAAAAATGTATTATGAAAATTAAATCTTCATTAATAAATATTAACAATTATTAGAAGTGAATAAAATTGAACAAATTAAAATAAATACAAATTAAAAATTATTATATTATAGAAATATTAAAAAAAATTATTGAAATAATTAGTAATTATAATGAATAAATTTAATATATATATATATATATATATATTAAATTTTAATAAATATTATATATTAAATATAAATATAGAAAATGTAATAATTAAAAACATATTATATTTACTATAAAATGCTAACAAATGAAAATATTATCAATTTATATTATTTGTGTATGTTTGTCTCTATAAAATTGAATTAATTTCGTATATGTATATGTGTGAAATTATTCTATGACATATTAACTGAAACATATTTTTTCAAATTTTATGTATATAATAAATTATTAATTGGTTGATATATATATATTTTTAATTGAAAAAACAAATGGCATTGGAAAAACAAAATGATTTAATTAGTAAATATTTTATAATTAATATTAAATATTT
This sequence comes from Viscum album, assembly GCA_963277665.1. Taxonomy (NCBI): domain Eukaryota; kingdom Viridiplantae; phylum Streptophyta; class Magnoliopsida; order Santalales; family Viscaceae; genus Viscum; species Viscum album. Next base: position 351,178,894 of record OY728158.1, on the reverse strand, counting down.
TTAATTAAATTAACAAAATTTTCTCACTAAATATATAAAATATAAATTTATATGACATATAATAGATATTTCTCATTATATAAATAATATTTAATATATATATATATATATTATTTTATATGACACATTTAACTAAATATCATATATATCAAGTGAAATTGTATATTTAGTCATATATAAATCATATTTAAAATAATATGTTATATTTTTATCAATATAAATTTATTTATATATTATTATATAAATTTTAATGATATAATTTTTGTAGTGCAATAAACTCTTTATCGATGATTTTATATCTCAACAATAAATGATCCCTCTATTTTTTGTATGTTTATTAGAAGTAAATTATTTTTCATTGGAATATTTTTTTTGTGTCAACAATTTCTTTTTAAAAACATCATTATTTTTAGTACCTGATCACTATTTTTCCTCACCCTAGCTTTACATTTTTTTTATATTTTAATTTTTTTATAATTTTTTTCTTATTTTTTGTTATGTGTGAATATTTAAGTTAACTAAATAATTAATAAAATACATTATTTAATTTATATAATGTATGAGAAGTAATGATTTATATTTAATTATTTAAAATAAATATAAAAAAATCATAATAAATAATATTTGAAAAATAAAATAAATTAATTAATAGAAAAATATAAATAATTAGTAATTCATAAATTAAATATTAAATAATTACATATCGAATATTAATATAATAAATAAAATAACTAATACAAATCTGATTTAATCGAGTTGAGTACCTTCTAAACAGGTACCCTTACTTAGTGTAATGTTTAATTCATGAAGATATTTTTAGTTAATAGTTGTTTTGTTTGTTTATTTTGATAACTACAATACATAAATTTTTTATTGAATTTAAATTTTAATATTGGGTAGTTATAATGCATTATTCTAAATTCTCACCACTTCATTTATTTAATTTCTATTTAGATAACCTTTATTAGGTATAAAATAAGTATTTTCAAGACCAATAGTGTGAAACCTTTATCACTTTGTTACTGATTTTGTTAACACTGATAGAGGCCATGATAGTTGCTCTAAATATTCAGTCTTGTAGTAACCCTATAAAAGTACATGATTAGAACCATAAAATCAATTTGGAATTCTAAAAAGACTAAATATAGAATGAAATAGAAATATTACATTTCACTCTCAATTCAATTCAAAATTTACATAAAAAATATTTTCATTGATGTGATACTTAAAATTTTAAAAAAAAAATTGAAATCCAATATAAAAAATCAAAACTTTGATAACAAGTTTTTTTCAATAATCAACCTCCATTAAAACATTGTCCCTATAATAAAAAAAATGTTTTTTAGTAACCGTACATAAAAAAATAATCAAATGGTACTTTTAGTATAATCTATTTATGATAAATTATATTTTCAATTACTAAGTATGTCAATGACATTATGAGGTATACGATTTATTATATTATTAATTATTATATTGTTAATTTAATCGTAATTGATATTTAATAAATATAATATTAATTTATAATAATATTAAGAATTATTCATTACATTGTAAATTAATATCTATATAAATTATATTTTTAGTTAATGATTTTGTTAGTGATATTATCAGTTATTAAATATATCAATTACCTAAATAGTTGATAAAAATTTTATTGTTAAACAAAAATAACATTTTTATATTGAAAATGTGAATCTCAAGTCATACCAATCACATTGTGTCTCATAATAACATGTGTTTAATTCAAAAACATCAAAATGAAATATGGATCATTTTTATAATGTTTTAAAACATTATGAGATCTTTTATTCTTTTTAGAAAATGTGAAACACATTTTAATGTAATGCCACTTTTATTTTAAAGACACAGAATTAGAGTCATTACAACCACATCATATTTTAGATTTAAGTGGGGTTAATTCATACATATTATAATTGAATTATGGATTGTTTTCCAAAGTTATAAATGTAATCAGAACTCTTTTACTTGATTTTGAAAATGAAATAATTATTTTAAACCGAAATGACTCTTTCATGTTAAAAATACCCACATTGAGTCACAATGACTATATTATGGGTCAATTTGACATGTGGTTCATTCCCATACATAAAAATTGGTTTAGGTATCATCCTCTAATGTTTTGAAAATAATCATATTCTATTTTCTTGGTTTTAGCTATGTGATGCATGTTTGAAACTAAATTTACACTTTTACATTGAAAACACACACTTTGAGTCATGAAGACCACATTGCGTGTCATATTGACTTGTTATCATTTCCTACACAAAAAATGGAACATGGATCATTTTTCTAATGTTTAATAATAATTAGATCATTCTTTATTGATTCTAGATATGTGATGAACATTTCAAACTAAAACGAAAATTTTATACTAAAAAAACTGAATTAGAGTCATACCAAGAACATCGTGTGTCATATTGAAATGTGGTTTAATCCTACAGTTCAATAATGAATTATGGATTAATTTATTGAAATTTAAAATCAATATGAGATCATTTTTTATGTTTTGGATATGTTATTCATGTTTTAAGGAAAACTAAAAAATTTATATTTAATTCTTGGATTTTTAGTTATATCGCTCATATCATGAATCTAATTGAAATTAAGACTATTACTATAAATCTCAAATAAATTATGATTTGTTTTACTATTTTTTGAGAAAAAACTGATATTTGTTTCTTATCTTAGGAAATGTGATGGATATTTTGAACATAAATTATACTTTATATTGAAAAAACAGACATTGAATTATATCGAGAACATGATGTGTCAGATTTAAATATGGTCAATTCCTACTAATAGAAAATGAATTATGGATCAATTTTCTAATATTTTAAAGAAATAAAATCAAAATATGTTATTTTTGACAATGTGACATACATTTTAAGCTAAAATGACACATTTATATTGAATACACACACTATGACTTATATTGGATGAATCATGTTTTGGATTGATGTGTAGTTGTTTTCTTTATGATAAAAATTCATTATGAATAATTTTACATAATTGTAAGACAATATGAGCTATTTTTATTAGTTTGGGAAATGTTGAAAAATATTTAAACTAAAACAAAACTTTTATATTGAAAACCAACACATTGAGTCATACTGGCAATATCATGAGTCAAATTGACGTGTAGTTGATTCCTACATGTCGCAAATGAAATAGGGATTGGTTTCATATAGTTTTAAAAAATACAATATCATTTTCTCATTTTTTTCTATGTGATGTTCATTTTAAAATAAAACAAAACATTTATATTAAAAACACATACATTTATTTATATCGACTACATCATGTGTCAAATTTATATAATGTCTATTCCTGTAGGTCTAAAATGAATTATAGAAAATATTAGTAATTCATGAAAACAACTAGGGAATATTTTGAATATTTTGGATTTATAATGAATGTTTTAAATTAAAATGGAACTTTTATATTAAAAAACACACTTTGAGTCATAATGAAAACATCATTTGTTGGATTTATATGAGGTCCATTCAAAGTAAACAAAAATTAATTATTTATCATTTTAGTAATTTTTGAAAACAATCAAATCTTTTATTCTATGTATTGTCTGTGTGATTCATGTTTAAAACTAAAATGAAACTTTTCTATTGAAGGAACATACATGGAGTAATACCATCCACATCATGTATTGGATTGATGTGCAGTAAATTATTATATGAAAAAAATGAATCATAGATTATTTTATTCAAGTTTTAATTTAATATGAGATCATTTAATCATTTGTGTCTTTGTGACGCACAAGTTACACTAAAATGACACTTTTAAAATTGACACTTTGATTCATACTGACCACATCATTTTTCAGATTTATGTGTGTTAAATACTAAACATCAAAAATGAATTATGGGGCATTTATCTATGGTTTTAAGATAATAAGATCTTGTTTTATATGTTTTTTATATATGACATGACACATTTATACTAAAGACATGACAATTTAGTGATACCCACCACATTTTGTTCTATATTGGCATGCGGTCAACTCATACACGTTACACATGAAATATATATCATTATCATAAGGATAAAATAAATTCATGTTTTTTTCATCTCATTTTTGGAAACATTACATGTGTTTTAAACTAAAATGACAATTTTATTTTGAAAACATGAAATATAAGTCGTAACGGATAAATCAAGTGTCATATTGATGTTCGTTTTATGCCTACACACACAAAATGACTAATAGATCATTTTGTGAATTACCAAGTGAATATGAGCTCATTTTCTTTGTTTTGACTATATGACATGTTTTTATAATAAAATTGTCTATTTAATATAAGAAAAATTCACTTTGAGTCATACAAGCCACATTGTGTGTTATATTGATGTGCGGTCGATTACATCATGAATTAGATAGATAAATAGTTGATTCATACAAATAAAAAATGAATTATAGATTATTTAAATAAAATATATGAAAATTTTATCTCATTTAGTTTTCTTCTATGTTATATTTTTTTTGTGTAAAATGACAATTTTACTATGAATCCATGAACATTGAGACATACCGACCAAACATTGTGTCAAATTCATCTAAAGTCGATTCATAAAAAATACCCATGAATTATGAATCATTTTATTATTGTTTTAAAATAATATGATCTTATTTTTATTGTATTTATAATGTGATGCACATTATATACTAAAATGAAATATTTATATTACAAGCATGCAATTTGTGTCACAATAAACACATCGTGTGTCAGAATTATAACATCCTTGCTTTTTTATTACACAATTAAACATGATTTATTACATAACCATGCACTTCAGAAAACTCTGAGGATATATAGGTCTAGTGGCTTGGGAAATTGGGAGAATTACAAGACATCTTAAGACATAAAATTACACCATCTTTGTTGAAAACTTCTTTTACATGACCACAAATTTTTTTCATACATTACATTTCTTGGGATATCTTGAAGACATACATAATAAAAGAGTGATCTATAAATCCTAGTAAGGGAATAAAAAAGAATAACATGAAGAATACAATACATGTAAGGCAATATTCATATCAATAGATCAAAAGAGAATCATAAAAATAAAGTCAAGATATAGAATGATTATCATAACATGGAAATGTTGAAATAACATTTTACTTTTTATTAGCATGATCCAAGGCTAATTTCACATGGAGCATGATTAAACCACCATTTCACATTATGTATCATGATATTAATCTTTACCCAATGTAATAGAGTGATATCAGGGTGCACCCTTTATACACATTTCATTTCTTGCATAAGTGTGCCACTTGGATTATATAACAAGGAATCATTCAACATCATATGTTTTTCAATGATTAAAAAATGTGGAAAACATAAATGTATGTAACAGTAAATATTTATATGTGTATAAAGGTGAATACCCTTGATAGAGACATGGGTATGATATTCACTACTCAATGATTTTAGATTGGAAAATCGCGGTGCAATTTCAGCAGCATAACAGTGTGACATAAAAATTCATAAAACCGGTTGATGAGGAAGAAAAAGGAATTTTATCAAATGTCCATGAAATGGACAGTAATAATATCATATATATACATTTCCAAACATATTGAAATTGGAAATATAAGGTGAATTTTCATAATTTTTTCAGGCAGTCGAATTTTTGGGTAAAAACTAAATACTGTTTAAAACCACGAAAGTGAAAATATTTTATATAAGGTAGATTATCTTATTTTGTAGAAACTTTTCCCTATGATCTAATATCTTCATCGAATTATCTTCATAGGAGAGGTAATTATCCAATGGCACCACCTCTGGATTGAGTACATGTGATGGGTCTGGTATGTACTTCCTCAATAATGATACAAAGAATACATCATGTACATGTGATAGGTTTGGTGGGAGTGTTAGTCGATGTTCCACTATTCCAATGTGATCAAGTATCTGAAAGGTGCTGATGTACCTTGGACTATGCTTTCCATTCTTCTCAAATCTCATAACTCTCTTCCATGGTGATTTGTAGAGGAATACCAAGTCTCCAACATCAGACACTAGGTGTCGTCGACCATTACCAGCGTAGATATTTTGTAGACTCTGAGAAGCTTCAATGTGATTTTGGATAGTCTTAAACTTCTCATCCATTTCATCAACCATTTTGACCTAGGAGTTTTTTCTCCCCAACTTCATCTCAATATGCTAGTGTTCTGCACCTCTTCCCATAATGTTCCTTATAAGGAGACATTTTGATGCTTGAGTGTAAACTGTTATTGTAAGAGAACTCAACCAAGGGAAGATGTTTATCTTATCCTCCATTAAAGTCCATTGATCATGCTCTCAACATGCCATCATGTGTTTGGATAATCCTCTTAGATTAGCCATCAGTTTGAGGATGATAATTCGTACTTAATTTTAACTCAGTATTCAGATCATGTTAAAGACTCTTCCATAACATAGAGGTAAATCTTGGATATCAATAAGATACAATTGATAGTGGTACTCCATGAATCCTTAAAACTTATCTAATTTATATTCATCCTAGTTTATCCAATGAATAATCCTCTCAAATTTCAATGAAGTGTTCAGTTTTTAAGATGATCGACAATAACCTAGATAACATTGTTTACATTGGATGTCTTCAGAAGTCTGGTGAGAAAGACCATGAGGATGTTCTACAATTTCCATGTTGGTAAGGGTAATAGTTGCGTCATCCCTTGAGACTTCTTCTACTCATCCTTAACTTTCTAACATACCGAGACATTTTATGTATACTCAGTGATCTCCTTCTTTGTGTTATCCCACTAATAATGCTCTCGGAGATCTCGATACATCTATGTGTTTCCAGGGTGAATAGGGAAATTTAAACTATGGGCATCATCAAATGTTAATTATTTAACTCTATATTTTATAGAACACATAGTATCAACCCAAATCTCACAATTCCTTCTTCATTAACAATGAATTCTGAAGATTTCCCTTTTCTGAGAGTTTCCACTTTCACTTGAATACCCACATCATCCTTTTGAACATCCTTTAACCTTTTTAAAAGAGATGGTTGAGCTATCATTTGTGAAATGATTAATGATGTTACCTTATAAATGATTCCCATGTCTGTATTCATAAAATCTAAGAATATTATATCCTTTTAAATTATTATCAATGATAGAATCATGGGTCCTTTTGGATTAGAGCATCTGCCACCTTGTTCTCTTTCCCTAGGTGGTAATGGATTGAGTAGTCATAGTCTTTGATCAGCTCTAACCATCTTTGTTGGCACATGTTGAACTATTTCTGTGAGAATATAAACTTGTGTATTTGTTGATCTATGTATATTTTACATTTCTCCCCAAAAAGGTAATTTCACCAAATATTTTAAGCGAAGATTAATTCAGCCAACTCCAGCTCATGTGTTGGATAGTTTTTCACATGAAATATTAATTACCTTGAAGCATAAGCATTGGATTTTTCATTTTTTGCATCAACCCACATCATTGTCACTTCTTCTAAGTATCACTGAATACCACAAAATATTCTCCACTTGTGGGTAGTGTGAGAACGAGGGTAGTGATAAGATTCCTTTTCAACTCCATAAAGCTATCATAGCATTCATCACTCCAAGAAAACAAGACTCACGTTTGAGTTATCTTGGTAACTGGGTTTGAAAATCATGAGACATTTTTCACAAATCGACAATAATAACCTACTAACCCTAGGATGCTATAGATATATGTCACTGTTGTTGGCCTCATCTGTCCATCAATTGCATTTGTCTTGTAGGGAACCACATATATCCCATTTCATGAGATGATATAACTCAAGAATGAGGCTTCCTTCAACTAGATCTCACACTTTATGTACTTTTTATAGAGATTTTCCTTTCTCAAGGTCTCTAGCACAGTGATTAGATTCTCTTTATGCTCCTCCTTGGTTTTTGAGTATATTATAATATCGTTTATAATGACTACAACAACTTTATCATGGTAATATCTAAAGACTCTATTCATCAAGTCCATGGAGATTTTTGAAGAATTAATGAGTCCTAAAGGCATTAATATGAATTCATAGAGCCCGTATATTCTACAAAAATTAGTCTTGGGGATATCCTTCTTCTTCACCCTTACATGGTAACATACCATCTAAAGATCCACCTTAGATAAGTATTGTGCTCCACACACTGGATCGAACAAGTTATCAATTCATGGTAGAGGATACTTTTTCTTTATTGTGATTTTGTTGATATCATGATAATAAATGAAATGTCACATTGACCCATCCTTATTCTTGACGAAGAGGAGTGGTTCACCCCATCGTGAAGCACTTGAGCGTATAAACCCTCTATCCAAATTCCCCTAAAGTTGTTTCATTATCTTCTAATGGTCCACAATAGCCATTATATATGGTGTCTTGGATATTGGAAAGCCCAAGGAATAAGATCAATTAAGAATTGGGTATCTCTTGTTTTAGGATGACCAAGAAATTCATCGAGAAACACTTCAGGAAATTCCCTCACAATAGGCATGTATTCAAGATGGTTACATCCTTAGAATCATCCATCTGTGAAAGATACACATTCTAATAGGGTAGTAATATCCATTATTTAGACGATTGTTCTAAAGAAGATTCATCATCCTCCATTCACTTGTACAGAATTGGGGTTTGATTCTCCATTTTGATAGTGATTTCATTGAAAGAGATATTTATATTGGATTTATATAGTTAAAGCGAATCCATGCCCATAATTTCATCAAATTTTACTAGTGAGAGTATGATGCGGTTCACTAGTATGTTTAATCCCCAAATTTTGAGAGTGGAGGAGTTATATTCATGGGATGCAATGATTAACCCATTTTATGCTCTCACCGAATTCATTACATCAATGATTTGTGGTTATGTTAGGATTATACTACTAAAAGATTGGGATATGAAATAATCCATACAACCTAAAAAATTTACATTTTATATTACATAATTAATAAATAGAGTACCTATCACCACTTTATTTTTGGGGTTCTATTAAGTGTTAGTGATGGATAAATCTTTCCCTTGCTGCCTTGGAGGTTATTGGTTGCCTCTAAAAAACATTGGCTTAGGACATTGGTTTTTAATGTTCCCTGGTTTTTTGTAGTTGATGAAATGAAAAATTCATTGAGGGTTGAATGAAGTGATCCTATCCTCCGTCGTAGTAGTGGGTTTTTCTTGTTGTAAGTTAATGGCCATGTTCCCTTCTCTTCCACACCCAAAGAATTTTCTCATCCAAATTAGGAAATCGTAGGGGTGCTTCTTTACACACCTTTGGAAAGTGGGATTTTGGAATTTATTAGCACCGTTGGATTTCTCCATCAGACTACAAGAAATAAAGTCTAATTTCCACATCTTATCCCCATGATACCCATGAGATTCACTATTCTCTATCTTGACTTTGATGGAATATCTGATAATTTCTTCATAGCCATAAATATCATAGATTTCTAGGGATTTCCATCGGCAATGTTTCAACCCACCAAAGAAGTGGTCAACCTTACATTTGGAAATTGGAGTTCTCATCAGTTGTTATCCGGAGTCCTCTTATTACCATCTATTAACAGGAATAAAAAGAAAATTAGTGGTATCACATAAAGGTAAATCCAATGAAAAAATGGATAACTTATAAGTTACATTAATTTCCCCAACTTATGAATTTATAGGCTTCAATCTATGTTATCTATGATCTAATTCACAACATATATTCTTAGGGGAATTTTTTTATTCCCTTAAATAATGGTTTGTAATAGACTTATAAATTTACAAAACTCTATCCCCTAAGAGTCTCGTAATACAGAGTGTAGAAAGGGTTGTTTTCATGCACCAGTTCCCATTCAAGTCTAGATCAAAGTAGTGTTTTTATGTTTTACCCCTAGATACATCTATGCCAGAGCCACCACTACTTGTTCATATCCAGAGAGAGACATATTTTATTGATTATCCACTTAATATATACTCCCAATAACTTATGGATGTTTTTATTATAATTAGTCTTATCACTAAGGCATTCACTATGGTTTTCTAATCCTAACCCCAAAAATAACTAAACCTATACTTTGATACCATCTGTAACAACCCTTCTCTTTATTACACACTTAATCATGATTAATTACATAAAAATGCACATAAGACAACTCCAAGGATCGAGAGGTCTAGTTTATTGGGAAATTAAGAGAATTACATGAAAATATATGACATAAAAATGAAACATCTTTATTGATAACATCATTTACATGACCACAATATTCCTTTGTAGAAAACATTACATGGGATAACCTAAGAACATACATAAGTAAATGGTGAGCTATAAATCCCATTAAGGGTGTAAACAAGGAATACCATGAACAATACAACACATGTTAGGAAATAATAATATCAATAGAGAATAATAGAAACATGAACATAAAGAAATAATATAACATGATTTTCATAACATAGAAATGTGGAATCAAAAAGCAATAAGATATTAGGATGAGGAAAAACTTATTACATATAGGTCATGAGTAAACCGTCATTGCTCTTTAATTAGCATGAGTAATATAAGGACCCAACCTTAGAACATTACAAAATCTTAAATTAAATGAATAATTCACATTGAGGATCTTTTCTGGTTTAGAGTTTTAGAGAATTAGACCATAAATATTACATATCAACTTGAAAATTACTTGCATACACTACTAATTAATATCCATTTTTCATAAAATAAAAACTCTTAAAAAGAAACATGTATAGTTACATGTTTTAGACAACAAAAAATTTCCTTGATCCCATCCTTGACCCTATTCATCTTTAAGTAATGCATAAAACATTTCAAAAATTTGGGATGAGCATAAAAAGATCAGTAAGGGTTATAAAATAAGGAATGAAAACATTATACCCTCAATAAATACAAAACAATAAAACCATACTTTTTAATCATAACATACCTTATGAAATCATAAGATTTATGAAAAACACACATAAATCATAAATCATAAACGTTACTTATATCATACATAACATACTTACATTATAGCTTTCACAACTACATATGGAGTTATGTTTGGAATACCCATCATATTATATTCCTTAAATCTCTTAGGGAAAATATTAAAGTTTTCCTCTCTCATGTTACCCAATGCATTGGAGAGCTATCTCAGGCTCACCCGCCCTTGGTTTATCATGGAACCACCCGTATAAGTAAACAATGACCAAGAACCATAACATATTCATAACACATAAATCAAAATATAAAGGAAAGATACAATTTCCACATTTCAATCACAATATATCATTTAACGATATTTACATAATCAATTCTTTATCAAACCATTTAAAACATTTAATAAAGGGATTTTTGAATCAAAGTTTCACATACCACTTTGAAACATTTAAATTAATCATCATATGAAAAAATTAATTTACATATAAATAAATCCTAAATATCATTTTTAAAACATGGACATTAATGAGAAATATTTAGAAGAATAAATCTTTAAAACGTTTTAACCGATATTTTAGTTAAAGAGTTTTTAACAAAATGAGAGACACTTGAATACAAATAATTGGGGAATAAAATTGAATCAAAACTTTATAATATAATAAGAATAAATGTATTCCTGATATAATATTCCAAAATACAGTATATACCCCATATAAGAGTGAATTTTCACAAAACAACAATGAAGTCTCAATTGAATGTAAATTGAGACAAAATCCATTATAAAGACGGTATCCTTAGATTAAAGAAGAATCAATTAAATAATTATGTGTGAAAAATATAAATACACTAAATATTATTGGATATTAAGTGTAAATAAATCAGAGGACATTCACACATGATCATGTAGAAAGAAAACAAATGACTTGCATATTTAACTCAATGAATGGAAATTGAGTTAAGATTACCCTTATCAATTTCATATCGATGAATTGAGAATTTATCAATAGAGTGATTATGTGTATAAAAAGTATATCCACAAAAAAGGGAGTTGAAATTACTATTTAGGCAAATAAATATTGATTCAAAACATAATCTTTGAGTAAAATAATCAATGAAGTTTGCGTAAAACCCAATGTGTTTAAATTGAAATTAGAAATTCGATACCGATTTGGTAACTTACGAAACATATACCCCATGAAAGAAGGATCATACAATGAAGATTTTAATACCCATTAATTAAATTAAATTATATATATAATACAATAATGGGAAGTAAATACACCACAAAAAAAGTAAATAGTGGAAAATTTAGCATGAATCTTACGGGAATAAAATGTGAGATAAAAACCTCTTACCACATTGTAATCAATCATGTAGTATGAAAAAAAAGTTAATAACCACCGAATTAATCCTAGAATACCATGAATATAAATATAATAATGATAATATATATCAAATGTTAGTGCACAACACTCCATATGAAATAAATAAGTGGTGAATAATAGAAATCTCACGGAAGTAAAAGTGAGATAAGAAATTTCTTACCATGTGTCCAACTTAACCCGTTCATTATTTAATTTGTTGAATAATAAAGTAAAGTTAATTTATACATGATTAAGAACATTTTCAGGTTTATTATTCATTTTATATCACTTATTACCATGTTATAAACATTATGGAATCATTTAAGTTAAAAATGGTCATTTTGTCGGTATTTGGTACTTGAGTAAAAAAATGAACTTCTTATAATTACAAGTTGTTCATGTGGTAAAATTTCCTTTATATACAGAATGATATTAATGATTTATATATAATATATATCATATATATTCAATATATGTGTGTATTTATAATATGACATAACATTTGGAGATAAGAAATTAAATGCACCGTTCATGGAGACAGTAAGTCGTACGTACGCTTGAATACTACTTTCATTTATTTTTTCATATTTAATGGAATGAAAACATAATGATACATAGGTATATTATAATTCCAGAATGATGTCATATGATATATATATATTAGATTATTTCATTAACTCCATCCTTTATACGTTCGATTTATGACATGAACGAATCATATCACATTGAGGGGGCGGTAGTCCGTATTTCTTCAAATTAAATTATCGTATTTACACATATTGGAAATCATAAAGGTATATTTGTAAATAAAAATTAAATATGCATATAGAAAACATAAAAATAATATATATTATATATAAATACAGTGCCATCATAATGACCACTATGAGAGGCGGTAGGAGATAATTGAGCAATCATCGTTTCATGTGGTAGTAGTTTTCTATCCACAGAAACAGTATGTTCCTTAACCATTAGATGGAGGTGTGTGTATGTTTAGTTTCAATAATTCTTATATAAACAACATAGTATATTGGGGATACTGGTTTTGTTATAAAATAAAGTAATAAAAAGAGTTTATGGTGTTGGATAAGTAAAATAAAACAAAAGAACTTAAGAGAAGACGTTACCTTTAAATTGGGTATCTCCCTTTGGTTTGAACCAAAAGGTTTACTTGAGTTTCTTTATAACTAGGGGATGGATTATAGGAAGAGTATAGGTATGTAGGTAGATTAATTGGTCAGATTTTGGATGAGACAAGGGATTGAGAAGTGTGAGGAATGGGTTAAAAGTGAGGGCTTTTTTTAAGGGGGAGGAGGGGCTCTTTAGGAATGTTTAAAAATATTATTTTATTATATAATGATTTTTTGTTTCTAAAGGTGCATAACTTATTAAAGATGACTATAAAATGCTTCATGTTTGAAATAAAATCATCCAATAATAATTGTACAGGTTTTGGATTTTTTTAATCTTTATAGTTTTATTTATTTAAGTCATTCATTAATGAGGTAAATACTGCATCATTATTGTGTCACAAATAATTTTATTTATATAATGTATAAAAATTATAAAAAAATAAAATGATGTAGGAAATATTTTTATATTTCCAATTAAATTTTATAGTCCAAGAGATAACTTATATAACCCTATGTAAAAATTGATTTACTAAAAGATATATGTTTATGTCATTTTTGACTTTACGTTAAATTAATTAATATAAAGTGTCATTATCACTCCCATGTGGCTTAATAGGGTCCCAAAATTGACACAAGGTTTAACATGGTCGGATATTTATCTGAAAATAATATTAGGAAACATTTTACGGTAATTTAACATTATTATAATAATATTTTGTTACCCTTATTTACAAGATTTACCATTTAACCAGGGTAAATAAATTTTTTACTGAAGTAAATATTCATAATGTCTAAAAATAAAAGTTACCTATTTACCCAATATGGACCTCTTAATTCCAAATATGTAATCTATCTTTCTAAATTGAAAACACAGAAGTGGTAGAAATTAATTAATAATTAATTCCCACTGTCAAAACAAAAAGCGTGTTTTTAAGAAATAATAACAATAAAAAGATTGACACTTATTTATGTCCAATTTCAATGTCAAATTACATCTAATGACCAAAATTAGATTACATAGTAAAAATAAAATCTAATTACACTTTAAAACCATTTAAAAAGATAATATAACCATATAAAAAAATAAGATTAGAAGGCAGTTATGAATTAAAATACAGTATTTTTTACTATTCATAAAAAAATGAACTTTATCATAAAAGTACCAAAAATTTATCCAAAGTAAATTTTGATGGCATAATTATAAATAATAATATTATTTTGTCAAATTTAATATATAAATGTGACAAAAACTAGATTAAATGAGTGTTCACCATCAAAATGCGGTAAATCGACGTTTTAATGAATATTTGAGTATTTATGATTAATATCAGATTATTTATTATTTTAAGCCTCTATTTTTTTGGATAAATGTAAAAACATTTAACAAAAATGTATATTTATATTGTATTTAGTTCTGTCTATTCCTTCTAATACAATGGCTAGGTGTTAAATACCATTTAAAATAATATATTATTATTATTTTTTAGTATGACTCAACGTTGTGTGCAACATAAGACTTCAATGAAACACGTTGTTTTATATTAGGTAGACTATATAATATTTTAGAGACCCAAAGCATGACGTACATGGAAATTATATTAATTTTTTGGAATACTTAATACATAACAAACACAGACACCCACGGACCGTAATAGTTAATTGTCTTTGGAAATTTGGAATATAATCTTCTAATCGTGTTGAAAGATCTTCAACATCTCCCATAATGATCTCCACCTTTTGTTTTCTTACCTAAAACCTTTATTTATATCATGGGCCAAATAAAACATTAAAAGGGTGATCTCAAATGTTCAGTAAGGGTAAAAATGGTGAACTTAAAAAAATCCATAAACATTTGAACATAAAAACATGATCATAAAATCTAAACATCAATATTTTGAGCAATGACATAAAATATGGAAGTAAATAATGCATAAATCATAATGCAACATCGATCATGATAATATATCATGAGATTAAAACATGTAATTTTGGAAAACCATTAAGCACATGATATGATTTCTATAGTATCCAAGGCATTGCTGCCAAGAATATAATTGTGGACAAATTCCATTATTAAACTGGGTTTACTTGCTGTTCCAGCCCTGTATTACTAAACCAAATTTCCATGACATTACAGACATGTTTATCTCATGAGATATAAATTTTCACCCAATTAATTGGAGTGAGATATAGGTCCCACCCATATCATATTGAAATCATTCATCATAACCCAAAGAATAAAATGGGTTTCATAAATATCATATCATCTTAATATAATCCATAGAAAAAAATGGATATAATTTCATCATAAGAAAAATCAAACCATGTAAATAATAGAGACATTATAATTGAAACATAATCATAGTAAATAATATCATCTTAGATGGGAAATAGTTTTGATAAAACACTTCCAATGAATTATTGAGGAAAATATCCTTTCTTCTTCAAAATAATTTTCCTTTCCCAAAATTCCATGTAATTTTAAAAGAAAAGGATTTTGTTGAAAATAATCATGAAATCGTGTATAGGAATATTCATAAAAAATAAGGCGTTATGAAACCGTAAAAATCCATTCATGCCGTATAAGATAAAAAAACATTCTCCTCGCACTTTTTCCAGAAGAGTAAAAAGGTACCTTTTGTGGTAAATAAAAGAAAGATTCATTCCATACATTGTGGTAAAATTCATAAAAGGGTAAATATGACTTTAAACATACATGGAATAATAGTAAACATTTTATGAAAACATTTTGAGAAAACATGGATGTGGATGATAAACATAACCTCAGTAAATACTTACGATTAAACAATCCCGGATAAGAACGAGATTGGAATAATTATCCCTTACCATATATGATTGGTGGAATCATACATGCCATAAAATAAATTAAATTTCATTAAAATTTAAATATCATATCCTTCATAAAAAAAATCATAAAAAAATCATGGGAAGCATAAACACAATAAAAAAGAAATAGATGGTGATTAAGGCATATGTCTCGCAGAAATAAAAGTGAGACGAAATAATCCCTTACCTTATGTCCAATTTCTTTCATATGTGTCTGAGACTCTTTTATAGTGGGTTTAAAAATATTATTAACTTGTAACAGAAGCATAATAATATTGATTATATCATATATTATTCACTTAGGACTTTATATTACCCTTTCATTTTTCAATTCCATGTTAAAGGAGCGTTTTGGGTAAAATCATTTCATTTATCATACGTGTTTGGACTTGTTGTTCTGGATATTATTACGTATATACTGATTTATTTAATTCCATAATTTAAAACATGATTTATATATAATATATATTCATCTTATAAATATATATTATGGATCAATAAATGGAATGAAATGCAACTTTTATGGAGATGGTAGGCCGTACGTACGCAGGAACGCTGTTTTCATTTATTTATTGAATTGAAAGGAATAGAGTAAATGAAACATATATGTACATAAATCCAGTATAATTATTATTTCATATATTTCATGATTATTTATTATAAATACTATATAATAATTCTTGAATGGTTAACATGGATAATTAATCTCATCGCGTCGTGGAGACAGTAATCTGTACGTATGCACACACAGTGATGTTGTTTTTCATAGGACGGATAGAAAATGAAATAGGGTTGTTTAATATTAATAATAACATATCAGTATATGAGGGATACTGATTTTATTACCTTATAATTAAGAAACTAAAGAAGAGGAAGTATAAGAATAAAGAAACTTGATCGAATCAGTGGAAGAGATTACCTCTTCTTCAACGCGCCTCCTTTGAACTTCCTCTCCAGGCACTAGAGTTGGTCTTTTGAGAAGACCAGAACCACTATAATGTAACTAGAGAGGTTTATAAGAGTAATATTTAAGGGGTTTTTCGAGATTGATTGTTCAAAATGGTGCGAGGAGGATAGGGAGGAGGTTCCCTTTTATAAGAGAGGAGAGAGTCATTTTTGGAATCCTCTAAAATATTATGTTATAATAAACCAAAACGCCACATAAAAACTTCCAAAATGACTCATATTTGAAGATGTGATGAGATATAGTTTTAGTCTCCTCATAAAATAAAATTTAGACATGTTGATAATTTATTTTAAACATTATCAACTTGATTTATCCTTATTTAATCTATTTAATTTAATTTGTAGTAATAACATTATAAATTTTAAATTATTATTAATAATTACTTATGTGTTGTGAATTTTAAATTATTTAATACATTATGACATTTTGGACCATATAAATTTCAATTTATAATTTATAAATATTTTTTTTTGATTTTTAAATATTTTAATAATATGTTATTTTTATAAAATATCAATAGTGTCAACTTTGACATTATTCAATTATTTGAATTTAAATAAAATACACACAGAAGATATATTCGAACAAAAATTTTTAATATATTCCAAAAATTTCATATGAATCTAAATAATTCATGGATCACATTAATTTGTTCATATAATATTTATTTTAATGTTTTTAAAACCATTTATTTGATATTTATCTTAATAAAATAATTACTACAATATTTTTGTATAATTATTTAATATACGTATTTGTTGCATAAAAATTAGAAATAAAATTCTATAATGTATATAAATCTTAAAATCATCCATAATAATACTTTTACTCGAATTTATCATCTTAAAATCAAAACATTTAAATTTTGTATATTTTTAAATCATAAAGGAGACAACTTTGACATCATTTAAAATAAAATAATACAAGTGTCATATTCACTTTTATAAGGCTTAGAATTGTCATATATTAGATCATTGGATTCCTATGGTTTACATGTACACAAAAAATAAGTTTTGGTCAGGTGTTTGTGCCTTTTATGGTCACTATTAGTTTAATAAAAACTATACTATTTATTTTTCACTAAATAAACAATTTCTGTATCACTATTGTGTCACCATTAAGGATAATTATTTAATCACTAAAAATTATAAATAAATTTACATGATGTAGATAATTTTATTATATTTCTGGATACTATTTATGTTTGAAGTTTTATTAATTTTAATACTAAATTAAATTATTCTACTTATAAGATATAATAGAGTGACAAGTTTTCACTTTCTTTGGTTTTAATAATAATTACATCTTTTTCATGGTCAAAAGTATGTGAAATGAATCTATTCTGACCCTTATGTGATATGGGTTGACCTTTAGTCATCCAATATAAATTTTTTAGGTGTCAGTGTAATTTTATATTCTTATTTTTTCCAATAATTACTTGATTTACAATTAACTGTAGTAAATAAAATTTACCGTAGTTACTTTTCATAATGTCTAAAAATAAAAATTATCCAAGTAAAATAATTTGAACCAAATCATTCCCAATATTTAATCCATTTTTTCAAAATCAAAACACAAAAGTTACAGTATTTAATTTAAAATTAATACCGTTGTTGAGAAAACGAGTTTTAAAAATTAAAACATTGCAAAAGATTGGAATGTTTTTACCTATGAATTCAATGTAAAATTAATGATATTGACTTATATTATAATAAATAGAATGAATATATATTATTAATAATTTAAAACCATTCAATATTATAATATAACCATATTAATTATCTTGATGAAAAAGTTGTTTTTATTTAAAATTTAGCGTATTTTTACTATTCATCAAAATATGAGCATTAACAGAAAAATATAAAAAAATTATCCAAAGTAAATTTTTTTATACTTATTACAATTAATAAGTTTATTTTGTAAAATATAACTCATAAATGTGTCAAAAACAATATTCAAAGTGGGTTCTCAATCAAAAGGTGGAAAAACTGAATTTTTTGAAAAATACTTAATTTACTTGAAAAATTTATTTTGTTCTCAAACCATGTTCTAGATAATGTTTAAGATGAATGATAATGTTATAAAATTAAAAATGTTGTTAATACTATTCATAATAGCTAGTTCATAATTTTAGTATAATAATATATCATTGTTTTGTGAAACTCAGTACTACGTACAACACACACTATTGAGGAATGTCACTCTTCTGTGCAACACAAGCCAAGAATAGTGTTTGCGTATAATAAAAGATAATACGATGTTGCGTAAAGCACAAGATAATTTTGGTGTAACTTAAATCACAAGACATCAAGAAAATTAAAAATAATATTTCTCATAAAATCTCTGGGTGTTACATTCTACCCCCCTTAAAATGAATTTCACCCTCGGAATTCGTCGGGGTTATAAATGGTTTACTACCTGAAATTTTATTTCATAGAAATCCACATCATAAAAAGGAAAACTAAAACATAATTTTAAAAACTAAACTATGAAACGTAACAGTTATCCAAATTAACTCATCACTGGGTTTCCACATAGTAGAACATAGGTGAAAATATGGACATAGAAGAGAAATCAAACCATCAAGTTATGATGGAGAGTGTTAGAGAACATGGAAATGAAAAAGCCAACAATCACAAAGCCAAAATTTTTTGATGATCCAAAGTAGCATCTGATTTATCATATATGAGGGTACTAGGTCAATGTTTTTGGTTTTCAAGATCATTTCCCAAATGTTGATGAATTTTTTCACAAGGAGAAATACTTACTTGATTTCTGTGTAATATCATTGTTTGTCATTCCACGAACAATTTCCACTTCATCTATTATTTAAAGAAATGATGTTGAATTTGTCCTTGAAGTGTTAGCAGATCATGTGATAGAATGATGGGTTATTCCATCTATCTCAAACAAAATGTTAGAAAAAGTTATCAAATATACATAAGTCCATCTATGGTGAGATTAACTATATATGATTCAAAAAATGGACTTATACTTTATCTATCACACCGCTTAATAAAATAAAACTAATTTATACTAACTAGGGACTTCCTGTAGGCCAGTGGTAGGTGATAAAGGCCTATCGCAGTATGGTTGTGGGTTTCATTCCTGCAACCTTTTCCGACGCGACGGGTTTTTGCTTGTCCTATGGGTTGTCCTTTTTATAAAACTATACTTTTATAACATTTCAGAAGTAATATCAAAAATTTATTGCCTTAAACAACACTATCTGATGTTCAACTTAATCCTTTCCAATCTTTAGGCTTATCCAAAATAATTTTGTCCAAACTCATAGTATAAAGAAAACGATTAATAGAAAGGTCAATAAAAAGCATGTGAATACCACCATTTCCCCCCATATATCATAAGATATATCTTGTTGGTCATATTTGAAACATGTGAATACTTTAATAATGAATTCTTTTTGAAACATGAATTACCATATAACCTTAGTGAAAACATGAACGCTGTCAAAAGATAAATATTTCCACATTCCAAAATCCCAAAATTTCTATATACTCAAAGCATGATGTCAATTTTTCCATATATCAGTCCTGAGCTCATTAATACAATCAAACATCTATTTATCCCTTTATCCCTTCATTATGCGCATATCATCTTCTTTCTGAAAATATTTCAATCACTTTTCATGGTTATCGGTACCATATCCTTATAGAAAACCACAATGGTCCAATACATAGATATTTAAATATACCATAAAAGTACCTCGACAACATTATTCTTGAATTCCAATACACAAGCCATTAAATCCATCCTATTCAATGATTTTCATGGAATTGGTCCTTCCTCGATTTAGAAGTAACCTATTAGCTCAAGGAATTGAGTTGGGTAATGCCCATTTTCTCCACAGATAAGACATTGAACTCTATAATACTATACCCATTTTCCCCACACAAATAACATCTTCCCCTCCATTTGAGGTATTTCTCAAGGTTTTTCTTCCCTTATTTCCTAATATGTAGAAATATTAATCTCCCTTCCCTTATTTTCCTCACCATTCAAACATGCATAAAAGTCCATCTTCCTCTTATTTGATGACTTATGAATAAAACTAAAGTTCACCTTGTTAATCATATATCGCGATGGCTGATTCGACATAATCAAAATATCTTTATCTCCAGGCACTACACAATTTCATTGATCATAGTCACCAATTTTTCTATTTGAATCAATGTTAACTGAATTCCTTATCGTTCCCTCCATTGAATAAAACCAGAAACCATTGTGTAAGAAATAGTTAAAATAAAAAGGAACCACATAATCATAAAAATTCACTTATGTGATGTCTAACTTATCAAAAATCCTTTAATACATGACACCCTAGGTTTACCCTAGGTTCTTCAGGACCGTCAACATAATTCTAGGACTGTATCCTATAGTTATACTAATCATTAATGAGATCCCTAGACATTCCATAGAAATATCTCTAGGGATCTCACTAATGTTTTCGCATTCTAGTTTCCAAAGTTTAACTAAAAATTTCCTATGATACCAACTATAGATACCCAAAGCTTGATGTACATGGACATTACATTACTTTTGGGGAATACTTAATACATAACAAACACATACACCCAAGGACCGTAATTGTTTATTGTCTTTGGAAACACGTAACATAATCATATAATTGTGGGGAAAGATCTTCAACATCTCCCCTAAAGAACTTCACCTTTTTCTTTCTTACCTAAAGCCTTTCTTTATATCCTGGGGAAAAGAAAACATAAAAAGGATGAGCTAAAATGATCTGTAAGGGTAATCATGGAGAACATAAAACAATCCACAAACATTTTAATGTAAAAACATGAGCATAAAATTTAAACATCAAAATCTTGAGCAATGAAATAAAACATGGCAGTACGTAAGGCATAAATCATAATAGAACATCAATAATGATAAAATAGCATGGGATTAAAACATGTAATTGTGAAATACCATTAATCACATGATATTATTTCCATAGTATCCAAGGAATTTCTACCAAGACTATCATAGTGGACAAAGTCCATTACTGAATTGGGTTTACTTACTGTTCAAGCCCTGTATTACTGAACCAGATTTCTTTGCCATTCTAGCCATGTTTCTGTCATGAGATATAAATTTTTACCCAATGAATTTGAGGGAAATATAGGTCCTAGTAATCTCTTATTGAAATCATTATTACGTGTTCCACAAAACAATCATAAATATTTCATCATAACCCAAATATTAAAATGGGTTTCATAAACACCATCCCATCTTATCATAAGCAATATAAAAAATAGATATAATTTCATTATAAGAAAAATCAAACCATGTAAATAATTGAGAAATTATACTTGAATCATAATCATACTAAATAATGTTATCTTAGATGGGAAATAGTTTTCATAATACACATCAAATATATTCTTGAGGAAAATATCATTTCTTCTTCAAAATCATTTTATTTTCACAACATGATATGTAATTTTAAAAGAAAATTATTTTTTTGAAAATAATCATGAAATCATGTAGAGGATTCTTATTAAAAAATAAGGCATTGTGAAACTGTAAACATCCGTTCATTCCATACATGTTAAAAGAACATTATCCTCGTACTTTTGTCGGAAGAGTAAAAAAGTACCTTGTATGGTAAAAAAATAATATTTATTTCCATACATTGTGGTAAATGTCATAAAAGGGTAAATATGAATTTGAAAATACATGAAATAATGGTAAAATGTTTATTAAAACATTTTGAGAAAACATGGACATGGATGATAAACATAACCCCAATAAATACTTACGAATAAACAATCCTCGGATAAGAATGAGATTGGAATAATTATCCCTTACCATATAAGATCGGTGGAATCATAAGTGTCATAAAATAAAAGAAATTAAATGAATATGTAAATATAATATACTTCATAATAAAAATCATAAAAAAATTCCTGGGAAGCATAAACACCATACAATAGAAATAGATGGTGATTAAGGCCTATGTCTCACAGAAATAAAAGTGAGAAAAAATAACCCCTTACCTTATGTACAATTTCATCCATATGTGTCCGAGACTCCTATATAGTGGGTTTAAAAATATTATTAACTTGTAACAGAACCATAATAATATTTATGATATCATATATGATTCACTTATGACTTTATATTACCTTTTCATTTGTCAATTCCATGTTAAAGCAGTGTTTTGAGTAAAATCGTTTCATTTATTGTACGTGTTTGGATTTGTTTTTCTTGATATTATTACTTATATCCTGATTTAATTAATTCCAGAATGTAAAAAATGATTTATATATAATATATATCCAGAATATAAATATATATTATTGATTGATAAATGTAATGAAATTCACCGTTAATGGAGACGGTAGACCGTATGTCCACATGATCGATGTTTTCGTTTCCTTATTGAATTGAATGGAATTATGTAAATGAAAAATATTTGTAAATAGATCCAATAGAATTATTATGTTATATATTTCATTATTATTTATTATATATACTTTATAATCATTCTTGAATGGTTAACGTGGAGAATGAATGTCATCGCGTCGTGGAGACGGTAATCCGTACATACGCACGCACGATGATTTTGTTTTTTGTAGGATGGATAGAAGGTGAAATAGGGTTGTTTCATATTTATAATAACATATAAGTTTATTAGTGATACATATGTTATTACTTTATAAAGAAAAAACTAAATAATAGGAAGTATAAGAATAAAGAAACTTTAACGAATCAGTAGAAGAGATTACCTCTTCTTCGACACACCTCCATTGAACTTCCTCTTAAGGCATTAGAGTTGGTATTTTGGGAAGACCAGAACCTCTATAATGTAACTAGATATGTTTATAAGAAGAATTTTTATGGTTTGTCCGATCATGAAGGCTCAAAATTGTGTGAGGAGGAGAGGGAGAAGGTTCCCTTTTATAAGATAGGAGAGGGACACTTTTGGAATCCGCTAAACAATTAATTTATAATAAACATAAACCCCACTTAAAAACTTCTAAAATGACTCATATTTGAATAAGAGATGATATAGGGTTTTAATATCATCATAAAATAAAATTTAGACATGTTGATAATTTTTTTAAACCATATCAACTTGATTTATCCTTATTTAATCTATTTAATTATATTTGTGCTAATAATATTATAAATTCAAAATTATTATAAATAATTACTTATGTCTTGTGAATTGTCCATAATTGGATAATCTATAAAATATTAGGCCATATAAATTTCAATTTATAATTTCTAAACATTTTTGTTTTTTGTAAACAAGTTAATAATATGTTATTTTTATGAAATATCAATAGTGTCAATTTTGACACTATTCAATTATTTGAATTTATATAAAATACACACATAAGATATATTCGAAAAAATATATTTAATATATTTATAACATGTCATGAGAATCTAAAAAACCATTTATCACATTAATTAGTTCATATAATATTTTTTTAATGTTTTTAATACCATTTATTGGAGATTTCTCTTAGAAAAATAATTACTACAACATTTTTGTATAATTATTTAATATAGTTATTTGTTTCATAAAAACTAAAACTAAAATACTATGATGTAGATAAATTTAATATCTTAAATAATAATACCTTTACATGAATTTATCATATTAAAATCACAACATTTAAATTATTATATTTATTAAATCATGAAGGTGACAACTTTGATATCATTAAAAATAAAATAATATAAGTGTCATAATCTCTTTTATAAGGCTAAAAATGCGCAAATATTAAACCATTGGATGATTATGGTTCACATGTACACGACCAATAAGTTCTGGTCTGGTTTTTGCACCTTTTATGGTCACTACTATTTTAATAAAAACTTTATTATTGATTTTTCTCTAAATAAAACAATTCTGCATCATTATTGTGTCACCATTAATAATAATTATTTAATAACTAAAAATTATAAATAAATTCAAATTATGTAGATAATTTTATTATATTTTTGGAGACTTATTATTTTTGAAGTTTTATAAATTTTATCACTAAATTAAATTTATTATACTTATAAGATATAAGATAGTGACATGTTGCCACTTTCTTTGGTCTTAAAAATAATTAAATCCTTTTCATGTTAAAAAGTCCATGAAATAAATATATTATGACCCTTAGGTGATATGGTTCAACTATTAATCATCCAATATAATTGTTTCAGGTGTTAGGGTAATTTTATAATCTTATTTTTACCATTAATTACCCGATTTACCATTAACTATAGTAAATAAAATTTACCGTAGTTACTATTCATAATGTCTAAAAATAAAAAATATCCTATTAACATAATTTGGACCTAATGATTCCAAATATGGAATCTATTTTTCCAAATTCAAAACACAGAAGTTGTAGTATTTAATTTAAAATTAATCCCATTGTTGAGAAAACATGTTTTAAAAGTTAAAACATTGCAAAAGATTGAATTGTTTTTACCTATGAATTCAATGTAAAATTAATGATGTTGACTTAAATTATATTAAATGGTAAAAATATATTCTATTAATACATAAAATCCATTCAATATTATAATATAACCATATACATTATCTTGATCAAAAAATTTGTTTTTAATTAAAATTTAGCGTATTTTTACTATTCATCAAAATATGAAACTTAACAAAAAAATATAAAAAAATTATGAAAAGCTAATTTTTATATTCTTATTGTAATAAATAAGTTTATTTTGTCAAATTTAACTCTTAAACATTTCAAAAACTAGATTTAATGTCGGTGCGCCATCAAAAGGCGACAAAACTGCATTTTTGGAAAAATACTTATTTTACCCGCAGAATTTATTTTTTTCTCATACCATGTTCTAGATAATGTGTAAGATAAATGATAATATTATAAAATTAAAAATTTGTTTAACACTATTTATAACAGCTATTTCATATTAATATTATAACAATATATCATTGTTTAGTGAAACTCAATTTTGTGTACAACACTCACTATTGAGGAATGTCACTCTTGTGTGCAACACAAGACAAGAATAGTGTTTGCGTATAATAAAATGTAACACGGTGGTGCATATAGCACAAGATAATTTTTTTTAGAGTAAATCACAAGACGTCAAAGAAATTAAAAATAATATTTCTCATAAAATCTTGTGGTGATACGAACATAACATCCCCTTTAAAGTGAAAATAATTTTTAATTCAAAATTTTTAAAAATATGAAAATTTTATATTCTTTATTTATAGAGGATGTTAAATCCTTACTCCCTTTTGGGAATTTCATCCTTGCATTTTTAAAATTGGGCTTGGAAACTTCATTGAATGTATAATATTGGAAAAAGAGTTAATAAAAATATAACATTAAAATAAAGGAAAATAAGTACAAAGGTCACCTGAGACAAAAGATACAAGGATTCTCTGAAAAGATTGATATGGAAGATGAACCAACCCTTATTTATTAATAGAGTGTGATAGAGAACATTATCACAGAATGTTACCCACCACAATACGATATATTTGTGGTTGGGTAAATGTATGATGATAAAAGAGAGCTTATACCATTTTTTCATCAAGATCATTTTCATAGAGATGAATAATTTTATTAATAACTAGACAAAGATCATAAGAAAATTTACTTACTTGTCATTTAGAGTGTCATCATTTAATAAAATTCGACCACAAACTCATCTTTTCTCCAAATGGAAAGTATTCAAGATGATATGGTAACACCTAAAGTTCTAGAATAAACTTATAGAGTATCACATAATCTAAAAAAGATAAACTATATATTTCCCCTATCTTTATACATCAACCAAAACTAAAAATTTGTTAGTAAAAGATTAGATAATCCCAAAAAAGACAATATTTTATAAAAATAAATACTACTTTTAATCTCCAAAATTAATCAAAAAGAACCCAAAGTTCAAGAAATACCATTCAACATACAATTGTCCTTAAAATTCATAAAAATAATTCAAACTAAGATTGAAACCCAAAACTCAGAAGGATTTAATTACATAGTCTTCCACAGTAAATCTTAACATTTATCTCCAAAACATTAAATAATCATAAAGTCTCATACTGAAGTGTAATTAACTTAATCACATATTCTCAATGATAGTTTAATCATTTCAAAAAATAAACCAAATATTCATATGTTCAAAATAAAAAAAATACATTCTTCCAAAATAAAATTTTAACCATTAATCCACAAATGAGATCACATAGTATTCTATTTCCCTTAAGCATATAATGTTTCCAAAAGAGAACACATCATCTAAAATAATCTTTATCACTTAATCAACAAATTATTTTCCTATATTGAGGATATCCATTTGATAAAAAATAAGTTCCAAAAATCAACTTATTCTTGGTCCATAAAATCATTTAACTTAAAATAATAAGTCATACTAACCAGGGACTTCACGTAGGATAGTGGTAGGTGATGCGACCTTGTCGCCCTTTGGTTGTGGGATTGATTCCTGCACCTTTTTCGGATATTATGGATTGTCACCAATCTTACAGGTTATCATTTTTATAAAACTCAAAAATAACTCTAAAATGTTTTAATATTAACTATTTTCTAATAATTTTCATTTTCATCCCAATACATTAAGATCTCAACATCTTATATATTGTCATTTTTTTCACCTCCATAAGATAAAATAAAACTATTCCCAATAGACAGAACATCATACCTTAATCATGGTGTCCATATGGTTTCATTATCAACTTGTTCACATAGGTATAAGTTCCTTGCATTCCAATAATGATTTTGAGATCCTTCAAAATCATTTTCTTCCTTTATCCAAATACACCTTGTACAACTTAGGCCATATGGGTGTTCGCAGAAAAACAGATTCGGAAAATAATCATGTATGTCATATAATTTCAAAACATCTGATAAAACATGATTTTTTATTATATAATCAGACCAAATTTGAATTGAAACATTCAATCAATGGTACTTTTAAAATATCATAAGTATGTGATGAGTGACTATATTGTAAAATAAAATATACATATGTTGCACAAGGGTCTCCTTCTTTAGGACATTCTTCAAAATCATAATATGCCTCAAAATCCTATGATAAGATAAAATATTTAAAACTTTGTTGATAATATTTACTTTTCTTGAATATGTGAGAATATTGTGAAAATTGGATTTTATTAAATACAACCCATGATCCATGATGACAACAATGGATAGTGGAGGTGTTTGATATCTCAAAGAACTACATTCAAGTGAGTTTTATGCTATAAAAAGTTTCAAAATCATCTGAATTAAATTATGAATTAAAATAAATTATTTTTACCAATTCATAAAAATATGAACTTTATTAGAAAAATACTAAAATTTTATCCGAATAAAATTTTGATGTCTCGATTCAAAATAATAATATTATTTTTTTCAAATAGAACATATAAAAGTGACTAAAACTATATTTAAAGAGGGTTCACCATAAAAATGCAATAAATTAGACTTTTAATAAATATTAGATTATTTATGCTTAAAATCAGATTCTTTATTATTTTAATCACCTAATTTTTTTGGATAAATATAAAATCATTTAAAAAACTTGTATATTAATATTGTAGTTAGTTCTGTCAAATCCCTCCAATACAATAACTAGGCATTAACTACAATTTAAAATAATTTTATATTATTATTTTTTTGTATGACTCAACATTGTTTGCAACATAATATTTCAAAGAAACCCGTTATTGCATATCAGGCACGCCATCAAACATAACATCCCCTTTAAAGTAAAATTAATATTAATTCACAAATTTTAATAATTATGAAAATTTTATATTCCTTATTTACTTGGGATTTTACAAGTAAACACTCATTTAACATGAATTATAATTAGTAAAACCTCATTTCACTAGACATATAATGATTCTAATTTTTACCGAATGCATTGGAGTGCTATCAAGGTGCACTATTTATAAACATTACATTTCATGCATAAGTGTTCTACAAGGATCATATAGCATTGACATTCAACATCATAAGTTGTTCCATGATTAAAGAATGTGGAATATATACGTGTAATTACCATTTGTTATTTATATGTTCATAAATGTGAATACCCATGATAGAGACATGGGTATGGTATTCACTACACAATGGTTTTGGCTTTGAAAATCGCGGTTCAATTTTGGCAGCATAACAACGTGAATTACAAATTCATAAAAACGGTTTATGAGAGAGAAAGGGATATATAATGTAACACCCCAAGAATTCATAATGTGTTATTTCTTCAAAATAGTTCAATAACTTGCACTACACGCAACACCGAGTTCAATTGCACCATGACTTACCAAAAAGCCATTCAAAAGAGGTTATGAATAGTATTAACAAAATTTTAAACTTTATATAATCCTTATAATTTTTCCATATTATGAGTATCTTAGACATAATGCAAGAACAAATTCATTTTCAGTATTGCACTTTTATCAACTTTTAATAGTTAACCCTTTTTAAATACAATATTTTAAACTTTTTGACTAAATGGGGACATCAAAAAATTTAAAATGAAACATCTCAAGCTTCCACGGTACGCTTTCCTTTGAATAATACAGTAGCGTGTGTTGTACGAAACCTCGAGTTCTAACACACACCACAACTAATTAATCTAGCCGTTGTGAATAGTAATACCTACTTTTTGAAATCATATATATTTTATATTTTAAAATGGACTTCATTTTTGGATTCAGAATATCTAAATTAGCCTAGGGTGAAATTTTGGTACTTTTCGGATAACTTTTATATTTTGATGAATAGTGAAAATTACTAAATTTTAATTAAAAACAACTTTTTAATCAAAATAATTAATAGTGATAAATTGTGAATTTGAGTGGTTTTAAAGTATATTTAGAATATATTTTTACCATTTAATATAATGTTGGTCATTGGACATAATTTTACAATTAAACCGAACATAAACAAGTGTCAATCTTTTGATAGTTATTACCTCTTAAAAACACGCTTCTTGTTTTGACAGCGGGAATTAATTTTAAATTAATTTCTGCCACTTCTGTGTTTTGAATTTAGAAAAATGGATTCCATATTTTGAATCAGGATGTCCAAATTGTGTAAATAGGTAACTTTTATTTTTAGACATTTTGTAAAATTACTGTGGTAAATATTTTATTTACCATGGTTAAGGGTAAATCCGGTAAATAAGGGTTAAAAAATAATATTATAATAATACAAAATTACCCTAAAACGTGTCCTAACCTTATTGGTGGACACATACCCGACCATGAGAATCCTTGTGTAAATTTGGGGACCCCTTGGAGCCACTTGTATGTGGTAGGGACACTTTATATTAATAAAGTTAAAATAAAAATAAAAATGGCATAAGCTTACATCTTTTAGAAGAAAAATTTTTACATAGGGTTATACATGTTGGATTTTCGATTATAAATATTCATTAGAAATCTAAAAATATTTCCTACATAATGATATTTTATTTATAATTTTTAGACATCAAATAATTTAAATTATTAATGACACAATAATGATGCAATGTTTACCTCATTAATAAATCATTTAAATAAATAAGATTATAATGATTAAAATATTATCTAAAACCTGTCCAATTCTTATTGTTTGATGTTATTTAGAATATGAGTCATCTCATCTTAGACCTCAATGATTTTTGGACCATTATAATCCGAATATAATTATATTATAAAGTAATACTTTCACTCTTTCCTAAAGAGCCCCTCTTCTCCCTTATAAAAGGAGACCAATTCTACTCATTCCTCACACCTCTCAAGCCACTTGGCTCGTCCAAACTCTGCCCAACTAAGCTCCCCACATCCCTCTCCTCCTCCTTGAAGATTCCCCTTAGGCAGAAAGCATTTCAAGAAGTCCTTTGGTTCCAACCAAAGTGAGTTACCTAAATTAAAGGTAACGATTTCTCTTAAATTATTTTCATTTATTTTGCTTCTCCAACCCCCAAATTCTTTTTATTTCCTTTCTTTTGTAACAACACCAGTATCCTAAAAATACTAGGATGTTGTTATAATAAGGATTAAAACTACACATACACACAACTCCATCTAATGGATGATGAACATAATGTTTCTGTGGATGGAAAACTAGCGCCTCACGAAACGATGATTGTTCAAATACATCTTACCGCCTCTCATGGTGGCCATTATGATGGCACTATAATTAAA
Source organism: Viscum album (assembly GCA_963277665.1). NCBI lineage: Eukaryota > Viridiplantae > Streptophyta > Magnoliopsida > Santalales > Viscaceae > Viscum > Viscum album. The sequence goes on along the minus strand of OY728158.1, from coordinate 351,147,445 downwards.
TATGATATTAATGATATATATCTTATATATAAGCTTCTGTAATTCCATTTTATTTCATACCATTATTCGTTTCATGTTGTATATACATACGATAATTTCATTTGAGGAAGTGCGGACTACCGCCCCCTTAAAATGATATGACTCGTTCATACCACACATGGAACGTATAAAGGATGGTGTTAATGAACTTAAGTAACATATAGAAAATATTATATTATATTGGAATAGTAATATACCTATGTATCATTTGGATTCAATTCTTTTAAAATAAAAATTAAATGGAAGTAGCGTTCGTGCGTACGTACGGACTACCGTCTCCACGAACGCGGTGAGATCCATCATCCATCGTATCCATTCAAGTCTTATTCTCATTTTAGGGTTAAAAGTAATGTTAATATCATTCTGATTATGAATAAGATTTAATCTATCCATTACAAACATGTCTTACGTAACCAAACATTTAAGAAGAACAAATCGATTATCACCTGAAACGACGATAATACTAAGATATTATTAATAAAGCAATGTTAAAAGATCATATATGATATCATATTAATGTATATGATTCTTGTATAATTTAATAACAATTATTTCACCATTATACAGGAGGTTAACCTACCCCAACAAAGGAAAAGTACAAGGTAAGGGTTATTTCATAATCTCTTCATTATCCGAGGTTGTTTATACGTAATAATCTACTGGGATCTCTTTATCATCCACATCCATGTTTCTTAAAAATGTATTTCAAAACATTTTTACTATTTACTAGAATATGAGTTAAAGTCATTTATACCCTTTTTGACTTTTATAAGTGGTTTATAAAGGATTCTTTCCGTCGTTTTCAAAACAAGGTCCCTTTTTAACCTTTTCGACAGAATTAAGGTAAGAATGTTTTTTTAACTTATACAGTGGGTGCGGCTAATTTCCGCCGTTATAAAATCTTCAAAACTTCCCTTACAAGTTTATAAGAATATTTTCAAAGAAAATGTTTTATTTTATATGGATCGTAAATGATTTCAAAATAAAAAGAGATATTTCTTTAAAAAGAATTTTGATTTCATCTATGTCAACATCCTTTGATGGATTTTACGCTTATTTGAAGTTGATTTATTGTAATACAAAGCTTCCATATTGTATTGAAGGTTTTGTGATATGTTTGACTGTGGATGTGCTATTTTTATACCATTCATAGTTTATGGTGAAATTATTGACCTTTCGTATGCTAGTTTTAATACGAATGTTTATATTATGTTTAAACCTTTTCATATGGGAATGCATTGGACTTAGTAAGTGACGAGTGGAGCTCGCTATAGCTCCTCGATGCATCGGTAGGTCTCATGAGACAAACTAGTGTCTTGGCACAAGGCCTTGACAAAATCTTATTTGTAGTCTTGGCACGAGGCCTTGGCTATGTGGTTATGATAGTCTGGCATTATGCATTCCAATATTATGAAAGTGGTTATTGATTTTTGCATGTGATTATTCGATTAGTAGAATATCCATGTGAATAAGTAAATGGCATTATTTAATTTTATTTATGCCATACCATGTTGAAAGTTAATGTTTAAAAGGATTTTGTTTTAGTTATACATTGCCTTAAATGTTTATGCTTATTTTGAATGTTCCGCTATATTGTTATCCTTACTGGGCATTTGAGCTCACCCCTTTTCTATGTTTTATTTCTCCCAGGTAGTGAAGAAGTAAATTATGAATGACTTGCAGGGATATTATGAGGGGTTAATAGTGTGGATATGAAGACTTTGTTTTTGTAGTAGTTTTTCACTTTGAAATGTAATGTAAAACTTTATGATTATATCTAGTGTTTCCAAGGCTACTAAACCAATCGGTCTTTCGAGATTTGATCTTCTTGTGATTATGCCAATGTTATGTAATTAATGCACCGACTCTGGGTAGCTGGGGTCGGGGTGTTACAGTTGGTATCAGAGGAAGTTTAGTACAATCCTTGGAAGCTAGATTTAGATAAACTCTGATTAGAGCACGTAGACCTAAGATGAACTTTGAGGATTAGTATAGAAGAACTTCCTAGAATTTTGGTATTGTAGAGATTTTGTGAGTTTTCCGAGCAATACATCCCTGTCTGGATACGAGCAGGTAGAGGCGGCTCTGGCACAGATGTACCTAGGGATAAAACCCGAAAACACCGCTTTGAGCTAGACTCGAACGGGAACTGGTGCACGACAACGGGCCTTGCTGCACTCTTGGTTACGACACTCCAGGGGGATATGCTTAGGATAACTCTCATTTTCTTTAAAAATCATTATGAAGGGTTTATGAGTATATAATTCCTCAAAGAAAACATTTTTATGATTATGGATTATATCCATAAATAGTTCAATTTATGTTAAGTGTTTTATAAGTATGGGATTATTTATTTTGATTCATAAACTGATCTAGTTTATGCCATTGTTTAGAAATGGCGCCCAGTAGAAGGAATGAGAACTCCAGAAATGCACATGATCCAAAGAGAAGGAAGGATCATATCTTTCATGGTCATAAGCTAGAATTTATAAGAGAAATAGTCTCTCATGTATTATCATCATATGAAGAAATAATATCATGTGTTGATAAGATAAGTAAAGAGTTTACTGAGTCCTATGGATTTGAAGGGACGCAAGAGAAGAAAAGGATGGAAGAGAGAAAGATGGATTTAGGGAAGAGGGAAAAGAAGAATTTTCCCATATGTGGTAACTGTGGAAAGAAACACCCTGGAACTTGCCTGAAAGGAATGGGAGTTTGTTATAAGTGTGGAGGAAAAGGGCACAAAGTACGTGACTACAAGGGTAAGAAAATGGTTTTAAATGTACAATGCTTCATTTTCAAGGAGTTTGGACACTACGCGAACCTATGTCCCAGTCATCAGACTATGCCGCAAATGATGTTATTGGATAATAATCAAGTTATGATACTACCACAGATGAAGAGGAATGATTAGAGTTCTTATGTTGATTATGTCAATTGAGTGTTGTATCAACAATTTACTTGTTATAATAATTATGGAGTATATAAGGATTGTACTGTAGTACTATTTCATTAAGGACTTGAGATTGTGAGGAACAAAGAAAAGTTACTCAATAGCAGGATAAATTTTTGGAAAATATATGGTTGAGAGAATGATAAATCATAATATAGTTCTGATACTGAGGTAGTGATTTTGGAATAATATGTGATTATTTTGGATAAATTATATTGGATATTCTTGACTACCTTGGAACTGATTAATGATTTGTATATTCCATCATTGTTGGGGTTTAAAACATTTTTGGATTAATGAAGTAT